>OX419725.1:10000000-11250000 GCA_948477245.1 Thumatha senex | reverse complement strand
TGAATTCCTGATAATCATCTTGACAATGAAATCACTTCAGCTTCAATTAGAAGTGACGCTGGTGAAGCATGTCAGACCGACGCTAGTTCAATTTGTACCAATCAAGACATCGCGTTGGGTTGTTAGGGCGCCAAAGCAACAACAATTAACACCCCACTTATAAATATAAATGATATGTATTATTTTTGATTAGATTAAATTGTTGATAGTGATGTCATATCTGATGCAATCCGATCTAGCGGGTTCAAAGCCCTGTGATTGAAGACAATGAGCAGATAGACCACACGAGAGGGTCGTAATGTTTAAGTAACATGGATAACACAATCTAATTCATCAACTATTGAGGTTTAACTTCAATATAAGCGGTTAAAAATTGAATTGACTTTAATTATTGTAAAAAACCCATTGACACTAAAGTTCTGAGGTTCTTTACTAATAAACTCTACTTAAATCGATTCTAAATTTGTATATTTTATCTAAAATACATACTTAAAAGCTCCACTTGTCAAACATTTTGATCCTATTACATTTTGGTTCTAAGCTCTGTGATAACCATAATATAAATACTAGTAACAAAAACAAGTTTTCAGTCGACCACAGTCGACTACATAAGATTGGCGATTCTTTCCAGGGTAACTATTTAGTCTGTATACGCTTTAACAACAAGCTTCTCTGTGACCTGAGAAATTTATATTAAATCAATTTTAAAAGTTAATTAAAGAAAGCGCACGTGGTCGCGCGGACTGAGGGTTCTGTAAACGATCACTGCGTTAAGCAACTTTAGCTATGGCTGGTCACGGATTGGTGACTTTGTGGCATTTACATTTGCGAGCGTTTTCGTGCTTTGGAAGGCATGTTAAGCCGTTGGTCCCGGTTGCCAGTAACATGGCAGTCGTTAAGTCAAGTTGAAGGCCTTCTTGACAATTTTAAATTTTATAAAATATAAATTTTATAATGAAAATTATAAAATGTTTAAATGGCTTATAATATTTATAAAGCCGCTGGACTTGAATAAGTCAACAGCAGGTAGCCACAACCTGCGTCTATTTCAACACGGCAATGGGCTCACCACCTATTACGTGGGACAGGAATACACATGGTGAAGGCGTGATAGAAATATAAATTTAAATACACTTCGTGAAAAAGGTTATTACGCTGTTAAAAGCTATTTGCAAGACAGTGAAGCATGGAAATGATTTGCTGGCATCGTGATATAATATTAAATTGTAAATAGGCCATCAAAAAAAGCTTTCCTAAGTTTCTTGCTAGTTCTTCTCAGGTAGGCCGCGTTCCGAATCTATGGTTACTTTAAAATATTAAATTTATCTTTTGACATTTTGTAAGCACCTTTAAAATGGTCTATGCAAAATAAGCGGCTAGTCTCGCAACTCGTCTCGAGGCTCGTGCGAGAGTGTCATCATTGTGAGTTGTGATGTTGTAGGATGCAAGCTTGACATTATGTCAAATTATACCTGTTATTTTTGGAACTAAGTTCCTTAATACAACTTTTGGGTAGTGCTATTTAGTAGAAATGGTCAAGTAATGCCGTATTTCGCTGCGTGTATCTGCGAGTGTATCAAGCCAACTGTAAAAACAAATTAAATTTTCTATTTTCAGATTAGTGTCTCTACACCAATCTAAACATACACTATATCATATACAATAATTAAGTCTTCGGTAGTGTAGTGGTCAGTATCCCTGCCTGCCTCGGGACCGGGATTCGATTCTTGTTCGAGACTTGTTATTAATATTATTTTTTACAATATAATGTTATTATTATATTTTAAATTGCTACCCAGGAGAGCATAGTAGTGATCATAAATGTCAAAAACTCGAACAAGTTTTCATACATTTTTGTAAAAGTAATAAGCGACGGGATTAAATTGATGCGACGGGGATTTAAGGTTTGTCACGGACGAACCGCGGAGGTTAGCTAGTTTAAAATATACGTCAATTTGCTCATCACCTGTTTCGTTGGACAAAAATGCACATGTTGAAATGTATGTAATGGGCGTATAGTATGAATTCAAGAATATTGTAATCGTATATGACGAAATATATTCGGGAAGAGTTTGTTTGTTTGTTTGGTTGAACGCGCTAATCTCAAGGAACTACTAGTTGGACTTGAATTTCTTTTTGTGTTGTATAGCCCAATAACCGAGGAATGCTAAAGGCTATATATCATCACGCTACTACCCTGGAGAGCGGAGCAGTAATCATAAATGTCGACGAATCGGGAATTTTTCTAAGCATTTGTGTAGAATTTTTAAGCGACGGGATAAAATAGGTGCGAAGGGTGTTCAAAGTATGTTACTGGAGAAGCCGAGAAGGTCACCTAGTGTTAAATTATACTAAAATTAACACTTTATAGCCTTTATTGAGTTAGAAGCTTGACTATTCACGGCCTGAGTATTCGATATCAATGTCAACTCGGTACATAAACCTGTTCCGTGGACCTTGACAGACATACAAACGGATAACAAAGCAATCCTAACGGTTTATATTACCTTTTGATGTACGGAACCCCAACAAAGAATAGCAGAATCGTTTAAATATATAATTTAAATGAAAAGGCCTAGGTAATGAAAAGTTTTATTATCTAGTGCGCCGCTCCTAGCGTCTGCACTTACCGTTATTACACTTCACACCGTCTTCAAATTTATAGGATCGTATTTAGTCTTTTTTTCTTACTGTTATACACTATGGGAAGTACACGAAAAAAATTGTCTTGTCCTATAAGTGAACGAATTATCATCATCAATAAACTTAAATAGTAATTACCATCCTGAACAGCGAGAAAAACTGTTAAGAATGGTTTAGTTTTAGGTTTTCATACCGATAGTTTATCAGACCAAGAAAAACTATCGGTTTTTATTTTTCACTCTGTGCAAGAATTTTTATAAATTATGGTGGTTTTTCTAGCCACATGAGAGCCCATGAGAGGCGCCAGTAGGTGAAGGGACGGTCACTGTAGCCGAAAACGACTTAAAACGATTATTATTACTTTCAGACCATGAAGTCTTGTATAGGATTTTTAACTAAGGAACAGAGGAATCGTTGGAAATATCCAACGGTTCCTTTGTAGGTGTTAGATATCAGAACTTCAAACTTATATCAAATATTACTAAGACGATGATAATAGATCTCCCATTTTCTTTTTGTTCATATTATTTGCAATAATCAGTACCTATTAATTACAGTATTGACTCTCACATCTTCTCAATTTTTATTTCTTACCTCATCTACGACCTTGTCAAGAGTACCTCAACTCTTGCTACAATATCAAAGTCTTCAACATAAATAAGTATAAATGATTACTGAGCGCAGTCTATGGCTATAAATGGTTAAGCATTTTGACGGCGAATAATTTGACTTGTGCATGTTGAAATGTTTTATTGCGACCTGAATATCCCATGATAAGTAATCTCGTAAAATACAAGACGTAATATTCCTAATAAGATTGTGCGACCCCTGGGTGCACCGTTTAGGGTTGACAGACTAGGGCTGTAACATTAAATTTGTCGATGATTTCGGAAATTGTGTTTTTGACATAGACATATAAAATAATTCACTCCTTATTAACCCCGACGCAAAAAGAGGGGTGTTATAAGTTTGGATGAAGTTTCAATTTAGTTTTTTTTTGCATTAAAGGTGACTTATATGCAAGTGTTCTTAGAACACTTGGTGTTCTTGTTGTTGTTTTGATGAAAATCCATTAAAAAGTTGAGTTTAAAGTTTTGGGGGTGAAAGTGGGGAAGAATAACCGAATGTCTGAATCCGGGGTTTAAAATGAAAGCGCCACAAATGCACATTACAAAATAATATGTTCAATGAAAATCGGTTGAGCTGAGAAAAAACTCTGGAGGTAAAAGGAGGAGGAAGGAAATTTTCATATACAAGCTATGTATTTACAATTCAACAAGTATAAAAAAAAATTAAAAAATAAAGCCCTCCACAAAGTTAAAAATAATAAAAAAACACAATCTTAAAGTACATTTTTTATTTTCTAAAAGGCACTTAGGTTTAGGTATGCGCCTAGATTTTTTAAATTTATGATTTAATTTTTATTATAAGTACTGGCAACTAGGTGTATGAATCTAATCCAAAACTATCATTATGTAAAATGAAAGTATTGCTCAAAAAATGTATAACTAAACGACAAAAAGAACCATTGTCGTGAAATTGCCGTGACTTCTGAAAACTACGATCTTCAAATTACCATTACTAAAAAAGTTACATCAAGTCGGTAAAGTTTCAGTAATATGTCTATTTTAAAATAAATTATAGAAACAATTAGTGTGTTGGAAAGAAGTCAAATGTACTTTCTTAAATTTTTAACAACCTATTGAAAAAATAACCATCAAGTCATGTTTGAGTCCAATAACGTAAAGCTGTAAGAAACTACTATCCTATATTACCTGTATATTTTTACCATATGAATGATACCGTTCCTTTCATTAAATACTAAGGTCCGTATTTCAGAACGTTTCTCAATACTCAATCAACGCTTGAGGCTAGTTTTTACTCTAAAGCGTCGATTGAGTATTGAGAAACGTTCTGGAATACGGCCCTAACACTCGCTGAGTATGGAATGAGCAGTTTTATCATATTTGGAACTTTAGGCACAATGGGCAAGGCGCAATACAATGGTCCATCCCAACCATGTTTTCCTCAGCCACTCACGAATAACTGGGAATACTACATACTACTACAACATGAAATGTTTTAAATCAGGTAGTAACCGATATCGCAAGTTCAATAGGACGTCTAGTGACGTTCAGTAAGGTTACAATAACAACGGCGTATCAGTAAATCATCTCCGTAACTATTAATATGGGCCTAACTTTGCAACCAGATAAAAGCTGACCTTTTATCTACTAAGCAAGTCATTTGTAACTATACTTAATGTAAATTATGTATTTGTATTAACTTTATCAATACCGAAATAAGTTGAAATTCTTTACCATATTTTAATAATTATTAAAGAATATGACTAGTCATCTATAATTAGTATATCAATGAATAAGAAATCGTATCAATCATACAAAGAGTTCTTATGGTTAGAAAATAACTAATTATTATTTATAGAAATAATTATACATACCTACAGAGAAGATAATTAGTTAGTAGTTAATATAATTTATTAAATTGAACTTCTTAGTTATAATTTTTTTATTTCTTCGGATTTTTTTTAGAGCACTCTATCCCAACCCTATTCAGGGGATTGCGTGATGTTACCAATCGATATTTAGTCGGTATTCATTATAATTGCATGTTGTCTATGAAACTAAATAATTTTGTGTTTATCTGTATTGCAATAAATAAAATCTGTGGCTTGTTATATAAAGTTTTGAAAGTTGAATATGATTAAAAAGTTATAATTTCAAAACAGACAAAATGCTTACACTAAAATGTGAGCGTACAGTATGCCTCTACTACTCTGCGGGGCATAAAGATGGGACTGATAAAGGTATAAAAAATGTCCAAGATATTTCTTTTTTTTTATATTCTTCAATTACAATTTTCAAATTGCTTAACAGTTGGTACAATGAGCTTCAATGAAACTTCGACGTACCTACAAGCAACGCAGACATCTGTGTCTTATTCCAAACTACCAAGTATAGGTACTGTCTACTGTATGAACGAGAGCTAAACAATATTCATTATGGTAGGAAGAATGAGTAGAAGTATAATTCGTTAATTGACTAAAAATTTAGATGATGATCTTCAATGGTCTGAACGGATCAATGGACGTTAAAAAAGGTATTGATGCTACTGACAAATAGTTCACAAAGGTCAAATTTATAGTACTGGGTAGGTCATTTACATTGAATATAATAATGTGCGCATTATCTACCGATAGGCATAAAGGTAAACAGCAGCCTTTCTGAAGTAACTACTCTTTGCAAGGGTGATCAATTTGCATGGTCTTCGTGAGACTGAACCCACGTTGCTAAAGCAAAAAAGTTTCTTTATGAAATTGAATATAGAGTTCGCGTGTTCCGGTACATTCCACAGTCGATGTCTCTCTCAACCGTAATGGGGCATTATAATAAATTGCCAATATTGGTACATGTAAGTACTGATAAGTGAACCAACCTATGTTCAAACTAAGCTTGATAACCTTTGTGTGGAGGCCGACCATTGAAAAACAGTGATAATTTGACATGTACCACGCGTGATACCAATATTATTGGTAGATACTATAGTTAGTATTTCAATCTCAGTACAGACCTGACAGTGATATCATTTTGTATATATTATTTTGTAAATAATATAGTTGTACTATTAAGTACAATCGTTTAAAGGATATTGCCCTCTGGATTTCGTGATGTAGCTTCATATTAATCTATGAAGTTTACAATTCTGTCGTCAATTCGTGTTTTAGGACGTCCGCTTTGTTTCTGCGGGTTTTATTTTGCTGCTTAGTTATATCTACATTTTACTAGGGACATACATACATACATATTGTCACGCCTTTATCCCCTATGGGGTAGGCAGAGGCATATTAAACCCCCCATATTTCACCGTATGCATTTTTTCCCGACGTAACAGGTGGTGAGCCTATTGCCATGTTGAAATGGACAGGCGCAGGCTGTGGTGACCCATTGTTGAAATTTTTTAAGCCGCCCATAGGGCCTTCAACTTGGTTTAACGACTGCCATTTTATTGGCAACCGGGACCAACGGCTTAATGTGCCTTCCGAAGCACGGAACTGGGGTGGGTCTAAAAGGCTGAATAAATTTAATAAAATAAAATGTGTCTATTTTAGATTTTAAATTTGGAAGAAATTTTTAAGCCGTTGCCTTTTTAGTGAGGTGGTAACAAAAAGGCTAAAAGGTCTTATGTGCTAAACACTAATTAGCACGACCATTTAAAGTCCTGGTAGTCTCGGACTTTTCTAGGGACTCTGAGCAATAACCCTCGCATTTTCGTTAATAATTTACAACGTCACCTTGAACATGACTTTAAAGAACAAACTATGTCATTTTTTAAATACCTAAAAATTTCCAGCGGAATAATTTAGGCTGAGTTTGTATTCAAATCGATTAACGATATGTACTTATTATATATGAAGTTTTAAGTTAAAGAACGACTATTTAAGCAGCATACGAATCAATTGAACTTAACTATAAACAGAAGTTCTGTAGAATTAATTATTAAACTTTATTCTCTAAATATGAAGCTCAATCAAAAATCTCCGATTATAGGAACTTGTCTAGAATACCTATTACGCAATGAACAATGTTTAAAGTTTTATAGAAATCTGTTTAAAATATGACTTAAAAGTGAAAACGACGCACATAAAAGAAAACATGATCATCTCTAAATAGAAACTGCACTTACTTTCACAAAAAAAATGTTAGGGTGTTTCTACGTAACAGCTGAAACTACTCGTAATTAAGCACGATTTTGATTTTCTCTCATTATCCTCAACTCGATATTGAGTCAATTCATTTTCGTTCTGTACATTTGCATAACGTAAGTGGCCAGACCGACACGTAATTTTTTTATTGCCATGGGGAATGCATTTTCGCACCGTCATCCCTGCTGCGGGGGTAGCAAAGACGGTAACCCACCGCGATGTTCCGTCTCACCTTAAAATGGGCTGCAAGGTAGCCCAGAGGTTAAGTTACTGCAACCCAGTCATTCACTATGTAGCCTAAATCATCGGATGAGTAGAATATTGTTTCTGATTTTTGCCATCCATGAGTATCTGAAGATATATTTTTCTCAATCCATCAATCAAATCAGCCTGTGGCAGTATCTGCTGGATGTAAGCCTCTCCCAATTCATGCTGCTAGACACGGTCCTGCGTTTTCCGCATCTAGTCTCTCCCGATGACTTGGAATAAGAGGCAACCTATTCCAGGTAGTCGGTCCATCTGGCGGAGAGTCATCCTACCGAACGATTGCAGAGACATGGTCTCTACTCTGGTTTTCTCTATCGACCATCAATTCTTCTATAGGTGAGTCCAACCCATTGCTACTATAAGACACTTATGGTCTAGTCACACCATAAGTGTCTACGTCTCAGCACTGTATTCCATAACCGGTAGAATGCACTGGTGGTAAACTTTCGTCTTCAAGCATAGTAGAATAGGTAAATGGAAAATCCGACTCAGTTTATTTAATGGCCCCGCTGTCCAAGAGGATTCAGGTTCAACAACTTTGAGTCTCGACCGTTCGACGTATATTGGACCTGGTATGACATGCTCATTGAACATGACCTTGGTTTATCTAAATCTTAATAATATAAATGCCCTATCTGTGTAGATATAAAATGGCGGCATTTGCAGAAATTGCAAACCTTTTATAGTGTAACATACGGTCTTACGTTTGTTGGACGAACTGCGACGTCACTTCCGTCGCGAGCAGGAGCTGCGCGACATTCCAATCGCGACAGTATCAGTCGCATGTCGCTCGCACACCTGATTTATGACTACATCTGTATTCGTAAAGTTTGTGGTGACTGAATAAAGCGCTAGCTTAGTTCCCTTGCTTCCGCTCAAGACAACAATTATAGTGTAATGATTCTTTCCCTTTTTTTGAAGAAGCGCTCGTGGTCCCGCGGACTCAGTGTTCTGTAAACGATCACTGCGTTAAACAACTTTCGCTATGGCTGGTCACGGACTGTCACTTTGCGGTATTTACATTTGCGAGCATTTTCGTGCATCCGGAGGCACGTTAGGCCGTTGGTCCCAGTTGCCAACAACATGGCAGTCGTTAAGTCAAGTTAAAGGCCTAATGGCGGGTTGAAAAAAATTGAACAGCAGGTAGCCACAACCTGCGTCTGTCTATTTCAACACGGCAATGGGCTCACCACCAATTACGTGGGACAGGAATATACATGGTGAAAAGTGGGAATATATTATGCCTCTGCCATCCCTTCGGGGATAAGGCGTGATAGATAAAAAAATGAATCTTTGGTGACATATAATTAGACGTATCCGTGGAAACCTTTATTTATTATTCTGCTTTTAAAGGATTTCTTATATTACACTAGAAACACCCACTTTTCCACGCTTTTAAGAATCTCAAGTTTTTTCAGCCGTCGACGCTACATAGATTAGAAGTCGGTTATGCTGTGGTGGTCATTTGTGGCAATGGGTTGATATTTTCAACTCAACCCTTTCCCACATATAAAAAAATATAAAACACAAGTAATAACGCGATCATGCTCATTTACTTTCAATTCACTCAACGTTTCGACTGGGTTGCACCAGCAGACTCGTTCCCAAATATCAAATTCAAACACTGTCCGATTAGTATCTATGTTTACCAACACATGGTTACTTCATAACTAACAATGACTTTAAGTGCTAGTGTTATTGAGTGCCGGTGGTGGTGGAGACCATGGGTAGCTAGGGAAAGAAGATCAAAAGTTTTTATAAAAGAGATTGGACAAAAGTTACAAGAGATAATTAGTGACTCTAGGCACAAAATAAGTAATCTACGTCTCTAGGTCAGGATCGTTCCTGGTGCAGAGGGCCTGGCCAATCCAGCTTGGAAACGCGGGGAGTGTGATGAGCACTTTTGCGCCAGGAACGATCAGGAGCGGGTATTTATAGTTGTTTGATAAGTTAACTTTACTGTAATCTGGACCATGTGTGTAATTTAAAAATGAAGAAAACTTATTTTTGTAGTTATGACTAAAATAGAATGAGAATAAAATTTGTCACACATCTTTTATAGTTTGGTTGAAAATAAGTAATGTAAACATGCATTAAAATTCATGATTGTAGTACAGCTGTTTTTAAAATAAATCCAAAGTTATATCTGCGGTATGTATTTGTCTCTTTTAGCATCTTTTACTATAAATAATTGCGTGATGATTAAGTTAACAAACACTAATGATTACGAGTAAGACTCAATGTTATCAACTACAAACTGCTTATTGTTTATAAAATTAGACTATTTGCAATAATCAATGAACTCATTTTTTTACTATCTAAGTAACAACTAAACAATTTCATTTGTACATAAGACTTCATAGAAAGTATTACCTATGGTTGTGTTTGATTGGTGAATGGAGCACTTCGACCAAACACGAAGTTACACGAGTGTAACTAGTACGGGAATAATTTTGCACCTTAAAATATATCCTTGAGATAACTTTCATTTTATGACACACGTTATAACATTTCAAGTCAAGGTGAAAAAAATAGAAGTACATAGATTTTTTTCCGGTTATACATTCATTCATTGTTCTTTATAAACCGCTGAATAACAATACGAAAATCGTAAATGAAGTTATTCCAAGGATAATTTCAAGGTGTAAAATTATTCCCGTACTAGGTAGTTACTCTCGTGTAACTTCGTGTTTGATCGAATCCAGCCTAAGAAAGTAAAAGATACAGTATTGTTACGAGTATTAAAACTGTAGATTTTACAGTTCACACTTTTGATTCTTCCACATTACACGCAAACATTCGATTTTTATGAACAACTCGTTTGTTGATCTTGCCTACTTTTATACTGCCTCTATGACATTTATTATGATATTTAGAGGGTCCGTATATTATATTTAGAATACCATAATGTTAACGAGTACATATTTTTATTTTTATATCTAAGCTTGAACTGTCTAAGGTTGAAATGCCCACTGATTAAAAATGTCGATAGTCACTATACTGAAGTTCAAAAGGTCAACAATTATATATAGAATATATAAATGAAATACAAAAAGAAGTAGGTAGATTAAAACGTGCGATTCAGTTCTGGCGCATCGCCGGCCGCTGCCGCGGCACGCTCGCTTCGCTCGCTGTTGTGGTCACAAGTAACCTAACACTCCTCCTCGCTTCGCGCGTCGTCGTACCTATTTACGCCTTTGCTCAAGAGTAGTCTAAAATTTTTAACACTTAAAATATCATTTCATATGTTACAACTTACAAACTTGACAATGAGTGAGATGATTATTTACAATGGTGTCTTATGATCTGATTTTTTTTTTATTATTACATAAATATTGTGGGACACTTTTCACACAGCGCCATCTAGCCCAAAGTAAACTAATATTGGCTTGTGTTATGGGATCTAGATAACTGATAAACATACTTACATATTATAGATAAATAACACCCAGACATAGAATAAACCATCGTGCTCATCACACAAAGTTTTATCCTGGGTGGGAATCGAACCCACGACCTCTTGCGTAGCAGTCGGATGCACTCCCACCGCGCCACAGAGGCAGTCAATATTCTTAGTCAAATCTATTATTCATTTATGATTTAAACGGTTATGCATACCTCCATTATGCGTTTTGTATTTTGTGATAAATTATCTTTAGGCGTAAAACAATTATACCCTAAAAAAATTAGAGTAAGTTAAAGTTATGCCAAGAAAACCATTATGCGTTTATGACACGCTGCCTATCAAAATTTATGCGAGAAAACTTTATGCTGAAACTGTTATGCCAAACTACATTATGCTGAAAAAGATAATGCGATCGACAGGGCTTCCATATTGTGACTGCCTCTGTGACGCGGTCGGAGTGTATCCGACTTTGATAGCAAGAGGTCGTGGGTTCGATTCCCACCCAGGATAAAACTTTGTGTGATGAGCACGATGGTTTATTCTGTGTCTGGGTGTTATTTTCCTATGATATTTATGTATTTAGAAATATATAAGTATGTTTATCAGTTATCTGGTTACTATAGTACAAGCTTTGCTTAGTTTGGAATTAGATGGCGTTGTGTAAGTTGTAAAACTATATTTATTTATTTTTATTTATTATTGTACTAGCTGACCTCCGCAGTAACTTCTGTGACACATACTTAGAACCTGTGGTATTTATTTATTTCCGTCGTTTATAATGTTTATAATGAACCAGTAGTTCCTGAAATAAGCGCGTTCAAGAACAAACTCTTTAGCTATATATATATGAAGTAAAGAGTATAGATGTACTATAATTAAGTGATCACCTCTCAAGTACATTATAAGATAGTTGAGTTGCTATGTCTATCAAAAGAAAAAAACTGATGTCATCAAAATAATTCAAACGATGTATCATTAAATACATTAGCATTGTAAACAGTTTTATTTTACAGTAGTAGTTGGGATAGTGCACACAGTTTCACATTATTATTACGTACGTACATACATATTGTCACGCCTTTATTCCCGAAGGGGTAGGCAAAGACATGCTGTTTGCCCACATTTCATCGTATACCATTATTATTTATGTTCCACGTAACAGGTGGTGAGCCTATTGCTGGTTTAATATGGGCAAGCGCAGGCTGTGGCGACCTGCTGTTATTATTACTTAACGCAGTGATCGTTTACCGAACACTGAGTCAACTTTATTGTTAACATTTTGTAATAGTTGTACATTTACTTCTATTTCTACTTTAAAATTTCTGACAGCCGTAGACAAACTTCTCTTCTTATTTGGTATTTTAACCGACCTTCAAAAATGAGGAGGTTAGGTGTTCGAATGGTATATTTGTTTTATGTATGTACATTGTCTGAGTTTGTTCTCTCTTTATCGATTGTGCTGAGATTTATGATCCGATTTAAGTGGTTCTTCTTTAGATTGATGCAGAATGGTTGCCATTTTGTCTCAATAAAATTTAATATAGTTTGAATCAGTAGTTTTTATTTTATGAACATTTTACAATATTTACCGTGTCAAAATTAGTCAGATTCGTTGACATTTACGACTCCGTTCTCCTTGGTAGTAGCATGAAGATATATAACCCATAGCCTTCCTTGTAAATGGGGTATCTAAATAAAAATAATTAATTGACTTCAAAAAGGAGGTTCTCAATTCGAATGGTATTTTTTATTATTTATGCACACTGATTACACTGAGATTTATGATAAGAATTAAGTCATTAGTCTTTACTTGAATCCAGAAAAGTTGCCATTTGGTCCCATAAAAAAATAACATAGTTTGGGCTAGTAGTTTTCATTTTATGGACGTTTTATTAAATTTATTACCACTTTTGTTTACGAGGACGATGTAATTTTTAGTTTGTGTACGGCTATTTAATTTAATTTAGAAAGATATTAAAAAATAAAGAAAGAAAATATTTATTTTAAATGCACAAAAATACAGTAACACATTAATATATTTTACACATTCCATCCGTAGTTCTTAGGTCCGTGATATGTAGTTTATTCCCGTCATTAACCTTTATATATGGAATTAAGTTTTCATGCATAATGCAATAATTTGTAGGAGATTTAATTGTAAAATTGACAATTCTAGGCCCACAGGAAGTACCCTATAGGTTTTTGGTCGGAAACCTATATGCTAGTTCCCGTTCAACTAGAATCACCAATTATGGCAAAAAGCAAGGTCAGCACAAATAAACGAAAAATTCTGAAGAAAAAAGTTAAAAATCAAGGATGTCTCTATACATACACAGAGACACCAATTATCTCTGAGTTGTATGGGAGCTAACACAGTTTCGACGTCTACCTTAATTGGCCCTTACCTCAAATTAGGTACTAATTTTATTATGGCGGTATAATATAGGTGCAGAGACCTCGGTGCACGAGTTCGACTCGTGCTTGACAGTTTGTTCTTTATAATTGAATAGGTATATTGATTTGCTATAGGTACTTAGCTTTATGACAAAATCATTAGCTTATACTAAAAAATGTCTTTGTAACAGTATATGATAACATAGTCAACTGTTCAAATGTAGGGGACACTTACCAACGCTAATGGAAAAGGGCAACGAATACTCAATGAATTTATAATGAAACATGTCCCATTTAATCATTATTGATGATACGGTATGGTTATGGAATCACTGCCCAGACAATTGATCTTAATAATATTTTGTGTGTAATTACAGGCTGAAGCTAAATATGAAACCCCCTTTAGTATTTATTACACGTTTGAATTAAAAATCAACCTTCAATACTTCAAATTTAAATTGTGAATTGATGATTTTTATCATCTGAACAGCTGGGCGATTCAAGCTTTATTCTTACGAATATACCCGGTCTTTTGGGAGACTTAAATGGGGATACACTGGTCCAACACTCAGAGACCATTTAATAGCACATCGAATCTCCACAATTGAAAAAACATGCCCGCTTAAAGTAAAAGAACAGTGATGGACCTCCTACATTGGCAGTTAAACTATTATATAATATGTTAACTACTATTTTGGTTATTGGGTTTGGGATTAAATGCACTGAGTGTCTTGAGCTATTATTTAAGACGGCTTCCGCTCTTCTTATATTAATTTATCTAAATATCGGCAGACGGTGACCCATCAATTCACTAGATGGGCCCCATACGCCATAATTAGGCAACAGAGGGCTACACTAGCACTATTGTGAGCTGCTTGGGTTGTTGAGCTTAGCGGTTTAGACTTAGAGTGGGTGTCCCCGTATTTATGCCCTGGAAAATTAAACTTCCACCTCCGCTTACCCTGGCTGTCCAATGAAGGCAAGCCAAAGAAGCGATTTACTCCATTTCTGGAATTAGCGCAATGCTCTCCCGCTAGGTCATTTAAATGCTAGCTGATTGGGAAGAGTAACGAACATCTGTTAAGGAATAGGGACCGATGTGTAGGCTTGGTGCTTTTTATTATCTTTGTGATACATTTTTGTTGATATGAGTAAGTGGATGTACTCGTAATAATCAAATAGTAAATCTACTATCAAAGGGTTAGGTTGTTATAATTATTATTACTTATTTATCTAATATTATTTATTGACATGTTTCTTTTTCTATACCTGTATTTTTTGTCTAATAACAACATGTAAAACATAATAATTGCGGGGCTGATCCCCAAAAAATGGAACACCGAGAATAAAGTTCCCGTCATTAACCTTTATATATGGAATTAAGTATTCATGCATAATGCAATAATTTATAGGAGATTTAATTGCAATATCAATTTACTATTATTACGAAATGCTATTTGAAAATACATTTTAATTCGTAGTGAAAATAAGACGTAACCGCATGTTTTTAATACAACAATAGTGTTAGTGTTTTAGGCAACGAAACACATATTACATACTATTAAACTTAATTTACATAATATTATTAAACTAATAATTGAATGTTGCTAAAATTACTTGACACACATAGTTACAGTCAATTAATAGTTTGTTCGAATGAAAAGACGTGATACACGTAGTTATAGTCAATTAATAGTTAGCGTTACTTGTCTTTGAAACCCTCTTGAATTTGAGACTCAAAGTGTATCACTTAAATGAAAGACTGAGCCTGAAACATAGTTATTATGTGGTGGTATGATGGTTACGGAAAATTCCAATTCGACAAAGAAGGTAGAGATTGATCACGAATATTATATATTTAACTCACTTTCGTCCTACCTATATATTGCCTATATCTATCTATATCTATATATATATATAAAAATGAATCCCTATTTCCCTTGGTCACGCCATCACACGTGGACGGCTAGACCGATTTAAAACAATATTTTTGTATTGGATAGCCCATTTACTGAGGAAGGTTCTAAGCTATATATCATCACGCTACTACATAGGAGAGCGGAGCAGTAATCATAAATGTCAACAAATCTTCCCGATTTGTTGACATTTATGATTACTGCTGAACTTTCATACATTTTTGGAAAAGTAACAAGCGACGGAATTAAATGGGTGCCACGGGGTTGGAAGTATGTCTCGGACGAAGCCCGGCAGGTCAGCTAGTTTTATATGTTACTTTTCAGTAATATTTTCGTTGATTTTGGATTTTGAAACCTTAAGTTAAGGGTTAGATTCATTAGAGTCCTACGGCGCGCAGGCACTCATAATGTGTGGTTGCACAAAAATAAAAAAGTTTGTTTATTAGTACGTAGAAACGCCCCCCAAATAACGCTTGGGTTACCTTCGGGGTTCAGCGGTTGCTCTCCGGGCTTGTAACGAGATTTGATGCAGCAGGTGTGGGACCAGTGGGTATTAAGTGGCGTCTAGTGCGGTTGGCGCGAGTCGATCAGCCGGCCAGGGAGACCTGTAGAAACAGTGGTGCCACTGGCTGTCTGCGACATAGTACATGGGCCCAAATGGGACTAACCATCGCGGAAGGCTACCCCACCTGATCGCGTATAATCCCGATGTGGCTCGTCGTGCTAGTTGGGGACCGGATGTGTGGTCCCAGCGACCACGCTCGAGGGGATGCGGGCGCCCTTCCGTCCGGAGGATCGGCTTCCGCCTAACCACAAGTCCTTGGATAAAACTAGCACCTACGTTTTATCACTCTCTGCTGCGCCAAATACCGCTCCATTTCACGCTTCCTCCTTTTTTCATCAACGTGGCAGTCCACGACCAACGGTTAAGTAGAGGTTCAGATTTTAGAAGTTTCTTTTAATGCATAAGAAATGCACTTACTTGCTGGGAGCAGCAAAGTGGCTTTGTGGGGAACTCCAAGTCGTGGTGAGCGGACTACCCACTAAGCAACAAAAGCAACAACATCAAAGAAACATCAAAAAACTTTATAGTAGGTACTTAAATTATCATTAACTCTTGAAAAATATTACTTAAGGATTGAATTACCTAACGAATTAATCAAATACTAAATATATTAAATAAATTAAATAAAATACTAAATTAAAATTTAGCAGCGAGGTGTCAGATGTCCTCGAAATACATCCTAGATCAGTTTTATAGAGCCTCTGACCCGGTCATTGCGCTACCTTGCAGACCATTAGTCGTATAATAATTAACAAAATATAATTAGTATCTACAACTACCCACACATGATAACGACTCAAATGAAAAGCAATAATCCAAATCGTGATAAACTGATTAACGACAACGCGTTCCCCGTCCCGTTGCGATTGCTGCAACAATATGGCCTGCAATTGCAACAACAATGGTCAATCATACGCTCTAGCACGCGCATCAGTTAGTAATAAACCAAATATGAGTATTTAAGTAAATAATTATAACTCAGTGTTGTCAGTTTCCAAATGCATTATTTTTAAAACGCTGACGAGGTGTGTTTTAATTAGTATTATTAGCATTAGAAACTATTTTCTCTAAGTTTCTGCAAACCAATATTATCTTGAGTACTTTTAAGCTTGGAAACCCTAAATCTCAAATAGGGTAACGTCTGGTTTTAGTCGGTAGGAGTCCGGCATAGCATCCATGAGGATTTCCACATGAAAAAAAAAAGATCGTGAATGATGCGAATATAAATAAATATGAATGAATGAATGAAAATTAAACAGGATAAAGGTTAATATGCCTAACAGTACGTCGTCGTCAGGAATTCTTGAATATCTAGAATCATACATGTTTATTTGTTACATCATAGTTTAAATAATTGGCTCTTAATGGCATAACACCAGTAATAAACAATCATAGCATAAAGGGCTATAAAAGTAGCCTATAACACATTGTTCACAAGATCATTATTTTAATAAACGCCATGACCCGTGTGAAACGGAGAAAAATATCATGTCAAAGACATTAAAACCCTTTAAATAATGAAAAGGTTACAATAAAAACGGAATAGCGGAACAGACAAATAAATCAAGCTATCAAAGTCCTCAGCGAAAAGAATTTTAGCTAAGGACCCCGCAGACATGCTACTTTCAGTACCAGCGATCGGCAATTTAGTCGCTTTTTAGAAGTTAAATGCAGCAATCGAGTACAATAAAATCTTCAGTCCTATTGCTAATACATGTGACGAATGCCGCTGCCGAATACATGAAATAGCGATATTATCGGAGTTTTCGCAAAAATGCGCAATTTCTGATACTGAGTTACGAAATCCAAACAACAGAGAGTCGCCGAAATGCGATGTAACATCGAAGTGATCGATACAGTCGCAAAATCACCAGTCGACGATGCTAAAAGTAGCTAGTTTGCATTATCGCTTAAGTAAATGTCGGAATTGCTCATAGAATTTTTATTATTAGAAATTAAAATTCGGTATTAAGAGGTATTCCAACTATTTTACCAAACTGGTAGACCTGCAAAAGTATCATTAAGTAAAGTACCATAATCAATATAAACAAATTAACATGCAAAAAAAGAGCAAAAGAGCCAAAACCTAAAAGCCATCTTATAATGAACAATAAAAATAATCCTTGCTGTTTGTAATTACGATGTACTCAGAACTGTTCTATGAAGAAGGGATTAAAACTAGTGTTTGCGTAACATGCCACAGTAATGAATTCCTTGTCCAAATTTTTAATTTAGCGATCTGAGTCAACGCAACTATATGGATCAGCTCAAAAATAAAATGAACCACCATGGTTAATTTTATTTATTTATTTAAATGTTTTTTATTATTTAAATTTTTTTTTTGGGCTGATCCATATTGTTGAGCATTAAATGTCATTGTTATTATTTTGTTTATTTAATTTATTTAGGTAAAATAACAGCTACACTATTTTTTTTTTCGTGTGGAAATCCTCATGGATGCTATGCCGGACTCCTACCGACTAAAACCACACGTTTCACCTTCATCTGTCTATAGCCAGGAGTCCCGAGTGAGCCCTCGGAAGGATAGCCCCAGTCCTGACAGACTCTGTCCACTACCGCAGGCTCGTTCAGGGGGGGTTCGGGTGTTATCCTGCCTCTTTGGGGGTTCGAGTGCTGGCAGTCTGGTGTTACCTCCCGGTGTATACGCCACAGAAACTTACCGAAGCACCCGTGCCTGGTAAGTATCTGTGACATCCGGTAGGTGAGGCTGCCGTGTTGCCTCTCCAGCCACTCCTCCATGACCGGCTTCACCACCTCAATTGTGGTATGTGCCCACTTAGGATGCTCAAGTCGCACCTTCCATGTCTCCATGAGCTACTGGCGGAGCAGGGATCGCTGAGTCTCGATTCTCGGGGCACAGGCCTATAGTTCCGCTCCAGCGCCTCCTTGCGACATTGATACAACGACGCAAGGGCCCTCGCTTCCAGGTCCCATGGAGAGGTCCCGGCTAGGAGAAATGCCGCCTCAACGGAGATCGTGCGGTACATTCTAATCATCCTGACGGCCATCGTCTTCAGCGGACTATGTAAAATAGCCACTTTGGTGGCCGTCAGATTTCTCGCCCATTCGGGGGCCCCATATAGGGCCATGCTCCGCAAGATTCCTAGGTAGAGTCTCCTGCAGGGAGCGTTGGGTCCCCTTATATTGGGCAGCAGTCGCGAGAGCGCTGTCGCCCCCCGCCCCCCCTCAGTTTAGGGACCTATCTTCGGAAATGGTGTCCGAAGTTCCATCGACTATCGAGTACGAGCCCCAGGTACTTCATCGAGGGCTCGATGCCGATGCTAACGCCCCCTACTTGTATGCTGGATCCCGTGGGTAGCCCCTTCCGAGGTCCGTGAAAGCACAGAGCCTCGGATTTGTGAAGGGCCACCGCCAGACCCAGCCGCCGTATTCAACCCACGACTTGAGCAATACCTGCCGTGACCCTTAGGGCCGCGCCTCGGTGCATTGCTCCTCGCTCCGTAACGAGAGTGTCTTCGGCGTAACACGTCACGTCGACACCTCTGAGCAACGGAACACGCAGCACCCAATCGTAACCGATATTCCACAGAAGCGGTCCTAAAACCGACACCTGTGTAACCCCGCACGATACTTCTTGCCGTCCCGGCCCTAACCAACTCGTGTAAGCTATGGCTCTCTCGGACAGATAAGCCCTGACAATGCGACGGAGGTAGGAAGGCACTCCGTGGTAAATGAGCGCCTCCCTAACGCAGCTCCAGGGTAAGGTGTACACTATATAATATTTGCTTAAAGTAAGGTTATATAAGATATTTCATCGAACCATAATTCTTAAAACTCTATAAGTGCCGTTAATGTGTGACACTTGTTACATAAAGGTTTAATTATTGTACCAAATTGTTTGAAACCATAAACATAAGATTGTACAGTCATAGCCTGAATGCTATTGAACATGTCTTAGTAAAATTTAATGTGGTAAATCGTATTAGCTGCGTTCTAGCACTAGGCTGTTTGAGTTTAATTCCGGTGTAGTTAATGGATTGCGTTGACCCAGCTTTGTTTTACACACGTCTTTCTTGAAAATATCGTTAAACGACTATAAGAGCTAGTGTACCTGAAACAGGAATAAATAATATTATTTGGTGTAGATGATTGTACAGATTTGAATAGTAAATGTTTTAATTTAATATACAGTTTTAAGTTTATTTAATAACTAACTATTTCTAACTATCTTCACGCTGTATCTCTGGCGGGATATGTCAGAGAGAGCGCGATCGATGCATACTTCATTCGCTTCCTGCAGGTTCATCAATCGGTTCATACACGCACTGGGTATCCGAATACTTTTGACTTTTCTGTCTTTGTGCACTCTGCTCACATGGTCTTCATTTGTAAGTCTCGGCCTACACTCCTTCTACCCTCTACTTTGGCAACAATATATATTCTTTGACAATAGTACCTCACTTATTTGTTGGATGTGTGAACCCAATGGAGCACACCCTTTTCCAGCTTAACTTTGACACTTTCATTCAAACCAGCCACATTGTGTATCACTTCGTTACGTATTCGGTCGGCCAAAGTTACGCCGCACATTTTTCGAAGTGATCGCATCTCCACAGCATTCAGTTTAGTTTCATGCATCTGCTGACACACCCAGGTTTTGCTACTATGAAGCAACGTTGGCTCTAGCACAGCGTTATGAATCGCGAGCCGAACCCCAAGCCGTAGACAGGTTGCAATTCGAAGCGTGTCAGGCTCAAGAAATGTTCCTGTATTTAACGAAGGGTACGCGTGAAGCCAGTAGCCGGCCTCATGCGTACCCACGGCCAAAAGCCTAGCACGCGCCGAACCTGTACTACAGCTCAAAAGATGGTTATAAGTAAATTTACAATTTGTGTCGTTCCAGCTCCTCTGTAAATTTGGAGAAACTAGAAAACATTGACCTGGGCATGCAATTAAGAAAGCGTTTCTAGCGTCTTCCAAGCCAGAAATCTCAATGTTTGAAGGGGATGCCCTTAAAATTGTACTTATGAGATTTGCTAAACTATGGACAGAGATAGGAAGACTGGTAAAGCGACACTGGAAATTTTGTTCTTTTTTAGTTTACTATATTTCCAGCGTCCACATCCGAATCACATCTTCCGTCTCGCGCTAAATATACTCCTAAATACACAATTTCATTCAACGGCTCTAGACGTTACTAGTTTACCCAAATCTCGCATTTAGTTCATACGTCATCTCTTTCAAATACTAGAACTTTAGGTTTACTCGCATCCAAGCGAAGACCTTTACTTTCACACTCTCCTTTCATAAAACTTTGTGTGATGAGCACGATGGTTTATTCTGTGTCTGGGTGTTATTTATCTATAATATGTATGTATTTAGAAATATATAAGTATGTCTATCAGTTATCTGGTTACCATAATACAAGCTGCGTATATACTGCTGCAATACCATAATACATAATAGAAGCGCCCGTGGCCCCGCGGTCTCAGTGTTTTGTAAACGATCACTGAGTTACGCAACTTTCACTATGGCTGGTCCTCGGATGGGTGACCACTTTGTGGTATTTACATTTGCGAGCGTTTCCGTGCTTCGGAAGGCACGTTAAGCCGTTGGTCCCGGTTGCCAGTAAAATGGCAGTCGTTAAGCCTGGTTGAAGGCCTTATGGGCGGCTTGAAAATTTCAACAGCAGGTAGCCACAACCTGCGTCTGTCTATTTCAACACGGCAATGGGCTCACCACCTATTACGTGGGACAGGAATCCACACGGTGAAAAGTGGGCATATAATATGCCTCTGCCACCCCTTCGGGGATAAGGCGTCATGGATATTTATTTTATAATACAAGCTCTGCTTAGTTTGGAATCAGATGGCGTTGTGTGAGTTGTCCCAAAGATATTTATTTATTTATATAACCTCTTTCACTAATACCTGAAAGTCGGCTTCTCATGAGGCTATGAGCACCGCATCATCAGCGTACAATTTACTGTTAAGTCACCCAAATTCACACCTATATCACAATCTTCCAACTTCTGTAAGCAACTGTCCAGATACACTATTAACAGCCAGGTAGACATGATACAACCCTGTTTGACGCTGTACATACGCCGAGAAGAGGTGACATATCCCGCCCCACTCGCACGCAAGCCTTACAGTCCCTATAAAGCGACTATATTGCCCGCAGTAGCGAGCCGTCCACACCATATCCGGGCAGCCAGTCCCACAGAGTTTAGTTAATTTTGTTGCAAACATATACCTATATATACGACCATTCTTTCAGTCATATTTTGGATAGATCGGTGACTCAATGTATTCACCACTGTAGGTTCATAGGGCGCGCAAGAAAATTTTTTTTTTAGGGCCGGTAACCCATTTGATTGTGCACAGTCCTTCACGCATAGTCCAATCCAGTAAAATAACCAAATTATCTAGCTAGTACAGTATGTAGAATTTAATAGAATTTACACTTAAGTTTAAATATTACACACTTAATTTTTCGATCGTAATGTTTTTTTATAGCCCCCGAGTAATTTTTCTCTGGGTTAACCTTTTAAAGTTCAGGACCACGGTCTACAAAGTCCCTTTAATTTTGCCTAGTGATAAGTTTGTAGGTTTTTGGAGAGGGTAACACTCTCTCATAATACTTAGTCAGAAAAAATAATTTCACTCAGAATCATTATACAAAACATTAATTCGAGCAGAATAGAAAATGTTAGTGTACTTACATACGCGCGACAAACATTGCCCTCGCTTTGCAGCTGGGTAAAAATAGAGGTACCTACATGACATGTTGTAATGTAGTAGATATAGCTGTATTATGAATACGAAATAAATATACCAACTAGGTAAGTTACTGTTATCAATTGTCAAACAAAAATGAAACAATCTGTATATTTGGTTGCGCAACTGAATGATCAATCGTCCCAATTAATTCAAACGCTCAGAAACCATTAATAGATCAGTGGCGATACGATATTCTAACATTAAAACCAATTAAAGACCAAGTTATAGAGAGTTAACACCTACGGAACCAACCAACAGGCGACAAGGATAACGACTAATAGCATAGAATGGACTGGACTGAACTGAGATGGACTGGACTGGACCGAAATGGAATTGAATGGAATGGAATGGAAAGTAATGGAATAGAATATTAAACACTTTATTGTATAGCATATCAAGTCTTACGAGAAATTAACCACAAAATTATATTTAACTACAGTGGGCGGTATTATCGCTTTAAGCTATTTCTTACATACAAATTTAGAAATAATTTGAGTACTAGGCAGAATTTAAAGAATGATATATGAATGAATAAATTTTAAGAATATAAATACAAAATTATGCTTACTACTTAAGTAAAATTATTTTACACACGTAAATACATACCTATAGATATTTTGTTTTTTTTTTATGCCTTATGGGCGGCTTAAAAATTTCAACAGCAGGTAGCCACAACCTGCGTCTGTCTATTTCAACACGGCAATGGGCTCACCACCTATTACGTGGGACAGGAATCCACACGGTGAAAAGTGGGCATATAATATGCCTCTGCCACCCCTTCGGGGATAAGGCGTGATGGATATTTATTTTATTTTTTTATTTATTTATATTTTGTGACAAAATGGTCAACTTTAATTTCCATAACTTAGGTTGAAAATAAGAAAACACTTAGTCCAACATATTCGGGAGCTGACTTTTTAGTATGTTTAATCTTTCTTATCTTTGTAAATAAGGCTATATCTACAACTAGTCTCACATTACTTACTAACAAACTGTTGAATACTTACACAGAACACACATATAAATAAATCAACCAAGAACTAGGTACTAAATTGTTCAAGCATTTTCATTTACACTAAAAGTTTTAGCTATGTCGGTTGGAAATACATAACTTTTTGAAATTTACAAAAAATGTTACTGGGTTATAAAAAGCTTGTAATAATAATTGACTACCGACTCCTATATACTACTATTTCTTCTTTGATCAAGTAGTAATCGAAGTTCATGACAGTATATATTAATTGAAGTATGTATATACTCGTACTCAAATGGCATCGTAATGAACTTTTATAAAATGTTTACTGAAGCGGTTTTGTTCACAGAGATACTTTTTAAGTTTAATTGAAACGAGGACCATCAATTAAGAT
Organism: Thumatha senex; assembly: GCA_948477245.1. NCBI lineage: Eukaryota > Metazoa > Arthropoda > Insecta > Lepidoptera > Erebidae > Thumatha > Thumatha senex. The sequence goes on along the minus strand of OX419725.1, from coordinate 11,225,955 downwards.
TAATAAAAATATTTAAAGACACAGTGTATTTTACATTACACAATTTAAAATGGCAATATTAACTAACTATCTATCTTTATACTACATCCCTGATGGGGCTTATATTTACATAAAGAGAGAGTTAAACTAAAAAGTTTGTTTGTTTGTTTGCTACTGATACTTAGGGCCGTATTTCAGAACGTTTCTCAATACTCAATCGACGCTTAAGGCTAGTTATCGCCTTATAAATACTACTCTCAAGTGATTTTTGAGTATTGATAAACGTTCTGGAAAACGGCCCTTACATTGGTAGGACTGATTTTAATGAGAATTGATTTAATTGATTTGATATAGCGGATTATTAAAAAGCGAAATGGAATAAAAGAAAAAAATTTACTTTTCCACTCTCGAGGCTCAGTTTACTTATGTTTATAAAATTTTAAGGATGTTTAAAACTTGCGTAATAAACTTGAAGAATTTTGTAAAATTAACAATAGATTTTTTATTGAATAGGCTTGTCGAGCTGGAACCAACTTTAAAACATTCCTTAAGTAAAGAAGGTGTGCACTAAGATCTATCATAAGTCTTGAAAAATCTACCCTTAAGGGTAGAAGGGGTTGCAAAGTTTGTATTGAACAACTTAACAATGGGTGCGCGGAACCGCAGGTGTCCACTAGTCTATTAATAAAATCATTATAATCCACATAAAATTAAATTTGAGTTATTCTTTCGAGGTGTTGCTTATTCTGTAGCTATCTCTTGGACTATATGAACTAGTTATTTATTATGAGCCATACACCGGTGGTGTTGTCATAGACAATTACTCATACCGAAATTTTGATGTCACAGACGTATCTGCCCGTACCCTGAATTCCGCATTTTACGGTCAAACAAACAATCCCTTAATAAAAAAGATTATCACGATTATTCATAGATCGTTTGGTAGACAGATGGCATTGGTGACAAATAAATATTGAATTGTAATAATGAATAATAAAAAGAATTGAATTCTCAAAGGACCTCTGCGTGTTGGACCAGTATGTCCTTATGTAAACCCACCAAACGCCCGGGTATCTTAATAAGAAAAAAAAGGAGAAACCCAGAGATATAATAGTATCTCTATACTATATCTTTAATAAGTTCTTCTTCTCTTAGTCTTAGTGAATTCCCAGTTGTTTCCAAACCCTATCTGGATTTGAACTTCAAGGAACTGGGTGAATATTTCATTTCGAACATATTTGAAGTTTTAAACCTATCGAAAAGAATAAAGCTTGATTGAATGTCGATTTCATGAAACATTAATTTGAAAAAGTTAAAATCATTGTAAGGTAACTTTATTAAGGACTAGCTAACCCGCGCGGCTTCGCCCGCGACACACTTCCAACCCCGTGGCACCCATTTAATCCCGTCGCTTATTACTTTTCCAAAAATGTATAAAAGTTTTCCCGATTTGTTGACATTTATGATTACTGCTCCGCTCTCCTGTGTAGTTGCGTGATGATATATAGCTAAGAACCTTCCTGGATAAATGGGCTATCCAATACAAAAAAAAAATTTTCAAATCGGTCCAGCCGTTTACTCGTGATGTCGTGACAACGGAAAACGGGTTTCATTTTTATATATATAGACTAGGTAAGGACAAATTAAAATAAAGTTTAAATTCGATCCGGTTATTTCGTGGTATATCTTAAGTGTTAAAAATTGGTGGTTTATTAAAGAGAACCGTAAAAACACTAGGAGTATACAATACGCTATGCTCCCGCTGATTTTTTTTTCGATAGGTATATAAGTAGTTTACAAATCGTACTTACATAGGTAAAACATCCTCCAGTAATAATAAAGTGAATTATGAAGATCATTTATTACTTAATAGTATCTGTGTTATAGTGTTATCTAAAAATTGTTAAATCAAAATTATTTTTCATTATAAAATAATCGTATAATCGCTGGTATTCACAATTTTGCAAACAACGTGACGGCGCTGTATGAGAAAGTCCCAAAAAAAAAAAACATAAAACTACCTTTTTCAGAAATTTTATTTTATTCTGCGGCGTGCCTGAAGGTGGTATTTGGTGGTAGAAGTTAGCGACATAAGAATTTCAAGCAGACACGTGCTTCAACAACATCTGAAACCTAAAGTACTAAAAACTTAGAGCTAATTTTGTTTAAAATCTATGATCGAAATAAATAATATAGTTCCAAAGAGAATATCCGATTCAGACATCGTTTGAAAACATAACTTGGTTGAAGATTAATACTAAAACATTTCTATTTAAATTTAAAGCATACATAGCGAAATTTACAGAATGGTTTTTCTTTGGACATAATTACCGGTATATACCTTTACAGACATAGTTTAGACAAAAAGTGAAATACTAAGTCGGAACTATGTCATAAAATGTGCTAAATGAGGGCAGTGCACGCAACAGCCCGCGGTCTTGGTCCTACCAACTGAAATGAAGACGGCATTGTCTAACAATAGAACATATTAACACAAAACTTTTACAACCTTTTACGGCGCTTTGCTTATTTTGCGGTATTTTTAAAAACTCAGTTATATCCACTGTTTAATTTGTACTATGCAGTTATAGTCACGTTCAATAATATCTTAGTAACCTATCAATAGTAGATTTTACAACAAGTGCTCAAAACGAACCATTCAAAACCGAGACATTTAGCAATGTAATTTGTAAAAGTGACAGATAGTAATGTCGAGGATAAAATGGTTTTGTGGGACGAGTTATGAACTCTGCTTTTCACTTCGATTGCGAGGAAAGTGCTTATGTGTTCAGCCTATATCCTGCACAAATAAGTACTATCAGAGCATGAGAAGTGAAAAAATAATGAAATAGAGAAATGGCAGGTTTAACTGACCATAACATTTAAAAAACAATTGACGTAATAACTGCAACAAAGCTCAAGGCGTACTTTTGATAATACATTTTCCCTTATTTTGTAATACCTTATTTTTAAGTAACAAATTGTGACATATGATACATTTATTTAGTTAAATAAAAATCTTAACTTTACAGCTCAAAATATACGAACTTGGACTTTATTGCATTGAAATTAGAAAGAAAATTCAATAATGTATGCGACGACCTTAAGACCTTTTACCCGTCGAAGTAGAGCTAAGAAAACCCGATTAATGTTACTTAAAGAGTGATCTCGCAGTGGCTTTCAAGATAGGGTACATACTTTACTACTTAGAAGCCTATGTTTCAAGACCGTGAAGGCCAAATATAAATGTCTACGTCAACCAGAATTTTCCCTTTTATTGCTCCTATTTAATTTTAAAAGCATCGTAGTTTTACGTGGGCAGAAAAAAATATTGTATAGAAAATTAGAGTCTATAAATTTTTGATCTAAGATGTTTTTAAGAAGTATTTTTATGAGTATATTTATTATACTAAAGTAAAACTAAATATAATGTTTCGTTTTGTAAACGATACCATAGTCTAATACACGTATTTATTTTTTTAAAACGTTGTGTATTTATAGCTAGCATTCCATCTTGTACATTAGACCTTTTAAACTAGATTTTATCTTCACACTATTTATGTTATTATCCATAAAATATAATATAATACATAGTCATAAAAAGAGGAATCCCTAGCAATCGCCGACGCATCTTGACCTTAATCTTTCAAGTATTTCACACCTTCTTAGTTCATTGCTAATCTGTTTACTGGGCAACTGACTTTAAACAATTGCCAAGATGTTTTTTGATTCCAACTCAGAATAATGTCAATACGACGTTCCGAAACTTATTCAGTCCTATTCCGGCTAAGTATTAAAAAGGGTTGTTCTATATTTGTATCTTTGTTTGAACCTCTTTTCGAGAGACGTTATAAAATGCAGTTTAGTTGCTGTTAATTTCCTAAACGATCTCATCCAATATCTTTGATTATGCTGAAGCGGTAGTTATGTATTGAGATATTTAGTTTGCCTATTTGTTTTATTTACCAGCAAATATCAAGCAATATATTGTCAGGCTATGGTTTGGAATAATATTATAATCATGTCAACTTAGATTCCATAAAATAGATATTAAAAAAACATCTCTCAAATATCACAGATCAATCACCATTTTTTCACATTTTTACTAGTAAACTATGTCCTAAGTAAAATCTGTTTCTCTTAAAAGGTGGACATGAAAAAACACCAAACTACTGCTGACACTCTTTTAGCTTGCTTACTTTTTCTTTATTTTTATTTCGTCTCATAGTATATAGTGTCTAGGTAGTAAGTTGTCTATTGGTTCTGATTAAACGATGTTTAGTTCAAGAGAAAATGAGAAGTAAAGTTGCATCTTCTATTCTAGGTAATAAATTAATGATACTTTTCGTAAATAACAAGATGACCTGATGAACTTTGTGCTACCATTACTTACAATCTTACCTTTAATTATTCATCATTTAGTTGATGTTTTTCCAGTTTCCTAGATATGCTGAAAAATAACTTGAACCAGCCAAAAAAAAATCTAGTCATATAACATAATATATACCTTCTAAAAGTTTAAAGTAAACTAACCTTTCCTAGTTTACTAAAACTTTGAGCTTCTTTTCCAAACATTCTCGTCCTCAGCATCTCCCGGAGACGCATTACCTGCCTACATAACCAGATCAAACGGGTACTTGCCGACGTTTCAAATGTGTCAGCTGCTGCTCTCAATTTCCTTTGAATCCCGATAAGTAATGACAATTTAACCACCAAGAGAATATAAGATGCAATCATAGGTTCAAATACTACTTTGCCTACAACCTACAAGCGCTGTGTAGTTGTGGTGTCGCCAGTCGGTTATTGTACGTGCGCTCGGCCGCACGTGCTGCCACACGTCCCGCGCGTTGATCAGCATCACGTAAGTTCCGCGAGACTTAAACACCACACACCACGGTAACAGATCAGTGAACGTTAATCTTACAAAATAATTCTAACAAAACTTTTAAATTGACACCAAAGCGCTGCCCGTTGCATTTCTTAGAAGAAAAATTGTTTGTAACTTTGCGAGGGATGCATTGGCGCGGGAAACTTGGCGCGCAAACTTTAACCGCGTTATTCATCTAAATTGTGAAAAATTAAGGTTTTCCGGCAGTCGGTAGGTAGACGCTTGCGTTATCTCTTAATCATTGCAAACAAATGATCAAAATGCCTATGTTGGGAAGATGTTTTACTAGGTATATTACAGATAAAGTAATCGTTGTAAATGAACGCGTTAAAATATGTCATTATTCTTTTCGGTTTTATTTGCAAATAAATAAGAGCTTATAAAATGCACAAGCAGCAAAACTACGTAATTATTATTTATTTATAATTATGCTCAAATATATTTATATAATTATTTAATAACATTATTAATCATTTAGGCTGATGTTCATCTTTAAATTGAGTTTTCTTTTATATTTAAATAAATAAATAAATTAATTAAGATATTTTTATTCTGATTCGTAGACATTGATATTTCTAACATAGGGATATGCTGTTTATTTCTTTACTATATCCATAGTTACGAAATTCTAAAACTAAAGTTGCAGATAATAGTTAAAAATCCCACGACAAACATTGACAGAGACTGCTATCAGAGACAAAATATGGACGTAATCATCGTCAAATGTTTGCATGCACAGATTATAATCTATAGTTCCTCGAGGAAAATATTTCTGCCTCGTGTGTTTAACAGCTACTTCATGTAATCGGAAAGGTATTGCCAACTCTTCTAATTGTTCTAAAACTTCAAGATAAACTGACGTACAGCCTACATTTGTCAGATTGATTATAGTATGGGAGATACTGTTTAGCGTTATTTGACGACAACGCTGGTCTTAAATTACTTAGAACTACGGAATAATTTCTACAATAATGACATAAAAGCGTGGTACAACACACTATGAAAAGAAAAAACATTGTAGTAGGTAAATAAACAGCCGTAAAAGCAGGAGTTTTAAATACACCATAGACCAATAGCACTGCAGGATCATGATGAATTCTCAAGAGTCATCTTTCAATCTTTTTATTTATATATACTCGTGTTGCTGTAAGAAATTCAATATAGTTGAGCAGGTATCGAGACTATATTGGACGTTGAAAATATTCTCTTGGTCGTGAATACAAGAGATTATGTTTTAGATAAACTCTCCAATTGAAAATTAAAACGTTTTAATTGATGATATTTAATTAACAAAATCTCAAAAACTTAAAGCAGTTTTATAAAAGACTTCTTGTTTATTTTTTCTTAGAGTCTAAAGAAATCTGTCAAGCTTACGTTAACTGTTATCTAACTTTCAGCTGTTGTTTGACATCTCAAAGCTGATATTGAGTACTGGCGCAATGGCCCAGTCCACCGATCAGATTCCCTAATGCAATGAACTGATAAATGCAGTAACAAGGTATTAAGTAGACCAGTGTTATCTATTCATTTTAGATTAAATATAGGCCGTAAGCTAGTCAAATATTTTAAACAACTTTACTGTCAAACAATAAGTCAAATTTTATGTGAAAGCCCACTATCTTTGCTTACTCTAAAACTATGACAGTACTTCTATTAAGTGTACGACATAGAATTCAAAACCCAGAGTGTGTTTATTTCTTATCATAATTTCGATCCACTGTAGAGTGCAATATTTATTCCCGTCGGTAGTTAGAAGTAGGTCCTTGTTGTATGGCAACAAACTCATTTCACGGAATAATTTCTTACTTGTGGTAGACGATGAGTCGAAATTTAATTAATTTAATATTGGAATTAAAACATTTTGTTTAAAAATATAGCTTTATGCACTCCTTGTACTTAATTTACTTAAAAAGGGGTCCAAAGTTACGCTTTCCGTGTTTATGTCTTTCAAACAATCGATATCGCGTATTATTAAATATTGTAATATGTATTTAAATAATTATACTAGCCTACTTAATTAGAATTTTTGCGCAATATCCAGAATTAAAATTATTATTGCGATATCATTTTGGCACTGTACAAAAATGAACAATAAGTTGACTATACCATGAGGAACCAACACTAATTTTGCTAAAATCGTAGTTGCGATATAATTTTGGCACTGTACAAAAATGAACAATAAGTTGACTATACCATGAGGAACCAACACCGATTTTGCTAAAATCGTAGTTGCGATATAATTTTGGCACTGTACAAAAATGAACAATATGTTGACTATACCAAGAGGAACCAACACCGATTTTGCTAAAATCGTAGTAACAATAACAAAAAATATATTAATTCTTCTATCGAAAAAAGCATACGGCCAAAAGGATAGTGTGATTTGATTTCATATAATATACCACTATAAAATAATAACGCAAAGGCTTGGATTTCATTACGATTATCAACTTGAATAGGGATTATTTATATCTGAAGTATTTACTGTTATTGTTTTGACCCTTATGTTGACTCAAGTCGTGACGGATCCAAGTGTTAGGTGCACGCGCTTCATTCTCAATCTCAAAGTGAATCTCAAAACTAAATGTGAGCAATGGCGCGCGCGCGCGGGTGTCTAACGGTGCACGTTTTGTTCGGGTTAACAACCCTTTACTTTATAGGGTTCTCATTCATCCTTTTTGGATTCGTTTAAATGTTTTTCAGTAGGTAATTTATTTATTTGTTTGAGAATTGATACAGTAATCCTAGTATAAATGCATAACGTTACTTCAATTTCATCTTTATCTTTTTTAAGTTAGAAGCGACCGCTGCCGGCTGTTCCCGGGTTCAAATTCCGGGTTAGAATAAATATTTTTGTGCTTCACAAATTTTTGTTTTGTAGTTTAGGTCCTTATTTTCTGTGTATATAAGTATAAAGAATTATATAAGAATATATTTATCAGTTGTTCAGACTCCGTAACATATATATATATACCCCCCGTAACATGAGCTTATATTAACTTAAATTGGCGTAGAAGGCTATTGTGGGAGTATGTCCTGTATGTCCCAAAAATATTGCAAACAAATTGTGCGTTTTTAAAATACTCGATGTATTTAAAAAGTCATAAAGTGATAGTATATATCTAAACTAATATTATAAATGTGAATATACGATTGTTTGTTACGAAAACTACGTAACAACCGATCATGATGAAATTTTGTACACAATTTCTTGGAGGTATTTGAAGTGACTCAAGAAATTTTTTATTAAAAAAATTAAGTAAAATAATTGTCTGTTTCTCTTGTGTGGCGATAACAAAGTTGCGCGGGACATCTATTTACGACATCAATAAGCAAGTAAGAATAAGTCGGGTAAACTATTTAAAAAAATCCGAAGTAGATAAGGCAATTTATACCTACGTCGTTTCTAAAGTAAATAAATTAACGGTAGTCTAGTGTTATTATAATCAGCAGATAATATTAGCCACAGAAACGTTTCAGGAAAGAATATAAAACAAATATAAGGCTTTCAATTATCTGTGAACACATAAAACTATTCCCACAACCCTAATTTCGCCTGTTGCCAGGTGTGTACTGGCAAATGTACAACGATTCGTAAGAAATATAAATCAGTATGGTGTACCGTTCATAAGCTATTAAAACTCAAAGTATTCCTGGTATATCTAAGTAGGCCGCTGATCTAGATTAGTTTATGTTTCCAGTTTAACCTATCGTCAACTTACGTCTATACATATTATGCCTACTCGTACGTTAAGATAAATTAAGATACTATATACCAATAACCTCTGCTATTATATAAATTAAGTTACTGTAAATAAAGTTCAAATAATTACAATAATTTTTGATAAAATGTATATCTTCAAGTGGATAAATGTTAAATTTAAAAAGATACCGGCTAATGTTTTTTAATAATTGTTGTAAGTTATATAAACAGTGTTAACGTGTGTATAAAAATATCTTATTCAAAACTGAGAAATTTTTGCGACCTCTATGTAAATATTAGCAGAGGAAACGTTTTTAGACATAACACTAAAGTATATATGTAGGTAGTCGCACAGGTTACATTGAACCTAGCTAGGAAGGTAGCGCCAGTACCACTTTTGAGATTAGTGTTGTACCATTAAAATTGTAAATGTAGTGCAAATGAAAAAAAGTACCGTACTTATATGTATATAGTTAACATCAACTTACAAATGACTTAATTGGCGAATTGCCTTTATTAAAATTAAATTGTGATTTGCGATGATGTTCTTTTTTATTGAACCAGGTTATTCATAGTTTTTGTGAAAACAATTCAGTAATTAGCATAAAAAATAGATATTTCGACAACCGATAGGTAAAGGATAAGTTTAATCCTATATTCGACCTTTCGCCATTACATCTAGTCATGCGATCAGGTAGGTCATTCATGTTTGTCCCCTATATCTGCATCGTATATCATATTTAATATATTCCTATAAAATTGCTATTCTGGAAGCATCTGAATGAACTCTTGGGCATAAAAGAATATTATCAATAGTTTCACAGCACAATAAATATCAAGCAACAGAACAAAATGACTCCCGAAAGAGTTTTCGTTGAATAATGTCATTGAACTTTAAAAAAAACTGTCAAAGAAATCTTTATTTTTTGATAATTTGATAGTTTGTACGATTTTTCGTTCATTAATTAAAATATCTACAAAAGTTTTGATGTAACAAAACTCTGCTACGAATGCAGAAAGTATGCAAAGTTTCATAGAAATCGATATAGTAGCAGTAGATAGTCAAAACCCGACGTATAATTTGAAGCATATGTGAAAGAATAGTATGAAATGTCTCTCGAACACAAAGGGAAAATTCTTTCATCTTCCCAGTTCATCTCATCTATTGGGTTGTGGTACTTTATCGGGCAGGCTGTTGTTTATATTATTCTTCATACAGGAGAACGTTCATGCAGGATTTTAAAATTGATTTTTGTAGCTGATTTCTACACATATATACAAGAGCTATTTAAATAAAACACTTTAAACAGAGTTACGGTACTATCAAATCATGACAAGATCGGCTTCACAAAGGGTATCTCTTCAATAGTTTATAGACGTCAACAAATGTTCATTACAAAGTCTCAACCAGAAACTTATTAATTTAACTTTCTTTTATTATCGATAAGAAAATAGACATACATTACATTACATAAGGATATAGACATTACATTTAACTTTTTTTTTGTATTTGCTCTTTAAACAAATGATATTTAATTTCAACGGGGTTTAAGCATAAAATCTAAATAAGAAGCCAATAAAAAAAGAATTAGAATTCGCCAAACGGCCCGACGAAGCGTACAGTTCTTTATCTTGGTATGTTTGTTTATTGTTACTCTCTAGAACAAATAAACATTGAATAATTTTTACAGTATTATGTATGTAATGGGAGGCGAATTACTTGTCGCTAGAACAACAACGGTGGGAGTGCCTTTGATGCCTACAACTTTGACACATGAGTGCGACATGTGAACATGTTTTTATAACTTGTGTATTAACATGTGTATAGTATCTCTTGTTCTACCATTACAAGTGTATTCGAAATTTTTGTTTAGAACCTACTGTTTAAGACAATATATCTTATGTACAATTTATTGTTTACAGTAATAGAAATTGTCATATGTGTAACAAGTTGGATTCATGTTCATTCTTCAAATTATGAAACAACAGTGCCTGAGTCAACAAATGTTAAATTATTTTAAGAATCGAAATCGAATAAATTTACATACTAAATTAATCAATCAGTTTTACATGACCAACTGTCTAGTATATAATTTTTTTTTTTATGATTTCAAATTGTAAAAAATTAGTAAGGTACATTATTGATGTGATTCAGAATATTAAAACCTTTAAGTTACATGTTGGGCCACGCACTATAAGTGTCAGCAAATTTGTACATATTTTACCCATATGTATACTTAGAAAAATATATTACTTTTCTGTGATAGTTTTTCCTTAAATTTTGTTATATCTTTCACGTGCTCCGAAACAACCGATTAACTAGTAAACCCGCATGAGTAAACCCTAAATTAAATTTACCCATATTTAGGTAAAAACGTAGCTTCCTCTTCTACTTGTAGTGGGTAGTAGGAAGCACCACACAGAGTGGAGCAAAAGTCAATTTACAAAACAACCTACCATATTATACCACACTATTCTTAAGTACCATTTGAATACAGAATTATCAGTTACCATTTGGCCCTTATGGACCTTCGTGTCAGATAAATAGGTACGTCCTCTGGTAACATACAAACAACTGTGATCATACACATTTTTGATGATTTTCAAAGGTGCGAGTAATTTTGGTATTTATAAGAAAACTCCAAAGCCAATAACTTTTATTTTAAAGAGATATTTAACTAGTTAAAAGATATTAACGTTGATAAAATATGAGAATTTTCTGTATAACAGCTGAACGGCCACCGGCCACTTTTTATTTAACTTCATACTATAAAAATTTCCCCAAGAATTGAACCCTTTTTCGACCTGGACTAGTTATGATCTTCCAAGTCATTTATGTGAAGATGAATTTGTGTGGAAACATTTTCGTCCTTCAATCAAAATTAACTGATTACCTTGAACATTGCTTAATGTGTTGATTAGTTTATTAAACAATATTTTATTGAACCTTGTTACGATATGTGTACCTACAACATTTATTTTTCTTACAATTAAAATCTTATCGTATTGAACTCAGTGCCCCCAGAAGTTTACGACATAAACTTATACAGGCAATGTACCTACGATCATGCTCGAATGAACGGAGGTATTGTTACTGAATTAAAATTAATGACTATACTATTTATTTCCAGTTTTTCATATTTTTGAGCAGAATTCTTAGTTGGTAGAAAGAAATATCTGTAGAATGTTAGAATTGACGAATCGAGGGTGTGTGGTGGGATCCTCTTGCCCTCCTTTATTATCATTCTACGATGGATTTCGACATGTAACGCCCGATTTAATTAGAAATATCTGCACTGCAAGTTTAGCCGAATGAAGAAGCTGGTTGACTGAAAAATAAACGTCCAGCAAACACTGCTTATAATGTAAATACGAAATTTAGACAGAAGTTTTCTTTTATGACACAGAGATCCATTAAGTAATTTTTTTTTTAATTCGTCGCTTAAGAAATTGTAAAGAGATGACAAATTAAGTAAGGGTAATAAATAATGCAATTGTCTTCAAGTACACATACTCTTTAAAAAATAAAATGAACACGTATTTTAGGATTTTTCAAAATTTAACCTGCGTGTTTAATAAATAGTAAAGTATGTCTTCTTTAAAAACCTTTGCAGTACATAAAAGTTAATATAAACACAATTAAATAAAACCTGGGGATGAAGAGTAGAAGCGTGCACGTCGCCATCCCTGCCAGCTACGGCTGCAATTCTACTCTAACACGAGTGCCACCAGGGCGAACTATGCTAGGGCGTGCCCCCGAGGCGACGCGCACCAGTTCGTCCCCGCTGGTGCGAAAAGTGTGAGCCAGAGCGGCGTAGGGGACCGCCACCCTACACGCGCGGCCCGACACGGCGGGAAGTGGAGGATGGAGTGCAGGGTAGCTGCGTGGAATGTTAGGGGAGGAATGCAAGATAAGATGAATGAGTTGATGGATGTTATGAATGAGAGAAAGTTAGATGCAGTGTGCTTGACAGAGACCAAGCGCAAGGGCAGCGAAGTCTTGGAGCTCCCGGGTGGGATGCTCGCGCTTTGGTCTGGAGTACCAGAGAGCGAGCATGGCAGTCGGGGGGTTGGAATTTTGCTGTCCTCGCGATTGGCCTCCGGTATGTATGAGTACAAACTGGTAGGTCCTAGAATCCTCTGGATCCGTGTAAAACTTGGTTTGACGAAGATTTTCCTGGTAGCTGCTTACGCGCCAGTATCTTCGTCGAACGCGAGTGAGCTAGAGGACTTCTGGGAGAGTATGAGAGAAGCTCTAAATGTGATAGAAGGAAATGAAAGACTTATAGTATGTGGAGACTTGAATGGATGGGTGGGTACCGCTCGCAATGGTTTTGAGTCGGTACTCGGGAAGTATGGGGATAAAAGGGTGAACGACACTGGCAAGCTAATACTGGCATTTTGTAAGGAGAAGGATTTGTTTGTGGCGAACACAATGTTCAACCACAAACAAATTCATATGTATACGAGGAGATGTAAGTCAAAGAGAAGCATGATAGATCTATTCCTAATGGATAGTCGGCTCCGTAAACAGGTGATGGACACGAGGGTTTATCGAGGCGCTGAGCTGGGATCAGACCACTACCTAGTCATAACTAGGATTAGGGGTCTGTTCGCGGGTTGGCGTCATCGTACCGAGTGTCCTGAACCTGGGCCGACTTATAGCATCAAAAGCTGGAAGCTGCAGGATGCATCCATTAGGGATAAATATAATGAAAGGGTAGCCGAAAAGCTTGGCGACGTCAATGTAAGCAGTGAGAATGTGGAAAGTGTATGGCAGAACCTTAGGGACAGTATGATAAATGCCGCTGTGGAAGTGTGTGGAGAAACGAAAAGAGGCAGTAGTAATAAGCGTGATGCATGGTGGAATGAGGAAGTGAAAGAAGCAGTTCGAATGAAGAAGAAAGCATGGCTAGACTACTTAGCCTCGCGGAATGATTTTAATATGAAAGAGAGATACAAGCTGCAGAAAGTTAACACGAAGGCACTGATAGAAGAAGCTCGTGAAAGGTGCAGAATGAAAGCGGATGAAAGGTTGTCGTCCAATTTCCGGGATAATGCCAAGCTCTTCTGGAAAGAGGTAGGCAAGACCCGGAGTTGTTCGGCAATCTGCAGTATGAATAAAGTGCTTAGTGTTAACAATGACGTCCTAACAGACCAAAGTGACGTCCTGCAGAGATGGAGTGAATATTATGGAAAGATGTATGCAAGAAAAGACAGAGATGCCACATCGGGAAGTGGAGCTCACTTCGATGCTCCGGATCCCGATGTCATTGAAGTCATTAGTATGAAAGAAATAGAACAAGCGATAAGAAGTATGAAATGTGGTAAGGCTGCGGGAAAAGACAGAGTTACTGCTGAGATGATCAAGTACGGTGAGTCCCGTGTCTGGGACACACTTTGTCTATTATGCAACTTGTGCTGGCGGACGGGTGAGGTCCCAGATGACTGGCGAGTAGCAGTTGTAGTACCTATTTACAAAGGGAAAGGCTCGCGCCTAAACTGCTCCAGCTACAGGGCGATCAGCTTGGTCAGCTTAGCTAGTAAGGTGTATGCAAAGGTTATAACGGCACGAATGCAAGAAAAGTCTGAAAGGTATTTATGGGAGGCTCAATGCGGATTCCGACGTGGAAGAGGTTCAATGGATCAAGTGTTTTCTCTCCGCATGATCGCGGAAAAGTTTCTGGCTCTTAGCCAGAAGGTTTTCTGCGCTTTTGTGGATCTAGAGAAAGCATTTGATAACGTTGTGAGAGAAACGCTGTGGGACTTGCTGCCAGGATATGGTGTGGACGGCTCGCTACTGCGGGCAATACAGTCGCTTTATAGGGACTGTAAGGCTTGCGTGCGAGTAGGGGGGGATGTGTCACCTCTTTTTGATGTCTGTACAGGTGTCAAACAGGGATGTGTCATGTCCGCCTGGCTGTTCATAGTGTATCTGGACAGTTGCCTGCAGAAGTTGAAAGATTTTAATATGGGTGTGAATTTGGGTGACTTTACAGTAAACTGTCTGCTGTACGCTGATGATACGGTGCTCATGGCCTCATCAGAAGCCGACCTACAGGCATTAGTCACTAATATGAAAGAGGGGTGTGAAAGTAAGGGTCTCCGCATGAATGCAAGTAAAACTAAGGTTCTAGTATTTGAAAGAGGTGACGTAAGAACTAAATGCGAGATTAGGGTAAACCAGGAACGTCTAGAGCAAGTGAATGAAATTGTGTATTTAGGAAGTATGTTTAGCGCGGATGGAAGATGTGATTCGGATGTAGAACGGCGAGTAGCTGCCGGAAACAAAGTTAACGGTGCTTTGTCCCAGTAAAGCGACAAAGCATCGTAAAAGAAGCACGAATGGCGATTCATAACGCAGTGCTAGTGCCAACTGTGCTTTACGGTAGTGAAACCTGGGTATGTCAGCAGATGCATGAAAGTAAATTGAATGCTGTGGAGATGCGATCACTTCGAAAATTGTGCGGCGTTACCTTGGCCGACCGAATACGTAACGAAGTGATACGCAATATGGCAGGTTTGAATGAAAGTGTCAGCGTTAAGCTGGAATAGGGCGTGCTCCGTTGGTTTGGACACGTCCAACGAATGAGTGAGGAACGATTGACGAAGAATATATATTGTTCAAAAGTAGAGGGTAGAAGGAGTCAGGGAAGGCCGAGACTTACATATGAAGACCACGTGAGCAGATTGCTCAAAAACGGAAAGGTCAAAACCAGACGTGCGTGTATGAAGCGATTGATGAATCTCGAAGAAGCGAAAGAAGTATGCATGGATCGCGAAGCCTGGCGATCTGTCCTCTCTGACTACCCCGTCAGGGATACAGCGTGAAGATAGTTAGTTAAATAAAACCATGTTCGGTAAATCTTCTACGGGAAAGTAGTTAGGTACATGGTACTTTATTTAATGCACATAACGAAAGTTGTTCAAAGTTACGGGTACATCATTTACAGTTTTGAGCCACGTATGGTTGGCTTAAATTAAGGTTAAATGCAAAGAGTTTCTCTTTGATGACAAAATAAAAAATTTAACTTTTAAATAGTACTGCTTAGCCAGGAATACTACGGGATCTTGTTTGAAAATACTTTCAGTTTACGCACAAACAATGTCAAAAATGGAATATGTATACACCATAAAATAATAAAAATAATAAATAAAGCACTACTTTATATGTGTATATAAAGTAGTGCTTTATTTATTATTTTTATTATTTTATGGAAGTGAAAACTTCTTTCAGTGCGGTACGCATATTATTAGATGATATAAAATCTCTGGCATCTCGACACCGTTACGAGACGCAGCTATAGTGTGTGCATATATGCATGTACACACAGCGGACCGCGAGCGCGTCTTGATACATATAAAGTAGTGCTTTATTTATTATTTTTATTATTTTATGGAAGTGAAAACTTCTTTCAGTGCGGTACGCATATTTTTAGATGATATAAAATCTCTGGCATCTCGACACCGTTACGAGACGCAGCTATAGTGTGTGCATATATGCATGTACACACAGCAGACCGCGAGCGCGTATTGATAAATATTTATTTAAAAATCTCTGGACTCATAAATAAATTATTAACATATTTAGTTTTCACTTCTGTCGGCACTCCCGGAGTGAAACCCGTATTTTTTTTTATTTTTTATTTTATGATTTGTGCTAATATGAATCATTATTTTATTAGTATAATACCCGTGCCTCCAACATAACCTTGTTTTATAAAAGTATAGATATTCTACCATTAAATATAAATATTAGAAAATCAGTTGGTATGTATTGTCATGTATAAGCTAAACAAAATATTTGGGCTTGCAGGCCACACTAATAAATATTGTTAGCATAAGCAAAACATTTCAATTAGTGAAATTGTGAAGGATTTACCAATAGCGGTGAGTTACAAATGTTATTATTGTTTGTTACCTGCAAACCAAATAGTTTGTTGAGTGTACATATAAGTCGCAGGTAGCTGCTTGTAGGGAATTACTTAGTATTTATACATCATACATATATGGAGTAAAGCAAGAGTACATACATACATACATATTGTCACGAATTTATCCGCGAAGGGGTAGGCAGAGGCATACTAAACACCCACATCTCACCATATGCATTTTTGTCCCACGTAACAGGTGGTGAGCCCATTGCCGTGTTGAAATGGACAGGCGAAGGCTGTGACGACCTGCTATTATTATTTTTTGCTATTTTATTGGCAACCGGAACCAACGGCTCAACGTGCCTTCCGAAGCACGGAATTAAGGTGGGTCTAAAGGGCCGAATAAATTTGATAAAAAATAATAAAACTTCTCTATTTTCGATATTAAATATGGAAGAAATTTTTAACCCGTTGTCTTTTTAGTGAGGTAGTAACAAAAAGGCTAAAGTTTATAACAAATTTATTTAATCAAAATAGTTACCATTATTATCTTTACATTGCTGCCGTCTAATAGGAAGGTCATTTATGCCTTTGCGATAGAACTCTGAGGATCTAGACTGCACAAACTGTGTGAAAGCATTTTGTACTGCCTCCTGGGAAGAAAACTTCTTGTCACGTAGATAACTGTCCAAATCACGAAAAAAATGGTAGTCCGTTGGAGCAAGGTCTGGCGAATACTGAGGATGACGAATTGTTTCTAACTGCAGTTCCTGAAGGGTCAAAACGCTTTCTCGTGCGGTATGGGGTCTCGCGTTGTCATGGAGCATTAATGGTAAAGATCGATTCATGAGTCGGAGCTGTTTTACTGCTAGTTTTGCAAACATTGTTCGGAGTTCGGCACAATAGACATCTGCCGTTATTGCTTGACCAGATCGGAGAAAAATATAGTGAATAACACCATGCTGAGACCACCAAACAGTTACCATTACCTTTTTAATGGTAAGTTTTGCTTTAGGACACTGTTGTGGCGTTTGACTTGGATTAGCCATTGCATTTATCTTTTACGGTTATTTATCATAAAGAATCCACTTTCACATCACATATCACAACTCGATCCAATATTCCTTCATTTTTGTACCGATTCAACAAGGCAACACAAGTTTCAACATGCGTTTCTTTCTGCAGATCAGTCAAATCATGAGGCACCCATTTTTCGTATTTTTTTATTTTATTGATTTGACGCAAACGAGTCAGTATTGTGTGTAAGGTAACGTTAAACCATGCCGCTAATTCCTGGGTAGTTTGACTAGGATCGTCTTCGACCATCTCTCTTAATTATCGTTATTCACCTGTGTGGGCGGTCTTCCTCGTGGCTCGTTCTTTAAGTCGAAGTGTTTAAACCAAAATCGCACGGTGCGTTTATTAGCAGACCCTCACCAAACGCAACATTGATATCGCGGGCTGTTTCTGCCGCGTTACTTCCGCGTTGGAACTCGTATTCAAAAATCACTCAAATTTTCGCAGTGTCCATCTTTCTTGTCTAAGTATATATAGTGAATAATAAAAACAATTAAAAGTCGATATTCAAATGTTACACATTTAAAAAAAAAAGAACGTCCTAGAAAACATGTGAAAAAAGTTTCATTCGAAAACCTCAAACCGTGAAGATTCTATGTCAATTCAAAAAACCTATTTCAGTAAAACGGCAATTTCATACTTTAACCCCTATTATTAGTTTTGCTTGTTGAACTATCATCTATATTAGGCCTGGTCTATATTATAGGTCCTACGCGTAAAAAATTCATAAATCGTTATTCAAATTTCTAAATCGTAAAATGAATGAAGTCGCCACAGTACAATTGTTTTAGTCTAATATTCATAGTGACTCCTCCACCTAAACTAAATAACAGGAGTGGGTTGACTGCGGCAGTATTGAATAGGAATCAAACTTAGGCTGTGAGAAAGCAAGAATTATTAGCCCACGCCACAATAATCTTATATTGCTCTGAAGCAATCACGATTCGTCGTCGTTAAGAGCTTACCATAATATACTTATTGTATGACCATACTAAGAAAAACCACACATGTAGGCAACACTAAAAATAAAAATAAAACGATCCAATAAATTAACACTTTACAAGTGATATTGTTTGCCATACAATGTGACATGTCAAGGAATTTACCAATCGGTTGAAGCTATAAACTAGGCTAATTAAAATAAACGCGTAGGTTTGGTCGGCCACAGCTTTATTATATTCGTAGAACATATATTTTCAAGAGTCATAGAAAAATGTTTGAATCAGTAGTTATTACTCTTTTTAATAAATATTATGCGACTAGATAAAACATTTTGATGCATATTCTAATGTAGTTATGTTTCTTTACATTAAGCGGTTCAATATCCGAATTTTTAAATCTTGCTTAAACTATTTTTATAACGAGAGGCTTGCGTTTGGCAGTGGTTCTCAATAGAATAATGTTATTGATTGATTGACATAATAGAAGAATTTAACCAGTAATACATAGAAGCCTCATTTGTATAATAAAGGCGACATTTTTTGTTTAATTTTATAATCACCATTGGTCACATAATCTTAATGAAAAAAAAAATACTAGTAAGAAATTACTAGTAATTTTTTTTTGTATTTTATGTTTAAGTGAAGTTTCTAACTTCACTTAAACATAAAATACTAAATGAATTTTCTAAACTAAAAATACGAAAATGCCTTGGTCCCAAACAACCTCACCTGCTATCTACGTACTTGCTGAATAAGGCAACGGAGACGACAGGTCATGCGGCAGTCGCTCCCAACAAAACTAAAGAGTTTATTTAGTTTAGAAACTTCATTTTATGAACATAAAATAGATAGGCCGAGACTTTATTATATAATTATAAAGACCATGTGAGCTGATTGCTCAAAAATGGAAAAGTCCAAAGTACTCGGATACCGGACTCGGATAGAGGACCGATTAATAAATCTACAGGAAGCGAAAGAAGTATGCATGAATCGCAAAGCCTGGCGATCTGTCCTCTCTGACTTCCCCGTCAGGGATACAGCGTGAAGATAGTTGGTTATTTTTAATGTATAAAGTAGTACATCAGGTTGTAGCAATTTCGCCTAATAGAAGTCATAAAGGTAATCTCCTTAAATAACAATATTGTGAATATTACTACACGCAAAATAAACTACTTACCATTAAACATTATTAGAATAAGTTCATAGAAAACGTTTTCTAGGTATTGAACCTTAAGGTTCAATACCTAGAAAATGTTTAATCCATATAAATAATGAATAAATATCGTTGGGACAACTCACACAACGCCATCTGATTCCAAACTAAGCAGAGCTTGTACTATGGTTACCAGATAACTGATAAACATACTATATTTTTATTAAAGAAAAAAATTATAGATTAATTACACCCAGACACAGAATATACCATCGTGCTACTCACACAAAGTTTTATCCTAGATGGCAATCGTGTCCTCTACCGTAGCAGTTGGATACACTCTCACCGCGCAATAGGGGCAGTCAGAATATTAATATAATAAAAGTTAATATTATGTAACCTATATACTCGTATGTGATAGTCAAACTAGATAAGACATTGCGAAGTTTGATTTTTTTCTTTAAATACAATGTCATCAGTGTGTGTATAGGTTTAAATAGATAGGTACTATGCAGTAATCCTAGTCAGAGAAAAATGCTTGTACTTTCATCCGAACAATTGCATGTCATTATCACTATCATATCCATAGTTGCCTCTTCACTTAAACAAAACATTGCACGTAGTAGCAAACACTCAACTGAAGCAAAATAATGTGAATTCCTTTGAACTATAAAAGCGTGTTTTACACAATGCTCAACTAGCTAGGAGGTAAACTTTATTAGACTCTGTCGTCTCAAATGACAAAACAAAAGGTGTTGGTGCTATCCGAGACGTACAACTTAGCGGCTTCGTGAGCCAAACCCGTCACTCGAAGTTCGATTGAGGGTGTCGCCTCCTAAGCTTCGAGTTGATTTGAATTAAAAAGACAGTGAAGGGGATCCCTTTGAACAGAATATGTAAAGTTCTACGCGGTTACTTGAGCTACTGAGGATATTTTGATGATGAATTAGATTCTTATATGAAGTTATTTTCAACGTAGGTTGGTGAATCATAAAAAAATGATATTAATTACTAAATTACTTGAATTCATAAGCAATATTACTAAGATGATTGCAAAGCCTTTGTATAGGAGTGTTTTTATATTTGTAGTAAAAAATATATTTAGATGATCTATAGGTACTATACCTACCTACTGTTTGTCATAACAAACAGTAGGTACAGTCATATGATCGACAGTAGGCTGTTCTCAGATTCATCTTTGGTATGACAAACAGTAGATTAGTGTAGTTAGTGTTTAGTACAGAAATAGCAAAGCTAAAAACACTCTCTGAACTGATCTGATTAATTATCTGTGCTATAATCCTAAACCTAAAACCAGCTTTCGAGATATAAGGGAATACCACACCGATTCAGCTTTCCAATGAAACCAACAGACCTAGGGGCCAAGTCTTCTATAGACAAGCAGTAGAATAGAATCAGAATCGCTATTTTTAGCCGTCAAAATATTAGTAAACTATATACTAAAATGCAACTGACTAGCAGCCACAAGCGCGGTACGTGCTAGTAAAATTCTATTGGCCGACCGATAGAAGTCTATTGGAGCACGATTGTAATACTACGAAAAACTGTCCAAAATGTACCGGTGGATTTCTATTGAGCGACGATTTGGATTCAATTTCGACACAATTGAAATATCGACTAAGAAGGCGCAACACCACTTGTATAGGATAGCCTGCTGACATTATAACACTTGTGCGTAATAGGAGTAATATTCAACATAAACTGAAATCCATCCTTTTACAATAATCGACTCACGTAATGTATGCTTATAGTTAATCCTATAATAAATATAAAGTCTATTTAAGTAAATTGATTAGTAGAAGTTAGTATACTTCTACTAATCACTGGAGCAGTAGACTATGGAAGCTTGTAAAAATATGGCATCGTTGTCGTGCTGTTGCCTGATTTTGCATAAAGGACAACTAATACCTCGTTTGTTGTCCAAAGGCTGAACAAGCGCGATTTATACCTCTCTTTAAATCGGTTGTATGCAATAAAATCTTAGAAACGTTTTTCAAGAATACACTCACAGCACATAATAGATTAGTACTTAAGTACCCAACAAATAATATTGCTATGCGTTACAAAGAGAGACTAAGTACAAAAGCGACTTAACCCTAGAATGAATCACAATGTCTATGGTACAATAACAAGCAGCTGAGTCAGTTGTGAAATAGTAGTGAATGGTTCAAATCTCAAAGTGGAATAAATATTTATTTGTGTGACTTGACTATCAAATGTTAGAAATAATATAGGCAAGTATGGTTATTATTATCTGAAACCCAAGCCTTTTATAAGTGTTATGCGGTCTAGATTGGATCAATATATCTTTAGAATATGGAAATATTTGAATGAATACAGTAAGTATAAATTGAATAAAGTTAATTAAAAGCCTCATAAGAAAAAAATTGCTATTCTAGATCTAACATTTTTCTAACATCACTCTACATGGCACGCCACGTATTCCGTCGACAGTTTTTTTTCTATATACGGTGCAAGAGTACGAGTATCACCATTTATATTCACTGCGATCGCTAATGTAAATATTAGGTAGTTTGTCGCTAATGCGCCTAAATCGAGGCACAAGAGCGAGGCACAGCGAGGCACGCAAACCGTGGCCTCGTGAAATTAATATCAGTTTCTAAATAAGTGTCCCGCAATGTGGGCTTTTGTCAAACGTTTAAATATCGTACTGCGGCAGTACAGGTTACCGATCGTCCATAATTTTGCATTCCAACGACATAAATGAGTTAGAATTTTAGAAATTTAGATTACTTTTGTTAAATAAATACTTTCAGTAAAGCTTCTGAACATAATAAATTGTTGAACAATGCCACGACGCGGCGACGTTGCGTGTTTCTGTCATTTTTGAAAGATAAACAGTAATGCGTGTTATACTACTTTTTCGATAAATTGTAGTTTCTCTATCTTTGATGAGGAAAGAAATACTATTATATACACAACGAAACTAACCGCAGACGAGGAACCTGGATTAAAAAACTTAGGTAGAGATACCATTCAATCATAACTACAGATGGACTATGTCCACAGATTTCATTAAATTAAACTCGTTAAACTCATACATTTTCAAAGGAAACTCTCGCTTTCATTAAACATTATTAATGACTATACAAATAGAACATATAAGGCTACGATATAAGGTCAAATGCAGTTCAGAAAAGTTATTTGCTTAACACTATGGCTTCTTTTTCTTGCGTTTGTAACGTGCGAAATCAATCCATACAACTTAGAACATAAAGGTAAACTTTGATTTTAAAGGATAATTCAACTGCTTTTATTGACTTATTTGAGAGTGAAGTCTAGTCGCAAAGCGTCGTATTTGATATTTAATTTCAAAATTAAATAAAACTTCATTATTTACCATTAGAAATTAGATTAAAACAAATTAAGGGGCATAAATATGCACAAATCAAAAACTACATTTTACAGGTAACCTCAAGTTGACACAAAGCACTTTTCAAAGAACTACAAAGATTTAGCATCACGTATTATAAATATACGTTGACAGTTGAATTCAAATACTAGCCCATACCTACTTGACTACAATTGCTCGCTGCCAAGCTGTCAACCAAGTGTAATGCTGTCGATGTGTCTAATTAAGTCAGTGAAGTAACGTGAGCACTTAATGGTAACACGAGATTTTAAACAACGGAGATACGAGTACTACAGCATTCTCTTTGTTACTAGCCACTTACGAAGCCTGTGGTTAATGTTCATACTCGATAACAAAACCAGGGTTAAAGTATGAGTCGGTTCGATCGATTGTGGTTATATTTTTTTATTTCTACGTATGTGAGTGGAAATAGTGTTATATTACAGATCAAGTGTTGTGATATCGCGTTATATTTACACCGTAAACTTGATTGATAAGTATTTATAGTAGAGACTTAAAATTTCATGTCGGTTTAAAGTTTTAGGTTTTGTAAATGACAATACTTACCAGTCATCAGAAATACTAACTTGTCAGTAATTTAAAGTTTTTTTGAACAAATCATTGTATTAAAACTAGGTTGTTTGCAGTTTGCGATGCTATTACGATTTTACTGAGTGATAGAAGACCATAGCGAAATAGTTTAAATTGTATTATTAAAGTAGTTTCAACTGCAATAGTTAAATTATGGGTTTAAATCATTGATTTACCAAGCATAGATCCATATCCGATACAGTGCACCAAGTGGGTATTGCGATTAAAAACCATTAAACTACAATAATACGAAACGACAATACAACAGGTGTTCAAATCTCCTACCATCTTGTAACCAAGGTATTTAGTGGCAAAATGCCAACAGTTAGGTACTATTGGGTCACTAGAACTAGACACTGAAATACGAGTATGTTTTGATCGACTAAGCGATTAACCTGAAAAGATTATGCAATGATATTCGTTTTGAATTATTTATAGATAGAGTATAGAAAACGATCATTTTATCAACAAAGTTTTCGGTGAAACGTGCTCTCTATGAACAGAGATGTCTGTCAACTGTGCTTAATATGAACCGAGATATCTACGAACAATGATTCTATCAACTAAGTTTTCTATGAAACGTGTTTCTGTGTTACGTTCCACACTCAGAAAAAATGTAGTGATTATTGAATTAGTCAAAGTTACCATTAATGTGACTGAAATTCCGCTGTGAATTCAGCGATGAAATAGAATAAATCAAAGATATCTTGAATCGTCGCTGAGTATAAATTACCGGAGGAACCCGTTGAATAATTATAGTTCGATACAAAATTAGCCATTGTTCGCGTATTGCGTCAGCGGACGAATCCTTTCAAACCTTAAAAATATGACGTATTGAAAGTTTATACTTAGCATGTAATACGAAGAATCGTATGGTTAATACATTGGATTGGTTTCAATCGATTAAACGTATTGAGGACAAAAACCATTGTTCAAAAGCGCCATGTCATTCTGTTGCTGTTGCCAATTTTTTACGTGTAATTTTAATTATGTTACAGATAATAACATCAAACAAATTACCTGTTTTTGAAAAAAAAGTTTATTCGCGTCTTGTTTTATACTAAATTTACAAAGGAGTTTATTCCTGTGTACGTCAAAATAAGTAAAACCCTATAAATTACCTTGGTACTATTTGAAATCATTTATATATATATGTACCAATGTGCCTGGTATTATATTAGATTTCCCATTATTTTCTCAGTCGATTGACGCCAACAACTCAGGATAGGACTCTCTTTTAGCACCCAGCAAGTCATCTGCCCAGTTTGTGAGAGGTCTACCCTAGCTTCGTATTTACCTTTAGTTGCGACCCAAAAACTTTCAGCATCAACATTGTGTCATACAATTTTACGTCCTGAGTATCATGATTGACTCCGATTTCGAGCTGTACCAACATCTACTCATTACATTACCGTTTCATGGATATAGTGAAATTATCGATAATATAGTTCGGTGAAAAGCAATCACTAGCAAAATTAAATTACACTTCAGTGTTGCGTTATATAGAGATCCAATAGCAGGAGTTACTAGCATAAGAACTGCAACTTTCATATCTTTACTAGTCTGATGAAAAGCTGGTAATGAGCAAAACAATATACTATGATAACTTTTCGTAGTCAGACGGTAGGGTACTGATTACTGCAGGCTTTCATAGGAGTCATAGTGGCGTTGAAACGGATGACATACTTTTCGTAAACAACGCTCCACCTGTACATTTTTGTCTTTTCATTTTGACGTACTAGCGTCAAAAGTGAACTGGATTTTATTAATCCTTTATTCAGTTAATTATAAACCCCATTTCATTTTGGTAGATATAATTGGGTAGATACTATCAGTTTAAATTGACAGTTTAACACTAATAAAAATCTACTTAGTAAATTGAAAAACTGCTAAGTTTAAAATTGTTCACATTTAACTGTCTCATACAAGAAGATTAAATAATGAAGATGTTAAATAATGTCTGGATCTAAAATGATGACTGACTTATTCGCATTAAAAAGTCACATTTTGTTACTTTGTATTTATTTTCATACTGCGCGAGTTGACGTCGTTTCTCACGCCTCATACATCTCAACCACTGAACAGATCTCAACACATGACACACGTGTAATAATCACTCAAATAAAAGAGCTCGACTCCGCGCACATCTCTTCGTTACATTTCAGCTATCAAATTAAAACTATTCTGCATTATTTTAAGATGCACCTTCTATTAACTAAACTGGCAGGTATAAATTAAAATTTGATAAGAGTGCATTTCTGAGCTGTGCAGTTACGAACTCAGTTACGAACATTCACAATTCTTATTTATTTTCCTCTACTTTAGGAGCTATTGTATATTTCGTTAAAAATGCTACTAGTAATGGAATTATTTTTGCCGTGAAGTATTATTATGACAGCATGATATTGATTATGTTAAAAACAGACAACGATGTCTCAATGGCGATGCATTAAGATTTGATATGAAAGCCAGATGCCGCGGTTGTTGCTCAAGAGCCGTCTGTTAGAAATAATGATATAATTAATACTTGATTATCTTGAGCATTAAAACATGCTTTCTTTGCTACTAACCAGATTAATTACTTACTTTACAGCAGAAACATATACAGTTTATTCATATCCGCCAACAACCTACACACACAAAAACCTATTTTTTTGAGGTTAACCAATTCAATAGTGAAAAGATTTTTAGCATGAGGTTTTATCTGCAACAATATCTGAAATGGAAAGCTTCGACATTGATGACACCAAAGAGGTTCAGAACCTGAAAATCTTAAACTGAAAAACTGTAAGCGATCTTCATACCTCATTTACAATCTCGCGCGATCCACGAGACGAGCCGCGAGCCGCGAGTGTATACACAGTATTATGATTATTTTTATCGAGCTCGCAGCTCGCCTCTCAGCACGTTACGTGGCTCGTGCAAGAGTGTGAATGGGGTATCAGAATTTTGGTGGAAGGGGAAGTTCGGGTAACGGTTTGGTCAATATCTAAAATTTACTTGGTAGTAGTTCTGACACCACGTCATGTAAGTCGTCTGTTTTAAAAGACTATGAAAAAATAGACTTCATGAAAAAATAGACTTTTTATTATGAAAATTAAAAATGAAATAGATCCAAATTGATGTAGACGAGTCCCCCTTTACATTGTTATTTCAAAAACTTCCGAAAATTGTGTAGACGCGATGACATTTTAACTTTCTCGCATTAGAGCCATGTAACGTGGTATAGAATAGAATCAATCATTCTTTTATCATTATGCTAGTTTTTAATGGCAGCATTTGTCATATTTGGACAGCAAAACTTAGTGATCATGCAATACTGGTTACAAAATAAACCATCCCCTACGTTCATGATAGATAATATTGATTAATCATATGCAACGACATTTTGTAACGCATTTTAAACATTATGCCAATATAAAGAGTAATTATTATAAATGTAATGTAATAATTGATATTGCATTATCGCATTATGCAGACCAGTATCCCTGACGGGGTAGGCAATATATGACTTAGGTTAAAACTATCTATATTTGAGTGTACCTATGTTACAGTGCTTACATATAATGCATTATGATTTACATAGTTTCTCTAATACTGAAATATAAGATGACTAAGTTTAAATCTATTTCAAAGTACCAACTTCATCAAGCTTA
The DNA here is from genome assembly GCA_948477245.1 of Thumatha senex. NCBI lineage: Eukaryota > Metazoa > Arthropoda > Insecta > Lepidoptera > Erebidae > Thumatha > Thumatha senex. The sequence goes on along the minus strand of OX419725.1, from coordinate 11,198,699 downwards.
AAATATTTAATGTTTGTTCTGACTTAATAGGCAGATCACTTTTTCGTACCGAACATACAATTTTTTTTGTATGATAACACTTGATTAAACTTTGAATTTATATGGGCCCTATATTGGTACAGCTGTAAAAATAAAGGTCCATTGCAGTACAAAATCTATTGACATGATAACAATATAAATCCACTGCTAGAGGTACGAATGTAAACTGAAACTAGCCCTAAATAAAGCACGTAAAAGAATCTATGCAAATATTATAAAGCTGAAGAGTTAGTATGTTTGTTTGGTTGAACGCGCTAATCTCAAGAACTCCAAACCGGATTTAAAAAATATTTTTTTGTTTGATTGCTTATTTATCGAGGAAGGCTATAGGCTATATATCCTCACGCTAAGCGTGAGAAAACCGAGCAGTAGCCAGAAATGTCGACAAATCGGGCAATTTTTTATGCAATATTGTAGAATTAAAAAGTGAGGGGTTAAATAGGTGCGACGGTAGTTCAAAGTATGTCACGGGCGAAGCCGGGGGGTCACCTAGTATAATATCTAAATGTAGTGACTAGTGTAGCGTTCTTGAAAAGGTTAAAAATTGTATATGTAACGACCTAACAAACTACACCATGAATTACACTCATGGACTACTTAGTAAAATCCATTTAGGTTATGAATTTACTACAAGAGAGTCATAGATAAGCGACGTCACGATGCTCTTTCAAGGCTGTTAAGGCTTTACTCTTATCAGTCTGATAACATAGCTGATGATTCACAAATTGTAGGGTGTTTGATGAGATCACCATACAAAATATTCAGTTATTACAGATACACACTAAAAAATTATAAGAATAGTTATTATTTATTTTCACACAGAATAAGCTTATTTCATTATCTTAGATTCTCTTACACCAAATAAAATAAATTTTATAAGTAAAATATATATAAAATGAGATTAGTAGCGCTCGTGGCCCCGCGGTCTCAGTGTTCTGTAAACGATCACTAAGTTACGCAACATTCACTATGGCTGGTATTCGGATGGGTGACTTTGTGGCATTTACATTTGCGAGCGTTTCCGTGCTTCGGAAGGCACGTTAAGCCGTTGGTCCCGGTTGCCAGTAAAATGGCAGTCGTTAAGCCTGGTTGAAGGCCTTATGGGCGGCTTGAAAAAGTTCAACAGCAGGTAGCCACAACCTGCGTCTGTCTATTTCAACACGGCAATGGGCTCACCACCTATTACGTGGGACAGGAATCCACACGGTGAAAAGTGGGCATATAATATGCCTCTGCCACCCCTTCGGGGATAAGGCGTGATGGATATTTACTTATTTATTTATTTATTTATTAAATGAGATAAAAATATTTCCAGAAATGTTATTGAAGATTACTATTATTTCATAATTGATACCTAACTACTACAATAAGAAAAGTTGTATTCGTGCTAATTTTGCATTGACACACACATATAATGATAAAATAATGGTAAATAAAATTCATAAAATATATGTTATTAAATCAAAAAGAAAAGTTATTGTCAATATGAGTGATTTAATGTTAACTTTTACAGTACTAAACAACCAAATAGGTCAAAATGGTCGAAGACGTATATGTGGGAGCATTATTACGTTGGTTTTTAGAATAGGTTGAACTACCTACTCACAGCTTGCTTAGCAGAGTATCTTTCAGATTGAATGTCAGCCAAACCTAAATTTTTTATATAATACGGATAACAGTTTTTCTTCATATACCTCTTTAGCTTACTTAAATTTTACATTTCAGTTCACGCAATATTCGTAAAATGGGTATAAAGTCTTCGCTTCACGTATTTCACTACATAGAATTCAAAGTTTTGTTTGCTAATTTCGCACTAAACAGGTGTATTCTTCGTCAATCGTTCCTCACTCATTCGTTGGACGTGTCCAAACCAACGCAGCACGCCCTTTTCCAGCTTAACGCTGACCATGGGCGTACCCAGGTTCTGGGCCAGGGGGAGGCAAATCCGATTTTCCTAAGAGCATAAAGCGCTCGTAGCCCTATCTCTGTGTTTTGTAAACGATCACTGCGTTAAGCAACTGTCGCTATGACTGGTTAGGGATGGGTGACCGCTTTGTGGTATTTCCATTTACTAGCATTTCCGTGCTTCGGAAGTACCGTAAGCCGTTGGTCCTGGTTGCCAGTAACAACGCAGTCGTTAAAAAAAAATTTCAACAGCAGGTAGTCACAACCGGCGTCTGTCTATTTCAACACCGCCACCGCATTTCAGATAAAGCCTTAACTCATGAGAGAATTTATTTAAAAATTAGCTTGTTAAGTTCGGGGGACAGGCTTTCCGCTGTCCTTACAGAAACAGGCTCAAGACGACGTCTTGACGTGAAAAACGCAGTCGCACGCCTCATGGACCTGAGCCTGAGCCTCATTCAACAAGCTGGAAAAAACCAAAATCAACCTCTCTAAGCAAGTGGGATAACATCAAACCATCAGGTGACGCCACGATGTTAGACAAGTCTGCCACAAAATCTGGGACATCCTTCCGAGGAGTTACCCGGGACGCCTTACAAACATCACATACAACATCCTTGGGGATTATATCATAACTAACAGTTAAGATCTATGGGATTTCCACATGTAAAAAATGCTATTTTAAAAGTAACTTCGTTTAGGACTTGTTCATGTCAGAATAACATATAGTGCCAACATTTTTTTATGTAGACAGTAGGCCCTATTCACACCACAACACACACTCCTGCGCCTTTCGCATCTATCTTATACGACCATAATTTATCTTTTTAAGAACATCTAGAAGTTATTATTTTTACTTTTATCCTATCCAAACCTGCGAGATGTAAGATATCGCAATGGATATAAAATTATGAACTCATATACGAAAGTCAGTCAGTAAAGATAGAGGTTTAAAAATTGTTATAAGCAATGTGATTTCGCTTGAAAAGTATGTTGGCACGTCCATCTTGTGTAGGCCGCATGTGTACACAATACGTCGACTAAATGACCCGCAGACTCAACATGTTGATTCTAAATTGACAAATGACATCACTATCGAACTTTACTGGGAACCAAAAATCATAAACAAAGTTCTCTCATGTTCTATGAACAATTTGATGGTTGATGAGACTGATTGTATGTGAATTTTCGTAATTGGTGTTAGTAATTTTGCTAAAATCCCTTCTATTATAAAATTGTTTAAGTGAAAAGTATGTACATAAAAAAATTTTAAGGACAAATGGTTATTATTATTTAGAATATTTTTAGTGGGTCGCACTAAAATTGATATTTTTTAGAATTAGCTATAGAAAAATATCATCTGCGCTTTGCTGTTAATCGGGCCATTATGTAACGTAAAAGGACTCGTATTACATGTGGTACTTATTTAAATTCTAAATAATAACTAGTTGACGCCCGCGGCTTCGCCCGCGTAGAGAAGTTTCCCCGTTCCCGTTTCCCACAGGAACTTGTTCTCGGGATAAAAAGTAAGCTACCTCCCCACCAATTTTCAGCCAAATCGGTAAAGCCTTTGTTGAGTAATAAATAGTGTAACTAACACGACTTCCATTTATATATATATAAATATATATATATATATATAGTGTGTAGACACATTATATGTGTACTTACATTATCCACGAGTAACATAGGCTATATTTTATTTTGGAAAAAATAGGGTTCCGTAAGATATTTGGGTTTTTCGGACACAAGGTGTAAAAAATCAACCAGAAAAGTTACTTATTTTGCGTACGCTGCCTAAAATATAAAAGATAGATCCATAAAATGTTCTAATTAATTGTAGATTTTATAAATACAATACAAAAAAGTCCGCGACTCACTATACATAAAGGATCACGGTTACCGAAATTCACGCGGGCGAAGCTGCGGGCGGAAGCTAGTTGGTAATAAATCTGAAAAATTATAGGAGTCTGCCGTGTCTAACTGGTAAACTGGTATATGAGTATTAAGCGTTTGTCACTGATGCTACCAAATCCCAATAGGATGGCTTTTTATCCAAAAAGTCTAGATTAAACGTAGCTAACATATATAATGATCTCAATTCGCCGAACTCTTTAGCGAGGGTTTCGCAGAAGATGATACTGAAGTAACATAGGACCTTTACGACTGAGACACACTACCAGTGTTTAAGCAATACAGAATAAGGGTGTAATGGAAAAGGCAGGCAAACTGCGTGATTATTGCTCAATCACTTCTACGGCGATCTTAAGGTTGGTGACAATGTGCAAGAGAGTTGACTCCACTGGCACGGTCTTGGAGATCAGGCGAATATGAGGAGATAAGTGTTTAGCAATATCACTTAAATCGAGTTCCAATAGGATAGTGAATGAATACGATCATGATGAATGAATAGCTAATAGTGAGAGTACCGATAGTTAGCAAAACTGACGCCTAGATCTTGATTATAATGACATCATAAAGTATCTAAGGTTGTTTTTCATACTTACATAATCAGCCAGTCGTTTGTTTACAAAATCTTAGAACTAATTTGAAACCTCTTTGTAATGGGCATAATGAAATTTCAAAAGCAAAATATACAAGCTCCCACGCATTTGAAGACGAATATATTTCTGCCAGTAACATAATTTGTGGTACAATACTTACGAAATCGATGATGTATGGTGATGGACATTCTCAATGTTTGTTGATAGATACGGGAAAAATGCATAATTTATTTCACAAATTTCTGTAGGTGTTTTTATTTTTATCATACTAAACCTTCGGATTACTTCGTACACTGCTCACAGTCTTGCCGTTTTTTCAAGGGATAGCCAGAGACTACAATGTACTTAGATTTTACCTATTTATTACGTCGGTATTTTTTATATTTTGTATTGAATCTCACCAAAAAAGAAACAACTTTAAAGTTAGATGCTTAAGTCATAAAAACTGCTTGTAGTTACATAAGCTTTTCTCTATTAATTCTATCATTATTAGTCTAATAAGTTAATTTGAGTACTACTGGTTCGAAAAAAAAGGTCATTTCTAGCAAGTTGAAGACTATTTAACTTAACACTACGTCTAATAGGAATAAATATGAAAATATTAGAATGAAGCGAAGCGTTAATCACAAATGCCTTAGGAAAACTTCCAAGATTATTGTAAAATTACAAGAATAATTGGTGCAGCCAAGTGGCAAACTATATTACGGTGCCACTGTAATTAACATGTCACTCAAATGAGTGATTCCATCAAAATATTTGAATAGCAGCAGTAACGTTCAATTATTTAACGTAAATATTTACAAAAAATAACAGTAAATCTTGTAAACTAGGCTTGCTTAACGATGCCGATGATCTGTGTTAGTATGAACATAAAATCTATTTAAAAGAGATGTTAACTCAGCCATATAAACAAAATTGTCGATGTTCCATCTAACATTAATTACATCGCTGTAAATATAACCGAACTAGCTGACTTGCCCGGCTTCGTCCGTGACATACTTCCAACCCCGTGGCACCTATCTAATCCCGTCGCTTATTACTTTTCCAAAAATGTATGAAAGTTTGCCCAACTTGTTGACATTTATGATTACTGCTCCGCTCTCCTGTGTAGTAGCGTGATGATATATAACTAATAACCTTCCTCAATAAATGGGCTATACAATACAAAAAGAATTTTTCAAATCGGGTCAGTCGTTCACGTGTGATGGCATGACCAAGGAAAATAGGGATTCATTTTTATAAATATAGAATTATAGTTTCCCCAACTTGTTGACATTTATGATTACTGCTCCGCTCTCCTGTGTAGTAGCGTGATGATATATAACTAATAACCTTCGTTAATAAATGGGCTATCCAATACAAAAAGAATTGGGGATGAAGAGTAGAAGCGTGCACGTCGCCATCCCTGCCAGCTACGGCTGCAATTCTACTCCAACACGAGCACCGCAAGGACGAATAATGCTAGGGCGTGCCCCCGAGGCTACGCGCACCAGTTCGTCCCCCCGAGGCGACGCGCACCAGTTCGTCCCCGCTGGTGCGAAAAGTGTGTGCCAGAGCGGCGTAGGGGACCGCCACCCTACACGCGCGGCCCGACACGGCGGGATGTGGAGGACGGAGTACAGGGTAGCTGCGTGGAATGTTAGGGGAGGAATGGCAGATAAGATGAATGAGTTGATGGATGTTATGAATGAGAGAAAGTTAGATGTAGTGTGCTTGACAGAGACCAAGCGCAAGGGCAGCGAAGTCGTGGAGCTCCCGGGTGGGGTGCTCACGCTATGGTCTGGAGTACCAGAGAGCGAGCATGGTAGTCAGGGGGTTGGAAATTGGTTGTCCTCGCGATTGGCCTCCGGTTTGTATGAGTACAAACTGGTAGGTCCTAGAATCCTCTGGATCCGTCTAAAACTTGGTTTGACGAAGATTTTCCTGGTAGCTGCTTAGGCGCCAGTATCTTCGTCGAACGCGAGTGAGCTAGAGGACTTCTGGGAGAGTATGAGAGAAGCTCTAAATGTGATAGAAGAAATGAAATACTTATAGTATGTGGAGACTTGAATGGATGGGTGGGTACCGCTCGCGATGGTTTTGAGTCGGTACTCGGGAAGTATGGGGATAAAAGGGTGAATGACGCTGGCAAGCTTATACTGGCATTTTGTAAGGAAAAGGATTTGTTTGCGGCGAACACAATGTTCAACCACAAACAAATTCATTTGTATACGAGGAGATGTAAGTCAAAGAGAAGCATGATAGATCTATTCCTAATGGATAGTGAAGGACACAAGGGTTTATCGAGGCGCTAAACTAGGATCAGACCACTACGTAGTAGCAACTTGTGCTGGCTGACGGGTGAGGTCCCAGATGACTGGCGAATAGCAGTTGTAGTACCTATCTATAAGGAGAAAGGCTCGCGCCTAAACTGCTCCAGCTACAGGGCGATCAGCTTGGTCAGCTCAGCTAGTAAGGTGTATGCAAAGATTATAACGGCAAGAATGCAAGAAAAGTCTGTAAGGTATTTATGGGAGGCTCAATGCGGATTCCGACGCGGACGAGGTTGCATGGATCAAGTGTTTTCTCTCCGCATGATCGCGGAGAAGTTTCTGGCTATTAGCCAGAGGGTTTTCTGCGCCTTTGTGGATCTGGAGAAAGCGTTTGATAACGTTGTGAGGAAAACTCTGTGGGATTTGCTGTTCGGATATGGTGTGGACGGCTCGCTGCTGCGGGCAATACAGTCGTTTTATAAGGACTGTAAGGCTTGCGTGCGAGTAGGGGGGGATGTGTCACCTCTTTTTGATGTCTGTACTTCAAACTTACTACTTGAATGGATGGGTGGGTACCGCTCGCGATGGTTTTGAGTCGGTACTCGGGAAGTATGGGGATAAAAGGGTGAATGACGCTGGCAAGCTTATACTGGCATTTTGTAAGGAAAAGGATTTGTTTGCGGCGAACACAATGTTCAACCACAAACAAATTCATTTGTATACGAGGAGATGTAAGTCAAAGAGAAGCATGATAGATCTATTCCTAATGGATAGTGAAGGACACAAGGGTTTATCGAGGCGCTAAACTAGGATCAGACCACTACGTAGTAGCAACTTGTGCTGGCTGACGGGTGAGGTCCCAGATGACTGGCGAATAGCAGTTGTAGTACCTATCTATAAGGAGAAAGGCTCGCGCCTAAACTGCTCCAGCTACAGGGCGATCAGCTTGGTCAGCTCAGCTAGTAAGGTGTATGCAAAGATTATAACGGCAAGAATGCAAGAAAAGTCTGTAAGGTATTTATGGGAGGCTCAATGCGGATTCCGACGCGGACGAGGTTGCATGGATCAAGTGTTTTCTCTCCGCATGATCGCGGAGAAGTTTCTGGCTATTAGCCAGAGGGTTTTCTGCGCCTTTGTGGATCTGGAGAAAGCGTTTGATAACGTTGTGAGGAAAACTCTGTGGGATTTGCTGTCCGGATATGGTATGGACGGCTCGCTGCTGCGGGCAATATAGTCGTTTTATAAGGACTGTAAGGCTTGCGTGCGAGTAGGGGGGGATGTGTCACCTCTTTTTGATGTCTGTACAGGCGTTAAACAGGGTTGTGTCATGTCCGCCTGGCTGTTCATAGTGTATCTGGACAGTTGCCTGCAGAAGTTGAAAGATTGTGATATGGGTGACTTTTCAGTAAACTGTCTGCTGTACGCTGATGATGCGATGCTCATGGCCTCATCAGAAGCCGACCTTCAGGCATTAGTCACTAATATGGAAGATGAGTGTGAAAGTAAGGGTCTTCGCTTGAATGCAAGTAAGACTAAGGTTCTAACATTTGAAAGAAATGACGTAAGAACTAAATGCGAGATTAGGGTAAACCAGGAACGTCTAGAGCAAGTGAATGAAATTGTGTATTTAGGGAGTATGTTTAGCGCGTATGGAAGATGTGATTCGGATGTAGAACGGCGAGTAGCTGCCGGAAACAGAGTTAACGGTGCTTTGTCCCGATTAGTAAAGCCACAAAGCATCGTAAAAGGAGCACGACTGGCGAATCATAACGCAATGCTAGTGCCAACTTTGCTTTACGGCAGCGAAACCTGGGTATGTCGGCAGATGCATGAAAGTAAACTAAATGCTGTGGAGATGCGATCACTTCGAAAATTGTGCGGCGTTACTGTGGCCGACCGAATACGTAACGAAGTGATACGCAATATGGCAGGTTTGAATGAAAGTGTCAGCGTTAAGCTGGAAAAGGGCGTGCTCCGTTGGTTTGGACACGTCCGACGAATGAGTGAGGAACGATCGACGAAGAATATATATTGTGCGAAAGTAGAGGGTAGAAGAAGTCAGGGTAGGCCGAGACTTACATATGAAGACCACGTGAGCAGATTGCTCAAAAATGGAAAGGTCAAAAGTACTCGGATACCCAGACGTGCGTGTATGAAGCGATTGATGAATCTTGAAGAAGCGAAAGAAGTATGCATGGATCGCGAAGCCTGGCGATCTGTCCTCTCTGACTACCCCGTCAGGGATACAGCGTGAAGATAGTTAAGTTAAGTTAAGTTAAAGAATTTTTCCAATCGGTCCAGCATTCCCGCGTGATGGCATGACCAAGGGAAATAGGGATTCATTTTTATATAAATAGATAACTTTCCTCCACGCTTTGCCCAATCAATGTATAGCCTATTTCATGCGTTTCTTCAATAAATATTATATTTAATGCAAAAGAATTGTATTTTAAACTGCTTTAGTGGTCCCTGATACTAACATGTTTAAACGAACAACTTACCCCTATTTCATAATATCGGCACTTATGGATGAGTAGGAAAGAAAACGGGGCGTCACCGATATCGGTCATGCGACAGATATCAGCTTGTCATGAATATCAATGGACCTCATATTTCCAGTGCCCTTCAACAGAGCTTTGAACTAATAGCTATGGGTATCGGTAGTTCTTCAGAGAGCTTTGAACTCACGGACAGCAGTACAATCAAAGTTAATTCTAGGATCAATATTAATTATAAGCACTGTTGCACAGGATGAAACTCGGGTGGGTTATTTCGTTAACAAGTTTTAGCTAGCCGTATGGCCGTAGAAATAAGAATCTGAAGGAAACTAATATTTATGAATTTAAGAAGAATAATAAGTCGGGTTACAAAGGCTTTTTACCAGCTGCTAAAAGCTCTGTATTCTTAATATAAGACGAGCGATATATTTTGACACAATTTGATTCTTCATGTTCGTTCTTTTGACAAAAATTTCAATTGCTGTTTATTATTTTTTTCGCAGTATTTAGTATTTTTGTCGATGAGTAGTTACAAAGACTCTTGGGAATGAGGTTGTTTTAATAATGTATTAGCGACGCACCTAGTTGAGTTTACTGGCATTGATAACTGGTTATAATCAATCGAAATGTAAGTTGTTTACCGATTACGTAGTATAAAGCTATGTACATTTATCTACAGTTCTACACAATAAAGTTAATTTATCGCTTGAATCAAATTTAGTAGCATGTGGACCGTATCAAAACGTGAGCGCTGTAATAATACACTTTTTAGAAGCTCGGAGAAAACAGCAGTTTTAATAGTACGACCAACCAATGATCTCAGTCTCCACTAGTAATGGCTTCTCCGAGAAGCGTGCTTAATCGGACAAAATACCACCTGGCCTAGCCTATGGGTAGAATAAGAGCAAAAACTTTGTTCTATACACCAATGATATTTGTCACCGTGACAGATGCGGTGCATAGCTTTTGCAGATTGAAGTTACTTAATATCGGCAATTGTGTAATATTCGACGAGTGTACACAATTTTGTATTAATAAGTATTATAGTATATATATTTATAAAAATCTTAGTTGTTGCTCCATATTACAATTCTACAGAATTTGACGTTTACTTTTTAAATTTACAAGTAACTTAATTTAACAGTTAACACTCTATTGTTTTAAACAAGTAAAAAGGCGTTCTTTTTAAATGATTGTATTTAGACAAAATAATAGAAAAAAACAATTTATTTCTTACAATCCAATAACGCACACAATTGTACAATTTTGAATTAATATTTACAACTTACAGCTACTATAAACTTTACACATATTACAAAAGGAAGGTAAGGAATATTTACAAACATATATCAAAAATAAAAAATAAAAGAAATATTTAGGCATCAAAAAACTCTTCCACATCGCCGTCAGCCACAACCGTACCCAGAATGCTGGCAGCATTGCCACGTTGAATTGTAATGCTGAGCCTTTGACCCAAGTACAAGCCAGCTTTCTGATCATGAGAACCATCGACCAAAAGCTTAGATAGAGCTCTGAAAAGTTGCTTTGTACTAGGACCCCACGGACCAAGAGTTTCGACCGCAAACGGCTCAAATACATAATTTCCTGCAAGATTTGTTTGACCGTTTGAGTGCCTCAGCGGACGCAGCAGCAGCTCCCGCACAGCTAGCAGTGCCAGTAATATGCGAAGGTGCCAGGGTGTCCACACATTTGGCATCCCACACAAGAGGCCTTCCCATCTTCCAAGGCACCAATGACATCCCGTCAGGTCTCTTCCCATCGTCTCGCACCAAGCCCTTGGGTTCAAGGACTGCTGGTACGCCGGCGGCAGAAAGGGCGCGACGGATGATGGTGACCGGTCCGTGGTGACCGAGGCGGTCGACAGTTTCACCGCAGTGACAACGATGTAGAACGATGCAGGAAGTACCTAGGCGTAAACAGGTAGCAATGAGGAAAGTGCCATTATCTAATAATGTGCCAGTATTGGCAGACGGCAGCGCATGAAGCTAGAGACCCGATTCCCACTTCCCCACAGCCAATAGGCGTGCTCGCTCTGCTGCACTGGATGAAGAGTTAGTTAGTTCTTTTTGAACTGACTTGCAAAGTGGCAAATCCCACTGTCTCTGGGAAGAGTAGTTGATGGGTAGGTCTGCGCTCGGGCAGGTCATTTTCCAGACATTCATGGCGTCAGATAAATATGGCACTTCAAAGTTTACCAGTGACGAAGCTAAAATTTTCCTGGTCAGCTTATCTGTACCATACACTGACGATAAGAATCATTGGGTAAGCTAATATCGGAGATTTTGCGAACACCAATACCACCCAACCGAATAGGTAAGGACGCTTGAAACCAAGCTCTGTCATCTAAATTTACATTCAAAATATCAATTAGAGTATTCTGGATAATTTCATCTATATTTTCTAAAAGTTTGTTGTGTTTCCAAAATGGGCAAGATCGAAGATAGTATGTCAATTTCGGACCAAAAGAACAATAACGTATTATAGTAAAAGCGGAATGTATATTAATTTAGAAAAGCCGCTCTTTGGTATCCTGATAATTTAGAATTTTTTCATCTAAAAACGAAGGAAATGATTCTTCAAAAATTGGAGATCTCAGGAGGTTAAGTGTACATTTGTTCATAATTTTGAAATCGGGAATAAAATCTTTAAACTTCCGTATAACAGTCTGTCGGTCTGTTTTGTCCGTGATAAATAATTCACATTTTGAAAAATTTAATTCTAAACCAATTTACCAAATTCACGTATTAAAAGTTGCAAGTCTTCCAAAACTGTATTGATGTCACCTCCAAGAGTACCATCATCTAGATACCAGACATTAAATTTCGAATTTAGTCATCTAATAATTGGATGAATAGCTAAACTAAAAATAACAGGCCCTAGCGGGTCACCCTGCTGGCAACCAACAGCAGATTCTATAAGTTTGTCATGATACAGTAATTTAGAAGGGTGTCGGTAACATTGCCAAAGAAAATTGAAAATTTGAGGAATTTCTTTTTTTTTATTGATAAATTTAAAATTTTATTGTCTAAACTTATTATATATTATATTACTTTTTTTTTACATGTCAAATAAATTCTACGTCAAATTAACCCGTCCCGCATGGTTCCCGACGCAAAGGTGCCCATGACACAGGCGGCATTGCCTCTCTGAATAGCAATGGCCATCCTTTGCCTCAGGAACGACCCGGAACGAGGGTCACCATTATTTTGACGCATCCGTCGGCCGATTTCTGATATGAGGCTCTTAGCCTCTGATCCCCAACTGCCCAAAGTCTCCACAGCCACCGGCACAAAATTATATTGTGTCTCCATCGTCGCATACTTTAACCGCTTCTTACTAGCGGCGTCCTCCGCCGCCGCAGCCGGTGCGTGGATGGTACGACTAAGGTGCGAGGCTGCAACAGTGCAGACGCATGTGGCATCCCACACCAGGCACCTACCCTTTGTCCATCCCGCCCCTGTCTATTTCTTTTTTAACTTCTGCTAGAAGGGTGTCCCTATTAATAGAATTGAAAGCGTTTTTAATGTCAACCTTAAGGATAACCTCTCCATCACCAAAATTTAAGTATGAACGTAGGGCATGTATGGCAGCTTCACAACCCCCTTTAGATCCAAACCCTAATTGAATAGGTTGGAATTTTTTAAATAAATCGTCACTGACATGTCTGCAACAAATCTTAGCCACCATACGCCTATATGTGCAGCCTACGGCGATGGGACGAATGCCGCCATCTTTCTTACGCAGGGCACACAAATTAGCTCCATATAAAATATTAATGACGGCTTCGTTCACAACACCGGAGAGCATTCTGTTGGCCAGATTCGATAACTCCCTCAGCAGTGACTCACCCGCCTCTCCGGCGGAAACACCCGTGAGGTCCTTCAGGTGCTGGGGAGAAAGGCCATCAAGACCACCGGCAGAACCACAGCGGAAAGAGTTTACGGCTATGGTCACCTGCTGAGCTGTAACTGTAAGTTTGTCTAACGAATCAGGATGGTCGAGAAAGGAAAGGTTATTAGCAGCGGCGGGATGCTTGTTCTCCAAAGCTAAAAGAGTCTCCGATGAAAAAGGTGCCACCACGTCGCTGCTAAATAGTAGCCTAGCAGCCCCTCTTATATCTCCATCACTTAACTTGGATTCTACTCGCTGGTGAATTTCTTTATTGTGACACGTTTATATGGACTTGATTTCGGAATAAGTGACCGGGTTGTTACAATTTTCTTTTATTTGTTTTGTTAAAGATTGTTGTGAACTAACATTTTTATTGACGTGTAGAATCCGGTATGGGAAAGTTAACAATTGCTTCCAGGCGGTCAAAGAATTCTCGTGTGAGGCAAGACGAACACAGTGCGATAGTTTGAGAGCCACTACAGGTCTTGCACTCCTGGGTATTCGCTTCAAAATGGGTACTGATCTTTTTAATTTAGTAAGTGTTTGCCAAAGAGGATCGACTAAAGAACTGTTGGTATTATCAAAACTCTGGTAGTTGATGTTCGAAGACGAACTTTGGCTTTTATGAACCTTGCCAAAGTGCACCTTCAAACCCCGTGCACCTTTAAAAAGACGCGCCTGGGGGCATAAAGGGCATTTTACTAGGCTACTATCCCCTGGTTGACTAACGCTGCTTTCAACATTGCTACTGTTACACTGACTAAACATTAATAAGAAGAATACTTACAATTAAGTTTATATATATACAATATAAAACCAAATGATCTAGAGTAATAAACACATCACTGGAAAGTTATAAATCTAAAAAAAATACATATTCACAAAAACTGTAACATTAATAACATTATTATTATGATAATGATTGTTAGATTCTAAATTATTGTAATTTTGATTTATTTCAATTTTGGAGGTGGCAGATAAACAAACCCTACCCCCTGGTAGACAGTGGTCACCGTAGCCTATAGACGTATGAATTTATGCAACTGCTTTTCCAAACTTCTCCATCAGTATGGGTATACTGCAGACGTTTGGAAAAAGATACAACATACTGCATACAGTGAATTCATTCGACAATCTAAACGTACACAGAATAATGGTTCTTTACGTAATAATATACAAAATATTAAGTAGCATGGAGTAACCAATATCATTAACTTAGCTAGGATTATATTGTACCACACTACATTAATATAACTCGTAATAAAACCTAATACCAATTAATTATTTGATTAAACTGACAGTTAATATGAACATTGTCATACGTTGCCTTTGATGATGAAATAACATAATTCAGTGTGTAATTTTATACACATACACAGATACGGGTAGTTTAGGAGAAATGTAAATGCTTGTAAATTACAAATCGCAAACAAGTTAATAATCAAGTAGTGCCCCATTCTCCTCAAACGTTATTTTACTTTCGATATACCGTGGAGCAAAGCGAAGAAAGGTAAATTGTTTTCATGTCAGTGTCATATTTTACTGCCGGAAAATCAGTCACCAATTGACAATTTAGCTCCGACTTAGCGACAATATAGCATCGAATTGGCATGTTTCAAATGTTAAGTAACCGTGTAACACGCCAGTTGGTGTCAATTTACAAGTTTTCGCTGTTAATGTTCGTGTTGAATTTAACTCCGTGTGTGTGGTAGTTGGAAAACATTCCATACAACCATAAAAAGAGGATACAATTTCTTTGTAGCTTCCGGAAATATAAAATACAAAATTTAAATACAGATGATATATTTCCGATCTTTTTAAAATGAGAATCCTCGCCGGGGTGTGGGTGCCCTTCATCCTGATCGCAGTGCTCATTGCTGTAGTTCAACCACAATACATCAGAGGTGAGTAATATGTATAATTCTACTAACGATATATTTTCAGCTGAAGCGCTCGTGGTCCCACGGACTCAGTGTTCTAAAAACGATCAGTGCGTTAAGCAACTTTCGCTATGGCTGCCACTTTGTGGCATTTACATTTGCCAGCGTTTGCATGCTTTGGAAGGCACGTTATGCCGTTGTTCCGGGTTGTTAGTAACATGGCAGTCCAGTAAATTTGAAGGCCTTATGGGCGGCTTGAAAAATTTCAACCGTTCATTTACCCACCTATTATGTGGGACATCAAAATAGATGGTGAAAAGTGGGCATATAATATGCCTCTGCCACCCCTTCGGGGATAAGGCGTGATAGATATATAAATATATATTTTCATTTTGAAGTAAATATATAGGTGAAGTACCACTTTGTATCGTTTCAAGTTTATAAACAACTTTAGTTCGTGGCGATTGAAGTATTGTTTAATAGTTATTCTACTCTGCAAACTAACTATAAATTTCATAACTTAACTATATAGTTTTGCTCTAAAATGTTCAAGGGTGGTTGTACCAATTTGTATTAATTTCTATAGTACTATAGAACTCAATGGAACATTGAACATGAATTGCTGAGAATAATTTTTAGTGAATATAAAAAGATTTATTTTCAAAACATTTTTAAATAGTAATTTACTAGGTACGTACTTATTATGTAATAAACAGAGCGGTAAGCAAATACCGTAATAAAAACCAGACTAGGATTCATAAGTCCGAGACTACCAGGACTTTAATTGGTCGTGCTAATTAGTGTCTAGCACATAAGACTTTTAATCTTTTTGTTACCACCTCACTAAAATGGGCAACGGGTTCAAAATTTCTTCCAAATTTAACATTTAAAATAGACACGTTTTATTAAATTAATTCGGCCCTTTAGACCCACCCCAGCTCCGTGCTTCGGAAGGCACGTTAAGCCGTTGGTCTCGGTTGCCAATAAAATGGCAGTCGTTAAGCCAAATTGAAGGCCTTATGGGCGGCCTAAAAAAATTTACATCAGGTCGCCGCAGCCTGCGCCTGTCCATTTTAACACGGCAATAGGCTCACCATCTGTTACGTGGGACAAAAATGCATACGGTGAATGTGGGCGTTTAATATGCCTCTATGAAAAGGCGATAAAGGCGTGACAATATGTATGTGTATGTAGGATTCATAAGCAACTGTGAAGACGCAAAGATGAAGAAGACCTTCGGGAAATCATTAATAGTGATTTTTCATAACCCACTTACAGTAGTATTAAAATACAGTAGGAGTAAAACTTATTCCAGTGCAAGTTCGGCAATTTGATAGTTTCTTATGGTCCGTGTTATTACTATGATTTAGTACCTATAATAATTACCTGCATGCATGCATATTGTCACGCCTTTATCCCCGAAGGGGTATGAAGAGGCATACTATACGCCTTCATTTCAACGTATGCATTTTGTCCCACGTAACAGATGGTGAGCCCATTGATTATTACCTACCTATTTTTATTTATTATAACTATTACCTACCTTTGCAAGTAACAACTAATTTTGCATCATTAAAAATAAAAATAGAAATTTTGGTGAATAATTTGATTAATCAAGAGATCTAGTGACATTGCAAAGTACAGATCAACTTGGTTATTTTATAATCCTAAATTTAGCCAAAAGTCTGCTTTTATCGACAACTGGTGTGAGTTTGGTATGTCCTATATTGCTATAAGCGCCTGCTGTTTAACCCTTGACTTCCAACCTCTACTGCCGCTTAAGCCTTAATGGTAAGCAGGTGGAATAGACTTGAAAGCCAAAGATATAGGTTTGTAAATTATTGATTTGGTTTATAATTATATTTATTATGGTTTAACTATAAAAATCCAATGAAAAATGACCTCTGACATACTCGAAGTTATACAGTGTTATCGAAAATATTACTATAATGTAAACATGCGCAGGATTTAATTAGGCCCACATTCTTAATATAACAACTGATTGACGCTGAAACGGGGTTAAAAGTGTATTAACATATTTTATTATATATTCAAGATGACACATATAGGTCAGGGATGTTGCATAATTATTATCAGAAGCGATAAAAGAGTTTTGTAAACAGATAATGTACCTACTGAATATGTAATAATTAATAATACTACTGCCTGGGTGGGCGCAGTGGTAGTGTACGCGAAAGGCGTTGATGAGGTCAAGTTTTCGAATACTGGGCACACGCAAACACATATTTGTTTCCATATGTTAAGTCCCGGGCTCGATTCCGGGTTGGAACAAATATTTGTGTGATCCACAAATGATGTTTTTGGAATTTGGGTGTTTCTTATCTATTATACGACGATATATATATATATTTAAGTATGTATATCAGTCATCTTGATCTAATAATACAAACTTATAGCTTAGTTTGGGTTAGATAGCGCTGTGCCAAAAGTGTCCCATAGTATTTATTTATTTATTCTATGTTTAACATGTATTTATTTAGAAATATAGAAGTACGTTTATCAGTTATATAGATTCTATATCACAAGCTTGTTTTACCATAGTTTGGGCTATAAAAAATCGCATAAAAAGTTCGTCCATATCATTTATATCATTTTACTATCCATTGCAGCTGTCCCGCTCGTGTTTCTGTATCTCTGCGTATAGAACTGTTACATGCTTTGAAAAGTATGCAAAACAGAATATACATTTATTAAAAATAGACGAGACAGTAGGCTCTTTAATCTTAAATAACTACACCTTTTATAACAGGTAGCGTACGCTCCACCCTTACACTCCATGATTGGGGTTAAATGGGTCCATGTACCTACTCTGATTTGATTATCTATATAAATGAAAATGAACCACAAAATATGTTGCTAAGCGCTAACCTCAGGAACTACTGATCGGAATTGAAAAATTCTGTTTGTGTTAGATAGCCTATTTATCGAAGAAGGTTATAAGGTATATATCACAATTTTGTATGTTCCGAAAATGTTAATAATAATAAATATATATATTTATTTATTTCTATCATCACGCTACTACTTAGGAGAGTGGAGCAGTAATATTAACTGTCAACAAAGCACGGAAACTGTCATACATATTTGTAAAAATGATAGGCGACGGGATTAAATGGGTGCGACGTGGGTTAGAAGTATGTCACGGGCAAACTCGCGGGAGTCAGCTTATTTTTATATAAATAGTTTTTTTATTACATCTGAAGTAGCATAATCTATTTAGGATGACTCAGTGTAGTACACGATCACTGCGTTAAGCAACATTCGCTATAGGTGGTCCTTGGATGATGACCACTTTATGGGATTTAAATTTGCGAGCGTTTCCGTGCTTCGGAAGGCAAGCCGTTGGTCCCGGTTGCCAGTAAAATAGCAGTCGTTAAGCCTGGTTAAAGGCTTTATGAGTGGCTTAAAAAAATTCAACAGCAGGTCGCCACAGCTTTCGCCTGTCCATTTCAACACGGCAATGGTCTCACCACCTGTGACGTTAAACGAAAATGCATGCAGTAAAATGTGGGCGCATATTATGCCTCTGCTTACCCCTTCGGGGATAAAGGCGTGACAATGTGTATGTATATTTGTATGTTATTTTCTCATTGTTGGGAGTATACTGTCTTTCCTTTCAATCCCGTAATAGGTTATCTGAGTTGTTACCTCTTCAGTTCGTCAGCATTAACACTGCTAGTAGGTTAACTTACTTGGACCCGGGAGATCGCAGTGAGACTCTTACACCCTATTCTGTAATCTAAGTGTAAGTTGAAGGAAACCCGTCACCATATACCTAATTATTTTAAATTAGTCTTTCGTTTTGCGACCAGCAGACGGGTGTTTAAAGTTTACTAAAAGTGTATTTCTTTCAGGTGGATTGACCCAACTGAATTATGTGTACGCCACCAAGCTAAACACAGACATTTCATGAATGTGTAAGCATATTCTATGAGTTGTGGGATATCGGTTATACCGGGTAACAGAATTTAAACATGCGAGCCTTCAGACTAATTTTACTCTACGTTTATTAGTAAATACTACATAATTTGATTAGTAGATAAGACTCCAATTCCTCCTCCAATTCAACTCCAATTGTGACCCAGTCAGTGGGGAGCAATGCGATAGTACAAAATTGCCATAGGCATTATTTCAAACAATTCCTCAGAGCACAAACCGTTGTACAATACGCATGTGAGGTAACGACTGGTCATGAGGTGTATGTAAACTTCATGAAAAAGTAAAAAAAAAATATAAATAAATATCGTTACACTTTTTTTACACAGCGCCATCTAGCCCAAAGTAAACTAATATAAACCTGTGCTATTGGATCTAGACAACTGATATACATACTTATATATTTCTATCTACATACAATATATTTCGATATACATACTTATATATTTCTATCTGCAAACACCCAAACAAATATTTGCGGATCACACAATTATTTGTTCTGACCCGGGCATCGAACCTGAAACCTCAGCGCGGCAGTTGCATACACTATCTTTTCCGCCACAGAGGCAGCCGTAAAATGTACAACAAACAGTTATAATTTAAATTGTTTAAAACGATTTAAACGGTATACATAAAAAATGAGTAATCGGACGAAACGGTCCCTTCAGAGAACAATCTGTACAATGAGGACATTGAAGCTGTAAATTGTATAAAATTATTGTTTTGTTGGGCAATGGCAAGACCACATTGATTACGTCCCGCCTCTCCGGGATGAAATACTAATATGTAGAGCTAAGAAAATTGAAGAACATCCAATTTTATTATATATAGCAGATGCCCACGTTTTCACTCACGTAGTGCCCTTGCAAATCTATTACTACTTAATATTAAGCTAAAGAATTTGTTCGTTTAGTTTTTGGACGTGCTAATCACAGAACTTACAGGTATTATCATGGTCAAATAACAACAAATCGCACAAATTTTCATACATTATTGTAAAATTAATAAACGCGGGTGAAAGTGGATGTTACGGTGTTCAAAGTATGTCTCGGGCGAAGCCGCTGCAGTCCGCAATTTGGAAATCGGAATGACAAACTGACACTTGAATTTTATTAATATGTATAGATATTGTAATGAAAAGTTTTATAAGACTGTTTAGAAACTTTTTATCGGTCAGTACTCTGACTGGAAGTAGTTTATATATTTTCATTCCATTTTCAAACTTTTTTTTCATAAAGTGAACTGCACAAAAATTATTCGTCAAGTTTTCCATTAAAGCGGGAATTTCGAGGTAATTGAATTTGTATAGTCAATGCTGGTGAGTACAGTGCAAGTTTACCTCAATATCAATATAATATTAGACCAGAAAATGGTGGTAAAAACAAAACTGGAACGGTATATTGTCTCAATGTTTATGGTACTACATGAAATTACGGACAAACACGACAGTAAGCTATGATTAAACACGCCCTTTGTGAGCTAGATGAAAAGCAAAATACAGATAAAACGATAACATTGAAACTAGGGTGCCGTTTTTTTCCAACTTGAGAATAAATTTCGCCAAATTTCAGGAGTGTAGAGGACTTTTTGTTGTTTAAAAGCTACATAATTTTTAATACAAATTTATTTCTTAGGAACCATAAGAGATGGAGACAAACGGTTTTTCGATTCAGGACACTATGAATAAAGGCATCGGTGATTTTGTTGTTTCTACCACATTCGATTTTATAACTGGTTTCGGTTTAGAAGTCCTCCGAATCCCTAGCTACGACAGTGAAGCGCATGTTACTTGTTATGAGTAAATTTTCTTAGAAAATGACATCTATTACAATATTATAAAAAAAACATACCTACTATAAAATTATGAATAAAGTAAACGTTGATGATGTAGACATACATACATATTGTCACGCCTTTATCCCCCAAGGGGTAAGCAGAGGTATAATATTCGCCCACATTTCACCGTATGCATTTTTTTAAATTGCTGTAGGTTTGATGTATGAATATTTAAAAAAAAATACCCATGTTAAAATTCAATTGTAGATACTAAATAGCAGAGCATAAGATATAATAGCTTAATAGAACGCCCATGTAGACATTTACATTTTTTTTATATATTATGGCTCGATAATGTAGAAATATGAAACGAAGTATGAAAAGTTCAGCGTAGTTCTCAAAACCTTGATCTTTTATTATCAGACAAATGTTATGAAGTGCAGATTCTCGTTGCTGTGTGAAATCATGGAACCATATAGATGGAAAAATATAGTGAAAATTTTCAACTTGTTTCGGCACGGTTTGGGTAGCTCAGTGGCTAGAATAAAGGTTTGCACACATTATAGTTTGATATGACCCGTTTATTGTTATTGATGTCTGTTTCTTGGCTAGACTGGTCTAATTTCTAATTGCGCCAGGTCACCTGCTCGGAATAGCTCAAAGATGTTTCAACGTTACAGTTACGAAGTACAATGACACCTCACACACACCGCTCATTTATTTGTGATCTTCTTGAACCGGGTCAACTATATATCATAATAGGTCTCTGAGTTTTACCAATTGCTTGCTAAGAGTGAGTGCTTGCGTAAGCAGCAAGTGGTGAAAGTATAACTTTTATATAATGAAGAAAGCCTAGGTAAAAAGGTTATTTTATACAACAAAGTAAACGGCACACTGACTGCGGCATGAAGTTGGCATGAACATATGATACAACATATACTCGCAAAACAAAACACCGGGTGAGTGGTATTTCTGACCAGGAGAGTCAATCTCATAAATGTTTTAAGACTCTTTCTATGTTATGTTTATTAGAACTCCTTAAATTGACGGGCTAAAGATATGTCTTTAGTCCGACAAAGCATGCAAGCAAGCCTAAATTTAACATACTTCAACAACGTCAGATATCACTATGAGTTACCATCAAGAAATCGACTAAAATAAAATATAATTATATTGAATTCGTCCGTATTATATTGGCTATCTTTTAAGATGGCAAATTCCAGAAATACTCGTATTCGTGTATACTGATTTTCTGTAAATCTGTTCTGTAGTTTGAACTGTTGATTGATAAAGATCTGTCAATCACGGTTGCCATGATCTGTCATTAAACCACGTTTATACATTTTTAAAGAATGTGTATGCTAATGAAGGTGAGAGCAAAATGTATAGGGACTAATGGATAACAAGACCGAGCCCCAAGTGCATTTTTATTCCTCACAAATTTTTGTTACACGACTCTCTTGGGTTCACGGAAGATTAACCAACAGACGTTCAAGATAGCATTTACATTACACTGGCCGTATTTTACATAAGTAGAGTTAAACAAACTGTGACTATTTTTGAAGCTAATAGTACCTATTATCCACCAACTTGAACGAGCAGAAGGTTTTGAATTCTTATGTATACTTTAATATAATAATTAATCACCAATATATTCACAAACTGAGGCCTGATTTTAAAAGTTATACGTACCCACGTATAACACTGAAAATGTTTAGAAATTAAAAAAACGGCATAATGTAGAAAGTTGCTAATACTTTTATTGTTTTTCGAAGTAATCTCCGCTCCTCTCTACACATTCGATGGAACCACTGCGAAAAGCTGTGTGCCCATTTTTCCTTAGGGGTCTCTTCTATGGCATTTTCGTACGCTTTAACCGCATCTTCAGGGCTCGTAAAGCGAATACCTCGAAGTGTATCTTTAGTTCTTCGGAATAAATGAAAGTCGCAGGGCGCCAGGTCGGGACTGTATGGCGGATGACTCATTATCTCGACACCTGCCATAGTCAAATATTCAACAGTCCGTTTTGCGGAGTGCGCTGAAGCATTGTCGTGGTGAAGAAGGATCGACACCAGTCCATGCCAAGGCGTTTCTGGTCGTCGTTAACCGATGTATGGGGAATCCATCTTGTACAAAGCTTCCTGACGCCTAAATGTTCGTGTAATATTTTTTGAACTTGACTCATACCAATGCCTAGGCTTGCCCGTATCTGCTGATAAGTTTTCTCGCGTTAAGTTCATTTTTACGTTTAACAAGAGTTTTACATTTGCCGCTAATTCACAAAAACAAATGACAAATGAATGCAATATATTACATTAGGTTACTAAAGAGTTCAATAATTGAAATTCAAAAAGTATTCATTAGTAATATTACTTTCTGGCCAGTTTTAAACATTTTCAGTGTTACCTAGGTAACATAATGAGCGTTATCCAAAACGGTACAATCAATCAATGATCAAAATGTTTAAAATAAAAGGGACGAAAAGCGATCACCTTAAGTAGACTTTGAAAACAAATCCTCAAGTGATGGACATATCGACGGACATACTCAACATAACAGTAATCATACTTAGGTACTCCACTGAACGACAACTTATTTCACAATCTATATTTTTATGTCAAAATCCATTTTCAAAATGAAATATTAAAAAGGCGTGTTGACATGCCGTCAAATCGGAACATCAGTGATTAAAAGGCCATACGAAAGTATACATGACATGTCCAAACAAATCTCTAAACGACAGTCCATATCCGTCGAGCTTTCTTCGTGCCGTATACACATGTAACAGGATTAAGTTAGCCCCCATGTTTTGCATATTTCATTTATCGGCATTGTGTACCCTAACGATATACAAATGAGTCTTTATGAAGTCCCATGTTTGAGGCTTTCTTCATAATTGAGTCCAGTGATACCAAAAATGTATTGTTGGAGGGTCATTAGCCGCAGTTACGTTTTTTTAGTATGACAAAGAGTTTGAAAGCTATTTTAAAATTAATTCTTTTTTTATTGAGTTAACTTAGGAGCTCCGTATACACCGAAAAAAACTCCGAGTGAGTGTTCAATCCTAAACAACCAAATTTTGATTTGAGTGTAAAATTAAATTTTGCATGTTTTTATTTATTTTGTTGAAAAATGAGTATAATCGATGACTTTGAAATGAGGGGAAAACTGAGTCTATAAGGGATAAGTTTTCTGTAGGGTCACTAATCAGGCGATTTAGTTTAATAATGAAACTTATTATTTCTTTGCACCATTCGATAGAAATAAATCAATATTGATTACAGATATGATTATTTTTCTACTTAATTTGTAGTATTTTGTTACGACGTCATCTTTTTTACTTTGTGTATGATGATATTTCTTAAAAAAAACCATTATAAAATCGTAATCATCTAAGACGTCATTATGCGTGCTTAAAAATTTTACTAATATTTAAAATTTATATGGAGAAAGGATAAAGCTATAAAATAGAATAATATAATGAAAAATCATCCGATTTATAAAATTGATATTATACAATGATTGTACGTAAACATTTAAAAAATCCTCATGCTAGGCAGATCTTCTGAATAATTTTACAGGGTAAAAGAGACACATATATAAAATCAAATTTTCATGCGATCATACTTATATACTTTACAATGACCTTTATTTATAAAATTTAAACTTATTTGTTTTATTTTACATACACATAAACCAATTTTTTCTCGACTACCTTGTCACCGAGACAGTTCTAGTCAGCAATCAGTATACAAAGCATTACAGAATATAGAATTAGAAATTGTATTTACAACAATTACCATTACTTATCTTCACAAATATAAAAAAGTTCTTATTGACTTTTTACATGGCAATTATACTGCACCTGTTGCTCAACACCCTGTTGCAAATTTGCCAGTAGCCAATACCAATCTCACTACTGCAATTTCAAGTGGATTTATAGTGAAAATAAACCATAAAGGACATGAATTTGTAACATATTTTAATTTGTATGAAACGAGGTTATAATTAATTATTATTATTTCTATTGTGATAGTATATTAAATAAACGTTCATGTGCATAAAACACTACTTCGAAATCCTTTACATCGAGGGTACATTTCCAACGGATGGACTGACGGATATAAGTTTCTTTTTCATTGTGGCACTTTAAAATGAGGATAATGCTATTTAAAAATATTTTGTAGTACTTTTAAATCATATTTTTCTGCCATGATTTTAACAACCAACAATAAGGAACTAGTTTAAATCTTTTTTGAAAACAAGCTTTGACTGGCTAAAATCGTAATTCTCAACAAGTCCTTTAAAAATAATAATAGTCAGCCATTTTGGGTGTTCCACCATGTTAAATTCAAAATGTCGTCACTCAGCTTACCACGCATTGTAATACAAACTAAAATTTCAGCTGATCTTAAGATTACACTCAAACATACACTTGTATTCATTACAAGTTATTGAAAAGCTTGTAAAAGCAATGATAGCTATACAGATAAAAAGTTCACGTAGATAGAAGGTTATGATTGTTATAGATTACGATAACACAATATGTTCTGTGCTCAATACATTGCTCTCTACATACCGATGCAACAACGATATTGGCGAAATAGAACGTAAATCAAAATAAGATATAAATATGACGTAATGTGTACGTTCAAACGCCAAATATACGTGACAGGGAACATTAATACCATGAATAAAAAATGTTTGGCAGAAATCGTAACAATTTAAGTTGGCGTCACTACGTCGTTTTTTTTTTCATAGGGATTTACTATTCCAAATTTTAGTCTTCAACTGGAATAGGAACCCTTCTTGTAATGCGATTAGTCAGGAAGAAAAGAACCAACTATTGTAGCTTTGGGAATGAGTAGTCAGTGGTTGTTTGTACTATAATGACATAGGTAGGTATATGAATACTGAACGATAGGATACTTAAATAAAATAATAAATAAATATCCATCACGCTTTATTCCCGAAGGGGTGGCAGAGGCATATTATATGCCCACTTTTCACCGTATGGATTCCTGTCCCACGTAATAGGTGGTGAGCCCATTGCCGTGTTGAAATAGACAGACGCAGGTTGTGGCTACCTGCTGTTGAAATTTTCAAGCCGCCCATAAGGCCTTCAACCAGGCTTAACGACTGCCATTTTACTGGCAACCGGGACCAACGGCTTAACGTGCCTTCCGAAGTACGGAAACGCTCGCAAATGTAAATGCTACAAAGTGGTCACCCATCCGAGGACCAGCCATAGAGAAAGTTGTGTAAGTCAGTGATCGTTAACAGAACACTGAGACCGCGAGGCCACGAGCGCTTCAATAGATACTATATATATTATATATATTTCATAGGATACTTTTGAGAGTTAAAGTAAATTTAAATGTAGATTACTCGTATACCTGTATACAGGTCTGATATTTTAATAATATTATAAACACGAAAGTTTGTATGGATGTTTGTTACTTTTACACGTAAAAACTGCTGAATGGATTTTAATGAATTTATCCCGGGAACAAGTTCCTGTGGGAAACGGGAACGGGAAACCTTCTCTACGTGGGCGTCAACTCGTAATAAATAAACGACACTTACTCCCCCGATATTAGTTTTTGATTGTGAATCTTAACTTATAGTATTTTTTAACATGGCTGTAGTGGAGTTTAGTTGAGTTGTCAGTGGATAATGGGTGCTCTACAACATTAAATTTTATTATTTTTTAGTTTTATTTATATTCAAATTATATTTTTATGAGATCAAACATAAGAAAAAAGGTAATGTTTACACTAAAGTATGCTGTATATGCTCGTAAGTGAGTAAAATTTCAACAATAAAGACACAAAGTAAAGTTGAAATGAGTAAACGACCTCTTAATGCTTCAATAAACAAATTAGGTATGATAGGCATTTCTATTAAAACCTGCGTTGTTGTCGTACTACGGCATTTTACCTTATCGTAGTTTGCAATAGCAAATGATAGATATATATTGAATCTAGGATGTTAACACTATACTGGGAACCAAGTCTACTACTACACTAAAATAAAAACTAAATACTTATAAGAACTACTACAATAAAAAGTTCTATTTCTATGTTAGACCGATTCTATTTCGGTTGATCCAAAACTAGGTAGTCTACTAAATCTATGATATAATATCACAATCGCACTTCATAAGCTGCAAAATAGCACTAGAATCTGTTTTAGTTATCATAATGGTAGTAGACTACCAAAAATTCAACTCGTGAATACTACTATACTATACTACTACTTACATAGACGAAACCCAGAGTGAAGGTGAAGCCAAGCAAGGGTTCTGAATATACGTAAGAAGAACTACAAACTCCTTCTACTGTCGCCTTTTTTTCTACTGTTGACTTATAATAGTAATAGTTCCTCTAAGCGGCATTGGCATGGAGTTATGGTTACATTCGTCTAGTTGACATTAGCTTTTCACATTTTAATTGTAGCAGCAATCGATACAAAAAAAAATAGTAAACTATGCTTTTATTTTATAACTAGGTTACCTCCCCGGCTTCGCCCGTGACATACTTCGCACTCCCGTCGCACCTATTTAATCCCGTCGCTTATAAATAACTATAATAATGCATAAAAAATTGTCCGATTTGTCAACATTTATGACTATTGCTCTGCTCCTCAGGGTAGTAGCGTAATGATATATAGCTTATAGCCTTTGTCGATAAATGGGCTATCAACACAAAAAGATTTTTCAAATCCAATTAGTAGGTTCTGAGATTACCGCATTCAACCAAACAAATAAATTCTTCAGCTTTATAATATTAGTATAAATGAATAAAGTTAAATTGATAAATTGATGGGTGTAATGAGACCCCATCAATATTTTAGGGTCCAAGCGATCTCCCCTGCTGGTGGTGGCTTTGTTGACCAAATGACGAGACCACGACGCGACGCAGCCTTCTTTACGGGGTCGGACAGTCAGACGGTAATCGCTCCCAACATTACGAAAAAAAAAACAAACCATAGCTGCCCTGAAAGGTGGATCCCAGGCTCCAAATCCAGGCGACTGGACGTAACTGGGAATACGCATAGATAAATAATAAGAAGAATGTAAATAAATAAATAAATATCGTAGGGACAACTTACACATACATATTATAGATAAATAACACTCAGACACAGAATAAACCATAGTGCTCATCACACAAAGTTTTATCCCGGGTGGGAATCGAACCCACGACCTCTTGCGTAGCAGTTTGATACACTTCCACCGCGCCACAGAGGCAGTCAATCAGTCAAATAAAAACAAACAATACGTATCATCCGTATTCAGAACATCCATGTTCGTTTAGTGAGCATGTATTGGGGCCATGTTTTTACTTCATTCATGTTTCTAACGATTAAGGCGCTAACACAAATTTTATGCGTCATTCTGCAGACAAATACTAAAACTTAAGTTTAACTTTTTACTAAAGTTTTAAGAGTGACAGTTAGGCTCCTGATGTGGCGGGCCATACGGTCTAAGCTCGATGAATATAGCTGAATCTTTTGATCTCATTTGATAAAACCATTATATGATTGAACCATGCCATGACATGTGTTTATATATTTTTCGTATTTTATGAGTCACCGTCGTACTTTATGAGTTAGTTACCTTTATTAGGCATGAACAATATACAGTACAAACCTCTATTCATTTTTCCAAGCGATTAATTGAAATACCACCTAATCTTATTTTAATGGCATAAGTAAAATAATAATAGTTTAAAAATACTTTAAAAAATACGTTCTTTACATGAAACCGCACAAAACTTATTTTGCAAATTGAAAAATGGAATAATTTTATCAAATTAGTGTACCTATGTATTGTCATCAGTCTGTATAAATGTACAAAGTTTGAACAAAATCTGGCCGTTTAAAGTGGGTCAAAATCGCTCCCAAAGGAGTCGGTAACCGACAAACATACTGTTACAAACAACTTATTAACGCGCTTTTATTAGTTTCACCTGTAGAAACTAATAAAAGCTTCTTAATAAGTTACGGCTGCTGCATTATAGTTGCAAGCAGTATAAAAAAAATTTTTTTACTTTAAGAAAGTTCATTGGAAAACCGTCGGCAACAATATGTTTACCAAATCTTTATAAGATTGGCGTATTTAACTTTTGGAAGAGATAACTATATTTCTATAAATAATATTATTTCAAAGAGTAGAATGCATGGTTCGGGAGCCAGAAGCTCTTTTCACTCTTGCTATCCTGTCAGTGATAAAGCATGATGATAGTTAGTTTTATTTAATTTAAAGGTATTAGTAGGAATTTCCTAATTAAAATTATTATGTCAACTAGAAATAAACCATAAGAACATTTTTATCACAAATATCGCTAGTCATGTCATTTAGTCAGGCTTTATAAATCAGCACGACTCACCCTTAACATCAAACTTTTAATAAAAATAACAGGCAAAGAAGTGGCTCGCTCACGAATCACCCACGGGGACAATTTTGTAATAAGGGTTACCCGGTACCTGGTGCAGGCCGGCAACTACCTATTACACAGTTTAATTTATTTGCCGATTCTGCCCTGCTTGGGATCTATAATGAGCGTTCTATAAAATACTTTAAATTGGATATGGTATTTTCCGATTCGTAATTTTATTTTATTGTCAGCGTTAAGCTGGAAAAGGGCGTGCTCCGTTGGTTTGGACACGTCCAACGAATTAGTGAGGAACGATTAACGAAGAATATATATTGTTCAAAAGTAGAGGGTACAAGGAGTCAGGGTAGGCCAAGACTTACATATGAAGACCACGTGAGCAGATTGCTCAAAAACGGAAAGGTCAAAGGTACTCGGATACCCAGACGTGCGTGAATGAAGCGATGGATGAATCTCGAAGAAGCGAAAGAAGTATGTATGGATCGCGAAGCCTGGCGATCTGTCCTCTCTGACTACCCCGTCAGGGATACAGCGCGAAGATAGTTAGTTTTAGTTTTTAGTAATTTTATTTCACTCACAAAGTAATATTGAATTAACTAATTTAGAGAAATGATACAAAGCTTTTAGAAACGATGTAAAGTGTCTCTTTAAAAATATGTTTAAAAGAATCACTTTACATCGATTACAGTATTATGTTATAGTTAAATCACTTCACAATAAGAGTCGTTTAAGGAGAATCAGTCAGGCATATCCATAATGGTGACTATTCACAAAGAAGTTAAAGAAACTTACTATCGTTTCCTCTCATTTGTGGTTAGTGGCACCTGCCGTGGTTCCAGCAAAGCGTCTTTATGTGTAGCGCAATGTGTGCTTCAACAACACATTAATAATCTGAATTTCTACTGCCTACAAGTAATCCCGTATAAGCCAGATACATCGTCAGTCACAATAAATATTTTTATATATTTAGATTTTGCCACATCCATCCATCTATTTTGATTTTGCCATCATCGTATCGACTTTCCTGTCTTATGTTCGTGCTTTATAAATGTTAATTTAACCTTGAATATTTGCTTGTGGTCTTTATTGATGCTCTAACTACTTACTATAATAAAATAGACCAGCAATTTCTATATGGCAACATTATTCATTTCTTTTTGCTAAAATATTACGTGCGTACCGCACATAGGCAAGAGTATAGTAGCATTTTATACGCTAAAAATCCGGTATTTTTTTTCAACCATGGATATGATATCAACTCTAAAATGACAATAAAGATAAATTAATAAAAACATAATCTTACCTAACTACCAAATGATTACATTAAGTTGCGTAAGAATAACCGTATGATAATATTAAGTTCGATGTCTGATAGAGTCAAATAATTGATAACAAACTTATATTAGGTACTTATATATATATAAATAATAAAATACAATATATATATTTTAAGTTTATCAGTGTTACTCACTTATATTCATACGAATGCATATATAGTCCCTGAGGGGGTTTTTAATGTCCTACGTAAAAGGTTTGTGTTACACTTGGGTACTTAAAAATCTTAATATTTTCTTATTTATGTAGTATGCGCATTATTTTCCCAAAATATTTTAATTGAACGAGAATGAGTTACAAAATTCGATATATTAATACAGCGCCAATAATAGATTTTGGTTGAATTAATAATACAGTGCGAAAATGGTTTAACAATTGGCGGCCTTATCAAACAAAGGCATTACAGATCACTACAATCAAAAGTACCTAAAGCTAAACTTTATTAATAATTTGTTAGTACAAAGTCTTGCTATTTATAATTTTGTAATCCTCAAAGGTTAATTTTATTCATGTTTTATTTTGCTTATTAATGAAATAGCCGTACACGGTCATCTAGTCCTTAACTAGATAGAGCCTGAGCAATATCAACTCGTTATAATCTTATATTACCATTATCCTTAATGTATATTTAAGTACATAAGACGACACATATTCTCATATACATTTAGAAAAATGTAAAGTTTGCCTTCGAGATAGTTGAGAATCAAAAGAAAAACACATAAGCTTCTATTCAATGATTTTTCATGACAACGGAAAACTGTAATATAGCTTGTTATAGATAGATTATTAGAGTTCGAAATAAAGTATGGAAAAACACGTTTAGTCCCGGGTAGGAATATACGCTCATATTTCACCATAATCATTTTTGACTCACGTAACTGGTGTTGAGCCGTGTTGCCGTGTTAAAATGGTCAGGTGCAGGTTGTGGCGACCTGCTATTCATTTTTGTCAAGCCAAACGAATGCTATGTCACTGGCAACCGGAATCTACAGCTTAACGTTCCTTACGAAGCATACACTCGTATTTAGAAATATCACAAAGACTCACCCATCCGAGGTACAGCAATAGCGAAAGTTTCTTAACGCAGTGATAATTGGTGATCATCATTTGGCTATGAATTCTTCAGGCACCGTTAAGTTTATTTTTAGAGATGGCCTATTTTTAGAGACATGCTTTTTTATGTAAAAATATGAAAAATCTTAGTAATTGTACAACATTAAATTATGGTAGAGATGCGTGGTAAGACGTACCGCCATACTCCAGAAAGCTTTTGATAAAATATTATTACCCTCATATGAACGACGCTGAAACCTGATTTGAGGTTTTTTCGAACGATGTACACACGACAGAGAGTGGATCTTAACATATATTTGTGCAATAATGTTTTTCGTAGCGATTCAATTTAGAAGATCGAATCCGATCGATTTTCAGCTAAGATTGGAATATTGCAATCGTAACTGCGGATCGATATAACAATATAAAACATATCAGATCAAGATCCCAAAGAAAATATTTTTACCTATAGTTTGCCTGTATTTCAATCATACGAAAAATACCGTACTGTGTAGTTATTTTTCTTTTCGTATATTGATACGATAGGTATATTACTGGCCCATATTGAGCTAATATGCTTTTACTGTGTTATCTAGACAACTGATAAACACATATTATATGTTTCTAAATATCTACTTATTATATTACCTATACATAGGAACTAACATTTTTGGTTAACACAAAATATTTTTCTGACCTCGGATTCATATATATGCTCATAATGAAACAATTAAATACCATACCACCTATAAAATGAGTCCGTAAAACTCTACTTCAACAAAGTTTGTGTGTCTTCTAAACCACATATTGATATTAAAATATAGCAGCCTCATAATCATGTAGCACCTTATGTTTTGTACAGTTCGAATTCAAATAACTTTTATAGCTGAGTTGAGGCTGGTATCAATTTTACTTAGGTTCCAAACATGAACTATAAATCATTTAAATAATGTTAAGCTTACCTAGCCGGCTGCGTGACCTAAATTGCAGGGCCGTGACGTCACTTTTTCAAATGTCAAATCTAACTTATGTTATTCTTAGGCAGGGTTATCACATCTAAATATTTTGAAAGCTATAATATTTGTTAAACACAATAATGTATAATTCTTGCCCAAAACAAAATCAGTTATGTTTTTATTACTTTGTGCCTATAAACTATGAAACGCACCACACACACACACACACACAAAAACATACACACACTCTCCCGCGTGTGCGTGCACACACCGCGCACATACACGTAGAAACAAAGACTCTCTCTCTCTCTCTCTCTCTCTCACACACACAATAGTTAATCAATTGCGGCTCACACCTTTTTATTAAAGTCTAGTCAAAATAATCGAATCGTACTTTTATACAACACTAGTTGACGCCCGCGTAGAGAAGTTTTCCCGTTCCCGTTTCCCACAGAAACTTGTTCCCGGGATAAAAAATAGCCTATGTATTATTCTGATGTATAAGCTATATTATTGTAAAGTTTCATCAAAATCTATTTATTAGTTTTTACGTGAAAGACTTACAAACATCCATACAAACTTCCGCATTTAAAATATGATAAAGATTAAGATACAGCTAGGCAATACTGTGACACTGTGGAATACTTGAAAGACTTTTTGGACATAACTTTAGGTGTAGCCCTTGGGGCCCGTTTCAGGAGTAGCATTTCCCTCAAGTCACTATCCAATAATAACACCGATTGGCCATGATCACGATATTCCAATATATCCACTCTGTTTCAGCAGCTGCCCCTAGTTTTCTGCAAAACTAAACCACTGACTTCTCCTCTGACTCACTGTCACTGACAACTGAGTACAATCCAGACTTTCTGACAACTGAGTCCACTTACTGTAATTATAAAAAAACACAAATCTTGTGAAAAATAGGGCAAATTACAAGGAAAAATGGATGATTTACTTGAAGAAGTATTATTTGAGTATATTATCTGTAACGTCACATCTGCCAACCCTAACCTCAGAGTACTATAGAACGAATATATTACGAAGCGCTCGTGGCCCCGCGGTGTCAGTGTTTGGTAAACGATCACAGAGGTACGCAACTTTCACTATGGCTGGTCGTCGGATGGGTGACCACATTGTGGCATTTACATTTGCGAGCGTTTCCGTGCTTCGGAAGGCACGTTAAGCCGTTGGTCCCGGTTGCCAGTAAAATTGCAGTCGTTAAGCCTGGTTGAAGGTCTAATAGGCGGCTTAAAAAATTTCAACAGCAGGTAACCACAGCCTGCGTCTGTCTATTTCAACACGGCAATGGGCTCACCACCTATTACGTGGGACAGGAATCCACACGGTGAAAAGTGGGCATATAATATGCCTCTGCCACCCCTTCGGGGATAAGGCGTGATGGATATTTATTTTTAATATATTACCGAGTACATAATTATCATAATAATACTTAGTGCAGAATTTTCACAGTGTGTAGTATATGTATTATATACAATACAGCAGTGTGGACACTATTATATTCATATGGTAACAATCTATATAAGTCTTAATAAATTAATAAAAAGAAATAAGTGGCAATAGCAAAATTTTACATTTATTTAACAAAATATGTACCACAAGTCATTGGTAACAACAATAATTCCTATTTTGCTGCCTGTATTGAGAAAAATATTTATTATGACCAACTGGAAGGCATGTAACTCATAATAATTACTATGACACATATTACTGTTATTACATATCATGTAACTTCAAAAATAAAATAAAAAATTTAATTTCTTAATATCAAGCTTCCATGTACTAAAAATTGTATCTCTGAAACCTTGAGTATCGGAATAAAAAGTAGGCACCTAAGGTGAATTTGTGACGGTCGCGTCGTAGGACTATTAAGCATCTTCACGTCTGCTCAATATATTATAACGACAAAGTTTGTGATTTTACAAGCGTGTGCGCAAACTGTAAACTCATAATACTCACCTATTTATATAAACAGGCATAAGAGAGCACGTAGTAGGCCCACAGTGTCGCACCGTTGTAGAATTTTAAATACGCATAGGTGCTTTTGGTATACAAAATAAAAAGATTTTGAAAAAATGTCGCAACTACGTTGCCATCTTTTTTATTGTCGATCTAGGCTAAATAATGATGGTAGCGAGTTGTAAAAATTGTAACAATAATCGAGTTTACAAGGAAGAGGTATGTAGGGAAGATTTTGTGGTAAGAAAATGAAATGAACTATTGCCTATACTAGGATACCACAAAGAAACATAAATGAAGAAGAAAAATATGGTTAATACATGCACAAACGTACTAATTTGAGACTATCACGTCAAATTTACTGCTCAAATATTCTGAATGGCTGCAGTCAGTCACTGAAATGTACTCTTGTATAAACAACCGCAGGCGTACATCGCTTCATAACTGAAACTTTATAAAAGTCAAACATTTATCAACGTAGTTTATGCATTGCTTTAGTATGACTCAGTGATTTAAACGCCATCTAACTTTATTACAAGAAACATAGTTGTGCAGAATAGTTTATTTAAAGAGAATCAACGTTTTTTTCTGAAGACATCTCGTCAATCTTTTTATTATAATGCAGCGTGTGGCTTTTTATACCTTTTGAAAAACAGAGTATTTAGTACATAGTAGATACTAGTATAAGTACTTATTTAGTAAGTAATATTTGTTGTGCAACTCTATCTAAATCATAATAATTAAATTAACGTATTTAAGATTTTAAAAGCAACTTTCCACGTGTTGACACAAATATTTCCCCATTTCTCCGTGTCAAGTTATGGAATAAAATCCTGTAACAGTATTTAATACTTATATGAACGTAACAGTAGTTAGCGATATCTAGTTGTAACGTGATCGTTTTTATTGTCAACAGTATCTTGCGGGGCTGACGACTTCAGGTGCGATAACGGTAACTGCATTGAACAAAGCAAAAGATGCAACCGCATTATCGATTGTCCAAACAAAGAAGATGAACGAAACTGCGGTAAGTTTTCAGCTATCAGTACCAGCTTACTCGTATTTATCGCCAAATGGGGTGGCCAAGGCATATTATTATTATAGAGGCACATTTTTGCCTATTTGTCCCACTGAATAGGTGTTAGGCCCATTGCCGTGTTGAAATAGACAAACAGGTTGGCTTGGCTTGGCTTAACCATTGCTATATTAGTTGCAACCGAGACCAACGTCTTAATGCGCTTCCGAACCACGGAAACACTGTAATGCCACACAATCACGAGCCTTTTTTTCTCATAAAAATCCGTTCTCGAACTACAAACATTGTATTTAAAAAATACATTGGTAGAACCAGTTCAATTGTCATTAGGTTTTACTTTGAGAATTTTTATCAGACTTAATAGTATTAATTGTGTATTCTTGAAGAAGCATTATACTGTAGCGTCGAAATTCCAGGGCACACCTCCCCTCCTCTCCCTCTCCAATAGTGTTGAAATCTTTGGTGTTCTCTAGTCACTTCCAACACGGTAAGCCCAAGAAGCGAAGGAACAGGACGCGGCAGTGCTTAACTGTGGTGCAAACATTACTTTTCTGTAAGTCGCAATTGCGGCAACACATGGAGTACGTTGTCACCTGTGAGCTGGTGCATCTGAATACCAGCTTCGACCTTGCGACTCGTTAAAAAGGCGTGCCATGAGGATTGCCAACGATCTTCTACTAGTAGGAGCTGTCGAGCCTATCGTTGACAGAAGAGACTTCGCCTCCTTATGCGTTGTTCTATCGCTTGTATCGCTCACTATAGACCGTCATCCAGAGCGCTCGCATACGGTGAGGCCCTTTAAGGGCTTTCTGCCATGTACGCTTAGATTGTGGAATGAACTCCTGCCTAGTTTTCTCAAACATCAACAGTATGGGATTCTTCAAAAGGGCTCTTAGAAAGTTTTAACAGGATTGATAGCGAAACGTCCATATGCCACGGTGACCATTTTGTATCAGATGGGCCGTGTAATGTGCAACCTCAATGGTGAAAAAATCATAATACCGTTAACGGTGGGGTATATAATATATTATCTATCTATCTATTATATTATTACTTATGGTTGCGTTGTATAAACAGACTTTGTAGATATGTAATAGGTGTAAGCGGAAGCTTTGTATATAATATACAACAAAACAAACTTTGTATATATGTATGTCACGGTGAGGTAAAACTAATCAGCAAAAATCTTCAGTGAATGCATAAGTAAAAAGCTTCTAGCAGCCTATAAAAGCAAAACACTGACTCCAAATACAGTGAAAGAAAGAAGGTATGGCCTTCCATACTTTAACTAAGAAAACGCTAAGTTTAACAATATATAAGAGTAAAAAAGTCTATTTCAACACGGCAATGGGCTCACCATCTATAATATTGACATGGTGAAAAGTGGGCTTATAATTTACCTCTGCCACCCCTAAGGGAATAAGGCGTGATTGATGAACATTAAAGATGAGAGGACACTGGATTCCGCAATCCTAGCCCACAACAGTCTAGGATTTACCCTAACTAATTGTAACGGCGAAATGACGAATAAAATCATCATCATCATTTATCTAGAAATTTATGTACTTAGTTATGAACTAGGATATTTTGCTTTATTACAGAATGTCGCTCTGACGAATTTCAATGTGAAAGTGATGGAATTTGCATTGAAAGACGAAAATTATGTGATACCGAAACTAATTGCGCGGATGGATCAGACGAGCGCGATTGTGGTAAGTACCAAAAAGGAATGTTGTATTGAGTGTGTAAGGAATGGTGCGAATTCACGAGTGGTATGAGAGTAAAATAATAATAAAACCCCTAATAAAAAAAATACACAGATTACTATTTTATGTGGGTATATATTTAAGTATATAACGTAGCAGGACGGCGATTATTAAAGGTTTTATTCAAAACAAGAAATAGATGACTCGTCTTGGTCACATCAACATCAGTTTGTTGAAGTAAGGTCAGTAGCTTAAATGTTTAGTAAG
Source organism: Thumatha senex (assembly GCA_948477245.1). Taxonomy (NCBI): domain Eukaryota; kingdom Metazoa; phylum Arthropoda; class Insecta; order Lepidoptera; family Erebidae; genus Thumatha; species Thumatha senex. Next base: position 11,161,244 of record OX419725.1, on the reverse strand, counting down.
TATAAAAATAGTAACATCGAAAGTACTAACAAAATACTTTCCCTCGTTATATTCAAAGTTTGAAGTTTAAAATATATTAGCTTTGTGCTTGTTAATAGTTTTATTCAAGCTATTACAGGTTGGGAAGTGTTAAACTATGATATCTAATACAATATTATCAGCTGAAATGAATAATCCCCAGTGATAGTTTTTTCTAAATATGAAGCAAGAATAAGTTGTCTACATAAAAAGTTATTCTATTACTAGCCGATGCCCAGATGAAGTTTTGTTATTCGATTTGGTAAGGAAACCCAAAAAAATCCAAATAATCCAAAGTGTACAAAGTTTCATGATGATCGGTTAAGTATTTTTGTGCGTTAAAGCGTAACAAACAAACTTACATTCCCATCTTAACATATATAAAATACGTTGTTAGTCCGCGATGGACTCCTAAACTACTTAACGATTTTAATCAAATTTCCACACCGTGTACAGTTTGATCCAACTTGAAAGATAGGTTATATATCCTTACGCTACTACCCTGGAGAGCGAAGCAGTAGTCATAAATGTCAACAACACGGGCAAATTTTCGCGACGGGATTAAATAAGTGCGATGGGAGTTCGAAATATGCCACGGGCGAAGCCGTGGGGGACATCTAGTTTATAATCTTAGTAAAGATATGTATATGTAAAAACCTTCGTTTTTATATTATGATATAGTGGAAAGTATTTTATTAGAACTATTAATGTTGCTATAAATTATGTTGTAATGTTCTCATGCTGCTTTTTGGAATCTCTTGCGTGGTAAGTATCCCGGCTGGTATTGTGGAGTGGCCACCATGCATGCCATAGTACTGGCCGGTTCAAATGCTCCGATGGAACATGTATCTCTATTTTGCAAAGGTGCAATGGTTTTAAGGACTGCAAAAATGGCGGAAGTGATGAGATCGGTTGCCGTAAGTATCTGCTTAAACTCTATCAATGTGGTTTTGATTAAAATATAGATTTATGGAGAAAGTATTATTAAATTTGGACTTGCATTTGTCGAACTGATTGAAACTAGACACAATATTGATGGCTGTGACTAATTTTTATAGTTTAGTTAATAAGTGAATAAAACAGAACACTTCTTTCAATTAGGTTTTAGCACAGCCATGATGTATCAAGTCCAAAGTTCTTAATGAGAACAGTATCTTCAATGTCATCAGTTTGTCGGATGAATACAAATCCACTGGATGAATTACTCTGAGTAAATCTCTGTGTCATATGATTACTTTATACATGAACTAAGTTGTTAAACAAAACCACATTACGAGTAGAACTGCAATTACTAACCATTTACACGGTGTATTTCAAAAAGCATGCGGTCCCGACCAATGGCAATGCGATCATGGGAGCTGTATCAAACGTAAATATCGTTGTGACGGACGTGTGGACTGTCCAACAGATAGGTCAGATGAAAGAAACTGTGTCGGTAAGCTCACTGTCATTACACATGAAAATGGCACATCACTGTACAGTAATACCACAATCACTACACATTGTAGTTTTTCACTCCCAAATTCTTTTTCTGAGCACCAACATTTTATGTGTTTAGCGCATGATTGTCATATCAACGTACATTATTTTTCGTATGTTAGATTACATTTTAAACTATGCATGCATTTCCAGCCAGTGGGTACTTTACATGCAACTCTGGGCATCGAATACCCGAATACATGAGATGCAATCGACAGTACGATTGCCCGCAAGATTATTCCGATGAAAAAAATTGTCGTAAGTTCATCATTTCAAAAAAGGGTACTTGTTCACTATCTGGCTTCTTCTTTCATCTGAGTTTTGTCAACAAATTTTCAAAATTTCCTCTGTAGTTCCATGAATCTTCATGGTGATTGGTTCTAGATGCAGTCTCATCTTCTGTACTTTTGCATCATTTTTCTGTCTATCAATATTACTCGTGTTCGTTTCTCTTTTTGTGCATAATTCAGATAAATCACCATGTTTTTTTTTACCGGCCAGCATGTGGCGCAAACGACTTCCAATGTGACAATGGATACTGCATACCCGCATCCAAACATTGTGACAGAACGCATGATTGTCAGGATCGCTCTGATGAACGTTATTGCACTTATGGTTTGAAACTTTACCAAATTTATTGATTTATACATCTACTAAATTTGAATTTGAATCAAAGTAAAGACGACATTCAATTTTTCCATTTGACCTTCTATTTACGAAATTTTAAGTTAATTATTTTAAAATGCACAGCATTTTGCTAGCATGCTCTAGATTAATATTTAATAACATAAATTTGAGCCGTAACTGACAAAATATCGTAAACTGTATAGATCTAAAATATAAGAGGAGCTAAAAATGATTTTTTTAAATAAAACCCTGTGTCTTGTCACGAATTACATAAAAACAAGCAATCAAACAAATGTTTACTATGCGTGGTAAATTTATAAGTATACGATAATTCGGCGGTTATGGTTCAAAATATTAACATAACTTTAATACGGTTAATGTTAATGATTGCCTGGTACAGAACAAATTATTGCTTTGTACAGATCAAACTGCGGCGGTAGCCTAGTGGATAGGGTGTCGGGCTCGCGTTCTCGCAACATAAGTTCGATCCCAGCTATTACACTTCAGACGTGAACCCACTCCTAACACAAGTAACTTAGCTTATCTGGAGGAGTTATGGATATGTTAGGAAATAGAGTTATTAGTATTCTTTTAAGAAAACTATAGCACTAGAATAAATATTTGATCTATGTACATATTATATCAAGTATAATTTTTTCTGTAATCCGTTTTACCGGTAATTTAATTTATTTTTACTTTTGCTTACATTGATAAGGGACCTACCTGATGGTATTTCTGGCAGCTCCCTTAGCAGTGTAGCATCTGGATACGATGCATTGTTACGGCAGGGTCAGTTTGCATGGCTTATGAATATGAATGCAAGAGTGGAATGTGCGTACAAGCCGGAGCAAGATGCAATAAGACGGTGGAGTGTGACGACGGTAGTGATGAAACAGGCTGCTCTTGCAAAAGGGGCCAGTACACTTGCCGGGATGGTTCTTGTATAAATATAGCCTTGCTTTGTAATGGTCACAATGATTGCACTAACGGCGAAGACGAGTACAATTGTGGTAAGTAGTGCTTGGCGCATGCTTCATTAAAAGTTCAGTTCAAAGTAATTGAGCATAAATCGTTCAAAGCTACATCGATATATGTATTGTACGTCATTTTTGTAGGTGTACCAAAGATTTTTCGTTAGAGCGTCTAAAAGTTCGCATGACTATTACAGTCCGTCACTCGAAATGTCAAATACTCGTATATTCGATTTTTCTAATGTTGCACCTATATCTATCAAGTGCGTGAATTCTTTTTCCTAATTTAAGTAGATAAATTGCCTATAAGTGGATCCAGCGTGTATTATAATGATGTATAAAACCGATTTACATTAAAACGATTAATGCATGTTACTTTGGACACAGCACTATTAAATCTGTACGATTACTATAGTCATCTAAATATTTAGGAACTTCAGGAAGTGGCCGTCGACGTGGTGATCGCTACGATTGTCATGATCGGTTTGTCTTGAAGAACAGTGGACGCCTATGTGTCTCAAAAGGTTTTATTTAGATTTTATGGTTCTTCTAAGCATGTTTAGATATGTATGCATTGATATTCTAACGTACTGATATGATTAATGTACCTTTTTGTACAGATAGTTGAATCTTCTCTTTTATTTTCTATTGTATGATCTTCTTCAAGACTAGCTGAGTATGAAATGGATCTTACTTTTTTTATTTATTTATTATTATTATTTATTTTAATAATAAGTTATTAGATTTTTTTAAAATTTGTTTAAATTTTGAAAGTAAAAATTTTCAACTTTAAGTCGTTCAGACTTTTAGCTGCTGCATATTTAATTGCGCCCTGATTAAATAAGTATCTATATTTTAATAGTTTCAATGTTTTGATTTATTTTAATAATAATTTGTTTTAAGCAGTAATACTGAACAAATTCAAGCAATAATAAGCAAATATATTGTTATAAATCTATGGTACAAAGAGTTGCCCTGGGATTTTACTAATTTAAATAATTTATAAAGTTCACTTGATTGTTTCCGTATTCTTACGATATTTTCAACAATACTATTTTGAATTCTATCTTCACGCTGTATTTTAATTCTGGTTAAATATAAAACTTGTTGTAATTTATTTGAAAGTAATATTCTAAAAACTTCATGACTTTTGAAAATAGTACCCTGTCGCAGATAGTATCTCACCTGTTCACAATTCTATCTAAATTGGGATTTTTTTCTACATTTCGAGCAGAATGATAATTCTTGCTGTTCTTAAATCTTACTGAGGGGGGAAAATTATTATAGTTTTATGACAATTATTTATCGATCAATGTTTTTCAGTTCACTCTCCAGCGTGTGCTCCCGATGAATTTGCCTGTCCTGGAGGGGGTTGTGCAACTAAATGCAATGGATTATCTGAGTGCCCTGGTCAAGAAGACGAGGAAAACTGCCAAGGTACCTGTATAATACTGTATCATCGAATATTTTATAGAAAAATGATATATCTATTCTTATGAACAGATTCGTTTAAAAAAAAAACATTTTATTGATTTTTCTATTGCTAATTATCGTAAGTCACAAATTTTGTGATAGTAAATATATTATCTTATGGGCACATAGGCAGTTAAGTACTGGCTAAGTAAACTGAAAGATATACTGGTAAAGTAAAATAAAAACTGTTGTTGAAACTTCAACTGCTAAAATATATTTTAGTAATTTATACGTGAGTAGTAAATGTGTTTGTCAATATATAATATAAGTTTTGATACTATCTAAATTATTATTAGTAAAATTTATTTGTGACAAGATAATTTATTATTTATTAAGAAAGAAAAATCTTGAAAGCAAGAGTAGCGGCAGAAATAAGAGAATATACGAGTAAATGGGTCTCGGTAGGTAATTCATACAGTTTTCTTAAAATCGGTGTCGAGACCATAAGTCTATGTGGTATGAATGCGCATAATTTTATTTTAATATAAATAAATCTCCTAGTTGAGGTGACTGGCAGGAATGTCTCTTAGCAAATAAGTTTACCTGTTCAAAGAAGAAATGTTATGCTGCCAGCCTTTTGTACGCAGTGCTATGGGCGCTGTATTTTAATTTAGTTTAGTACACAATACTTATTGTACTTGCACTCAATGGTAATCGGTGTTATATAAATAAAATAATGAATATTTTATCTATTTTAAGGATTGAAATATATATTTGTGAAAATGAAATTCACCTTAATATTTTGTACATATTTGTGTTAAACTTTATTTCTATGTTCACTTTTTATTCAAACAAAGTACTGTTAATATCAATATACTTAACAACTAATTTAGTTGTTATCACTGTGCAATGTTTTTTGGTATTGAATAAGTATATCGGTAAAATATTTTGATATTAATAGTATTTTGTTATATTTGAAATAAAGTTTAATATATAGGTGGTAAACAATAGTAAAATATATTCACTGTGCAATGGAAGTTTTAATACTAATTAAGTTACAAATCGGATGAATAAGTAATAATCTTTAGATCTCATAAAATATTGATAACTGTATATATTTATATTATAATTAAGTACTTATATGTAGAATAGTGTAAAAATATATTACAATAATCTCGCTCGCGAATAAAATTTAATGATGAAATGAATTGCTTGTGCGAAATGTATATCAAGCTTAGCGTTTACGTTGCGACTATGTGACTATTTATTGTGTTTTGTCCTGTTTTATTTACGCTATATAACCTGATAATTAAATTAAATCGTATTGTTTTTAAAGCATGCGAGCTTCAGTGTGACGGCAAGTGTATTCCGGCTGATAAGATTTGCGACCGATTTCCGGACTGCTCGGATGGGTCAGACGAAACCGATTGCGATTTATGTAACCGACCCGATGACTTCAGGTAACTTAGCTCAATAGTGTTGCTCGATACGCTTTTTGTCTAACATTCTGCTAATTGCGAACAAATATGCTACACTGATACCTTGAGGCGAATGTCTGCCTTAGCGATTGTTGATAGATTGGTTATAATTTTAATAAGATGAAATTAATTTTAATAATATAAAGTAGTATCACTACTTATTACAAAAATGTTTTGTTTTAGCTGTGCCTCTGGAGAATGTTTAGCGCTTTCTATGAAGTGTAACGGTATAGAGGAATGTGAAGACGGAAGTGACGAAAAAGATTGCAATTATATCACGCCCCCAAGTAATGGTATGATTTATATTTATTTTTCCTCATTATCTCAAGGGTTCAAGTTAATTTTAAACTACTAACTAACTATCTAATAACGGGGTAGTCAGAGAGGACAGATTGCCAGGCTTCGCGATCCATGCATACTTCTTTCGCTTCTGGAAGATTCATTAATCGCTTCATACACGCACGTCTGGGTATCCGAGTACTTTTGACTTTTCCGTTTTTGAGCAATCTGCTCAAGTAGTCTTCATATGTAAGTCTCAGCCAACCCTGACTCCTAACCTCTACTTTCGCACAATATATATTCTTCGACAATCGTTGGACGTGTCAAACCAACGACGCACGCCCTTTTCTAGCTTAACGCTGACACTTTCATTCAAACCTGCCATATTGAGTATAACTTTTAACAATCTACCTATTATATCGTTTTTTTTACCTACCTACCTCTAACATAGATTATGTGAAGATTATAGTAGCAAAATAGTTAAAATCATTTTAATAACGTAGTATTTTACATTTAACAGCCAAAACAATAATAAAATAAACTGGTATAAAATTTCAGAAATACATTGAAATTATTTTTACTCTTGGTTAGATATTTTTTGGTCAGTTAAACAAGCTGCAAAATATATAAAGAATACAAAGCTGAATATCGGAAATAAAAATTACATCTTTGAGTTGCAAATTAGTCAACCTCAGACAAGGCTCAAAATATCTAGCATGTATCACAAAAAAAACACAAAATGGTTGAAACAATGAACTGCTTCCGAAGTAAATACTATTACTACTCGTAATCATACCAAAGTAACAGCGATATGATACTAAAGTATGTAAATGTGAATATTTACAGGAGGTTGCAGTGCCGACCAGTTCCAATGTGTTACTAGTTTGGAATGTATTGACAGGAACTTCTTTTGTGATCGTAATAAAGATTGCATTGACAACTCAGATGAGCCTGAAGACTGCTGTAAGTATTGTTACTAGCTATTTATGTTTTGATTATATTTACCTGTTTTTACGAACTGCTGATGATATACATGTAGGTATCAATGTCATTTCAATGAAATAAAAATAAATAAATAAATAGGATGTTTGTATCCCTTAAAACAATTGGGATTTAACTCAGCTAGGAGTATGTGCAAACAGCTTATAATTCTCTAAATAATTATTTATGCTGTTGATTGATGACACTTGGTGAAACTTGCTACACATCTTTGATGATAACACTTATACTAGTCCACATTATTTATTTTTAACCTGACCGGTTTCGCCTTACGGCATTATTAATGGACAACCTTTGATAATGCCGTAAGGCGAAACCGGTCAGATTAATAAAAAATAACAGCACAAGTGTTATCATTAAAGATATCTCGAAATAATTATAAAGGTAACCACGAAACAATATACTTTTGTAGCTATATCAATTCTAAGCATTCAATTGGTAAATAGATTGATTAACTCTATTTTTTTCTACTTATATCGAGCACAACTATGAAACTTACACGCTTTTATGTTTTAAGTATGAGCAAGAGCACAAATTTACACATGGTCCCAGTGCACTAAACATGGCGCTTTACAGGCACTCTGTATACCTACTCCACCAAATATCGCACACTATGCACTAGGTGTTAAAATTTACACGTTTAAAATTGATAATTGTAGTAGCGAAGAATGTTTTTCTATTATAGTCGATGAGTGGGATTCTATAATATTAACTTCAGAATTTTGAAATTTGTTATTAAATTGTCACTTATAACAGTTTAAAATTTAACAAAAGGTATTTACTCTACGACGATGATAAGAAGAGCACATTTTACATTAATGTTTTTATTAATATTTACACAATATATAGATTGTGTAAATATTTTTAATGAACTTCATACTACATCAATCTTTTCAAGCAAACTTTAGCTAATTAGAAAAAAAGAGAAAATAGATTCCTTTCTCAGTGTGGTGCAAGTGAGAGATTTGCGCTGCCCTGGGTTACTTAGTTATTGATTGAATGATGGCTATACAGCTTGGTACATGACGAGAGCATCGCGATCTCCAGTAACAACCCCCTGCCGTGACTCGGAGTTTACCTGCTACGACGGCCGATGCATACCATACTCCAGGCGCTGCGACAATCTTTATGACTGCTCAGATTTCTCTGACGAACAGAATTGTCACGACTTGGGTATCCGAAAAGTTTTTTGTATTACTTCGTCTGTGTGTAATGACAACTTGGAAATTGACGTTTCCTGATTTTTCGATTCTCTTTATTACTGTAACACTGAAAACGACACCTTCTAGAATGTTTGCCTAAGTTATTTGAAATTTAATCCTAAAGGTCAAAATCAACATGAAATATATATTAATTTATGTTCGTCTAAAGACTGCTACAAATGTTCGAAACACCGTTATAAAAAATAGGTGATCTTAAAGAAAATAAGAGAAAATCATTCGTAATCACTGTTTCTGTGATTCGCCTAATGTTCAAAGTATATAAAAAACCACCGTGAATGAGTGATCTGATAAAATCGCTGAAAGGATTTGGTTCAATTTGATATATAAATGTAAATTGTTATTTTTGAAAATTTTACTCTATACAAGAAAATATTTTCATGCAATTGTGCAGGGTATCCTGAAGAGGCAGTGTACATTTTTTTTAATTGTTCTATTTAAGAAACAGTGACTAGTAAATGAATAAAATAAATAAATAAATATTGTAGGACACTTTTCACACAGCGCCATCTCGCCCAAATTAAGCTATTATTAGCTTGTGTTATGGGATCTAGATAACTGATATATGATATATTTCTAAATACATACATATTATACATAGGAAACACCCAAACTCTTAAACACACATTTGTGAATAAGTAATAAGAAAGTATTATTTTCTTACTATTCACTGTTTTGTATATATGAGGGCAAAAATCACACTTTAGACATTTTTTATCCTCAGACAGGTAACGGCATGATATACAATATGGAACACCTACTTTTATGTAAAATAAGGTTGTTTTGCGTGCTGAAAATTTAATTACTACAATTAGAATGCTTTAAATGGTTTAAAAAAAAAAATAAAGTAAAGTAATAATAGTTTTTTATTAAGTATTTTTAGACTTTATACTATTATTTTTTGTATACTTTATATTATCCTCCTTACAGTGATAATATAATGTACCAGTTCATTAATATGCCAATGCAATTTAATTTCGCATAGCTGTTACCAAAAAGAAAATCCGGCAAAACAAAAATACTACAAAATATAAAAAAAAATGGGATATGATCTACCTACCTTCTTATCTACCAACCCGTAGGCAACTTTATATCCAACTTTTTTCAGATTTACGATTGATGGATACTTTCATATTAAATTTATAATGGTGTTCCGAACATATGAATATTGGCAGTATGCGCGATGTAATTTTATCACAAATTTTAATTTGAACTTGACCTGGCTTCTACCACATTATTTTTGAAGTTTAATATTTAACTAAAAAAAGTTTAATGTATGCATTACAACATTAGACACAGATGAGCAATCAAATACTTTGGAATGCTGTTTGAGAAAATTGAAAAGTATATTAAACCCTGTTATTGACTCAAACATCCTTATGGATAGGGCAATTTTGAGATTATTGTTTTTGTCACTCATTATCCCATTGTAACTAGCATTGTATCGTAGACCTAATAGTTTTAAATAATGTTCACATAGATAGATAGACCAATTTTATCTGCGGCAACTACTGACAAAATAATATAACCTTAAATCTATAACGGATTGGTTTTGATTGGTTAAAATATTTAACTGAAATTTTACTTTAATTACTTTTTGTTATTCTACTTCACAAATAGATCATAATCAAATTATACATTATGCCAGTTTAGAAATAGTCAGAAAAAAATATGCATTTCAAACTCCTTCGTCCTTATCTCAATCTAGTTTTGTTTGTTTTGTTAAGTTCAATTTTAGTGTAGATCACCTCATTTCTATTATTTATTGTAGAATGTTTTCAACGCTTATGATCCCGTTTAAATTAAACGCGAAGATTGTAATGAAATCAAAACACAATTACACTTTATCTAAGTTACTGTAGGTCTCTTAGGTCCATATTCCAGAACGTTTATCAACACTCAAGAAACACTTGAGAGTAGATTTTATAAGGCAAAATCTAGTCTCAAGGGTCGATCGAGTATTGATAAACGTTCTGGAATACGGCCCTTAGTGTATGGTTTATATTGAATGTTATTTATATTTACAATACGATGCTTAAACTAGAAAACGCTAAATATTTAATGACATATTGAGGTTTTATCCATTACAATCTTTGCGTTGGTACTAGTGTAGTACCTACTTTAGTAGTTTAGCTTTAGATTGGATAGCGTGATGGATCTCGAATTTGTTTTTTTTTTTGTAGGAGATACAAGTATTTTTGTTAAACGCTCTTTAATATCGTGATTTTATGCATGTCTAGTTTGCACTTTTTTAGTAAAACATATGTTACAAAATAATATTTTGTTTGCAGTATGCCCTGCGGATAGCTGGCAATGTCATTCAAACTCGCAATGTATACCTTCATCAAAAGTTTGCGACTACGTTAGTGACTGTTCAGACGGCAGTGACGAGTCTAACTGTAGTATTACTACGCAGCGTCCATTTTTATTACCGCCAAGAGTGTCTTCTACCACTCCAAATTATTACACAACATCCAGGCCTTCCATTTTCCCAGGATTTGACACAATCAATCAAGGTTAGCAACATTTTATACAATAATAATTATTAAACATTTTATTAAGTCGGGCAGCAGAATGTTGAGAAATAAATTAAGTTTCCGCTCTTGTATTTGGGTACGTATGCTATGCACTCTTTGTAAAAAGCACTCGACAATTCAAGGTTTGAATTCCCTTATTAGGTGGCTGTAGACCTCATCAATGGCGATGTGAGAATGGCCCGTGCATAGACGTGACTCGCCGTTGTGACGGACACATTGATTGTCCATTTGACTTCAGTGATGAATTTGATTGCCCCTCCAACAGTAAGGATACATTCTGGTAACACAGAACCTAACCCTTCAGTTTATGTTGAACTGTAACCTAGCGTAAAGGACAGACTCCACCCTCAACTCTTTTAATTTCTTAACAGTTTACTCACCTAAATTTACGGCGCTTGTGGATGACTTTATGCACTATTAATATGATACATGGTGTATCGGATTTATTTCCAAATAATAGAATTTTAAATTTCAAGCAATTATAATGTTAAAATCTCGAGGTCATCTTGTCAAATTCAACAAAATATACTATGAATGTCTCCGGCAACAGTAAAACGGAATATTTATTTGCGTCTGAATATTTCCAAAATTATTTTAATGAGAAGTTTTTCTAATATTTAAAACTACATGCTTGAAAAAATAATTAAAGAATTTGCAAAAATCTTGCCATAAAGCCTAAACACTCCTATAGTGTGTGTGTGAGTGCGAAATTTTTCAGGATTTATTAAAGGCTTAAAATATAAATCAAAATAATGTAAATCATATATACTCGAATTATTGAATAGATATTTGACGTAACCGATTAATATGTTATAATTTTTTTCTATGGTCTTTGCCGAATCTTAAATTAATTAGCATTTGTAACGTAGTAAAAAAAATTAAACTTAATCCCAAGCATGCACAATTAAAAAATTAGAGTAGAACTGATTTCAACCACTAACTATTAATCAAATATAATCCTCTAATTTTATTAACAATAATCTAGCAACTTTGAAATCGGAATTTCCCACACTACGATAGACAAAGACAGAAGTCGTTTTTTTAGGGCTGCATATCAAAATAAAAAACAGAACTATTAGGAATCCATTTTTCCTTTATTATCCGTTAGTCTGTCTGTCTTTCTATACCCTTTATGTTGGGAACGACTGGAGGTAAAAAAATATATTTAAATTTATAAGGTGTTTCGTTGAAAATGTTCTTGATCGGTGTTCGTACTTCTAGAAATATTGAAATAAAAATTATATTATTTTACAAAAGATTCAACAAAATGTTTCAAAATATTTTATGGATATCGGTTGCACTGAACAGATTGTCCCTCCTCCCGCGGTTTTATCTTCACTTTGCCGCGTTGTATTCACACAGCCTGGTAAAATAAAAAAAATAAAAATGCTTTATAATAACGGTGAGGTCCATGGTTTTGAAGGTCTTTTTAACTACCTATAAACCTAACAAGAAATTATTTATTGCACCAGGTCCATACAAATGATACACAGTTACAAGACAAGTTTACTAATTAATTTTTGTAGTAATCTTTATTACTTTTGATTTGAAAATTACATTTGGTAGTAATCTTTGCGGAAACTTGTCTTGGCGGATCTGCTAATTTTCAGGAAGCCTACTGGCCTTGAAATTCCTCATAACATGTAGAACACTTCGTTACGTCCATGCATTCGTTCCTGATCTCAACATATGAATTGATGTCACTGTGGTGTCAATTGAGGAACTATTCAAAAGTTCTAACATGTTTTTTAGAATAAATATTATTGAAATCTGCTACTGTGTCATAACACCAGAAACATCTAAATATAATTATGTCAGAAGTCACATTGACATAAATGGTCTGTTTGAAATCAATTTCTATTACAGCTAGGTACTAGCAACTAGATTAAAATATTAGTTTTTAATTTTATATTTTAATTATTTCAGGTCCAGTTGCGTTGAATTTGAAGACTTATCCCATAGAGGAAAATGTCAGATACGGTAAGACTGAATTTATATTTGATGTCCAATATTTTCCCCTCTCTCCTAATCAATTAAGGCGAACCTTACTTGCTAGTAAGATGCACCTGCAGAAGAACGCGGCATTTATAAGTCGAAAACTAGCCAAAAGTTTTCCATTGGTTGAATCGCGCTGGGAATTAACGCTATGATGAGATGGTAGTTGTGTCCCAATATATACAAAATCCTAATATGTTTATAATATTTAAATTTCATTTAAAAATTAAACATTGCAATCTTAATGCGTCATTTTACAACCTTACAAAAGGCCAGGAGAATCAGGTGAGCTTCGGATTGCCTAAATGTCAAACGTAATGGCACGATAAACAATATAATGTGTTATCATGATAAATAAAATAGATTGATACTAATAAAAAAAATTCACGAAGTTGGCATTAGAGGTTTAATACAGAAAATGAACAACAAGTATATCAGCCTAGTACGTAAACTGCTTGGTAATAGTAATTTTATAGCTAATAATTTGTGTCACACACATACCTACAGGTAATTTATTACTTACATGGTTGGTAAACTCTATCTATATGTGAGTAATATAATATTCTTGTTAAAAACTATTATTTCGATTTTTATTGTGATTTTAATCTAATTAAATGTATTAAATATAAACATTTCACTTTAGACACTAGTATTTTATAGAATATAAGGACGTACGAAAATAAGTATTTTTATTATAAAAGTATGTAATTGGACAGCAATATGAGCGTCATCGTCAATATCAAAACAAAGTTAACGTCGCTGGCGTGTATGTTTATTTATGCCACTAAGCCGGCAGACAAGCATACAGCCCACTACATAGAAAATGGTCAACGTAGCCTATCGACGTTTACCAGAGGTACTGCACCCGCGATACTGTCAAAGATTTAATTTAAACTAATTAAAATATTACTCAAATTAGGCCATTAGAAGTAAATATTGTAAACAGTGCAAGTTGTAACGTAATGTAAAGATTCATTTCTTTATTTATGATGCGCTCGTGGCCCTGCTTACTCCGTGTGCTGTAAGTGATTACTACGTTAAGCAACTTTTGCTACGGCTTGTTACGGATGCGTGACCACGTTACGCGGTTTCCGTGCCTTTGGTCCCGGTTGCCAGTAACATGGCAGTCGTTAAGCCATATGGAAGGCCTTAAGGTTGACTTGAAAAATTATAACAGCAGATCGCTATTGGCATCGCCATGATCGTCACACGGCAATGGGCTCACCACCTGTTGCGTAGGACAAAAATGTAAGGATAAAGGCGAGACTGATAAATTATTAGTAATATTATACCTTACTGCAACACTGGTGGAGGTCGTCTTTGGATAGATTATATTTTTTTGATTTGATATCTATTAATGGTGAAGGTGACACATTATTTCGAACCTCCAGATTGAAGGTATTATTTATTAAATTAGATTCATAATTAGTTTATATACTTAATAATGTCTGTTATTATTTCTTTCATGGTGGTGGAACAGCTAGCGCTGGTGAGTCGGCCTGCCTTAAAATAAATTGGGCAGAAATAAGTTTAACTATGGGATTCATTAACTATGTTAATATCGAAGGGTTTTATTTAACATTTCATTAAACATTTGGAAAGTTTTGTTTATGTAACACATTTTTCACAGGGTGATATAATATATCTGCGGCTTAGTAATATTTAACTGATAATGTATTAAATACACAAATATATCTATATCTATGTATTTACAGGGCAAGGTAATTTTGGATCGCATGATAAATTTTAACGAAAGATTTATGTTTATTTCTGTTTTTAAATAATCCTATTTTCTTAATCCATTTCTTCATTTATTTAGCACTATATGATTGTAATTGCACATTGTTTCTTTATTATATTAGGCGAATTAAAAGGGTATGTTTGAAAATTAATGAAATATTGACATATAACATTAACAGGGTGTTTCATTAGAATACTTACAAATATATATATATATACTAACTAAACAAAAACTCTAATGATATATTTGAAACAACAATGATTATCTGGAACAACGAGAAACATTTATCAGAATTATTAAATCATAAAAATTATATTATTTTAGATATTAACTGACTATTTCTACGTAAATACACTCAATCAAACCATCTATATCAAAGTATGACTTTTATTTTTATTCATGACTAGTGAAAGCCCCGTGCTTTTTTTACCTGCGAGGTTGGTAAAAAGAAAATAAAATATAGTCTTAGTTACTCCTTATGGCACAAACGATCTCTCAGTGAAAATCCCGTTAAAATCGGGTCAGCTGTTTTACAGATTAGCAAAAACAAACCGACAGAGTAAAAAATTTGAATTGTTTTTAATTTGGAGTTACAAACAGATAATTCAATTTAATTTATCTTGGACGTAAATATTTACACCTTTTCAAAACGATTTGAGACTATTTAACTCTCTCGTTGGGAAGATTGGGAATTTTCGACATTATTTACGTAAATAAATTATTGATTTGTATTTTAATGTTATTTTATATTTTGAATATTATATGAATATTATATATTTATTTATTTAGAGTACTTGACACATTTTATCTCTCATACAAAAGTCGACCACAACTCCATAATACAAGAACTTTATCAGACTGATTTCACCCCGGTTTTATCCTCCTATGATCCCAACTTTGCTACGAATTTCCTAGTAACGCAAATCACCAACATTATTAATAAAAATACAGTATCTTTCACTGTCTCTCGACCTAAACAAAAGATCTAATTCTGGATCACACCCGGTTTATTGAGATGCATTCGAAATCGAGACGCCATGCATCATAAACTGAAAAGGGAACCTGCAAATGATATTCTGAGAACAACTTACATTTGGTATTGAAACTTCATTAATAAATTGATAAAAAACAAAAAAGAGCATTTTTAAAACAAACACTTGATAGCGCCAAAACCACAAAAGCAATCTGGGAAGCAATTAAAAATATCACACATACTAACACGAAATCTTCCACTGCCAATACACTCCTGAAAACACATTCCGATCCTATAGACTCTGTGAATGAAGTTAACCACTTTTTTGCTAACATTGGAAAAGAGTAAGCCAGCAAAATTAAAAATTCAATCAACAGCACCAATCCAGTAACATGTGCCGCCCCGCATACTGCATCAATTGTACTTTTAGACGTAGATAATGACGAAGTAGATAGTATTATTCTCAGTCTACGAAATAACTGTGCGGTTGGTTATGATAAAATTACCACTTCTATACTTAAGTCATCTCGTTCTATCTTAACGCCGCCTTTGACACATATCTGTAATCTCTCTTTGGCTCAAGGCGTTTTTCCAAACGCATTCAAAAAGTCATCCAAAGTACATCCGATATACAAATCAGGAGCAACTGATGATGTAAACAACTACCGGCCTATTTCGGTACTATACCCATTATGTCTAAGGTCCTCGAAAAAGTGCTGAATAACCGCCTAATTGGCTTCTTGGAGAATAAAAAACTCATCTCGCCAAACCAATACGGATTTCGTCGTGGAATATCCACCAAAGATGCAGCTACCTCTCTCATAGAGCACACCATGGGGCACATGGATGGAGGTGGTGCATGTCGACGATCGACGATGGTCAAGTATCTGGGTGTGTATATAGACCAGCATATAAAATGGGATCAACACATAGGTGTATTGTCAGCTCGTATAAGAAAACTCATTTATATCTTTGAAAATTTAAGACAAGTAGCTGACAGGAAAACGAGCATGATGGCCTATACATCGCTTTGTGAACCACTACTATTATATTGTGTCACGGCATGGGGAGCTGCATCAAAAACTCTTTTTTTAAGTTGGAGAGAGCTCAACGTGCAGTACTTAAAGTGTTAAGTAAAAAACCTTTCCGATGCCCCACTGTACAACTGTATAAGGACACAAATGTACTCACCGTGCGTCAGTTAATTTTGTTGCAAGCTATAGTGTACACGCACTCCAAAATAAAGTTCGATCCCTTAATTTACACTCAGAAACGCAGACTCGACAGAGTGTGTAGAATAGTACCATGCAGAACTTCCACTGCTCGTGGACATCTTTATGCATTAGGTAACCGGCTGTATAACAAGATCAACCAGCAATTACACATTTATCCACTCTCAAGGTTTGAAACAAAAAAACAAGTTACCAAATGGCTAAAAGCCTTAGATTACGAAAACACAGAGTTGCTTCTAACATAAACACAACGGATAGGGGAACGTTTTAACTTCTTTTATATTCAATACCATGGTGTATCTGGCAGGCGCCTATTCCAATTTTTAAGCAAACATACATCACACTAACGCATGACATTAAACAGTCACCATAACGAACCCATACAACAAAATTAACACACACAAGCTATATCTCAGGTAAAATCATAATTTTGTTCTTAGTTAGTAAGCTGAAATTAATTTCAGAGTGAGTGCCCACTGATGACTCAAAACACAGGTGTCTTTCTCACCTAGTTTGAGGGTCAGAGGTATCATAAGTGTAATTTTTTTTCATAGCCTAGTTTAGTCAAGTCTTTGTTATTTATTATTAATTTCAACTTGTAGCGGCTGAATAAGGGATTATTATTATTATTATTTTATTCTAAGAAGAAACAGTAAAGTGCTAATATATATGATTAGTACATATACAATGTGTTAAGAAAACCCTGTCCGATCCGAAAGGGGCACATAAGCACTTCAATAACATAACCAAAAAGTAATTAAAAATCATATTATTTATAAGTATGAAATAGTTATCATTTTTTTAATGCGAGTTTTTAGTATCAGAATTAGTCCAATTTCCTGAAAATATAGCAAATTTTCAAAACTTGACAACACCTTTGTTGACATGCGGCGACGAGTGTATGTTATACCAAAAGAAACCGCCGGCAGGTGTAAGCTGACCTTTTGAGCTTGCATTTCCAAAAGGCCCTTTCCTTGTGTTGCAATGTAAACTACCACATTATATTCATTTTTCATTCGAATTCGAACCGATTCAAATCACATCTCGATACCTACCAATCACGATCCTTCACGGATCGGACAGGGTTTTCTTAACACATTGTATATTAGCACTTTACTGTTTTAAAAAATCCAATTTTTGTATATCCTATTTTCAGTATTCAGTATTTATTCATAAACAACTTTTACATTGTGTTTGAACTTAAAAAAATAAATAAAAGCACTTACAAATTTTACTAAAAATAACAATTGGAAAAAAAAACTTGGTACCGTAATATTTTGAACAGATTTTGGCATTGGTTCAAATCTGTTTACTTTCAATCATAACAAATGTTAAAGAATGAAGCTACCGACATCGTTTTTTTTATATTCTTATTAGCATGCAAATCTTCAAACTATATTACTTATTAATTTAATGGAATGTAGTCTTGTCAAGGGGGAATAAATTATTTAGAGGTAGCAAGTAAATACAAGATATTCTTAGGTGGTGATGTGGTGCTGCAATGTCGAGATGAAGGTCCAACGCGAGCTAAAGTAAGATGGCACAAGGAAAGAGGATCCATCAAAGAAGGATCCACAGACGTGCATGGCAGATTGGAAATGTTCCAAGTGACGGTAAAAATATAAAGGATATATTTATTAATATACTCATTATGTAGGATATTGATTTTCATGCCAAAATATCGGATGCTAGAGCTTGAAAGTGTACATGGTAAACGTCCCGAAAATCAATGTTTTACGTATGTGTAATGACAATGATAGTTTAAATTCTTATATTATTATGTAAGACATTTTTATACAACTTCATCTTGTCTAGTAAAGCTAAAATATTGTTTTATGGGGGTAACTGATAAACGTACTTTCAATTTTTTTTTTAAAATATATACATTTCGGAACCTGTAAAGGTTGAGTAGGTACTCAAAACCGATTTTGAATCGATTTACCTTTGTAGCCTACTGCTACAACTACTACTTTCTATCAGTGCATTGTTCGCCACTCGGGAATTAGTTCTCTGACATTTCAGAACGGTTTGAAGTATGTTTCCTCGAAATAAAGATCCGCCGAAAAAGTGGATATTAAAGAAGGCTTTTGCCGAAGTGCTCAAACCGGACTGTTCAAAATGATCCCACCCAATATAATAATATTAAAAGTGTTAATACTATTATTGACTGAGGAGGCGATCCGACGAAATCTCCGTTTTTACTCCACTGGTATGGGAAAAATACTATTGATGTCCGACCGCCCGTCCGTCCATTCAGTCTACAGGTCGCATTTTTCATCAGATTTGCATGCATCTTGGTATGGACAATCCTTGATTTAGATAACAACTTTTAGCGAGGGGGTTTTTCAATCGGGGGGGAAATAGAGCCAGTGGAGGGGAAATGGTCCTATAGTGGTTGGCAAGAGCGCTCAAAACAAAAAAAGAAATGTAAATTTTTTTAATTGATAAAACAAAATGATACTCCGAAGTCTACGTTTCACAGAACCACTAGTATTAGGTGGGATTATTTTAAACAGTCCATTGGCCTTTATATTATTGACTGACATTATCTACCAGACACTACATATTGTATCTATCTACCCTTATTAACTTAGCCGAAATTAAATTTTTTATCTAATAAAGGGTTTGATATGGTTTGGACCCACCGTCACTGATAAACCACATATCCATAGACGTAGAATTAAGTATTAAATTTATATATTACCAGTTGACGCCCACGGATTCGCCCGCGTTGAGAAGTTTTCCCGTTCCCGTTTCGCACAGGAACTTGTTCCCTGGATAAAAAGTAGCCTATGTGTTATTCTGATGTATAATATATTCAGTATTTTTTACCTATTACGTGGGACAGGAATCCACACGGTGAAAAGTGGGCATATAATATGCCTCTGCCACCCCTTCGGGGATAAGGCGTGATGGATATTTATTTTTTTATTTTATTTTTTACGTGAAAGTTAGTAACAAACATCCATACAAACTCGCATTTATAATATTATTGAGATTAAGATTATCATTAGTTACAGCAAATCACTGTATCATTAAGAGAAATAATTTTATTTCCATTAATTTTGTGTTCATAAATCCATGAAAACCCTGCAGACGGTATTGTCTGATTGCGGCACAACTTTGTCGTTATATCGATCAGAATACTACTTTTCACGATCGGATATCTGTTTCAGGATGTTGATAGCGGTGTATATGTTTGCGAAGCAGTAGAATACTCTAACTACCCTGGTTCTCAAGTGAGGGTATCCGTGACAGTCGGCACGGCTCGTAAGTCATTAAATACTTTTTATACGTATATTGGTATAAAATCTATTGCATTTATCACATATTATGTCATTGCATTTTTTAGCGACAACGTATAGACCCTACAAAGGATGTCAGCCAAACGAAGCCACTTGTGGCAATGGACAATGCATCCCAAAAAGCTCTGTGTGCAACAAAAACATTGATTGTGACGATGGCTCTGATGAAGAAAACTGTCGTAAGTTTTTGCTGATTAACATATTTTGTTACAGTGAATATTAGTACTAATTAGTCTTTCAAGGTTTTTTCCAGTCTCAGTATACTTGTACAGAACATACTGATTTGGTGCTACACACTCAAAAGTCTTATAATACAAACCAAGAATTTCCGTTAAAATTGTCTTCCCTGACTACCCCGTCAGGGATGCAGCGTGAAAATTGTTAGCCGTTTTAGCGTTATATTAGTTCATGATTAAAAACAAGTGGCAGTCGATGTAGGATAGACCTTTTGCTTCTATTTTCAAGAAATTTCTAGAATATCATTTAGAATTTATTCTGAACCCAAACATTTTGTCGATTATAATATACAGCAGGGATAGTGCTATGTCAAGAAAAATAGTTATATTAGTAAATATTAGGCCTTAATAATTATCGTTAAAAATTATTACCAGGTTGGCCCATTTTCTATGGCGTTCCTTCTTTTCATTAAATTATTTTATCCTTCATTGACAGATCTGTTAAAAGTCCATTTTAATGGTCTTCGTTCTGTTTTTAGCTCCCTGTATCCAAACTGTTTTCTCTGATGTCTTATTTACTACAGAATAACTTTTTTGCAATTTATATTGATATGAATCTTGTTATTAATAGCTAAATAGAAAAGTTGTTATTAATAACTATATATAAATTCGCAGAACAATCTGGAGTATGTGAACCAAACGAATTTAAATGTAACAACGGCAAGTGTGTGCTTAAAACTTGGATTTGTGACTCTGAAAACGACTGTGGGGATAATTCAGACGAACAAAATTGCGGTTCAAGACAAGATGGCAGGTGCTCACCAGTTGAGTTTGCTTGTCAAACAGGAAATCAATGCATTCCTAAGAGTTTCCATTGCGATTTACAGCCCGACTGTTTAGATAGGAGCGATGAAGTTGGATGCTGTAAGTATATTGATTAACTTTAGTATATGACCCTTCTAAACGGGCCATGTTTTTCTGCATTTTATGGTTGCACTATTGGCAACTAATTTCCCGGCAATCTCAAACATATTTTAATTAATGGCTGGGCAATGCGTTGCAATATGTCTGCAATAGTATGGCTCCTGATGCAGATTCTTGAACGGGCTACATAAACCAGGCAACAATGGCTGACGAAATCACACTTGTTGCAGCAGGTTATATTGTTTTATTAAAAAATAAACAGGCATTTCTGTCTTCGTAGATTCCGCTTTTTATATCCCTCAACGCGGGGTGTAAAGATACCTCATTAATTAAATTAACTATTGTCTCGTTAGACCACGTATTAGTCAATTTTGAAAGATATTTATCAACATAACCTCGAAATGCTGCTGATCGCTGCATATTGCATTGTCCGGCCGGTATTGCTTGCAATTTTGCCGGGCCACAGTGTTGCAGCTACAAATTGCAGCAATACATGGCCCGTTTAGAATGGCATTTAGATTTAGTACAGTGAATTTATTTTCGATATTTTAAATATACGTTCTTCGTTATTTTTGCAGTGCCTGTTTATATAAGGAGTCCTCCGAAACCACAAAATGTGAGGTTAAACCCTGGTGATACATTGACTTTGCGATGCGAAGCAGTTGGTGTACCCGTACCATTAATTTCATGGCGGTTAAATTGGGGGCATGTGCCTGCTAAGTGCTTCTCGACTAGTGACAATGGCGTTGGAGAACTCGTTTGTCCTAACATGCAGGTAATTAAAAATTACGAAAGTGATAGCCTCACAAATACTAAATAAGCTTTTTATTTTAAGTAAACATTGATCAGCCTTACGATTGAAAATGGATTGAAATAACTTTCAATAATTGGGTGTAACCAAGAACGTGTTCATTACCGACATACCTAAGTAAACTGTGCACTTTAGGTATTTTAATACCTTTATCGTTGTCGACAGTAAAATTTGCGACAATTTACAATTTTAGGTATCCTTATACCGTTTTCATTAGCGACACACCTAAGTAAAATTCGTGACTTCTTATAACTTTTGGTATATTGATTCCGTTTTGATTAGTGTCATAAGTAAAATACTTACATAAATTAATATGCCTATGTCCGTAGCCCGATGACAGTGGAGCCTACTCATGCGAAGCTTTGAACAACAAGGGAACGACATTTGCTAACCCTGATGCTATCGTATCTGTTAATAAGACTGACTTGTGTCGTAACGGATTCTTCAACAGGTAAACATTAATGTTATGTTCTATATTTATTAAATTTTCACATAACCAACTTTATGCCGGTACTAAATTAATGCAAACTACCGAATAGTTTTCTAAAGCCGTAAATTATAAATATCATCTATGTATCATTTGCAGCGAGGCTCGTACTGAAAGTGAATGCATCCGTTGTTTCTGCTTCGGCAAGTCATCACAATGCCGTAGTGCCGACCTGTTTACATACGACATGCCGACCCCGTTAGGCGAAGGGGGCACCAGGTTAATTGGTATTAAGATAAATCCTTCTGGTGAAGTCGACATTCAAGCTCCGCCTAATTTCTTTTACCAGGCTCTCAGAAATGGCGCTACTGTAAGTTTTTCTCAATAAAATATTAAGACTTTTTATTGCGACGCATGTAATTCACTTATATTTTCTTTTAGGTCACGAAGTTTGATAATGCTCCATATATCGTTAGTACCCATCCCTATCTGACGCTTCCGGAGACATACAATCACAATCAACTCAAATCATACGGTGGGCATATTAAGTACACTGTGTCTCCACATATACCTTCGTTTGGTTATGATGATACAGCTCCAGCTATTATTATTAAGGTAATTATATTGTAATTAAGTCTACTTTGTGCTAAGTTTAGTATATTACGTTAAGACCGAGTATCTGATAATCTCTGTGGCTTACATAGAGACGTAACTGACCCAAGACACATAATTCATGGAGAATGTAATGTATTGTTTGATGAAGGGATTCATGCTGGTGTATCCCTCAATTTATGCCCGTCGTATTTTGTAATACGGTGAATAACCATCTGCAATAGTTGTTAAACCATTGTGAACTATATTAAGCTATGCAATTGAACATTGAGTGGAAGATTAACGTGATATTTAAAATGAAAGCTTGAAAGATATATGTAGGTGTAACCTTTTTTATTCTGACCCATTTAGTGTTATTATAGTACCCAGTAAATAGCATAAATATAATTGAAACTGTTATTTATAGAGCAAATATGCAAATCTATTCCACATTAACCGGTCTGGAAGTAGAGGAGCCATCAACGTGGTGGCACGTTTGACACCCGAAAACTGGTCTAAAAATCCTGATGGATCAGTACCAGCTGCTAGAGAAGACATTATGATGGCGTAAGTATAACCCTGATACCTCGATGAAATTGCATATCATCACCATTGTTCCATCCGGTAAACGCCCACTGTCGGGCGTTACCTTCACCCTAATATCGAATCTTAGACCTTTATTAAAAAATTTGATTATACTTAACCTGAAATAACTCAAGTAATCTATTAACACAAAAGTCACTAAACACGTTTAAAAATAGTGTTGAGTAAGTTTGATTTAAGACACTACCATCAATCTTTAAAACAAAATATTATTGCCCTGTTTTGAGTCGTCTAAACTGAAAATTTTATATTCATCGGCTCTCAAGATAGTTCTTGTTGACAATGATTTATAGGCAATTGATGTAATATCAATTCAACTATAATATTCATGTTTTGCAAATTAATAGGAGATCGTAAGAGTAGAATGACAAGTGGAAAGTAACCCATGAGGTCAAGGCGACACATATTTCCGCTCTAAAGAATATTTAAGACGAAATAAAAATGATGAAAATTAAATCACATTTTTTCCAGCCTTGATGATATTGAAATGATATTGATCCGCGCGGATTTCAACAATGCCGGAGTCAACATCACTGACTTCGTAATGGAGTCCGCTGAATACTTCAATGCTGGACTTGGCATTGCCAATCTTGTTGAAGAGTGCACATGCCCTAAGGGATATGAAGGACTATCATGCCAGGTATTAAATCTCCATATTACAGTCAACATACCTAAATAATATAGGATATACGGGGCCCTTAAGCAACCATATCTTATGGGCCTGAGTTAATGTCACGCATTTAGCGTATGCTAATGTAGAGAACTTGAGAAGACAGACAGTACACAGCTACGTCTTAGTAGCCCATCTAGGAATTGACACGTGGTTCTGGCTGGATACTTGATATGTTGAGAAATTTAGCTACTAACAACTTAAACTGAATCTTTGAATATTATTTTCTAAAAAGGGTAGCAATATCTGCAGTGCTAAATTTGTTATATTTTTTCAGAAATGCGCGTCAGGATATTTACGTAAAAAGGTTGGCCCTTGGCTCGGAGACTGCGCACCAGAGGAGTGTCCGCCAGGAACATATGGAGACCCATCACGTGGTTCAGCTTGCAAACCATGTCCTTGTCCGCTTACTAACAGGGAAAACCAGTTTGCAAGAACTTGTGCTCTCGGACCTGATGGATCAGTTATCTGTGATTGTATGCAAGGGTACGATGATTTAACCTTTTTTTAAAATGTATATTAGTATTCAGTAATAAAATACAATAAAAGACAAACCACCAGTCACTACATGAGACAAAATACAACTGACGAAATGTGAGCGAATAGTATATCTTGCCTAACTTTTCAGGGGGAAAGGTGTAGCTGTATGTTTAATTTAGTAGATAATCTCTTTTTATTCGAATTTCATAATCAAGAAATAAATACGGCAATTATTCTAGGATATATATAAAAACACAGTCGTTGAACTTAAATTAACTTTATTTATATATCATTATAGTTATGAAGGCCAACATTGTGAAGTTTGTGCGCCAGGCTACGAAGGTAACCCGATGATACCAGGTGATAGTTGCAGACGAAAACAAGTATCTAATTGTGACCCAGTCGGTACCGCAACTATTAGGCCACCAGACGAGTGCGTCTGTAAAGAAAACGTACAGGGCCGTTACTGTGATCAGTGCAAGAATGAAACTTTCTTCCTCTCTAACGATTTTAGGTATTTATTTAACACATATGTTTAATATTTAGCTATCATAGGTATGTATTTAGACCTTAGAGTATACATAAGCAAGCTATGCTTATGTATACTCTAAGATTTAGACAGTGGGGATTGATGACCTCTGTGGCATAGGGTCATATATGACTGCCTCTGTGGCGCGGTGGGAGTGTATCCGACTGCTACGCAAGAGGACGTGGGTTCGATTCCCACCCAGGATAAAACTTTGTGTGATTAGCACGATGGTTTATTCTGTGTCTGGGTGTTATTTATCTATAATAAGTATGTATTTAGAAATATATAAGTATTTTAATAAGTTATCTGGTTACCATAGTACAAGCTCTGCTTAGTTTGGAATCAGATGGCGTTTGAGACTTGTCCCAACGATATTTATTTATTTATATATTATCACAACTCGACAAGGATTAAAATTGCATGAAATTATGCATCATCGTTACCTACAAATATTTTTCATCCTAGTTTAAAAATACACATTTACCTAAATAAGCTTTTGATCTTCTTAAACCCCAAAAATATCTTCAATAGATACATACAAAATTAAACATCAATTTCAGATATGGCTGTGCAGAATGCTTCTGCTCTGGCATTACACAACAATGTACCAGCAGCACCTACAGACGCAGAACTATCAGCGTACAATTCAACGTTCCTCAAATAGTGGATCAAGTGAGAGTCTATAGTAGCGCTCCGATAGGCCGCAATTTCGTCAAATACCGAACACCTAAGGAAACCGATCTACGACTAGAACTTCATAGCGGTGAGGTTACCTTGAACAATGCTGATAGAAATACCGACAATAACGTCTATTACTGGAGTTTGCCAGCCAGGTAATTTCACAACTGATAGAGAAAAAGGTCTGTAGCAATAATCGGAATTGTTTTATGATTGTTGAAATGTTTTTCAACAGTTTCTCTGGTGATAAGGTGACGTCGTATGGTGGAAATCTGAAGTATGTACTCAAAGACGTACCATCCACCCAAGACCCAAGATACAAGAATGCCGCAGCAGATGTCCAACTTATCAGCGTGAGTGAACATGTTTAGAAAATATATAAAGCGTAGTAATAGCGTAATAAGCGTAATAATATAACGGCAATGTCGCACGTCTCCCTTACTTCTACTAATCGCTTCAACTATTACGAAAACACATTTACTGATTTTGGATATTTTTAGCACAGGATAAACATTTATCTTCCTCAAATGAGATAAAGTATTTTATATTATTTGAATCCCTTTCACACTAAAGGGAATGTTGAGAAAAGTGTTTACTGAATACAGCGTGCCTTTATACATCATTGTTTGTTACTTTGAGCGTCAATATACTGCTTGTAAATAAGAAAATGTAAAACCTACTTCATTATTTTCCAGGACAACCAACTTATTTTCCACTACTTCGGAAACTTTGACGTCAGCTACGATGGTATTCTGAATGCCAGCATTAACTTATTTGAGAACGGATGGCAAAGGTACTAATAAAACTTACTTAATTACTTACCTAAACTCCATGCAGTCATTTATTTATTACGAAAAAATATCGTGTTTGTTACACGATACTCGACAATGAGTGGGCTGCTTATTATGAATATACACCCTTGAATTTTTGAAATATCTCTACTACGTCTAGCAGAATAATTAAAACATACACAGAAAACATGCAAAAAGAAGATATGAAAACAAAATTTATCTCATATATTTTCTTTGGCACCTGCTAATAAGACGGTACCGAACACGCCAGGGTGATTAGGTTTACTTAAAATTAAGACAGTTTAAAGTTCACAGAACTAGGCTAGAATGACCACTTTCTATCTAGGCCGTATGCTTGTCTGCCACCGTGCTATAAAAAAACTACCCAAATCATCAGATTTGCCTAAACAGAAATATCATTTATCCTTCGGCATCAAATTGTGCAACTTAAATTCTAACCATGTTGAATTATGCCATTCCTGCCGAATGTAATTAGAAAGAATTTTGTAATATTGAGTGATTGCAAGATTTACTGTAGTATTTTTTTAAATATTGTATTAATTCATATCAAGTTTCTATAACCTTTGTAAGGATACTCAGATTTTGTCTCCCTTTACCTATCTTTGGCAACGATTTTCTATTTTACAGATACCCAACATGACAACAAGAAAAAACGTAACGTGGTTACTTAGTTTTGCTGTCATGCCTAAATACCTTAAAATGAAAAGTAAAAAAAATATTTATGTATGAAACTAGCCACTTTTCTTCGTAATATGTGGCTCGGGCCTCAACAATAAGAACTGTCCTTTTAGATACAATAATCATTTTCTATTCCTCTATCCCCACAGACCCGACGGTAATGCAGTAAGCCGTGAATATTTCCTACTGGCTTTGGCTGACGTTAAAACAATTTTGATCAAGGCTACATATTCATCCGGACCCCAATTGGCCACCCCAGTGAGTGCAAGCATTGATGTAGCTGAACCAAATGCGTACGGTCCAATCGCATCTCAAGTAGAACAGTGCAAATGCCCACTAGGATATGTGGGAACCTCTTGCGAAGACTGCATGCCTGGTTTCACAAGGTATGAATTTGAATATTTTGGTACTTATATTTCAAAAAGAGAATGAGATAGCTGCTTTTATGTCTAAGTATACCGAATATGAAATCGATACTAGTGTGTTTGTAAAAATATTTTGCTCAAAGTCTATCCTTCAAATTGGTCTTGAATATACAATCCGAGGTTGATGCATATATAAATTTCAAATTTAACACATCAATCATGGACTTCGTTTAAACAGTACTTGCTAGATTGGCCGTATGACCAATGTATTTTGATAGAATTAAGTACCATATAAATTAAATATGTTTGAATTGTGCAGGAGCAAGGAATTATCAGGACTGTATTTAGGACAATGTGACCGATGCCAGTGCAATGATAAATCAAATATGTGTCATCCAGAAACGGGTGTATGCTACGTAAGTGCCATTTATTCATAATTACTTTCTGCTATCCATAAGTCATCCTTTAAAAAATGCCTTAATACTTGAAAAAAAATCCCTCTTGGAATTTGACCGTTCTCAATGGATAATTTTTAGAATTATTATTCCTTGCACACAGGGGACAGAGAACAACTGTCGCTAGTAGGTCACTAGGTTTGAAAGCGACCATCGGTTTCAAGCATGCGTTAATGGCTGATGAAAATTGAGTGATTTCTATTAGTTAGTGCCACGGGAGACTTTCCATCTCTCTTGTTTCTTTTTGTGGATAAAACCACATAATTTATAACATATTTTCTTAATAGAAATGTTGTATTTATGACTGCTTGTGAATGTGGTATCTTCAAATTCATCAAATTAAGAAACGGTAGTTTCTTATTTAAATTTTTAAAAAGATGTCTCTACCATTAGTAAAATGTCTCTATCTTCACCGGCATCTTCTTTTTTTTCCTACGAAGATACCCGGGCTTTTGGTAGGCTTACATGGGGACTAAGGTCCAACATGCAGAGGCCCTTTGAGAATTTTAATCTAATAGGGAATGGAACCCCCACTGCAGATAGTCCACGCCCGCCTTATGTAGAAGAACGGTAATGGATCACCTCCAATGGGAGTTAAACTATTGTAAAATGTCCTAACTATGAAATGGGCTATTGGTTTAGGGGTTAAATGGATTGGGTGATTTAAGCTATTGATGAAAACGGCATCTGCCATTTTAATATATTATTATTAAACTACTGGCGGACAGTGACTCGCCATCTCACTAGATGCCCCCTATACAATCACCACAGGCATGATAAGCCTGTAAGGCGACAGAGGGCAACACCGGTGTGAGTGGCTTGGGGTGTCGAGCGGTGCGGCGCTGGTTTCACCTTCGAGGGACAGGCCTGGAGTGGACTTCCCTGTAGTTATGCCCTTGAAAATGACACTTCCACCCCCGAGCATATAGCCTTGGCTCGCTCCCTCTGACCGGCCAATTAAGGCAAGCCAGAGTTAAGATTTGCTACACTCCCGGGAGTAGCACTCTTACTGCTCTCCCGTTAGGCCATTAAATCCTAACCGGTGCAGAAGGGCAACAAAACTCTGAGGAATCGGGACCGATGTGTAGCCACGTACATTCAGCTCACCACAAGCTGCCTTGCGGATGTGAGCTTTTCAATAACTTACTGATACATTTTATTGTTGGTATCAGAAAGTGGATAACTCAAAAAGCGAATCTACTATGCCCTCATAGTGTTGCGTTAATCCTATAAAAGATAACGACTGTCCTCGAGGGTTTCTTTAGGGTTCTCTACCATTATGACTATTATTATTATTATCTACCATTATTATTGACAGCCTCTGTGGCTCGGTGGGAGTGTATCCGACTACTACGCAAGAGGTCCCGGGTTCGATTCCTAGGTCGGAACAAATATTTGTCTGATCCACAAATGTGTGTTTCGGAGTTTGGGTGTTTCCTAGGTATAATATGTATGTATTTAGAAATATATAAGTATGTTTATCAGTTATCTAGATCCCTTAACACTAGCTAATATTAGCTTACTTTGGGCTACATGGCGCTGTGTGAAAAGTGTCCCACAATATTTATTTATTTATTATAACAGTATGCGTTACAATGGCAGAATCCGAAATATTACCTACTGATCATCATCCGAGCGTCTGTCCCAGTTGCGCATCGCAACGCCCAGGGTCCGCTAAAAAATATTACCTACTGATATTGAATATTTATTGAAGGAATGCACGGGCAATACTGCTGGCGATAAATGTGAGCTCTGCAAACCTGGTTTTGAGGCCGATCGTTACGGTAATTGCGTTCCGACCACGGATGGACCTGAGACATGCGCGTGAGTATTGTTTGAGTTTTACTTTGTTAATCCATTGTAACCGTTTTTTTTTTGCGTATGAAACCTATTTGATCCAAGTTAACGGCCTGGTGAACACTATCTTTTATTTTGAAGTTAATTCTTCCATATCCTCATAGAGTGGTATAAGTGGGATCACGGCATCGTACCTTCACCCTGAACCTGTCTCTGCAAGGATTTCAAAAAGGCTTAATAAATTTTATTCGAAACAGATATTAACTACAATTCACTATTATCCGTTTCAGCTGTGATCCTCGTGGCTCAACTGGCCCTTGTGACAGTTACGGCAAGTGCGAATGCAAACAGAATGTAGAGGGTGATTCTTGCGATCGATGCAGACCGGGTACTTTCGGGCTTGATGCAAACAATACAGATGGTTGTCTGCCCTGCTACTGTTCTGGAGTGTCTAAGGATTGTCATGAAGTAAGTCAATTTTTAACAATAAATCAATTATTAATGGTATCTTAGTAATTCGCTCTCGAGTAGTAAATACATAGGTTAAGTATACAATATTAAAACTATAGTTTTCGTCTTGTATTTTGCTAAAAGTTTGAGTCAGACAAAGGATTTGTCACACTTAACTAGCTGGACAAGTACCGTATAAAGCAAAGAATCATGTTTAACAGTTGTATAATTTACAGGGCAGCCATTACACACGTGTGCCAATCCCAGCACCGGTTCTAGGCGATAATTACGGTGGCTACAGTATCATGGACCTGAATGCCGTGCAAGTGATCAAAGATAACTTCGTTCCTCTATTTGGGCAAAGTGAACTTATGTACAACTTCCAATTCCACCCCGATGAAGACTACTATTGGTCGATACCCGTCTTTCCTGGTTTGTATAAATAACTTGATAAATTTACTGAATGTGCCGGTAGATGACATCTATGTCGCTCCAAGGCATACATGGCTATCATCAATTCCGAGCGTGGCACAATAGTTTCATGGGCTAAAATAGAGGAAGCTAGTCTAAATTTCTGTTAAGAATGAATTTATTTATAAATCAATTTAGTATGTTGATTATACTATCAGCATACTAAATTCTTTTGAAAAATAATAATAAGAATTTTACTTAGTTACGAAAGAAAAAGACTAGCAGAGTGTGAAGATGTACGTCCATTGCAAAAAAGAACTTACTCCCTTAGACCGTATAAGTAATCTACTTGGGGTTAGATTGTTTTGGAGCTTTGTATACAGAAACTTAATTTATATTTTATTAAATATTACATTTCCTAAAAAATTCATGTCATTGTCAAAAGAGCTACAATGCTTGAATGTAACAGTATTTATACCGAGGTTTTATATTTATTTGATTACAAATGTAATTAATATTTAGTAGACCGTAAACTATTACATCAACAAATTGTTTTTTATCAGGTAATCGTATATTGTCCTACGGCGGTAGTCTGGTGCTACGACAAAAGTTTAGCTCTGAAACTGACCAAAGGTCTGAGCGAGGCACTGACATTGTACTTGACGGAGGTGATATCAGCATCTACTGGACAAATCCTAATCAATATTCGTCTGGAATTTCATATGTAAGTAGAATTTGTTTTAAACAATACTCTCATATTCTTTATTTGTTTAAGAAATTACAACTACGTACGTAAATTTTATTTAATAGACTTACCAAGTACCTTTGCAAGAAGACGGATGGTTTATCCTGAACACCCCTACGCCTGCCACTCACAGTGATTTCATGACTGTTTTGAGGAATTTGAAGAGAGTATTGGTCAGGGCTACAGTGGCACCAAACATCTACGAAACTACCATCGCCGATGTGGCCATGGATAGTGCAACAATAAGTTACGACCCTATCTTGCCAATCGCAAAGGGCATTGAGGTATGTAAATCAAATAACTTGTCTAAACTATTACTTGCAATGCAAGAAACTAGTTCCTAGATTCAACCACCAAGAGCAACTATCTAGAAAGTGATGATAGTTGCACCTGATACAGTAAAATGTTTAAACGATTCTAATGAAAAGGCAATTGAAATGCATTTTGTAGACGACTAAACTTTTGTACTATATATTACGCACATACTTTACTTATATATACCGACTTCCATTGCAGATCTGTATGAATTGTCCCACTGGTTACTCAGGCACCAGTTGTGAAACCTGTGATTCGGGCTTTTACAAGGACGAACGTGGCTACTGTCGTAAATGCCAGTGCAATGGCCACGAATGCGAACTTGATATTTACGGACAACCTGTTTGCCACTGCAAGGCGCCATACACTGGACATAACTGTGGCATCATCGGTAAGAATCAAAAAATTAATAAATTATTCCAAAATTATGTAGGCTTTAAAAGTATACACAGCATATACTCAAAAAAAAAAATTTTAGTACGAATATTTGAAATTACAAATTTAATAAACTAATGATGATCATGGCTAATAGGATTAGTAATGGAACTTCACCCAAGTATCCAAGAGATTGCTGACATCGAAAATGACCCGTTTTCCCGGAAGGTCACATTTGTGTGTAAATATCATGGGCCAGAACCGCTCACTATAAAATTCTATCACGAGGGCCAAGAACAGAATCCATCAAAACACTTTAGCAAATCGAGAATGGACAGTGATGGTTGGCACGGCGAGCATATCTGGCATACTATTTGGGACACCAGGCGACAAGGCGAAACATATGAATGCCGTACAATAACCGAAAAGGGATTTACTCTCGGTGTACTCATGACCAGCCTACCCGAACCAGGTAGCCAATAATATCCGAATGATACTTCGGCAGTCTCCGTTGTCATCGTTCATCATTCATCACGCTTTAAATTAAGGCTTTGTTCTGTCCTGGTTTCAGGTATAATGAAATATGTTGCACCAATATAACATGTATTTTAATCTAATTGTCTGATATATCATGATGTTTTAGTTAAATTGTACCTATTGTGATCGTTGCTATCGTTAAAATGTAATCATTCATTGAGACTCATCAACAATGTATTGTGCCGTTATTCGTCGTAACCTCGGTAATGGACCCCAACTCTCCTTTTTGTAGTAATTTTACAACTAGAGGATTTCTTATGTTGTTTTCATACAAGTTATTGCCTAAGCTAGTGGTATGTTATTAGAGAAACAATGTTAACTATCATACATAATATTTTGCCCTTTCTTAACCCTAGTTACACGTTTCAGGAGACTCAACGGTAACCGAACCAACACCTCAACCTAAACCAACACGACCACCACCACCAGAGGCTACAGTCATTGTGACTATTGACAGTCCAACTATTCAAATCCTAGAAGTTGGAAGCAGCGTCAGCTTTACCTGCACGGCTCAAAGCCGTAACACCAGGGAACGACTTCCTATCAACTGGAGCAAAAAGGACGGAAACTTACCTCTTGAAAGGTCTCAAGTCGATGAATACTACGGTACACTCATGATAACCAACCTCCAGGTTTCTGACAGTGGTGTATATATCTGTGAGACTCATGATGGAATAAATACTGCCCAGGCAAAGACGACACTCAAAGTACCTGGTAAGAACAATATAAGTATATTTTGTTATATGAATATTTTCATATTATTTTTAATGCTGTTTTTTTTATGTTCTTGTGGCGATACTATTGCTCCGCCAATAACTCAGTGTGGATTTGGTAGGGGTTTAGTAAGTCGGTCCACACTTAGGTACGATCCAAGTTTTGTGAGTGTACAAGGTAAATGATAAAAATTTTGGTAACGAAGGCCGAAATGTTCAACAGTCAAGTTTTGTGTTGAAGTACATGTAACAAGAAAAAAAAGACAACATTAAAGCACACGAGTTATGTTAGTTATTTAGAGCAAACACTATGTTCTAGAGCTTTATGTTATTGGAGTCAATGTAGTCACATATAAGGTATATTTAATGCTGTTCACCGCTACATATAGATAAGCAACTACATCTGTCTATGTAAACAAATTATGGTCACGACTAACACTTTTTCACGAGTACATTTTATATCACTATGGTTTCTAGTGTAAGTAGTAGTAGTTTCTAATGT
Source organism: Thumatha senex (assembly GCA_948477245.1). Taxonomy (NCBI): domain Eukaryota; kingdom Metazoa; phylum Arthropoda; class Insecta; order Lepidoptera; family Erebidae; genus Thumatha; species Thumatha senex. The sequence continues at coordinate 11,126,933 of OX419725.1, read as the reverse complement.
TCGAAAATATTTTAACCAAAAAATGCAATGTGATCCCACCGAAATCTTCAGTTCTTCTCTATCTATTCTCCGGTTTCTCTATCAAACGATAGTAACCTGGAATGCTCTGCCACCGCACGTGATTCCTTCCTCTTACAAACCCAGGTGCTTCAAGCGGAGCGCGATGAGGCACATCATTGAGCTGCCAACTTGAGGGACGCTGTCAGTAGTCAAGTAGACTAAAAACGTGCCCCTCAATTCGTTAGATGTCGTCATAGCTTTTCATCAGGTGGACTGGGTCATTATGGCGAGATAAATGTAAAAAATGCCATTGTCAATTTCAGTGTAACATTTTCGTACTAATTTGTTCGTAATTTATTTCACACTAATTTTGTATAATTAATTTCATGCTAAACTGGACAGTTGTGCCGGATAAAATATTTTATGCGAAAGGTGAGTGACAAATGGATGCAGTGGAATCGTATCGAAATCTTTGAGGCCAATGTGAATCTCGCCTGCAAATCGTGCACCTACTGACTAATGGATATGGTCATGGAGAAAACAAGGAAAACTCGAAATCAAACATAGTGCCAACCCGTCTAGTCACTATGGTACAGCAATCAACACTCAAAATGATTGCGAGAAGCCTACATTACAACAATGGACTGCGATAAGCTGATTTTAATAATTTGTTCAACAAATAGTTTTTTTTTAATTCTTGTGGCGATACTATTGCTCCGCAAATAACAAAACAAATTGTTGAATGAGTGACAATTAAACGACAGAAGGCGCTTCGTATTTATACAACGTCGTAATTATATTTTTCTATATTTGACAGGCAACGAGATGACACAACCAAGCGTGGAAATATATCCATCTGTGAAAGAATACTATGAAGGCGACGTGGTTGAATTGGAGTGTAGAGTGGCAGGAAACCCAACGCCAACGATCAACTGGCAGAGAGGCTCCAACAGACCACTTCCATTGTCTGCGACCTATAACGACAACATACTTACTATTGAAAACGCCAGGGTTGAAGATAGTGGAGAATATAGGCAAGTAGACAGCGATTATTTTATCGATGAAAAGTTTTTTAATAAAGTTAGGAAGTAAAAGATAATTGATCTCATAAATTAAAAAGATCAACACAGTATGAAGGAACTTAAAAATCCTTTTAGAACATTACGATAATAATTTTATAAAAATAAAATAAATACATTAGTATTTTTTTATAATATTATTTTTATTAGAAAAGGTTTCAAATGTACATTGCAGATGTATTGCAAGCAATACTGTCGGTTCTGACGATCGCATAGCTATGATTACAATCCGCCCAAGGCCGCCACTTCCAGCACCAGACAAACTAACAGTATCCAATACGTCACCAAATGTTGAAGAAGGAGAAAGCATCAGAATTGTATGCACTGGCTCTCCTAATGTACCACCTGGGTCGATCGACTGGGTCAGGTAAGAAAATATTATTGTAATATAGTTGAAGTAAACTTTATAATAATTGTTGTATCAATGTATACTTCATTGGCGTATTATTTGAACAATTGTGTATAAGCAGTGATGCACCCTTTAATAAATAAATAAATCATGTAAAACAACAGAAGAAAAGAAGTCATATTTATTCATTGAATTTTGTTGATAATTTCAAAGTAAGCAATGTTCTTCTAAAACCAGAACACAGATTTAGTCCAAAGTTTGTATTAACAAGAAACTAAGTTGAATATGAACATTTCAGACAAGATAACGCAGAGTTTGCATCGAATGTTCGCTCAGAAAATGGCGTTTTGACTATAGATTACGCAACACCTGATAACCAAGGAGTATACATATGTCACTCACCAGTATCGAGTGTGTCACCAATTCTAATTTTGATAACAGTGACTATTAGGAACCCAGTGCCAGAAGTTTATAATATTTCCACCTCAGTCAACTCGCTGAAGATTCCCTCTGGAGGAAGTGGGACAGTCGATTGTATAGTTACTGGGCGTCCATCACCTCTCATCAAATGGACTAAGGTACGAAACTCAACTGATTTTATAGTTCTACCAATTTTGGACCATAATTAGAATTTAGTTCGTTATTTGCTGGGAACTTGACTTATGTTTTATCCAATATTTAAATAAAGTTATTAAGCATAAGTATATTTTGTAATTAAATAGTTAAACGATGTGGTCAGTTAATAAAGCAGATACAGTCGATGCAGGTAAATCTACTATAGCAGTGGTTCTGAATTATTTTACATTCGATCTCACTTTCTCCTTTCGGACAATGTATGTTGAATTTTGAGAGATTTTTGTTATGCTGTACTCTTGAAATATGTCACGACTCATCTATTTCCCTTTTGTTACGAACCCAGGATCCTAAAGTAAGATGTGCAAGATGAAATGTAATTTTTTTTTAACTTGGCAAATATTTTAGCGATATTTTGACCCCGAATCTTAGGAGGTATTTATATCCATCACTCGATCTTGTTAGCAATAAGATTGATATTGATATTTATAAAAATAACTGCCATGTTTCTTCATAAAACACTCTTTGAAAATATTTAATGTTTCTAGAATGACGGAGTTTTTGGCACCGGCACTAGTCAACGCGGCAATTCACTTATCATAAACAATGCTGAAGAGAGCGATCACGGTTATTATCTCTGCACTGGCACCGTCAACGAAATACCTGTTGTCTATAGCTACGTTTATGTTGAAATTGAAAGTAAGTTATTTGACAATGTATACTAAACAAGGTGCTAGTGTACTTAGGCTTTGCCTCTTCTAATAAAATTTTATGTATAGGGCGTGAAGCTCCCAGAGTCATTATATGGCCCGAAGGTGAACAGGCAGTACAATTAGGTGGTCAACATGAACTGCAATGTCGCGTTATGGGTGGTACCCCGGAGCCTACCATCTTGTGGAGTAGGAATGGAGGACGTGCTCTCTCACCCACAACGGAATTACCAGCGCAAAATGTGCTCAAGTAAGAATAAAAGTATACATAACATATTATTCGTTAAGCCTGGTTGAAGGCCTTATGGGCGGCTTAAAAATTTCAACAGCAGGTAGCCACAACCTGCGTCTGTCTATTTCAACACGGCAATGGGCTCACCACCTATTACGTGGGACAGATTTACTTTGCCATTTTCAATATGGCAATGTAAAAGATCTCGTTATTGTTTTTATATTTGCATTGCAAACTCGTTTATATACTTACTTTGTTTCCAAATAGGTTTAATAATATTGAAGTGAACGATGAAGGCGAGTATATTTGCACGGCACGTAATGAGGCCGGCACGGTTAGCGCCAGTGCTATCATCAAAGTGCGCTCCGTCCCTGAGATCACCATTACACCAGCCACCAGTGGTAACGCCATCGAAGTCTCCAACGGGGAGCCTCTCAACGTTAAGTGTAGCGCTAATGGAATCCCTGAACCTATGGTTTCCATACAATGTTAGTATATTTACTTACCTATCTAATGTTGTACCTACCTATCTAAATCTTCTATGAACGGAGATCCCAGATGTCTGTATGAACTGTTTTTTTTTTCACGCTTTCTCATATTCAAGCATAATATAAGGTTGTTCGATTGTTAGTAACACTGCAACAATATTCTTATTGAACAGTAACGATGTTTCTTTGTCAATAAAAGTGAACTGGTAGTAGGTATGGTGCTTCGGTTACAAATATAAAGTCCTAAATGAAGAATCGGTAAATCATTTCTTTCTAACATTATAACCTTAATGACAAATGTAATAAATCTTCTATTTTGTTTCAGTCAAGAACTACGAGGTAGTGCCACCAACACCAAGTTATGCGCAGTTACGAGTGCCAGCAGCTAGTGACCGAGATAGTGGTTACTACACGTGTGTCGCCGTTTCAGCAGCTGGCAATAGAACTTTACAGTTCGTTGTGAATGTAGAAAGGGGAGACGGTGTATATGAAGGTCCAGACGAGTTTGGACCGTACGATGGTAAAAGTCAATTAATTTACTGTTCTGCTGTTTATTTTTTATAATATAATTACAGTTAACTGATCGGTATCGTGAGTGATAAGCAAGTCAATTAAATTGAGATTTAGTTTGTTCCAACTTAGAAAATGGCACTTTTGTAGTGATTACTGGTACAGTATATTTGTATAACACTAGCGGAGATCTCATTTACAAAATATTGTACCGTATCTCAGACAATAACTTATAAATCCTGATAGCTCCACTTGTTTTGAACAACAAGACACGAGTACTGTCAAAATCCTGATGGACCTATTCTCGTAACAGGCAAAAGGATTAAAATTCCCGTTGGACCCATCAAAGGAACTTTCCTATGGAACCAACAGTCCTAAACCTAATTTTCCCGAACATCGTGATGTGAAAAATCCCATGTAATTTTATCTGCTAAAATTGCACCTGCTGACTAAATGCCGCAGACGCTCTGAAGGGGTTTTGATGTCAGACGGTAGTTACTCTAAACAATCCCGAAAACTAAAAGAAATAAATATTATTAATATTAAATAACACCACTTGTACTGTTCCAGATCATTTACTTTGTAAACCTGACCGGTTACGCCTCACGGTATTCTCAAAGGTACACAATATGACAACTGAGTGGTCATATTATATGCCTTTGAGACCGGTAGGTTTACAAAGTAAGTGTTGTGGAATAGTACAAGTGTTGTTATTTAATATATGTAAGCAAGTTCCACCAAGTGCCATCAATCAACAGTATTAATAATCAAAAGATAAATAAAAACTGATCCTAGCTGCCAAATAAAAGTGAACTCCAGAGTGGTACTATTAATTTTACTGTGCTCCAGGCTATTAATCCAGGTAGGGAAGTGGAAAGATGATTCACTAAGATTAAGGTAAAAAATAAGTTATATCATTACAAGACGGTGTAAAATCTTGTAATGAACGTATGCAAAATATGTTAAGTTTTTAGTTTTTGTTGGATTATTAGAGTTTAGACCTTTTTTTGGTTTTACAGAAGGTAGTGGGGATAACTCCATTGACCCGAATGAACCATCAAACCCTTCTACAGACGATAACGAAGTGCCAAGCAACTTGTACGCCATTGAAGGACAACCTGAAACTGTGATTCAGTAAGTAACAGTTTTAATTGATATATACAAGGAAAATTATGTGAAACTAGCTGACGCCCGCGGCTCCACACGCGTGGTGAAGTTTTCCGTTTGAACTTGTTCCTGGGATAAAAAGTAGCCAATGTGTTATTCTGATGTGTACGCTATAAAGTTTCATCAAAATCTATTCTGTAGATTTAGCAAGAAATCGTAACAAACCTTCATACTTACATACTTTCGCGTGTATAATATTAGTAGGATTAAACAAATAAGTCGCCATAGACAGAGGTAGAGCTTGAGTTAAAATTTAGCAGTGTTAGAAAGATATGTTTATTCAAAGAAGTTTGACTATCCTATGATTTTTGACAGTTATAATAAACTTTGTTATAATTTTCAGCTGCAACTATTCAGGCAACGGCCGAGTTATTTGGGCCAGGGCTGACAACTTGCCCCTTGAGCGCAACTTCAGACAGTCTGATTCACGACTTATCATTCAAAATGTAAGAAAATCTATCTTTTCACATTATCGTCTACTAGTTACAACTATAAAGAATACATTGTATTAATATTTTATGACGTTTTGATGACCAAATAACTTTATAAATTACCTATTGTAACGTTTAGTTTTTTTTTTTCTATTCTTTGGTGCTCATCAGAAGTAGTCATTTTAACAAATTTTAAAATCCCTTCGGTGGTCTACGATACTCTTCTACGTGACTATTATCGTATGATAACGAATAATTCTTCTTTCTATGAAAATAGATACGTAAGAAGAAGACTTTTTCTTCCTATGAAATTATAAATAAATAATGTGGGACTTTTTTTACACAGCGCCATTTAGCCCAAAATAGGGTAATGTAAGCTTGTAGTATGTGATTTAGACATCTGATAAACTTACTTATATATTTCCACATACGTACATATTATAACATAGAAAACACCCAAACTCTGAAACAAACATTTATGGATCACACATATATTTGTTCCGATATATAATCGGACCCGGGACTTCAGCGCGGCAGTCGCATACACTACCACTGCGCCACCGAGGGAGTTAAATTGGTCAATAAGTCAATTGGTTACATACGACCGCCTACACAACCTTTCTACGTAACACTTGTCTCATTTTTGGGATGGTAGTGTTGATGCGCAAGTAGCACAATAACAACTCAACTACATACCACTACCAACCGAAGAGTGGAGGGCGTGGTGGTAGAGCCCACACTTGGATTTACTTCTCGCAGTGAGACTCTCCGCGACGCTAGCCTACAATTCCTCAGTCTCTAAAATTTATAAAGTCCGCTTTTAATTTCTATATAATATAAAATATCGAAGAACGTCCCAACAGGTAGTAACAAGTTTTAAGAATCACTAGTCTTAAAACTTGTTCTGATTCTGTGGAATGAGTCTCAAACGAAGAACCACCAATAGAAGTATTGGTGTAAGATGAAACAATAAATATATGAGATACTTCCACACCTTTAGTTTTTAGGGTCTCGGGCCTCACAGGTATAATTTAGACCGTATATTATGCACGTCTAAATTATGTTTTCACGAGTGTGCATTAATGCAATTACACAGAATAAGATACCAATAGTATATTTTCTATTTTAGGCATCAAAAAGAGACTCAGGAGAATACGTGTGCAACATATATAACGAATATGGAGAAGTTCAACACAGAGTTTACACGTCTCTGGTCGTCGTAACCGCACCAAAAATCACCCTTCGCCCTCCCGAACAGACGGTTCAACCTGGACAGTCACCAACTGTAGAATGCATTGCCACGGGTGACGATATCCTTGACGTGACCTGGAGACCTTATAACAAGTATCCTTCTTCGTGAGTAAACCTTTTAATGGTTATAAAATCCACTATTTTACACGAATGCAACAAAATATTATTGTATTGTATTTAATCAAAAATCATTTACATTTTTTATTATATTAGGTACATTATATTTTGTAATTATATTTATATATATATATATATATATATTTACTTATTTAATGCAATACAATTCATATAACGTGAGTTGTTTATTCTTTCAGACGAATGGAAATCCGTGACAATTTGTTAAAATTCAACCAAATTGAGGTTGAGGATGCCGGGCAGTACGAATGTATAGCTAGGAGTCCACACGCGAACACTACTGCTGTCGCTAAAGTTGTCGTTAACGGTACGCTACGATATTTACTATCATAATGAATGGCATGCCTAGAGAATAATAATCATAAAGCACGTTGGACACTCGAGAATTGATATCTAAATTGATAGAATTTTTACAACATATCCCTCTATATTCATCTAATATATAAAATTTCCATGTCACAATGTTAGTTACCGTACTCCTCCGTAACGGCTTGACCGATTCTCATGAAATTTTGTGTGCATATCTGGTAGGTCTGAGAATCGGTCAACATCTATTTTTTATTCCCATATTCCCACGGGAACGGGAACTCTGCGGGTAAACAGTACTATATAAAGACAATTTGTAAGTATTTGCGGTACGAAGTTTGCGGGGTCAGCTAGTAACCTTATAAAAAAGACTCAAAACTTACTCAATACTTCAAATAATTTTTATGGTTAAGAATAATTTTTTATGGTTAAAATTTATGGTTAAGATAAAATATATAAAGCATCAGAATGTTTTCCTTTTTATTATAATGTTACTACGCATATTAAAATTATAGTATCCAGAAATACTTACTGGTTTTAATTAAAAATTCATAATAAACTACACGAATTACTTTCTACCTACCCTACTAAAATTTAACGCAGTATGCATAAGCTTTAATATGTTTAAAGAAAATCCGAACAATATTCTATTGTATTCGTTTAACCTTAATTTTTAATGTCAATTTTTCTATCAATTTCGATAATAAAATCACAGGACAGGTTGCACCTAATGTGAAGACACCAATTATTTTATTTGCGGTTAGTTGTACTGCCGATACAATGATCACTTATCACCGACTGATCACATGATTAGAATGCTTCATCAATATCATTTTGATTTTACTTGTGACCATTAACCTATTGTACAATTTCCTTTGTTCTCGGAATAGGAAATTACTAAGAGATTTTCCTTTAATTACATGTCAATCACCTTCATAAAAGATTCGGAAAAAATGAGCAGTGTCTGTTCCTTTTTGAACATTGTTTCTTTATTAACATTATGGTTAAGATAATTGCTAATATGATTACGAATACAATTTCAGCATTTATATTCTATTATATAAAGAAGGAAATTGATTAGATCCTGGCACTTATCTCTGACACTTGCAATTCTCCAAGGTGTTTGCCATAACCAAACACCTCTTTTTTAGACTGGGGCGATAATTTTCTCTTCCAAAGTTCTAAAATATAATCTTTCACATATTCCCATCGTTTCCATCTGCGAACTAATTTTAAGCTATGAAAGTGACTTCCATCCGACTTACATTATTTTATCAGTTTATTACTCTTTTATTGTCTAAACTTATTATATATTATATTACTTTTTTTTTTTTATCAGTAGTTCAAAAATATTTTTTATTTATTAAGTAATATACCTACTATGTGTGTACACGTGGTTCTGGTTGCTTTTGGGTACATTTGATGCATGTTACATAACCGTCCATAGAAGATTTGGATCACACATGGACCTCGCACGATAACGAGCAGTGGGCACATGCTGGCGCCGCCGTGCACCTTCAATGCAACGCGACGCAGTCAAACACGAAGGTCGTATGGACCAAGGACTCCAGACCTCTACCAAGATCCGTCACACGCAAGAGCGATGGATCACTCTTCATTAAACTGGCCCATAAGTCCGATACCGGGCGATACGTCTGCCATATACAAGATAAATACGGAAGAACAATAACTAGCAATTACATCGACCTCCACATTCAGGGTCAGTTTATAGACGATTAGCGAAATTATATTCTACCAAGGTGGCGTTAAGTCCTTTACGCTTCGCCGTATAATTAACCCTTGCATGCCTTTCTTCCTCTAGTGTTTCTACCTCTAACTTATACTATTCTGTTCTGTGTTTATATGATTACCTATCTGAATTTAATTATGTCATTAAAGCTATCATTTTTCGCTCGTAAAGGTTATGAGTGCTTGAAAACGGAGTTCCGTTGTTATGACAACAGTGCTTGTGTAGACGAACACTTGCTCTGCGATGGACAGAAACACTGCCAAGATAATAGTGATGAGGAGAACTGCCTGTGGCGAGACAAGCGTTTCTCGGACATGCTTAGGAAGTCTCTGGGACACCATGGTAATTCTGGTGCGGGTGTTTGGGCCGTTGTCTGTCTGAGCGAGGGTGTTGTTTTGTACCGTAACTAAGCGGCCCCCTTTATCCTGCTATGGGACGTGTATATCCATCCTCCTGGTTTACATGCATTTTTGTATTTCCTTGTTTGTATTATTACTTTTGTATTAATGTATCATCATGGTTTGATATTCGTCGTTTAGTTTCTTTTGATTGGTTTCGTTAGTGATGTTTTGCTAACATGCGTTTGTTTTCAATTTTAGATTACTAACGGTTTTGCTTTGGCTTTACTTGTTTTATGGGCATCGACAAAAAAATAACTGTTTTTTGTATGTTTAGGTATATGACAAGGTAATTTATTACGAGAAAATTTGCATGATTGTATTGAACAGCAATATGTATTTTATGGATAATATATATAAGTTGTATTTATTTACGTTAGTAAGTATTGTATGTAAATATGGTGGGCAGCGATAACTTGATTAAACTAGTATCTATTACAAAGATAGTCGTTTGCAAACTCTCTAATGATGATGATACATTCTAGATCCACGCGTTCCTGAGTCAGAACAGCTGGTGAATATCGAACCGCCTTCTAGACCGTTCAGGGTTGGCGATAATGTGAATGTACTTTGCAAGAATAGACGCAGCGACATCAAAGTACAGTGGCTTAAACCTGGCACTATGGAATACGTGAATTCACTTGTAAGTTTATTTGTTAATATTTTATTAGTTTATTATGCCACATTGTATAATATATCCAGTAACTAGCATCTCCAACAAACATACCACAAAAATAAGACAATTATAAGTTTTACAATATTATTAGCCCTAGTAAATACAATACCTACCACTGTTAAGCAAGAAGCGTGTGAGATAGCTTCGTTTCAGTAGCATCATGAATCAGTACTAATATTAGAAGGCCGAAACTTTGTAAGTATGTTTGTTGCTTGTACACTCTCTACCGGTTAGATCAATTTCATTAAAAGCTATGTGTTAATCCTGAGTGACAAATTAACGAATAGCCTACGTCTTATTACGGGAACAAGTTCTTTTGGGAAACGGGTACTGGAAAACTTCACTACGCTGGTGGAGCCATGGGAATCCTCTGTTGATATTTATTTATCTATTGTTACATATTTATCTATCACGTCTTATCCCCGAAGGGGTGGCAGAGGCATACATATTGTATGCCCACTTTTCACCATGTGTATTCCTGTCCCACCTAATAGGTGGTGAGCACATTGCCGTGTTGAAATAGACAGACACAGGTTGTGACTACCTGCAATTGAAATTTTTCAAGCTGCCCATAAGGCCGTCAACTTGAATTAACGACTGCCATGTTACTGGCAACCGGGACAAACGGCTTAACGTGCCTTCCGAAGCATGGAAACGCTCGCAAATGTAAATGCCACAAAGTGGTCACCAATCCGAGGACCAGCCATAGTGAAAGTTGCGTAACTCAGTGATCGTTTACAGAACACTGAGTCCGCGGGGCCGCGAGCGCTTCTATTAATTTAATTCATTTATATCATTCATGATGATACGGAAACCCATATGTCCTTTATATTTTGTAGCCCTACGGTGACGGAGCTCAGCTGTCCATTCAAAGCGTGACATATTCCGATGGCGGTGTGTACCGTTGCGTCGGAGTGGATCGTTTGGGTCGTGATTCATACGACGAATTCGAACTGAAAGTTGAATCAGGTATATTTAGATAAATGTAATATTACAATTCACTTTTATTGTGATGCAATCAGTGTCAATAATATAGAAGCTACCTACCAGATTGTTCGAAATTATCTTGGCAAATATAAAACTCTAGTTAAGCTAAGTCAAGGTTTTCAAATAAACAAAGTAATAACTACAGCTTTCATCCTGATATGATCTTCCATGTGATGCATGTGATTTTCATATTTATTAAGATAATTTTTGACAAAATAGTGGCCTCTAAGACTGTAACTACTAGCTAACCCAACTAACCAGTTTTCTATCCAAAAATGAACTCTTAAATCCCTTAAAATCTGGCTTTCGAACTGGTCACTGCACCACTACACTGATCAGAGCGGGTATGGAGAGCAGCCAACTGACAGTTCTAGCACTACTTGACTTCAGCAACGCCTTCAATACGGTAGATTTCGAATTTTACTTGGTATACTGGCCTTTCTCAACTTATCTCCAACAGTGATTGACTGGTTTCGAAATTTCCTGTTTGGTCGCCGACAGCGTATAAATATTGAAGGAACGACCTCTTCATGGTGTAATACATCTGCTGGCGTACCACAGGCGTTCTCTCTCCTCTACTTTTTGCTGTTTCTGTAAACTCGATCACAAACAATTTATCTTCATCCTACCACTTTTATGCAGATGATCTCCAGATTTATTCAAAAGCTTCATACAATAGGTTGACTGAAGCTATCAGTAACGTTAATGCTGACTTGAGCACCATATGTAGCTGGAGTAAATCGTTTGGACTGGTGGTGAATCCAAGTAAAACACAGGTCATCAATATCGGCAGTACTTGGATGATTGCAAAAATCGATTTACTACTCCTTCCAAAAGTTACATTCAATGGAAACGGTATATGTTACAGTACTAAAGTGAGAAACCTTGGAATTTATTTTGACTCGTGCCTATCGTGGGTCCCCAATTGCAGGAGTTGAGTCACAAAAAGTTTGCTGCTGGGAACTCCTTGCGTAAATTGAGAAATTTTCTCCCTGTAGCGACAAAGATTGCGCTTGTACAAACGTTACTGTTTCTCATCCTCGATTACGCAGACGTCAGCTACCTTGATCTCACTGAAGACCAACTAAATAAGCTTTAGAGGCTTCAGAATTTTTGTATAAGACTCATATTTGGATTACGCAAATATGATCACGTTTCTGAATTTCGAAAACGACTCAACTGGTTACCTATACGCTTTCGCCGGAATGCCCATATCCTCTCTTTATTATACTCGGTACTTTTTAATCCCTTTTTGCCTTCCTATTTGAAAAACTGTTTTGTTTTTCTGAATAAATGTAATAAAATTTTTAAGATCGTCAGTGAATATACAGCTGAAAATGCCACTGCATTCCACTAATTTTATGGACAAATCTTTTTTTGTCCAAGCGGTCAGGTTATGGAATGCACTACCGGTGTCTATTAGACGCGCGCAAAGTTTGAATTCCTTTAAAAAGCAAGTCAATGACTATTATTTGCTGGGGATTGGATATGCTTAATATTTCCTTAACTAATCATTATTATGTATTTATATATATGTATATATATATATGTTATCTATGTACGTATGTACATATGTGTATGTAGTATATTGAAATATGTATTGGTATGTATTTGCTATATATGATATATAAATGTAATGTAATGTACTTATGTAATATAGTTTTCTTATTTATTATTCTTATTTAAAAAAAAATGCACCATACTGCCCCATGTCAAAATCTTTATGCCGTAATACTCATCCCATGGTTGCCTGTAAGAAATTGCCATTGTACAATAAGGCCGCCAATTGTATCACATTTAATTGTATCTATTTCTCTCTAATTGTATTCTTGGTGTACAATAAAGTATTACTTACTTACTTACTGTACGAATTGCAAATAAAGACAATACTATATAGGTATAGTACTCCATTAAAATTTATGAGCGGTACAAATCATTGACTACGCTGCGATCCGCAAATATTTATATTTTAGTTTGAATATTTGGTCTATGCATATTAAATGATATGTTTTATGTAAAAAAGCCCCAGATATTTATTGGTTATTATCAGATTGATTAATATCATGTTAAATATATATGTACAGGTCCAGATAATCCTCGGTACCCAGATCGGGATGACATCCGAGTAGCCGAGTACAGCGCTCGTTTAGGACAATCTGTCGACTTGCCGTGTCAGCATAACTTGGACCCACCTGTCACCATAGAATGGAAAAAAGAGTACTCACGACTGAGTGAAGACTTGAGAACTGATCAGGTATAAATGAAGTATAATTCATGATATGATCAAGGCAATACGTATTTGAAATTCTATTCCAGCAGACGCGTTTACTTTTCTTATTCGTCATTTTTAATCTCGACCTGCTTAAGAGCTTCGACAGTGCTACACTGCAATAAGTTATTGCCTTTTGAAAAGTCACGAATTTACTGCCCGGCTAATGATGTCCTACATATGAATTTTAATAAATAGTACACACTTCGTTTTGCTAAACAAAACCTAACCGAAGTGTCAGAGCATAAATGAACAACGATTTAATTATTTTTTATTGTTTATACAAAAAATATTTAATGGTGATAAAAAAATTAGAGAGTATTAGAGTGAAAAATACTTTACGATCTCTCTTTTACAGGAGTCTCTTTTTACTTATACCTACCACAAACTACTAAAATACGAGATATTTGTTCATTAGATTTGCCTAGAGTTTTACTAAGGGCTATAGAGTTTACATGGGAGAAAGTTACAAAGTTACCGGAGCGCCGAGCAATAGTCAGATAGGCAGGAACCACATGGTTTCTGTCTATCTGACTATTGCTGGACTCGAAGTGAATAAAACTACATCGTTTCATTCAGTTCGAGTCCAGCATAACATCCGAGGTTATTTCCACACGTAAAAAAAGCGGAGTATGAATATAAATAACTTTCTATTGAAATTTTTATTTCTAACGTTACGTACATTTTTTTCAGCCAAACCTTCGTTTAGATTCGGTAACTGAAGCCGATGCCGGTACATACGTGTGCCGTGTCAGTAACAACTACGTGGCTTCTCAAGCCAGGGCGATACTCACGGTTAAAGGAGTGGTCCCGATGTTCGATGGCCAAGGTTACATTGCACTACCGTCAATAAAGGAAACGTATAGGCGGTTTGATATTGAAATTTCCTTTAAACCCGTTGGTAAGTTATTTTTATCCAAAAGGGCATTTTAAATTTAGTCCAGTTTAAAAAAAATTATAACTTAAAAAAAACAAGGTTTATCAATTAAATAACAGTATTCCATAGAAGATTATTTATCCAATTATAATAAAAACTAATATCATCTAATTATCAATTATTCGTATATCATCATTATATTTTCGTATATCAGGATTATAATTTATAGAAGAAATAGGTCACTGGTCTAATTTTATTTCTAAAAACTGGTCAAATTTCATGGCGAATAAAAAAGAACAGTAAAACTATTAATGACTAAGTTTTGATATTATGTTTGTTTTGTCAAATAGTTTAAACTATTATTAATATCTAATGAAATAAATAGGCTCAATCAATCAAAATACTAACTTCTATTCCCATTTCACAGATGGAAATGGTTTGATCTTATACAACAGTCAAAACGAGTCTCCTACTGGTGATTACATAGCGCTACAATTGAAAAACGGAGTACCTGAATTTGTCATGAACACGGGCACCGAACCAATCAAAAGAGTTATGTCAGACCGGCCTCTACAACTCAACGCTTGGCACACCATCAGAATTAGCGGAACCGCTACTAAAGGTACGTTTTCTATGGAAAAACAATTACTTTTCACGCTTCTTTGGTAAAACTGCGTTGTCAAATAAATTGCATAGTGACAACTACTGCTATTGCCAATAGCATACAAGCAACCAAACTGTTCAAAATTACTCTAGCAAATAAATAACAATAAAAAAGCATAAAAATCTAATGCTATACAGAAACATTTTGAACAGGATGAGGACCTTTGTATAATTTAACACTTTCGTCTGTGCCTAGTGAGGACATTTTGTGCCCCATTTAGCCACTATACCTACTCTAGGAGTTGAGGCATTAATAAGGCAAATGAACTAGTATTCTTCAGTGTCCATAAAACGTGATTTGGTTTTACCAACTTTCTAAATGTTTGTTACAGTAATCATGGACGTTGACAATATTGGACCTTTCATTGATGAATCTGGCCACTGGGCGTTATTAGAACTGGAAAACCAACCACTGTACATCGGTGGTGTACGCGACTACAATCAAATACCTGCTGACCTCGCCGGCACCTCTGGGTTTGTTTCTAATAATTTCATCTAGTTCATAGACAGACAGACAGGTCTATCCTATAGTTTACAACTTTACGCCCATTTAAGCGTATTAAAAGTAGTATTTTTTTTACTGAGGTAGCAAACATGATTACTTCGTATTGTGTTTAAAATAGCATATTATAATTATTAATAATTGAAGCGAAAGCATAGTACCATTTTTTAAGAAATTTGCCAGCACTGGTCAAAACCCACGATCTCTCTGTTATATTTATTATTGTATTAATTTTTCTGATAATGGTTCCTTACTGTTTCAGGTTCATTGGATGCGTGAGCATGCTGATCCTAGGCATGAAAGAAATTAATATTATGTTGGACAGTATCGATCAGTACCGAATCAGCGATTGCAATTCCTGCACCCCCAACCTTTGCCAGAACAATGGTGTCTGCCAGGCAAGTACCAATTTCATGGTAGATAAGAGATCATTCATGTGCAGAGTAATGTGATTACAATCCTAACGTTTGCATTATAATCATTGATGTATTGCCATCTACAGAGTACAATGGCGACTTCCTAATATCTTGTTTTTATCATTTATATGTTTCAAGAATATTTTTAATGATCACTAGTGCTTTTAATTTAAAAATGAAAGACGATTAATCATTTGATAATACATTTGATCAATAATACTACCCGTTACAAAACCTAGCGTTTCAACTTTTTGATCTTTCGTATCTTTATAAGTATGTTTTTACAGGAAGCTCATAATGAACGAGGTTACATCTGCCTCTGCGCCGCTGGATTTGCAGGACAAGACTGTGACAGGACCGGCGAGGCATGTAGGCCTGGCTTGTGCGGCCCTGGCAAATGTACTGACACTAATGACGGTTACAAGTGCGCATGTCCTGTCACCCACACAGGAACGAAGTAAGTAATCTATAAAGTGATTTTTTTTCATGTCATCAAAATTATTGGACCATCTATCGCATGTTGTAATATAGCAGGGCTTGTATCAGTTGTCTCATGTAGTGTCATTTCTATCATTTGTATGATTGTACTAATTGTGTATTAAATACGCGGGTTGAGATAGCGGCCCTAATTATGGGTCGTCGTCTTTGCTTACCATCAGGCGGGCGACGCCATTTTGACGTGCCAAGTATAACAAAAAAAAATTTTGAAATTATAATTCTTAGTTAATATATAAATATAATAGTAATATCAATAGTAGACAATATAATATCTTGTCTACTATTGATATCTCAGTACATTTCCATTTTCAAATTAATAAGTTAAAATTAAGCACGCAATTTAATATGTACGACCCGCAACAAATCCTTCACTGGTTTATAAAACATACCTTTTGGGCTGGTTATTGCATTATTATTTATAGCTATAAGCTGTACGAAACTCCCAAATAAAAGATTCCCTGTATGGAGGTTTAGTTGTAGGTATATTTCCCATTAACTTCACCGCGTGTAAACCGATTTTGGTGATAAAATAAGCTCTAGAGTTAAAATTTTCGAAGACTCGACGTAAATTTTAGATAATGAAATGGAATAAAAATATTTTTATCCTTTTATTTTAGCTGTGAAACAAAACAATCTATCGAATATCCAGCATTCACTGGCAGCGCTTTCTTGGCCATCAAACAGCCTGGACCAACCCGTACTCTGAAAATGTCTATGAACATCAAAGCAGCAACTCCTGTTACCGATGGTATAATCATGTACTGTGCTGAGTCACCTCGCGGATATGGTGGATTTACCTCCCTAGCTGTTCACAATGGCAGACTTGAATTCCGTTTCGATCTAGGCAAAGGTAAGTGATACAACCGTTTTACATTTTTCCTTGCGATCAGCTCCATAAAACTTCATTTTAACTGTGTGTGTTATGCTTAATCCTATTAGTTTTGTGTGTTTAATATTATCTGCAAAATACTTCACACACCCTCAAAAACATTTTTTCTAAACTCGTTTCCTAGTGGAAGCGTGCGTTTTAGAAATATATACGAATATGTTGCAAAGTTGAGCCAAATTTGTTCTGTCATTTAAACATAGTTGCCTATTTATAATATAGTCAAGCTTCATATTAGTTATGCTGGAAATGGTTCATCTGTAAAATTGTTCAACTACAGGAAGCACACCGGTGGTGTTGGTGAGCAACAGGACTCTTGCAGACAACTCTTGGACTAAAGTACAAATATCTAGAATCGGCTCTGTGGTATCAATGAAAATCGATTCTGGATATTCTTATGAACAAACATTGCCTCAACCGTACAACCAGCAGGCAAGTTATTAAAACTTATAAACATTCTGTTAGCCTGTAAAACTATTATATAAGTATTAGTAGGTAGAAAAACTTTTTAGGGCTCCATAGTAAACAAGAAATATGAATAAACGCCCAGTAAGATCTTCAAGCAACCTCAAGACAAAGGACAAAGCAACGACACAGTCTTCGGGTCGGGCGGTCAGACGTCATTCGCTCACAACAATGCCCAAAAAATAAAATACAAGCGCAAGCTGCTCCTACTTGCAGAAGAAAATTGCACCCTAGAACATGTTATGTTGAAAATAATTGCCTTTGTCTTGTACAAATAAAATGAAAATAATAACAATTATTGAATTTCACAGGACTTGAATATGGAGACGCCAATTTATGTTGGTGGCGTGGATGATTCCATCACTGTAAACAAGGATGTCGGCGTCACGGAAGGATTCAACGGATGCATTAAAGACGTGAGTTTCTCCATTCACCTTAAAATTTTATAACTTTACTGGTTGATGCCCGCCGCTGAAGATTTTCCGTTTCCATTTCGCACAGAAACTTGTACCCGGGAGAAAATGAGCCTATGTGTTATTCTGATGTGTAAGCTATATTATTGTAAAGTTTTATAAAAATGCATTCAGTAGATTTTTCGTGAAAGAGTAACAAACATCCATTCTTACAAACTTTCGCGTTTACAGTATAATATTAGTAGGATAAATATTATTATTATATTAGAATTGAATAGAACAGAATAAACTTTATTAACATGATCAGATCAAACTTGTTCAATTTTCTGAACTAATTGAACTAATCGGATACGCATTTGAACTATTTTTTTTCAATTAAGTGAACTATTGGGAATAAAAATCTTGCCAAATCTGTCAATTGAACCAGAGACTAATAAAGGATTCATAAGGTTAGATGAAGTACTACAAAACCAAATTATGCTACACATAAATTTAAAGATATTATTTATTACAGATCATGATGCGAGGACAACCAGTAGACATTATGAATCAAATAATTAACTCCGCTAACGTCAAAGAGTGTGAAAGTTATGTAAGAGGCGACATACCAGAGGTACGTGTTTAGTTATTAATTTCTAATAGCTTCTTTGTGTACAACTACATTTTAATGTAAGCCGTTTGATCGTAAATGATCACTGTAGTAGCCTATGGAAGTGTACTACACAATATAGATGTTATATTGCCGTGTTAAAATGGAGGACAGATCATGGTACTGGCATCTGGAACGTAGGTACAACTTAACGTTCCTTCCGAAGCACGGCAACACTCGTAAAAGGCATTGCTACAACAGCTCACCCATCTCAGAACTGATTGGAACGTAAAATGCAACGCAGTGAACTTTAAAAGACCACAAACAGCGCCAGTGGAACTACAAGCTACACAGATCACTATGTTACGTAACATTTCAATATGATTATTGAAATGTTTTATTGATATGATATGATAATTGATATATTAATTTATTATATTTATGCCATATATGACTAACCTAAATTCTTTCCTAGATTTTAAATTGTTATCAAGTATCATATTCATAATGCAAAATTTTTATGTCGCCAAATACCTACTCCTTTTAGAAGTATATCCAAATAAAAAATAAATAAATCTACCGTGTTCATAGGGAATCCTACTTTTTGAAACATATATTTACTAAAATATATATTGACTGCCTCAGTGGTGCAGTGGTAGTGAACGGGACTGCCGCCTCCGAGGTCCCGGGTTCGACTCCCGGGTCTGAACAAATATTTGTGTGATCCACAAATGTTTGTTTCGATGTTTGGATGTTTTTATGTATAATTTGTATTTGGAACTATATAAGTATGTTTATCAGTTGTCTAGATCCCATAACACAAGCTTATATTAGCTTACTTTGGGCTAGACATTGCTATGTAAAAAAAAATATTCCCCCGAATTTATTATTATTATTATTAATTATATATTTCTATTATTCTATTCACGTACGTTAAATCTTAATCATACTATGTCATTTTAGGACGAGAAACTTGTTCAGTGCCAATGTCGAAATGGAGGTAGATGCGCGTCCGAAGCAGAACCAACTGTTTGTTCTTGCACACCCGGTTTCGTCGGTCAGCTCTGTGAAGAAAGAGCGCCATCATCTATGAGGGAAAGGGCTCCTTCTAACCCTTGCAGTGCAAGTCCTTGCAAGTACGGAGGCACTTGTCGGCCAAATCCTTCCTCAGGAATGAATTACACGTGCGATTGCCCTCTAGGTCGTGCTGGACTTAATTGTCAAATTGGTAAGTAGAAAATTTTGTTTACACACTAGTATACTTGAAACTGCAGTTACTGGTATATTGGTATATAACCTCATTACTTTAAGGGTTGAAGTGTAAGACTTAAAGAGGCGAATAAAAGCACATCCCAGGTTTCAAATCCAGGTTGGGCTAGGAAGCAACTGGGAATACGCTAACATAAAGTGCTGGACTTAATTGTCAAATTGGTAAGTAGAAAATTTTGTTTACACACTAGTATACTTGAAACTGCAGTTACTGGTATATTGGTATATAACCTCATTACTTTAAGGGTTGAAGTGTAAGACTTAAAGAGGCCAATAAAAGCACATCCCAGGTTTCAAATCCAGGTTGGGCTAGGAAGCAACTGGGAATACGCTAACATAAAGAAGAGAGAGACTTTGAGGGTTGACGTAATTATTATGCCGTCAAAGATTGACAATGAAATACAAGGAGTCCGTATGAGTAAAATCATGTTTGTGGCTGTATATTTATAATTATATTTAAAATCTAACTTAACCTAACCTATCTTCACGTTGTATCCCTGACGGGGTAGTCAGAGAGGACGGATCGCGAGGCTTCGCAATCCATGCATACTTCTTTCGCTTCTTCAATATTCATCAATCGCTTCATACACGCATGTCTGGGTATCCGAGTACTTTGACCTTTCCGTTTTTGAGCAATCTGCTCACGTGGTCTTCATATGTTAGTCTCGGCCTACCCTGACTTCTTCTACCCTCTACTTTCGCACAATATATATAACGCTGACACTTTCATTCAAACCTGCCATATTGCGTATCACTTCGTTACGTATTCGTTCGGCCAAAGTAACGCCGCACAATTTTCGACGAGAAACTTGTTCAGTGCCAATGTCGAAATGGAGGTAGATGCTCGTCCGAAGCAGAACCAACTGTTTGTTCTTGCACACCCGGTTTCGTCGGTCAGCTCTGTGAAGAAAGAGCGCCATCATCTATGAGGGAAAGGGCTCCTTCTAACCCTTGCAGTGCAAGTCCTTGCAAGTACGGAGGCACTTGTCGGCCAAATCCTTCCTCAGGAATGAATTACACGTGCGATTGCCCTCTAGGTCGTGCTGGACTTAATTGTCAAATTGGTAAGTAGAAAATTTTGTTTACACACTAGTATACTTGAAACTGCAGTTACTGGTATATTGGTATATAACCTCATTACTTTAAGGGTTGAAGTGTAAGACTTAAAGAGGCCAATAAAAGCACATCCCAGGTTTCAAATCCAGGTTGGGCTAGGAAGCAACTGGGAATACGCTAACATAAAGTGCTGGACTTAATTGTCAAATTGGTAAGTAGAAAATTTTGTTTACACACTAGTATACTTGAAACTGCAGTTACTGGTATATTGGTATATAACCTCATTACTTTAAGGGTTGAAGTGTAAGACTTAAAGAGGCCAATAAAAGCACATCCCAGGTTTCAAATCCAGGTTGGGCTAGGAAGCAACTGGGAATACGCTAACATAAAGAAGAGAGAGACTTTGAGGGTTGACGTAATTATTATGCCGTCAAAGATTGACAATGAAATACAAGGAGTCCGTATGAGTAAAATCATGTTTGTGGCTGTAAATTTATAATTATATTTTATAATCTAACCTAACCTAACCTATCTTCACGTTGTATCCCTGACGGGGTAGTCAGAGAGGACGGATCGCGAGGCTTCGCGATCCATGCATACTTCTTTCGCTTCTTCAATATTTATCAATCGCTTCATACACGCATGTCTGGGTATCCGAGTACTTTGACCTTTCCGTTTTTGAGCAATCTGCTCACGTGGTCTTCATATGTTAGTCTCGGCCTGCCCTGACTTCTTCTACCCTCTACTTTCGCACAATATATATAACGCTGACACTTTCATTCAAACCTGCCATATTGCGTATCACTTCGTTACGTATTCGTTCGGCCAAAGTAACGCCGCACAATTTTCAAAGTGATCGCATCTCCACAGCATTCAATTTACTTTCATGCATCTGCTGACATACCCAGGTTTCGCTACCGTAAAGCAAAGTTGGCACTAGCACTGCGTTATGAATCGCCAGTCGTGCTTCTTTTACGATGCTTTGTCACTTTACTAATTGGGACAAAGCAAGCACTCGCCGTTCTACATCCGAATCACATCTTCCATCCGCGCGAAACATACTCCCTAAATACACAATTTCATTCAATTTCTCTAGTCGTTTCTGGTTTACCCTAATCTCGCATTTGGTTCTTACGTCATCTCTTTCAAATACTAGAACCTTAGTTTTACTTGCATTCAAGCGAAGACGCTTACTTTCACACTACTCTTTCATATTAGTGACTAATGCCTGAAGGTCGGCTTCTGATGAGGCCATGAGCACTGCATCATCAGCGTACAGCAGACAGTTTACTTTAAAGTCACCCAAATTCACACATATATGTTTATAATTAGGTATAATGGAGAACACAAAAGGGTCAAAATATTTCTATCAAATACAGCTAAAATTGGAGCGTAGCTCATGGACATTCCATTACTTTTTATTTCACTTCTATACATGCAGTATTTCTGAAGTTATAACGTTGATAAGTTTTAGCCCGTTTTTTGAATTTCCGAGATTAGGTGCGCTCATTATGACGTCACATTTTGTTTCGATTTTCTTCGTTTTCCTATTACTCGTATGTCAAAGAAATAATATTATATAATATCCTTTATATCCGACTAGCTGACTTGCCCGGCTTCGTCCGTGACACACTTCCAACCCCGTGTCACCCATTTAATCCCGTCGCTTATTTCTTTTCCAAAAATGTATGAAAGTTTCCCCGATTTGTTGACATTTATGATTACTGCTCCGCTCTCCCCTGTAGTGGCGTGATGATATATAGCTAATAACCTTATATATAACCAATAAATGGGCCATCCTTTACAAAAAGAATTTTTCAAATCGGCCCAGCCTTTCTCGCGTGATGGCGTGACCAAGGGAAATAGGGATTCATTTTTATATATATAAGAAGATTACACGAAAGTGTATAGATTGGAAGCAGATTTTCTAAAAGAGCAGTTGGGTGCCAAGGCACCAGTGCCATTGTAGAGTAGTCGTCGATCACCTTGGACATCATGGTTTGTCTTGCTGCAGGAGTGCTGGGTGATTACCACGGTACGCGAGCTTTAATCCGACGTGCTCTTGTCGCCACCAGTGTGTCAGCTAAACTTAAACCGAATGGTTTGGCGCGCGACCACGATATGTCTTTAATGCCGTGGAGGATAGATAAGATAAATATTTGCAACTCGACCCTTTCGGGAGAAGGCTTGATTGGTACACATAAAAACAAATTAAGACACAAAAAAAACGAGAATTGTGTTCAAATGTTTGCGTAACGCGTTTACGTTGCGGGTCGGAAAACAGTCGGTTGAGAAGCCAATTTTAAATAATAAAAAGTACTCAAGGAGGAAAGTTAAGTAGGTAAAATATGGTAATGTTATGTAGAGAGGAAAGTTTTTATTAAAATATTTTTAACAAATACTTAGATCTAAATAGTTTTCACAGCAGTGCGCTTTAGTTTTAGGGTCTATTTTACATCAACTCTTTTTACGGTCATCATCCACTTTTTCCTCATTTTTGGGTTCAAAGGTACATAAAAAAAGAGTTTATCGGGTGTTTTAACTGTTGAATTTGAAGCAATAAGGGACAATGTAGCATTTTTCTTGCCATTTCTCCACTGATAATATTGATTTTTACTGCGAAGCGGTGTGCGAACGAGAGTGCTACTGTTAAATGAGTTGCGTTGTGACGTCATTGGCCAGTTTGCGGCCGTTCGCGTTTTTAAAAACTTTAGGCCGGATATACGCACTTTGATCGTAAATATTTCAGCTATTTTTTGAAATATAAAAAAAGAAAAAACACAATTCCTTTCGTATTCTTTTGTAGATTTATTTGGCATGTAAAGTAAAAAACGTTTGTGAGGTCTATTATATTTATGCTTCTTCTAAGCAAAATACGAGTATATGGCGCATACCGTAGTATAAACGTAGTACAATATACTAAATTTAAAGTGGAAAGATATTCAGTCTCAAGCTAGATTCGAACCAGCGTCCAGCTTGAGACGGAAAAAAAATCCACTGAAATTTGAATATAGCATACTGTTATCAAAATTGTTTCCAATTTACTATACTTTACGATTCTCAGTGAATCTAATTCCCTACAAATTTTTATACATTTCGCATGGCTTTAAACCCTTTTTTTTCCGTGGGGAAATCCTCATGGATGCTATGCCGGACTACTACTGACTAAAACCACACGTTACCCTTCTATCTGTTTATGGCCAGGAGCCCCGGGTGAGCACTCAGAAGGATATGGCCACAGGGCTCCTGACAGATGGCTTTAAACCCTACAAAACATTAAGTTCCTAAGAAAATTGTTACATAATCCTACAATGGCAGGTCTACAGCTGGGCACTAACGTTGGATTCAGCGGCAACGGATACCTGGAGCTTCCCGCGTCGCTACTGAAGTACGACTTACAATCAGGAGAGACGATAATAGCATTAGCCGTCAGTACTACTACTCGTGACGGGGTACTCTTCTATCAAGGAGAAGGACTACCAAACTATGGCGACTACATTTTGATCAGGGGTGAGTTTTGTAAAATATATTTACTCTTAAAATAAATATTTTGATTTTTTTTAACTATATACTGTCTCAATTATTAATCCAATATAAATGACGAAAAATTACGTATATATTAAGAAAAAGAAAAGTTTTAATCAGATATTCATAAGTTATATAATTGACGAAAAATGACGTATTTTTATGAAATTACTGTAATTTAAAATGAATTTATTAATTTTGCTAGTTAGTAGTTTAACAGATTGACATATTGAGTTTGTGTTAGAAACGGAGTTTAATTAATTTATTATAATATGATATGTAAAATTTAAGTATTTAAAATTATCTTATGTACCTACACTATTGCATTAGGTTTGCCTGTAATAATAGATAGTGATGTGCTGAAATAAATATATAAATAATAATAAATCAATATTTTAGAACATTTCTTATCAAGGCTTATTATATATTATTATCAAATCTCAAATTAAGCTAATATTAGCATATGAAACTAAACTAAGATTATTTTCGTATGTTTATGGATAGTGGCTGTAATAGACTGCAGTAATGAAAATAATATTGTTACAGTTGAACGAAGCGTTGTTGTACTAGAATGGGACATGGGTAGTGGCAAGTCTTCCATAGCTATAAATGATAAGATGATCACCGATGGACATCGTCATCAGGTATGTCAAGTATCATAATGTTTTACAACACAATGTATCAATCGGTCAACGTGAAAAAAGAATTGTACAACTTTTAACTTGAATCACTTGACGTTGAGAGACGATTATAAATTATTGGAACGAAGTTACTTAACGCGGCTTACGGTGGGCCGAGTCTACTGTTTTCCAAAAGAAAGCCGTTCTATTTCTATTCCATAGCGGTTCTATTATGATAAGTCCAACACTAGGTAGTCTACTAAAACTATTTTCACATTCACACTTGACAAGCTGCAGACTAGAGACAAAATAACTGTTTTTTGCTATCAAAATATTAATTGCAATAGCAATTGTAATAGTTGACTACGAAACCTGTCATTTTTTTCCGTCAGCTCTCTATCAAGCGACATTTTCTGTTCTGTTCTGACGCGAGTGAATTAGTAGACTTGGCCCCCGGGTAGTATGATTTAGTAGAAATCGTCGCGTAACAAAATGCCGTATGCTGTGTGGGTGTATTGAACCTACTACAAGCAAATGAGCAAACAAGCGTAGCCGGGGGCGCAACTCTCTCTCTTTCTCTCGGTCCCTGTCTCTTTTTATCATATAACCTCAACACTTTATTATTTTCTTTTTTGTAATCGTAAGAAACTTCGTTGCTGTCCCTCAATTTTTACTCAATAAACATTTACATTTATCACTCACTTGATATTTAATATTTCGTCTCACAGCAGAAGCACCACTTGCTGATTCTATATGGGTATACGTATACTATTTGGGTATTCGTTCATATGTTGATACATTTATTACAGATAATTGTCACTCTGGAGGAAGACGGCGCTATTCTCAAGGTAGACACACATGAGAAAACAGGCAGTAATATAGGAATATCGAGTTTTATGAATGTTGACTCCAATATTTATATAGGTACGTAACATTTTTAGATTTAGTTTAAGGAACTTACTACAATACAAAATGCTCTGGGTATATCTAGATTATTATATTCGTATTTCCCCGTTTTTAGTAACTCCAACAGTGAGGCCATTGACAAGTTTATATTTCTTTACAACTTCAAGGATTACTTTAAATTTCTTCACCTTTTTACATGACCTAGCTGCGGAGTCATAACCAAACACATTTATTTAAACGTAGTGTAAAGATCTGTGTAAAACGTTACTGAACTCTAATTTATCTTTTTTATAGGATATAATCTTATTATCATATTTGCTCTCATTTTAGGTGGCATACCAGATAATCTTAATCCACTAGGGTACCCCGGTTTCAATGGTTGTATAGAGCAGTTGGAGTTAATGAACTCACACCGCGGCCTTAATCTTGGAGAAGTGGCTGTTGCTGGAAGAAATGCTCAGCGCTGCAAGAAGTAAGTTACAAATTTTATAACCTCTACCAACTTCTTAGGTATTGAGACCATAGGCTTTGAATACTTCCTAGAGTCCACAGTTGGTGGACTTATTATTTAATAACTGTGACACATAAGCGTTCTTATGCGAACTTGTATCAAAAGTCCAGTTTGCTCATTTAAACTTTGAACTAACATTCTAAATATTTTACTCACGCTGCATTACGGATCATCAGCTTAATGTACCCAGACGAACATTACTTTGAAGAAGTTGACGTGTTCGAATCACCTCCACCAGGTTACTTCTTCAACACTAACCCTCGAATAACAACTAATACTATGAGTCTAGTCTTACCGCCTGTTGTGTGCTATTTACATTTACATGATAGTACCTAATCATAGATATGCAGGTATGTATTATGTGTAGTTACTTAGACTACTAAAAAACTAATATGTAGTAATACTCTTTACTATTACTAAATAAATTTGTAAAATATGCATATAAATGCCTCTGCCACTCCTTCGGGGATAAGGCGTGCTAAATAAAACAAATAGTAAAGAATATTACCAATAAATTATACAACTCAACCAATCCGTATACTGTGCTGGACATAAACCTTTCCCAATTTTGTTATCATTTTGCATCCAGTCCCATACAGCAACCTTTGTAGGTCATTGGTTCACCTTACTGGGTGAACACTTACCTTATGTCTACTCAGTTGCCGTTTGAGAAGTCGTCTACAACAAATTTATTTTCTTTACTGTGAAAAATTCAAGATTATATTCTTTTCTTGATTACCAATTATGTTTAGTCATTGTTATTTAGTCATCCCAGCATTCTTGGGTTCAGTATCTACCTGATCATCTTACTTTAACTATGGTCATTGCTTGAAATGTCTTAATCCCCCTGTCACCTGTATTACTGGCCATTAGCATAACTGGAATTTAAATAATTCAGTGACACCATTGAATGATACCTAGTAAATAAATGTTCAAATTATGATAACTTATTTATAGAATTAAAATTCAGTATATAATCATGAAACATTTTTAATATAAGTATATTAATATAAACTTGTTGTGTAACTTTTAATATTCCTATCGTCCAGCAAAATTCGTATTGCGATTAAGAATTTATCACGGTATAATATATAGAATTACGAAGGAAATCCTTTTGTAGTCAAATTGTATGGCAAATATCGACGATAATAATTGGCAAATGCGTGTGTATTTGTGCGTCTCTTATTGTCTAGTTAAATTCAATATATACAATTTATTTTCGACCGATATACTGTAATATATAACGAGCTTTTTTGTAATCAAATCTTTTGATAGAAATTAGTCATTGGAAAATATAATATATCACTAACTTACTTATCATGCACGCATTTATCACCCAACGTGGGTGCCCGAGAAAAATATACGCCCACATTTCATTGTCTGTATGTCCCACTTAACACGTGATGAGCCCATTGCCGTATTGAAATGAACAGGCATAGGTTGTGGTGACCTGCTATTGAAATTCTTCATACTCATAAGATACGAAATTTGTAATATTTTTATCTGATAAGTATAAGAAAATGAAGTCATTATCATCACCAGAGCTAATTAACGAGCACAGCTAGACATAAGTCTCACCGAACCACTGTAGACGTTCTTTATGACTGCCTCTGTGGCGCGGTGAGAGTGTATCCGACTGCCACGCAAGAGGTCGTGGGTTCGATTCCCACTAAGGATAAAACTTTGTGTGATAAGCACGATGGTTTATTCTGTGTCTGGGTGTTATTTATCTATATATGTATGTATTTAGAAATATATAAGTATGTTTATTAGTTATCTGGTTACCATAAAACAAGCTCTGCTTAGTTTGGAATCAGATGGCGTTGTGTGAGTTGTCCCAACCATATTTATTATAACTTATTTAATTAATATTTTATTTTATCTTGCACTGTTTTTATTCCTAATACATATTTTTTGCTTTCAGCTTTATATAAACCCACCATCGACGTCATATGCGCGAACGAATATACGACAACGCAAAAACTTAAAGTATAACAAAGCATACTTATCTGAAACTGCAATCTTAATAATTTCGTACTGCTATTTACGTCAGAACGACAAAAAAAGATTACAATATTCGTTTCTTCAATAGATGTAATAAAGGTTAAATGTTGTACTAGTATTAAGGTACTTTCAACAACCAGACAATACGGTTAGCTTAGTGTATAGATAAATGTTATTTCAATTGATACAAATGACCACGTGGAGGAGTCGTTTAGCACTATTCCAATAAACGTCGATGCCACTGTCGGTAACATTGTTTGGTGCCATAAGAAGAATTTTAAAATGTAGTTAGGTATCTATTAACTAATAACTTTTAAGTACTCAGTTTTCTTTCAGCTTGTCGGTTAAGATGTTCAGTAATCTCTCTATAGATATACCTATTTCTTTCCTATTTTCGCCCAGTGATATGTAATTGTGCCAAACGTGATATAAATATCGTTTCATTTACCTTTCCACTGGCATTCTTCTTTATATTATTAATATTTAAGTTAGCTCCTTCGCTTTGTAAGCAGCGAACATAATAGGAAACCGATAAGTACTTCTTATTTACGTGCATTCATATTTAAGTGAATTAAAGAATCGATTACGATGGCATTTAATAAAATTATTATCGTTTTTTTTTAATTTTGACATATATTTTAATAATAAAATTATAATATGTGCATTAAATGTATCTGTTGTTAGCCTATATAAGAAATATATGACTATTATGAACTGATATGATATTATGATAATATATCTTTACACTGTGTAATATTTTAAATGAACCTCTCTATACGTATGAACAATCCATAATGACACTGCTAAGTGAACAAATTTGACTAACAATAAGAAAGAAAATAAATGACTACCTGTAAAAATATCTGATGTATTATTTCTATCTCGAGCATTTCCTTGTCCATTCCAATTTCCTTGAAGGTTGTTAATATAATATTGGCATTGGCATGTGCTTCTCAAACATTTCGAAAAGCATGTTGCCCACAGAACTTTGTAAAGTTTTTTTGTAATTATTTTATGGCCTGGTTACTAAGACCTTTCATCCATTTCTTAATTCATATTTCTTCAATCTTCTTTCTTATTATCTTAAATGTCCCTGTCCTCTACTTCTTAGTCAAGTCTAGTCTTTAGTCAAGGTAAGTCTCACCTCAGTATAATGGTAGTTGTTATAATGAGGTTTTCAGTTGATTTTACGCGGCTAAAATAGCATTTCACTGCATATATATCATTGTCTTTCACTATAGCACGTTAACACAACTTTTATGTCCAGGAAACCACCACTCCCGCACATAAAACAAGATAAATGCACTAGTTTTAGAAAATAATATTCAGGAAACGTCTGCACTTGTTAATTTTCTCGCGTAGAAACTCTTAGACAAAGTACTTTATCTAAGCTACAGAACAAGATATCTTACTCACTCCCTCTCGCTGGCACCCTATATATAAACGAAAGTTATAAAAATACCGTGTGCCAAGTTTTCGTCGAAGTGCGAAAATCGACGCGACCTGTCAGTTGCCTACCATTTGTCTGTTGTAATTAGTGTACTCGTAAGAAAGCAGGACCCCTAGCCACGCTTCGCCGTATGAAGGTGTTTAGTAGAGAGCGCGCGACTGACATTAATTTGTTTATCAATCACGCCTTATCCCCGAAGGGGTGGCACATTTTACATTGTCCCACGTAATAGATGGTGAGCCCATTGCCGTGTTGAAATAGACAAACTCAGGTTATATACGATAGATAAAGCCTTCAACTTGGCTTAACGACTGCCAATGTTACTGGCAACTGGAACCAACGGTTTTAACGTGTCTTCTGAAGCGTGGAAACACTCGTAAATGCAAATACCACAAAGTACCCTTCCGTAACCAGTCATAGTGAAAGTTGCTTAGCAGTGATCGTTTCAGATACTGAGTCAGCGGCGCTACGAGCACTTTATTGATTTGTGATTTTGCTTTTCTAGGCTTATTTCTAGGTTATTACAAAAAAAATACAATAAACCAAAACGGAATACGTATGTACTACGTGCAGTTCATTGATGACGTGTACGGTACATTCGGTACGCTTATATTTAAAAAAAGGTAATGTAATTTATAATGAAATTAGTACTAAAACCTCTAAGGCCTCTCTAACCTCAGGTTATGGAAAAGAGAAGAAAATCTCGATACTAAACCATGTCCCATTTGGCCATCATGTTGAAACAAAGGGCTGTCCAAACAATTTTAGCCATTATATTGAGTAATTCAAGTGGAAGAATCTGTATTATAATTAAACTCAAGACACTATCTGTAAATATTTAATAAGTTTCCAAAATTTTCCATTGTAAGTCATCCGTGTTGTATCGATATAGAAAACTAACAATTATTTTGGTAATTATTATCTGTCTGTCAGTCTGTAGCGCAGTGGTAAATGTATACACCCGACATGCTGAGATCTCGGGTTCGACTCCCGGGGCAGAACAAATATTCGTTGGGTCCTCAAATGTGTCTTTCAGAGGTTTAATGTTTTAAACCTATGTCTAATGTTATAACCTAGGTTTAATGTTATAATCATCCGAGCGTCTATCATAGTTGCGTCTCGCGACGCCCAGGGTCCTAGTTCCTGGTTTTTCTCCTCCACTTCCCACGGTCGTTGGCATCCCCTATAGCGAGACCATTGGTACGCATATCATCCTTTACGACGTTAAGCCAGTACTTCTTGGGTCTTCCCTTCTTACCGGGACCCGGCAGGGCCGACGTGGCCAGACATATATTTCCCAAGTATCCTGGTGGTTGCCGCAAGACTTGACTATACCAGCGAAGGCGACACTCTTGCAGCTTATCGTCAATGTCACGAACGTGAAGGCGGTCGCGGATGTGAGATTTCCACATGCAGTCCCTCCGCGTGACTCTACACATTCACCGCACCATCTTCATTTCAATAACACGCAGCTCCTTCTTGTGTCGCTCCGGTAGTGGCCACGCCTCAATACCATGTACATGTAAAAGGACAGGCCTAGTGATGGTCCTATATGTGTTTTGGTTAGCTGTTACATATGAAGGTATGGTTTATAAAATGTACCTAAATATTTAGAAATATATAAATTTCTTTCACAATTTAAGTTTGTGATTTGGTATTCAGACCAAATCCCAAATCACAAACTTTAATTAGCTTAATTTCGGCTATATAGAGTTCTGTCAAAAAAAACCTCTCAAAGAGATCGTCAACAGTGTCTGAGGTATGCAAGCTGGCAGTCAGCGAGTACATAGAACTGACTAACAGAAGTTCTATGACTACTAAACTCAAGTGGTATAATGTTTGTATAGAAATCGTATGAAATCGACGCACATTCAAAAACATAGTAACAGACTTTGTCGTCTTTGTTGATTATTATTTAACTAGTGGTTCCGGAATATCTCTATTTTATCAATTTAAAAAAAATCAACATTTTTTTTTTCGTTTTGAGTGCTCTTGCCAACCACTACGAGACCATTTCCCCTCCCCTGCCTCGATTTCCCCCTTGATCTTAAAACCCCCTCGCTGAAAGTTGTTGTCTACATCAAGCATTGTCCATGCCAATTTATATGCAAATACGATGAAAAATGCGACCTGTAGACTAAATGGACAGAAGGACTGTCGAACATCAATAGCATTTTTCCCGTACCAGTGGTGTTTAAATGGCAATTAAAGAATTATTAGTTACTTTAATTTTAGTGATTGACTAAAATTGTAATGTCTATTTATGTTGTAGTATCGTATTAACTAATTGAATCCAGATTCACATGGCGGAAATCCATTTTTAAAAACTATAATTATTTTGTTTAATTGGTATTTCTGCAATATTCCGCTTTTTTAAATTGTCGTACGATGTCGACACTTGTTTCACACAGGAGGCATTATCAAGACAATATTACAATTGCAGGATATCTCAAAAATAACATTTAAAACAAAATCATTATAGTTTTTTAGTATCGTAATAGTTAAGAACTGTAAAGATATTGTAATTGTTTTGAGGTAAAACAAGCCCAAGACATATTCCTGTGAGAAACCGAAGCGGGAAAACTTTAAAGCGAAGCTGCGAGCATTAGCTACTAAAATTTTAAACTGCGACGAATATTCAATTTCTCAAAATTGCAGCGCTTTATTTCTTATCATCTATTATTGGGCCGTAGTTGTATGGTGATCGGAAAATATAATTGAAGGATTGACCGGTGAAATTTAACATATTATAGCCCGAATGAAGAGAACATTTATCATTCCAGTTCACACACGTTTTTTCAATACTGTAGTAAATATCATTTGGGACAAAATTGTTAAACGATTCAAGCGGGTTATCGTCTTCTGGTTCATCATAGGCACCAATAGTAGTTATTACGTATTCACTTAATGTAGAAACCTCCATGTGAGCATATTCATTTGATTTATTTTCATTAGTTTTACTTATTTCAGTTATGTATGCTGCAAGAACAGTATAATTGTCATATTTGTCTGTTTGATTGTATATTTCGTCTTGAACCAACTCTTTTTCAGTTTCCGTTATAGGCGCGTCGCTTTTGTCTTCTGAATAACCTAAATAAATAATTGATTATTTAGACAAGGGATAGCGGATAAAAGGTTAAGGAACGTCTTTAAAATACGGTCTAGGCTACCCGCTACACAAGTCAAAATCATCGTTGTTCATAGTTGTTTAGTTTGATTACTCAAAATTAGTAATAGCTCGGATTTATATTAAATCCTAAAGAGTATCTGATAGCATGGAATGTTGATGTGGATACTCTACCTATATGTAAAGAAATTAATCAATAGTCCATCCACTCATTTGGTTCAAGGCACAGTATTGTTTGTTGATTGTCAGTAATTTGTACTGTTTATACAAAACTGTTTATGAATGAAGACTAGAAAATGTAGAAAAAATTGTTCCAGTACCAATGTAATGACAGCACGTGGTTTACCAAGACTAACCACGACAACGAAACAAACAGCTGATAATATCCAAATAGCAGATCTTCCTACAAATACTATAAGTGAGAAAGTTTGATGTATTAATATTTTTGTCCATACAAACAACAGGTGAATGGATAGGGCTGAATATACGGATAGAAAGGAAGGAAACATTATTTTTCTTATATCATTTAAAGGTTTTTGATAAATACGCAGTGAGTTTAGGGTTAAAAAGATTCAGAATGTCATCCTCTGGAAAGCCTAAATACGTGAAGGCAAGTTGATTTCAAACCATTATTCAATGCAATAATTGCCATCGACCACGTTTGTTAACCCAGCGATACATTACGGACGCATTAAATGCATCACGAACTCAATGCATAACATAAAGCCACCGGCATTCATTTTCATCTTTTAATCATTTTAGCATTAGCTTAGCATTATCCTTTACTGTAACAGTTTACAGTTTGGAGCTAAGTAGCAATAAAAAATTAAAGTAACTATAGTGTTTTTAACTTAGTAGCGTAGCGAATCCCAGCAGGTAGCACGCAGGTTACATTCACTACAACCATCTCAAACCACACCGTTCAGTCGATAACAAATGCTACCCTAGGGTCTCTCTAAGCAATCCTCCATGATGGCTTATGTTTCATATAGCGGGTCTTACCTTGCTGTTCCTGTTCTTCTTTTATTTTCCATTCTTGTTCTTGTTGCTGTTTTGACTTTTCCTCCTGACTCTGTTGCTGTTCGTGCTCTTTTTCATAATCATGTCTCTTTTCATTTTTCTGCTTCTGATTTTCTTCTCTCTGTTCCTGTTCCATATCTGACTCCTCAAAAGGATTAATTGAAATATATGGGGCTTGAGAAGTAAAATTAACCTGATATTGAATATTCATTTTCTTTTTCACGTATCTACTTTTCCACATGCCATTTTGTTTTACAGATAGAGGTTTTGACAATTCAGTTATAAAAATCGTTTGGGTTTGCTTTTTAATCAAGTTGTTAATGTTGACTGATTTGGGTAGGTCGTATGATTGGTTAAAAATAGATACTACTTTAACAGCGACGTTGTTCATCTGGGAAGATATATCATTTATAACAGCAATGTGGGCTGCTTCGGGCACTGGCCCACTAGCCAACTGTAGTTTTCCTTTAGAGTCTTTGTAGAATATGATGGTTGCTAAAACGTACGTGGTGTTCGTAATCAATAAAGGAGCAGACGTAGCAGTAGATAAGAGGTAAACTAAAACTTCTAATGTTATCAACAACATTCGTTAGTTCATAGAAACTTCTTGATAAACTGATATTGATTTACATTTGTGAAGGTACCAAATGTGCATTGAGTAACATTAGAGCTATGCTTCATCACTGCGAATACATTATTAAGTATCAAATCACATAATGCACCTTATTTGTCCTTAAAAAAGTTACTATTATTGTTTTTCGCTTGTATAAAAATAACTATGGAACTAAATTAAGAAGAAACAAGGCAGGCTTATGTAAAATCTAATAATAATCATAATGGAAATTAATTATGTTTTGCAGTCTCACTTATTTTCATTTGATTACCGTAATTAATTGTGATTAGATATTTTATGTTGGTAACTAGGTACTTACTTGTAACTAGACTTACTCTTCTATATCTGTGCTCGTAACCACTCGTAACTCAAATATGGCCAATTCTATTTCCATTGCAGCTAAGTGTTTTATCTGATTAAACTAATTGGGATAACTTGGGGGAACTGATTGATTACTATAAGAATTAGTTTTTAGAATTAGTATTACCTATTTCAATAGTGCAAAAGACGTAGTAAGAATATACAAACTAATTTGATTTGAATTTGATTTTATACAGAACAAAAATGAATGCCGACTAGAATATTATTATCATAGAATATTACTCAGTAAATTGGTATAATGCCACTTTTTGTTCTACTAAAGTATTTTATTAAAAAGGTGAGTGACATTCTTCAGTCTTTATATAAGGTGGCCCATTTAGAACGGTCAGTATGGGCAACACTCAAATAAAAAAAACATAGAGAGATAGGTTTTAAGGAACCCTGTTATCGATTTTAGTTTAAAGACCTTGGTTTCTGATTTGAATATTAACTTGAGTTAATATTCAAATCAGAAAGTTCGAAAATTAATTCTGTCTAAATAACGAATTATAGTGGGTGCCTAGCACGTACAATAATACTTTATTTGATCTACTTTTTTTTTTTTTATTTAAGAGTTCCTGGGTTCGATTCCCAGGTCGGAACAAATATTTGTGTGATCCACAAATGTTTGTTTCGGAGTTTGGGTGTTTCCTATGTATAAAAAAAAACTTAACTATCTTCACGCTGTATCCCTGACGGGGTAGTCAGAGAGGACAGATCATCGCCAGGCTTCGCGATTCATGCATACTTCTTTCGCTTCTTCGAGATTCATCAATCGTTTCATACACGCACGTCTGGGTATCCGAGTACTTTTGACCTTTCCGTTTTTGAGCAATCTGCTAAAAATTAATTAATTAATCTGTGTCCTATGTATAATATGTATAAATATCCATCACGCCTTATCCCCGAAGGGGTGGCAGAGGCATATTATATGCCCACTTTTCACCGTGTGGATTCCTGTCCCACGTAATAGGTGGTGAGCCCATTGCCGTGTTGAAATAGACAGACGCAGGTTGTGGCTACCTGCTGTTGAAATTTTCAAGCCGCCCATAAGGCCTTCAACCAGGCTTAACGACTGCCATTTTACTGGCAACCGGGACCACCGGCTTAACGTGCCTTCCGAAGCACGGAAACGCTCGCAAATGTAAATGCCACAAAGTGGTCACCCATCCGAGGACCAGCCATAGTGAAAGTTGCGTAACTCAGTGATCGTTTACAGAACACTGAGACCGCGAGGCCACGAACAATAATATGTATATATTTAGAAATATATAAGTATGTTTATCAGTTATCTAGATTCCATAAAACAAGCTAATATTATCTTAATTTGGGCTAGTTGACACTGTGTGAAAAGTGTCCCACTTTATTTATTTATTTAAATTGATAGTTAAGAGATTTAAACAAAAATGGTCACATTGTTGTTTTTTGTTTGAAGTCTGTTTACCTTTTTTTAAAGTATATTTATTTTAAAATTTTTAGCGTTGTTAATACGTACCTACCTACGCGATGAATAGATTAATACTGCTAGTTTGTAGCTAGTACTCAATTTACTGTCTCCAGAGTAATCAAATGTCGATATCAAAAGTCTATACATAATATCTAGAAGAAAAATCACCTAACTCTTAAACATAGCTCAGCATCAGCTAAGCATTGACCTAACTTCAACTTTTAGAGCTTGTGGCATTTGTGGATAGGCTTCCACTAGTCCGCCAATGTCATGTTTCGGACTGTTTCGGTTCGGATTAGGTTTCGGAAGGACAAACTGTCAAACTCATTTTACGGTTTGTCAACTGAACAGCCAAAAGGAATTTATATTTTCCGACCAATTGTTTAAAAACTAAATTTTCTTACATAACTGTATACATATATAAGTCTAAAAATATAGTAGATATTTACAACTTTAAACTAACATACGCTACGTTTATTTTATCAATTATCGTTATTTTAAATCTGTGAAATAAAATTACTTAACTAGAAAATATACAAAATTACAGCCTAATTTTATTAATACTAATAAAATTACCTAGTTTATATACAAGAGGCAAAAGTAGTTTAAGTGACGTAGGTCGAGGAATATTAGAAGGAATTACATCATAAAGCGAATATCTTAATTTATTACAACTAAAAAATATATGGTCCACGTCTCCATCTTCAAAACCGCATTCGCAAATAGAATTGTCCCTTATTCTAAGTTTGGCCAAAAATACAGGTGAACATGAATGATTTAACCGTAGACGACTGATTATAGAAGTAGTACTTTTATCTAATCTAGGACATTTTGCAAACCAGGGCGTGTGAGGGATTTCTGGCTGTATATCCCCATAAAATTTGCCTTTAATAGTTTTTGATATATTCCAAATTCTAGTCCATGAGTTTATTAAATTTATTCTCAAGGATGAGCATAGATCGTAGGAATATATTTCTGCGTTTAACCCGCTATTACTGCGTTTTTCGCACATGAATCAGCAGTTTCATTGCCTGAGATACCTGAGTGACCAGGAATCCAGGCAAGAGTAACATTAATATTCTGAACGTGGCAACGAAACATAAACAGCCTTATTTGAAGGATAATGGGAGACATTAATTTTGAATTAAAAGGGTTTGACAAAACAGCTTGAAGGCAACTTTTTGAGTCTTAAAAAAATGTAGAAGTGTTTAAATTATGTGCTTTAATGAAGGAGATAGCTTCTAGAATTGCAATGGATTCACCCGTAAAGACTGAGGAAGTAGCAGAACATTTATAGTTCAATATCATTCTTGTAGAAGGAATCCATACAGCAGCACCAACTGGACCATTGACCTAGATATACCTATTATAATCGGGTAACCAATAATAATAATAATAAAAATAAACCTGGCAACACTACACCAATACCAATTGTCATTGTTTACGTAAAAAATTTAATAATTAAAATTCAGCAAATAAAAATCAGCTAAAACATTATTCATAAGATCCGGAATATGATTTTAAATTACAGTAAATATTTATTTGGATATAGCACATTCAAATCAACATTATTTGTAAAAACTGCGATTTCAAAGATTTGACATGACGTCTAACGTCATACCTTATATTATAGAACACAGAATTGGATAATGAAAAATAAATTGCAATGCTCACAAGATCCAGGACAAAACGCATTGCACAAAATCCATCCCCGGATTCGCCGAAAAGCTACGCCTCGCAGCCGACGGTGAGCGCAGTCTCTACACCGACTGCTGCTGAGGCGCGAGCTCGAGCTCCAGCAGCGAGTATTTCTCTCCGCCGTCGTCACCACCACCAGCGCGGCGGCGTGGGAGAGGCCGGACTCCGACACGCTTGGGGTCCCGAGGCCCATTGGCTTCGAATAGGGCTCCCGCTACCGGTGGTGATGTGCACCGCATGCGATGGACTCATTCAATGAATGAAAACGTCATGCGGGCATATTTTGTGGCTACAGAGGGGGGAACCAACCTCACTGCGTACCGAGATCGTATGTTCCTTATGTTTCAGGATCTTGAACCAGGTGTCAACGTTACAGCACAACGTCTATCGGATCAAGTGCGTGCTATCCAACGTTGTCATTTGTTGGATAGTACTGCACTTGAGAGGCTACTCTCTGACTTACGGCAAGGAAATGCTATTTCTCCCGCATCACAACCCATAGGGAAATCAAGACCATTACCTCTCACACCTAACGATGTTGGGATGGATAGCGTGCCTTTAACCGTGAGTACTCAGTGCAATGAACAGATAAGGAGTGCTTTGGAATGTGCGGTACGGGAATATTTTGATGTTGATTTAGATTTAAGACCACGTCTACCACGTTTGCCAATGCATAAACGCAGTATGGCACTGGTGTGTACCCTGGATTCACTATTACCTAGCTATTTAGATAATAGTGAAAATCTCAGTGATAAGTACTCAATTTTGTATTGTGCAGCTGTTGCAGCACGTCGAGTAGCTGGTGTTAAGTTCCCAGGCCACAAAACCACTACTCGACCAATTCCTGCTGTACCACTGTGGCAGTTCAGGATTGAACGGCGGCGGCGTAGTTAGTTAGAGTTATGCGTTTTGTAACTCGGGCTTTTGAAGGGACTGGAATAAGTGATTACGCAAACCGAGTTACAGAACGCATTGACTTCCTAAAGCAGAAAGTTTATGCCGCATTAGACGATACAAAACTAGAACAGATAGATATGTCCTGAATCGCACATTTCAAAAAGATGAGCGGCGTGTTTATAGTAATTGGGAGCAACCAGATGCAGTGGGTGACACGCATTTACCAGATAATGAGGCAACGAATTCATTTTGGCGTAGTATTTGGTCAGTGCCTGTCACCCATACAGAGGGTGAATGGATGAGAGGTGTCAAGCGAATGTGTGACTCCATTCATCCAATGGAGCCACCATCAATAACATCTGATGATGTTGCAAATGCAGTCCGTCAACTTCCTAACTGGAAACCTGTAGGACCAGATGGACTGCACAATTTTTGGCTAAAGTGGCTTCGGAGTTCACACAGTCATTTGGCATCTCAATTTCAATCATCCTTAGAATCTGGGTTGCTTTCAAGTTTTATGACCACTGGAGTAACCCACCTGCCTTATAAGTCAGGTAGTACCACGGACCCCAAAAATTATAGACCTATAACGTGTCTTCCAACGTTATATAAACTACTTACATCTATTCTGAGAGTAAAAATAGTTTTCTCATGTTACTGAAAATTCAATCCTATCAGGCTCTCAGAATGGATGTAGGACTGGGGCCCGTGGTACTAAAGAGCTCCTTATTATTAATACGACCATTAGCCAACAGGCTCGTCGTAAACGAAGGGATTTGGCGACATCTTGGATAGACTATAAGAAGGCTTCTGACTCCGTGCCTCATTCATGGCTCATGAGGGTGCTGGAGTTGTATAAGATTGATGCAACTCTATGCTCCTTCTTGGAAACATGTATGGGGCAATGGAGTACGGTCCTTCGCTATCCGGGATGTCAAGAAATTCTTAGTGACGATGAACCTATAAAGATAAAAAGGGGTATTTTCCAGGGTGACAGTTTGAGTCCTTTGTGGTTTTGTCTAGCACTTAACCCTCAGTACTATATTAGAGGGTTTAGGGCTGGGCTATCATTTGCAGAGAAGTGGTCAAGTTATATCCCACCTCTTTTACATGGATGATTTGAAACTCTTTGCCTCCAACGATATCCAATTGAAAGTCTTACTAAAGGCAACTGAAAACTTTAGTAATTCTATCAAGATGGAATTTGTGTAGACAAATGTGCAACCATGCATGTTAAAAGAGGTAAGATTGTGGAATCTAAAGGCATGGAACTTTCAGATTCCACAAAACTTAGATCCCTTTCTGCAAATGAAATCTACAAATATTTGGGTATGACACAGGCATTAGGAATTGATGACAAACTTATGAAACAATCGCTAATCGTATCCTGGGCCGCTTGAAAAAGGTACTGAAAAGTCTTTTATCAGGCGGAAACAAGGTGCGCGCTTATAACGATTGGGTCATACCATTGTTAACCTACTCCTTTGGCATACTCAGATGGACTCAAACAGAGCAAAAACCCTGGATAGAAAAGTTCGTACTCTGTTTACTGCATACCGAATACATCACCCACGTTCGTCTGTCATGAGGTTGTATATCCCGCGGAAGTTTGGGGGTCGAGGCTTCTTAAATGTTAAGAATCTCCACAACCGCGAGATATGCAACCTTAGAGAATATTTTCTGTCAGCGGACGATAGTATGAATCGGGATGTAGTAGCAGTAGACAATGGACTTACCCCGCTTAATCTGGCTAAAAAGAACTGGCGCAAACCTGTGATATTACTGATGATCGTAAGGAGATATGGAGGAGCAAGGAGCTTCTTGGACGCTTTTTCCGGGCCTTATATGGGTCCGACGTAGATTTAACAGCATCTGTTTCCTGGCTACGGTTTGGTGACCTCTTTGGAGAAACTGAAGGTTTTGTCTGTGCAATTACAGACGAAGTAGTAATGACGAATAACTATCGGAAGTATATTCTGAAGGATGGGACGATTGACTTTTGTCGGGCATGTCATCGTCCGGGAGAATCTATTAGACATATTATTTCTGGTTGTTCTCGTCTTGCTAACGGGGAGTATTTGCATAGACACAATCAAGTAGCCGGGATTGTCCATCAGCAACTAGCTCTTAAATATAAACTTGTGGAATTGGAGGTGCCCTATTACAGATATGTACCCGACCCAGTTCTTGAGAATGGTCGTATCACTTTGTACTAGGATCGATCTATCATTACTGACAGGACTATTGTTGCCAATAAACCTGATATAGTAGTGATCGAACCTGATATAACCAATACGACCAATGAACCTGATATAATAGTGGATCGATTAGAGCGTCGCGCAATGATTGGATATTACCATCCCACATGAAGAAATTCTCTTGAAAGCAGAAAAAGAGAAACAATTAAAATATTTGGACTTGACTCACGAGGTTGTCGACATGTGGGATGTGGATTCGGCAATCATTGTCCCGATAGTCGTATCAGCACAAGGGTTCATTGCCAAGAGCCTCGATCAACATCTTACGAGGCCCGCATTAGGCAGCTGGGTCAAGGGCTTGATGCAGAAGGCAGTTTTCCTCGATACGACACGCATTGTGAGGAGGTTCCTGTCTCTGGAACCATAACCACCGGTAGCTTGGTCCCTGTACCCGATACCGGTGGGCTACTATTTTTTATATTTTTAAATGTATTTGTTTTTATAGATATATTTAAAAATGTAATTTATATGTTTGTATTGTAAATAAAGAGAATAATAATAATAATAATAAAACCCTCGAGGACAGTCGTTTTCTTTTATAGGATTAACGCAACCCTATGAG
Source organism: Thumatha senex (assembly GCA_948477245.1). Classification (NCBI taxonomy): domain Eukaryota; kingdom Metazoa; phylum Arthropoda; class Insecta; order Lepidoptera; family Erebidae; genus Thumatha; species Thumatha senex. Next base: position 11,084,990 of record OX419725.1, on the reverse strand, counting down.
GGCATAGTAGATTCGCTTTTTGAGTCATCCACTTTCTGATATCAACAAAAAAATGTATCAGAAAGTTATTGAAAAGCTTACATCCGCAGGGCAGCTTGTGGCGAGCAGAATGTGCGTGGCATCACATCGGTCCCGATTCCTCAGAGTTTTGTTGCGCTTCTGCACCGGTTAGGATTTAATGGCCTAACGGGAGAGCAGTGTGAGTGCTACTCCCGGGAGTGCAGCAAACCTCAATTCTGGCTTGCCTTAATTGGCCGGTCTGAGGGAGGGAGCCAGAGCTATATGCTCGGAGGTGGAAGTGTCATTTTCAAGGGCATAACAATGGGGAAGGCCTGTCCCGCGAAGGTGAAACTGGCGCCGCACCGCTCAACACCCCAAGCCGCTCACACCGGTGTTGCCCTCTGTCACCTTACAGGCTTATCATGCCTATGGCGATTGTATAGGGGGCCCATCTAGTGAGTTGGCAAGTCACCGTCTGCCAGTATTTTTATAATAATATATTAAAAAGGCAGACGCCGTTTTCATCAATAGCTTAAATCACCCAATCCATTTAACACCCAACCCAATAGCCCATTTCATAGTTAGCACATTTCACAATAGTTTAACTCCCATTGGAGGTGATCCATTACCATTCTTCTACATAAGTCGGGCGTGGATTGTCTGTAGTGAGGGTCCCATTTTCTATTAGATTAAAATTCTCAAAGGGCCTCTGCGTGTTGGACCAATATGTCCCCATGTAAGCCTGCAAAAAGACCGCGTATCTTCACAAGAAAAAAAAGAAGATACCCGTGAAGAAGAGACAATAATAATAATAAAAATGTTTATTTTTCTCTTTCACAAAGGTTAAACTTAAGACTTCCAACAGTACACACAATTAATTCTATTTTATTTCAAAACAATACACTTCTTTTTTTATCATCGATAAACACCTCTGTGAGAGACTGGTATCTGCACTAGGAAGTCCTGTCAGACAGATTACCAGACTAGAATTTACGGTGCTGTGTGCTAGAAGTACCTCCTTGAAACGTTATTACACAGGTTATTTGGTTATTTTTACAAATCAAAGTCCTTGCTTAAATAGAGATTAAACAAAATAAAGGTGGTACGTGGTATGTGTGTGTGCCTGAGTGTGAGTGTATGTGCCTGTGTGTGAGTGTGCTTGCGAGAGTCAGAAAAAGTGTAAGAGAATGAATGTCTGTGTCAAATAATAATAATGAAGTTTGTAACAGGTTCTCAGTTTCCTCGTAATTAAGTTATTTTAACCAATTAAAGATAATTTGTCTACACTTGCCTCTGGGAAGCGAATATATTTGAAGAATTGGATTTAATTTTTTATACAAATGGCCACCCAGAAAGCAGAACATTATATGGGATAAACTGTTTCTAAACAACATTGGAGCGCTAATTCTGGTATTTCTGCGTTTTGACTGGCTAGGGTGCATGTACCTGATCTCGGAATGTTTTCTTAGAACTGTGTGGAGAATATACAATTGACGTACCGTCAATACGAGTACCTTACAATCTCCATACAATTGATCAGTGGGATAATGGAACGGGAGAAAATGAGCTACCTTTAGAACAGCTCTTTGAGCTCGTTCTACTGTAAGAATCAGTGTCTTTGCGGCTTCGCCCCAGACTGAAATACAATAAGTAATGAGAGACTGACATATAGCGAGATAGGTATTTAAAATAACATTTGTATCAGTGACTATTCTCAGATTTCTGAAGATGTATATAAGTTTCTGAATCCTGGACGCTACTCGTAATAGGGTTAAATGAGGTTTGAATATCAGATTTTTAGCAATGATGACTCCAAGGTATTTGGTATCCTCTTTACTTTGAAGTTTGGGACAAGCACAATCATTATCAAGATTCAGACAGGAGTGAACAATTAGACTGAAATTTTGAAGTTCAGGGGAAGGAGAAGGGGCTAAAGACATTGGGATATAATTTGTTTTTTCGACATTAAGGAACAGAGAGTTAATGGAAAGCCAATTATTGACGAGATTCATACTAGATTGTGCAAATTTGAAAGTTTGTTCCCAATCTTGTGCGCTAAAGAGCAAGACTGTATCATCTGCATAAGTAACCATTTTCCCGTTTCTAAATCCCAATTCACACAAGTCATAGATAAAAACAAGGAAAAGAGTGGGGCCAAGGATACTTCTTTGTGGCACGCCGCACCGAGCTTCCAAATCGTCACTAACCACATCATTGATTTTAACATATTGATAATGCTCGGTGAGGTAACTTTCAAAAAGTTTATGCTGAGTGCCTCTTATACCCAGGTTACATAATTTTTCCAGAAGCAGTGGTGCAGAGACCTTGTCAAAAGCCTTAGCCAGATCCAAGAATATAGCTAATACCTTATCTTTATTCTCCAATTTACTTACAATATGACTCGTTACTGCATGAACTACGTCATTGGTACATTTGTTTCTACGAAATCCATACTGCGCATTTGATAAAAAATCTTCGCCTTCTAAATAATTCACCAAACCATTATTAATAACTCTCTCTAGGATTTTAGAAAAGGCTGGGAGAATAGAAATTGGCCTGTAGTTATTGACACAATCCCTTGCACCACTTTTATGTATGGGATAAATCATAGAGCGCTTGAACGCTGTAGGAAAAACATCAGTACTAATTGATAAGTTGCAGACATAGGTAAGTGGTGCTACAATAACGTCAACATATCTATTAATAAAGACAGAGCTAGAAAAACCATCACAGCCTGGTGTGCAATCATTTTTTAGATTCACAACAAGCGACCGAATCTCGCGGTAAATCTGTAGGCAGAAGCACAAAAGATCGCAATGGAGGATTTTTGGATTTCGGTGGTGTAAAGGTGAAGGTTGTCTTGTTAGCTGTATCTGCCAACCTTTGTCCCATATTAACAAAGAATCTGTTTACTACATTCACCGCCTGCACCGGGTTCCCACTAGAAATCAATTCCAAAGCTGGTTTCTTAGTTTTGTTGGTGCCAGTTGCTCCCTTTATCAGCTCCCATAGTTTTTTATTATTATTTTTAGCATTGGCAAATGCTGTCCTATCGTGGTTACGTTTAAGTTTATTTAAGAGATCATTACAGTAGTTTCGATATCTCAAGTAAATAATCTTACCAGTTTCACTTTGTAAAGCTCTAAATTTTAAGTGTAAATTATCCCTATTCTTAATGCACCTTAGTAAGCCACTAGTAATCCAGGGCTTCAAAATTCTTTGGCGTTTTGTAACATTTTGATTGTTAGAGCAATCTTTAAGCATTTCCGTAAGGGAATTTACTAGGAAATTTGCTGCCTTAATTGCGTCAATAATCGAATAGATAGGGCTGAAATCAAAAACTTTAAGTAAAGAATCAAGCTTTCCATAATGGACGCGTTTGATAATTTTGGTATTTTTTGGTATGGCAAAGGAGCTTTTGAGGCTAATGATGAGACTATAGTGATCTGTAACTGTAGTAGGGGCGACAGTACATTTCAAATGTTGTTTTGTTTTTACTATTATGTGGTCCAAGCATGTTAGAGAATGTGTTGGGATATCAAAAAATGGTAGCATACTATGGGAAGCCAAAAGGTTTAGATATCTCTCTGCTATAACCTTCTCCCTTGTCGTCGGTGCTGTATCAATATTAATGTCACCGTAAAGTATCAAATTTTTAAATGCTGATAAACTAAATAAAAGGTCATCGAGAGTGTCCATAATGTGATGCACATTACTTTGTCCTGGAGGACGATAAAAAGCAAGAATAGCCGTATTCATGTCGACCTTAATCACCAAACAGTTAACATCAGTTATAGTGTGCGGTTCTATTATTGTGTAATTATGTGTTGTCTTGTAGTATACAACTACACCCTCATTTTGAGTCCGATTATTAAATGTATGAGCGTGACTATAGCCCTCAATAGAAGGCATCGAGTGAGTACTTGGTAACCAACATTCAGTGAGTATCAGTATATTCCAATCAACCCCGGTCACGGTCAGGTCACTCACAAAATTATCATAATTTTTCCGGATACTTCTAATGTTTTGCACGAACACATTTAGGGAACGATTTTCGCTATAGATATTCTTCTTACATTCATCAATATTACAAGTTGTGAACTCAGCCAAAATCAGTGCATCCAGTTCATAATTTATTATATTAAAATTGAATTTTAATAATAAAACAACAAATGTTTACACACACCGAGAAATGAAGGAACTGCCACCAGGGATGTATGAAAAACGAGTTCACACACTCAATTGTTTTAAAAGTAATTCTTTTGTTAGCCCTGCTGTTACACAGTTTACAGTTATCGATATTTACCGTAGATATAGGTAACAGTTTTATAAGCGATCGGGTTGAATTTGAAGTATCCTGCGATGCAAAGTAGTCTACCAAATAGATCATGTATACGTTAGATTTGTGTAATTGTATATATAAGTTATGTATTTTAGAAAATAAGTTACGTCTATCTGCGCAAATATCATAGGCTGATACATTACAATATTTAAGTTAACTTTTAGGTTCTGTATCTTGTGTGTAGTGTGATATGGAATATTTTTGAGAATATAATAAGAAATAAAAAAACTGAAAAAAATGAGAACATAGTACATATACAGAACCTTAAACTAGTTGGGTCCTCGAGTCACGTGCCGCCAGTCAGCCTCCGCAGCCGCCGCTCGGAGTCTATCAACAAATGGGCATCGCCCTCCTTTTTTGCGTAGATAAATTTTGCCATCAGTGGTCCAACAGTACTTCAATCCATTCCCTTTAGCCCATTCCCGAGCTTGAAAAAATAATTTTCTTGAGCTAGGAAGTAGGTGTTAGGCAATAAAAACGCTGACCCGGAATCCCTAAATCTTCCGTGGCTAGTTTTTCATTAGGATGTTGTTTGTTGGCGTTGTGCGAGCGAATATCAGATAAAACTTTTTGTTTCTGTTGTACTGAGTCTAACTCAGCAATGATAGGACGTGGATTAGCTGGTACTGCAAGCTTATAAATATGACTAGAGAGGAGCTTGTTTCATTGTTTTTCTGTGGTATATTACGAATCTCAATGGAAGACAGGCGTGAACTGCATTTCAAATCATGTATCTGTCTTTCCAAATATTCTATATGATCGTTTTGTTCTTGTCGCTCCTTTTTAAGTACCACAATATACTTTTTGATATCTTCAAACTTCTCACTTAAAAAGGATATTGTCTGAACCAATTCGACCTTGAAATCTCCGCATTTGAAATCTTAATTTGGGCCTTTTGTAATTTAATTTCGCTTATATCTGATGCTAATTTCGTGATGAGACTGGATTGGTTTTTTAAGAATTGGGACAATTGGGTATCCTGTTTAGGCTTCCAGCTGCTAAGTGTATCCAACAGATCCTCCTGTCTTGAACTCGGTCCACTCTTTGGTGAATTCTCCGGACGGGGTCGTTTGCTTCTGGTAAACGATTTACCCGAAATCGTTTACCAGAAGCAAACGACCCCGACCAATCCGTTAAACTTAACAATAAAATAAATGGGAAGTTAAATATGATGCCATCAAACAAACATGTCGCTTTAACTCAAAAATCTCATACAGCTTATGCAAGAAAACGATTTCGGGTAACCAATCTGTTAAACTTAACATTAAAATAAATGAGAAGTTAAATATGATGCCATCAAACAAACATGTCTCTTTAACTCAAAAATCTCATACAGCTTATGCAATAAAACGATTTCGGGTAACCAATCTGTTAAACTTAACAATAAAATAAATGAGAAGTTAAATATGATGCCATCAAACAAACATATCGCTGTAACTCAAAAATCTCATACAGCTTATGCAAGAAAACGATTTCGGGTAACCAATCTGTTAAACTTAACAATAAAATAAATGAGAAGTTAAATATGATGCCATCAAACAAACATGTCTCTTTAACTCAAAAATCTCATACAGCTTATGCAAGAAAACGATTTCGGGTAACCAATCTGTTAAACTTAACAATAAAATAAATGAGAAGTTAAATATGATGCCATCAAACAAACATGTCACTTTAACTCAAAAATCTCATACAGCTTATGCAAGAAAACGATTTTGGGTAAATAAATAAATTAAATAAATAAAAAAAAACAAAAATATGCCAAAACTAAACTAAATGTAAAAAGTCACAATCAAACATCCTCAATACATGAAGTTTCGCTGAAACTGAAGCTAAACACCTATATGCAGGTAACATTAAGCACGGCATGCATAGCATAAATCCCAAGGAAACGAGATCAAAGTGGGTAAAACCACACACAGTCTAAAATTGTGTCTAAAAAAGGAATAACTTTCATTCCTACGGGATATCCATCACGCCTTATCCCCGAAAGGGTGGTAGAGGCATATTATATGCCCACTTTTCACCCTGTGGATTCCTGTCCCACGTAATAGGTGGTGAGCCCATTGGAATGGACAGACGCAGGTTGTGGCTACCTGCTGTTGAAATTTTTCAAGCCGCCTATAAGGCTTTCAACCAGGCTTAACGACGAGAACGAGAAATACACGAGAAAAAAGAAGCAGCTATTACATGCGTTAGTTAATGTGCAATAAAAATGAAATTCCCGGCATTACCACGTTAAAAGGATCTATGCGGGTAAAACCAGACAGACTAAACTATTAAAATGACTAACTAACTAACTATCTTCACGCTGTATCCCTGACGGGCTAGTGAGAGAGGACAGATCGCCAGGCTTCGCGATCCATGCATACTTCTTTTGCTTCTTTAAGATTCATCAATCGCTTCATACACGCACGTCTGGGTATCCGAGTACTTTTGACCTTTCCATTTTTGAGCAATCTGCTCACGTGGTCTTCATATGTAAGTCTCGGCCTACCCTGACTTCTTCTACCCTCTACTTTCGCACAATATTTATTCTTCGTCAATCGTTCCTCACTCATTCGTTGGACGTGTCCAAACCAACGGAGCACGCCCTTTTCCAGCTTAACGCTGACACTTTGATTCAAACCTGCCATATTGCGTATCACTTCGTTACGTATTCGGTCGGCCACAGTAACCCCGCACAATTTTCGAAGTGATCGCATCTCCACAGCATTCAGTTTACTTTCATGCATCTGCCGACATACCCAGGTTTCGCTACCGTAAAGCAAAGTTGGCACTAGCACTGCGTTATGATTCGCCAGTCGTTTTCCTTTTACGATGTTTTGTCACTTTTCTAATAGGGACAAAGCACCGTTAACTCTGTTTCCGGCAGCTACTCGCCGTTCTACATCCGAATCACATCTTCCTTTCGCGCTAAACATACTCCCTTCATACACAATTTCATTCATTTGCTTTAGTCGTTCCTGGTTTACCCTAATCTCGCATTTGGTTCTTACGTCATCTCTTTCAAATACTAGAACCATAGTTTTACTTGCATTCAAGCGAAAACCCTTACTTTCACACTCCTCTTTCATTTTTGTGACTAATGCCTGAAGGTCGGCTTCTGATGATAATGTTTACTTTAAAGTCACCCAAATTAACACCCATATCACAATCTTTTAACTTCTGCAGGCAACTGTCCAGATACACAATGAACAGTCAGGCGGACATGATACAACCCTGTTTGACGCCTGTACAGACATCAAAAAGAGGTGACACATCCCCCCCTACTCGCACGCAAGCCTTACAGTCCCTATAAAGCGACTGTATTGCCCTCAGTAGCGAGCCGTCCACACCATATCCGGGCAGCAAAGCACAGAGTTTCTCTCACAACATTATCAAATGCCTTCTCCAGATCCACAAAAGCGCAGAAAACCTTCTGACCAATAGCCAGAAACTTCTCCGCGATCATGCGGAGAAAAAACACTTGATGCATGCAACCTCTTTCACGTCGGAATCCGCATTGAGCCTCCCATTAATACCTTTCAGACTTTTCTTGCATTCTTGCCGTTATAACCTTTGCATACACACTAGCTAAGCTGACCAAGCTGATCGCCCTGTAGCTGGAGCAGTTTAGGCGTGAGCCTTTCCCTTTGTAAATAGGTACTACAACTGCTATTCGCCTCATCCATCCGCCAGCACAAGTTGCATAACAGCCATAGAGTGTCCCACCGTACTTGATAATTTCAGCAGTAACTCTGTCTTTTCCCGCAGCATTACCACATTTCATACTTCCTATCGCTTGTTCAATTTCTTTCATACTAATGACTTCAATGACACCGGGATCCGGAGCATCGAAGTGAGCTCCACTTCCCGATGTGGCATCTCTGTCTTTTCTTGAATACATCTTTCCATAATATTCATTCCATCTCGGTATATTTAATTCAATTCTATTCTAAATGCAATAGCACTACTCGATGTCACGTGATTCACATGATTGACCAACATGTCAATATGTCATATCATATGTCATTAATGTTATAGACAAACTTAAAAAATTATATAAAATTTACTTAACTTAATATTAACATTAAATATAACCTTAAAAATATGATACATAACTAAAACATATTATTAAAAGAGGTCCCTTTAGGCAAGGTTCCGAAGATACTGGCAGCGTTCCCCCTTTGAATAGCTAGACTAATTCTTTGTCCGAGGTAGCTGCCAGCTCTTCGGTCTCCTGTGATGTCGACTAACCTTTTCGCAATTTCCTTAAAAAGCCTTATAGCGCCAGGACCCCACGGACCAAGAGTCTCGTCTCCGAATGGGACAAAATCATATTCGAAGCCAAGACCCCTGTATTTTAATGCTTTAGCTTTTTCAGCCGCTTCACAAGCCGCACCAGCTCTGTTGTTGGTTCCATGTAGATGGGAAGGGGCCAGCGTGTCTCAACAGGTTGCATCCCATACCAGCACCCGGCCCATCTTCCATGGAATCAAACTCATACCGTCCGGTCTCTTGCCATCGTCTCTTGCAATACCAGTTGGCTCAAGTAGACTTGGCACGTTGACGGTGGCAAGGGCCCGGCGTAAGATATCGTTAAAAAATAATCAAATTAATCGTTATCGTTATCGTTCTCTGTTTTATTAAAATGACGATTTAAATGTGGTGGAGAATTTCAACCTTTAGTTAGCTAGAACATTGTCCTGGTTAGGCAAAGGTCACGGGTTTAATCCCCGTTTCAAATTGAATTGACCATTTCCAGTTTATTGAAAAAAAAAATTGAGAAATTTTGCAACAAAAATGCTTTAAAAATTTATCCATAAAATTATTTGACATAAATACCTAAAATTTTGTGATTTTTTTACACCTTAGATGAGCCCCAAGAAAAAAAAACCTACGGTAATATATAGAAATTGTAGTTGTGAAGTTTTCCAGTTCCCATTTTCCACAGGAACTTGTTCCCGGGATAAAAAGTGGTCTATGTGTTTTCTGATGTGTAAGCTATATTATTGTAAAGTTTCATCAAAATCCATTCAGTAGATTTGTGAAAGACTATCAAACATCCATCCATACTTACAAACTTTCGCGTTTATAATATTAGTACGATTATCTAAGACAAGAAATCGACAAACGGCTTTGGCCGTCTTCTCAACCAGTTGCAAAGTTTGCCAAATTTCATAAAAATCGATTGTAAAATACGGTTTGTAGAGGGAAACACTAATACACACGCTAAATAAGAAACTCTTTTTCACTTCTTTCACTTGGTTAAAATAAAAAGACACAATAAAGATTACACCTATTTTGAATAAACAAATTAAATGTATCTATTATTTACTAATTGCTATTATTTTTTCTTCTTATATGGAGATCTGACACCCCTTAGTAACCTGGCTTTTATTCCTTTTAAATTACAATCATCTAACCAGTTAACACAAGATTTCTCGATGTTGTAATACATCATGTTAGGAATAATTGTTACATATGGATCTCTAAAGTCGGGATGAATTACTAAAAAGTCATTTCTTCCTTGAGATTCTACATACGGTTTATCAAACAGAGCAGACTTTTTGTGAGCCAAAGCATTGATTAATTCGGTTTCTATTAATTTTGCATTTTTCCCATGTAGATCCATGTCTTCTTCCGCGCCTGGTTGGTCATTATTTTGCTTTACATTTTCATTTTCCGAATCTTCTCGTAGTGCATTAAATAGTTTATTTGATAAGCTGTTACTTCTTGGTCTAGCTCGCCTTGATTTATCTATTTCTGCATCATTCACTAATTTTCCCTTCTTATTAATTATCATCTGCGCTACCTGTCTCAGAGATACTCCACTCTCATTCTTATCATTTCTATCGTCTGGTAGTTTTCGGCATGTTAATGATGCGATCATGAAAAGAGTGATGATAGATAGTTGTATCTGAAATTTTAAGTTGCAAAGTATTCAAATACCGTTAACCGTTTTACATATTGCTGCAGATGGAGAGAAATAAGTTCTAAACATAAAGTACATGAGCTTCAGATCTATAAAATATACAGTAGGAGACTACATATAGTAGGAGATTTTTTACCATCTAACTTAGATTTACAGTAAATAAATATTCTGGAACTTTTTTGAAAATGCGTTATTATGCCTTAGTATAGGCTTAAGGGGCCACAGTGCCTCAGGCCAAGTGACCACACCGGTTACTGTAGCACCTTCCTAATAATGGAGGAACAACGACACAGGTGACTTGACGGTGTTGGAAGGTCAGACGGTATCGCACCTAATCCATTTGCTGAAAATTAAAAGCCAAACGATAAATGCTCCTAGCAGCCAAATAGAAGTAAACCGCAAGCTATAAATCCTGGATTTATTTGGAAGACATAATGGCAAAAATCACATAAATATTGGTCCTACCCGGGATTAGAATGCCACTGCGCTACCGAGGCAATTGACGTAAAAATCAAATTACTTATGATGCACACATATATAAGTTCTAATTATTTAATATTTACACTCAAAAAGCACAGTAGGAATTATGTATGATAAATAATTAAACATAAATAAAACATTACAGTCGCTCGCATTTCTATCACTTAACGAAATTATTTTAAGAAATAATGTTTTGCTGTAAAATAATCTCTTGAAGTTAATGTACTAGCTTTGAGAAATCTGCTCTGAAATATAATTATAATATGATTCGTTAGAAATAAACTGACCATGAAATTGAGTTCTTTTTATTGCGTGATTTCATCAAACACAAAAATAATTAAAAGACAATTATTTTTGTGTAAATTAATAACCACTTGGGATCGTAACCTAAACAAAATTATGACTTTTAAAATTATCGTGTGCAACCTGTTTTCTAGCCCAAAGTGCTATTATCTGTCTCATCAAGACTAATTCCCATTCTAAAGGTCATTTAATGGAAGTGTTTACTGCTGGCACAGGTGACTGCCAATAGGGAGCATCTCATGAAGTCTTTTACGCACTTTGACGGTTTTAGCCGGTTCGAGTTTGGCATGACACGAGAGGATTGCCACACGTCCAAAAAGAAAGAAAGGGTAGTAGGAAACTTGTATTTTCAGTTTGTATTTTGTTTTTTTTGTGTAAATGGCGCATGGCGATTCATAACGCAGTGCTAGTGCCAACTTTGCTTTACGGTAGCGAAACCTGGGTATGTCAGCAGATGCATGAAAGTAAATTGAATGCTGTGGAGATGCGATCACTTCGAAAATTGTGCGGCGTTATTTCGGCCGACCGAATACGTAACGAAGTGATACGCAATATGGCAGGTTTGAATGAAAGTGTCAGCGTTAAGCTGGAAAAGGGCGTGCTCCGTTGGTTTGGACACGTCCAACGAATGAGTGAGGAACGATTGACGAAGAATATATATTGTTCAAAAGTAGAGGGTAAAGGAGTCAGGGTAGGCCGAGACTTACATATGAAGACCACGTGAGCAGATTGCTCAAAAACGGAAAGGTCAAATGTACTCGGATACCCAGACGTGCGTGTATGAAGCGATTGATGAATCTCGAAGAAGCGAAAGAAGTATGTATGGATCGCGAAGCCTGGCGATCTGTCCTCTCTGACTACCCCGTCAGGGATACAGCGTGAAGATAGTTAGTAGTTAGTTAGTTAGTTATTTTGTTTTTTTTTGTATATTGAAAACATTAAAATATCAAAGGTACCCACGCCCACTGAAAAGTCAGGGTTGAATTCTAAATAATCATTAACCGTTTCTCTAAAGTATGTGGCCTAGAGATGAGCTTTTTTTGAAGAACCTGATGTTGATTAATAATATATTTTAATAATAATTGATTAATTTTTCAATCGATCACGGTTTCTACGGGGTTTCTTACATCCTTACTCATATTATAAATGGGAAAGTGTATTTGCTTTCTTTCACGTAGTAAAGAAATATGACGTCATTTTTAAAAACGAGAAAGTAGTAGGTCTGCATTTAATTGTTTGGTACCCTTTATTACGGGAAGACCATTTTATTCCCACAAACACATACATTGCATTGGGCGTCCTCTCTTAAAAGATATGCAGCAGAACGTTTTACTTTTATGATTTTTATCGAGATGTATGTATGTTCATCTATGTTTCAGTTTCTAATCTACTTGTCAGAATTTAACAATTGGCATCGTAAGAACACACTGGGCATACGAGTATTGACTGCCTCGGTGATAAGTGATAGTGTATGCAACTCACGCGCCCAGATGCCGGGTTCGACTCCCGGGTCATAATAAATATTTGTGTGATCCCCAATGTTTGTTTCGTAGTTTGGGTGTTAACTAAGTATAATACTTAAGTATGTATTTAGAAATATAGAAGTAGATATCTTTATCAGTTGTCTAGATCCCATAGGACATGCTTAATGTCTAGTTTGGACTACATGGTACTGTATGAAAAGTGTCCCATAATATGGGAGGCGAGCGTAGCGAGCCGACGAAAGTCTCCGTTTTAACTCCACTGGTACGGGAAAAATGCTATTGATGTCCGTCCGTCCATTTAGTCTACAGGACGCATTTTTCATCGGATTTGCATGCAACTTGGCAAGGACAATCCTTGATGTAGACAACAACTTTTAGCGAGGGGGTTTTTCGATCGGGGGGGAAATGGAGGCAGGGGAGGGGAAATGGTCCCGTAGTGGTTGGCAAGAGCGCTCAAAACGAAAAGAAGCTATGTTGAATTATTTTTAAAAGCGTTAAAAAAACACAATCCTAAGTAGTGTAAAATACTTCTTCAACGGAGTTGCAGGATAGGCCAGAAGTTAAGTCACTACGATACAGCAAATGGGGCTCTCCTCGGGGGCCAATAGGGTGACCCAAAAACTCAAGAATTTTAGCGTCACTCTCGGGGGTCCTTCTCAAAGTGTGATTGGATAGAGAGCGAGCGATTGGATATCTTTTTTATTTTTCTATCACGGCTCATCCCCTAAGGGGTGGCAGAGGCATATTATATGCTCACTTTTCACCATGTGTATTCTTGTCCCACTGGTGGTGAGCCCAATTTTTCCTTCTACTTGACTTAACTACTGCCATTTTACTGGCAACGGCTTAAGGTGCCTTCCGAAGCACGAAAATGCTCGCAAATGTAAATGCCACAAAGTGGTCACCCATCCGTGACCAGCCATAGCGAAAGTTGCTTAACGCAGTGATCGTTTACAGAACACTGAGTTCAAGGACCACGAGCGCTTCATCTATGCTCATGAATGACCGTATGCTTGTCTGTCATCTAAGTGGTATAAAAAAAATTTCAATGGAGTTGCAGCAAATTTATTTTTTAAATTGTTTACAGCAATTAATCCGGTATTCAGAATTAAACATTTACGAATTTGTATGCGTCTAACTTTAAACTTACAGCATCAGGACAGTACTTAAATAAACGGTTTAATTTTAACAATTGTAATTCAATTTGTTTGCAATTATCATCTGACAGTTCAAAGTCCATCCTAATAATAAGTGTCGTCTGGAAGATGTTTAAAAAGCCACTGAAGAAAAGAAACTGGATGAAATAAACGGAGAAAAGTTAACTGAATGGTGTATCTCAATGCTGTGTACTCTTCCCTAACCGAATCTATGATAATCATGGACCTTTGTTCTCATACTACTCGATGCAAATAAACCACCTACCCAATTCTAAAAAAACGCTGATTATAGCTGATTTAAAAATAAGAATTCTAATATCTGTCACGTCATTGACGAAATAGCTTAGAAAATAGAATCAGAGTTATACGGTTGCCGCATTACCATTGTCAATATAACGCAAAAGAGAGTCAAATAAAGGGATGTGTACCAACTTACCACAGCCAAATTAATGTTAAATCTATTTATATTATAGGGCGCATATAGGCCGAAAAATAGGGGAGAAACCTGGTGACTCCCGCTCCGACTTGTACCTGGTGCAAAGGTTAGCTATTGACATGCAGCGCGGAAATGCGGCCAGTGTTCTGAGCACTTTTGCACCGGATACAATCCGGGGTGGGTTATTTCCCTAAGAAATGTTTGTTAGTTAGATTGTTAGTTATTTTTAGAAATTTGACAGTGACATAATGTTTGTAAAATTGTATAAGTATTTAATATGTGTCAGTAATTAGTATTTAATAATATTATTATAGCGAAAGTTCGTGAGAGTTATAAAAAAAATTATAATATTAGCAGATATTTTTATTAACTATTTATATTTTTATGTCATCAGTCCGAGACTACAGGACTTTTATTGGTCGTGCTAATTAGTGTCTACCACATAAGACCTTTTAGCCTTATTGTTACCACCTCACTAAAAAAAGCAACGGGTTCCAAATTTCTTCCAAATTTAACATCTAAAATAAACAAATTTTATTTTATTCAATTAATTCGGCCCTTTATACCCACCCCAGTTCCGTGCACGTTAAGGTGTTGGTCCCGGTTGCCAATAAAATGGCAGACATTAAGCCAAGTTGAAGGCCTTATGGGCGGCTTAAAAAATTTCAACAGCAGGTCGCCACTGCCCGCGCCTGTCCCTTTAAACACGGCAATAGGCTCACCACCTGTTACGTGGGACAAAAATGCATACGGTGAAATGTGGGCAGTTAATATGCCTATGCCTACCCCTTCGGGGATAAAGGCGTGACAATATGTATGGTTGTATGTATGTTTATATTTTTATTAGCAGTATAAGCTTTTTAAAAGATGCTGTTAAAAACTTGTGAATTAAACTGTAAAATTAGTAAAGGAAGAGTTTGAGAGATATGTAAAAGAAAAAATGATAATATTACATAAAAAAATAATTGGAAAACCCAAAAGGGCACGCCTCACACGCTTTTATTATATTATAAAAAAAATATAGAATTACAAGCTTTGCTATGAATTATCGCGTAGGGGTTATGAAATATATAAAGTAAAGATAATAACAATTTAACCACATCGTATCAGACCGTGAAAAGTGAAAGGGTTCTAATTCCTAATTATACTGAAGCGTAAAAGAAAAAAAACTCGATTAGTAAAGTATTTCGGTCGTTATCGTGTTAACAAGAAAATAATCCGTAACATACAGACACACGTTGTTTTTTCTTGATATGTGTGTGTATATATTATTTTACAAGTGCAATATATGATAAATAGAGATATTTTAAGTTTGAAAAATCAGATGTTATGCGCGAAGTGACAGTAGTACCCACCTCAACGCTTCGCTTATGAGGCGTGCAATAACTTATATTTAGTGTAGGTGATGATAACAGCGATGGAATAGCCAATAGTCTGACTGCAGGAGATGGCGACGAAAGCGGACTCCAGGCGCCGCGAGACACATCTGGAACGGACGCTCGGATGATGATGATTTTGGGGCACCTTTATTCTGTATGTTTCTTTCTTTCTGTTTATAAATCTAAACACTTATAGTTGTGACACGCAATATTAAATTGACATTTCACGTCATTTCTTCTTCATTATCCTAAATATTTTCCCAGTTTCTTCCAAACCCTTACTGGATTTAGAGGTTTTTTGGTGTCTGCAATTATTTGGCTGCTAGAAGCAGTATCGTTTGACTTTTAATTTTCCACATTTTTCGGACCGACTGCAAAAAAAAAATCGTATGGGTGCTTGAGTCGATTTCTCGTCCGTTAGCAGGTGCAGCAATAGCGGGTGAAGCCTCTTGCCCCTTGACGTCACTATTACAATTTTTGTGCTAACTTGCCCTGTATGTATGATTGTAGTAGAGTGTTGCAACTAAATTATATACCAGATATCTTCCACCGATTGAGCTTAAATAATTAATACAAGTTTAGTCTGGATGACCTGTTATGTGTGTGCGTGTGTGCTGGGTACCTTAGAGGCCTGGTTAGCTGTGAAATTCAACATGGTGGATCTCCCAACAATTTTTTTTGTTGCAATATATGCTCGCAAAAGAGGCGGCGGAGAGGGAGTGGGAGAGAACTCTTCCTCCCGAGTCCCGCAGTCGGCGATGAGGACGCCGCAGACTTGTCTTAGCTCAAGACTACCGTCCCCCATGACCGCGGGCCTCAGTACTACGGGTGGCTGCTCGCCGTTCTTACAGAAGCAGTGCCTGTTCGGCGGCGCAGTGTGATAGCTGCATACACGCCCTTCACCCCCTCAAGGAAGTGGTATAAAACCTGATCCCCCCAAAGAACGAACCCGCGAACGAGGCCGCGGTAGCGGACAAAGTCTGTCGGGAGCCCTGGGACTAGCCTTCCGATGGCTCCCCCGGGACTCTCGGCTATAGGTAGATGGAAGGGATACGTGTGGTTTTAGTCGGTGGGAGTCCTGCATAGCATCCATAAGGAATTCCACCCGAAAAGAAATACTGCTTCAACATGTTAAAAAAATTAAGTGACGTCTCACTAAATCCAATAATATGGCGAAAATTAATACTATATTTTTTGAACAGCCTGTAGATGCCTACACATTCCAATTGACTATACAACGAAGCTCGATTCATATACTTGTTCAAGAAGTGTGCAGATTTAATTTTATTTAATAATTATGTTAAGCAAAGTTGAAGGCCTTCTTAGAGGCTTAAACAGACATGAGCTGTTTTCAACAGCAGGTAGCAACAACCTGCGTCTGTCTATTTCAACACGGCAATGGGCTCAGCACCTATTACTTGGGACAGGAATACACATGGTGAAAAGTGGGCATATAATATATATGCCTCTGCCACCCCTTCGGGGATAAGGCGTAATAGATAAAATAATAAATAATATAATGAGTATGTAATAGAAATATAAAAATAATGAATAATATATTATCTTCTGTGGTAGTGGGATGTAAAATAAAATGAAATTATTTTTATGTTTTGCTTGCTTAGTATGGTATATATAAAAATAGGGGAAATACCATTCACATTGCAGATGATACAGGTCCTCCTGTTATCAGATCTGAAGTTATTCAAGCTCTTAAAAAAGCAAAACCTGGGAAAGCACCTGGACCAGACAACATTCAGATAGAAATCCTTAAACTTGTTGAAGAACATCTTTTAGATTCCCTAACAAATTTATTTAACAGGGTATATAGCTCAGGAGATATATCAAAGGAGTGGTTGAAGTCGACCTTTGTAACTCTTCAAAAAAAGCCCACAGCCAAGAGATGCTCCGACTACCGAACCATAAGTCTCGTGAGTCACGTTTTAAAGTTGTTCCTTTCTATTATTCATGAGAGAATTAGACTGAAATGTGATGAACAATTAGGTGAAAATCAGTTTGGCTTCAGATCAGGCGTTGGTACGAGAGAAGCATTAAATGTTCTTGTTCAGAAGTGCAGAGATATGCAAAAAGGTATCTTTATATGCTTCATAGATTATTAAAAAGCTTTTGACCGTGTTCGACACGAGGTACTTTTGCAGCAATTACTGGACATCGGACTTGACGGCAAGGATGTGCGTATTATACAAAATCTTTATTGGCATTAGACAGGTACAGTAAAAGTCGACGGAGAAGAGACTGACGAAGTTGCTATATGTCGAGGTGTGCGACAGGGTTGCATATTGTCACCGCTGTTATTTAACAATTATCTCAGGAGCATTGGAGCATCGAGAGTGGGGTGTCGTAATCAATGGTCAAGTAATTAACAACCTGAGATATGCCGATGACACAGCTCTAATTGCATCCACACCAGAAGACCTACAAAATATAGTGAATGTCGTTATCATTAACGCAGTTCAAAGGCTGGTCTTTCCCTGAACATACCGAAGACCAAATTCATGGTGATATCGCGAGATCCAACTCTTAACCCGTGCTTAAAGATTGCCGGAACAAGAAAGTGTTCAATAATACAAATACCTAGGCACATGGGTTAATGAAAAATGGGAGTCTGACAATGAGATTAAGACCCGGATTGAAATAGCTCGTGGGTCTGTAAGTAAGGCGAGTGGGTGTAAGGGGCCCCACCAAGATCTTCGGGGCCCAAGTCAACCTCCCGTGCTAGTGCGTGCACCTGCTGATTAACGGATGAGGCTCTGGCGCTGGCTTACCCCTCTGGGGTTGGGAGGTCCGAGGGCGTCGCTTCCATAAAAGCCACCCGCCGAAACAAAAAAAAAATGAACAGCCAGAAAAGGAATGCTGCTAGGGATAGGGCGCCGCCGCAAACGGCGCGCAGGAGCATCGCCCCGCATCCTGTGGCAGGTGGGTTAGGGCTGCCGTGTGTCGGGCCAGCACGGCTAAAGAAGTTAGCCCCAATCCGTATCCGCTTCGCATCTTGGAACATTGGCACGCTAACTGGGCGTGCGGTAGAGTTGGCCGAAGTACTCTCCAGGCGGAGGGTGGACGTGGCGTTCCTGCAGGAGACTTGGTGGAAGGGCAACAGAGCCCGGCCCTTGCCGAACGGCTACAAGCTGTATTACACGGGTGCGCCTGGTGGGGAGAATGGGGTGGCCGTGGTGTTCTCCGAGGGGCTGCAGAGTGGCATCTTGGAGGTGAAACGCTGTAGCGACCGGCTTATGATCGTGAGGGTGCTTATCGATGGGATTATTACCCACCTGATAAGTGCCTACGCGCCACAGGCCGGTTGTAGCGACGCCGGTAAGATATCGTTTTGGGGTCAACGCGAGGGAGTGCTTTCGAGCATTCCGTTGTCAGGTGGGCGGCGACCTAACCGGTCATGTAGGTGAGAGGTGTGAGGAGTTTGAGCGTGTTCATCGTGGATTTGGATACGGCACCCGCAACGCTGAAGGAGAAACTATCCTCAGGACGTGTGCGGCTGCCGATCTGGCCATTGTGAACACGTATTTCAAAAAGAAATCCGAACATCTCATCACCTACAAAAGCGGGAGGCGTACAACTCAGATCGATTTCCTACTCACTAGGCGACACAGCATCGGCTACGTGGCCAACTGCAAGGTCATACCCGGAGAGAGTCTTACTGCACAACACCGTCTCCTTGTCATGGACCTCTGCGTGAAGCCCAAAGGCAAACGCATCGAACGGTACCAGTGCCGCATCAGATGGTGGCTGCTTGATGAAACTAGGTCCCAGGAGTTCGTCTCAGCTGTTGGTGACAAGTGCACCGACACTGAAGGCGAACCAGTTCAAAATTACTGGGACAAAGTTCAGGCGGCCATCCTTGGAGCAGCGAAGGTGGTGCTCGGTGAGTCTAAGGGTGGACGCAAATGTGACAAGGAAACTTGGTGGTGGAACGACGCAGTCCAGAGGGAGACTAGGGAGAAAAAAGCCCTCTTTAAACAGTGGCAAGCGACCGGATCTCCTGAAGACCGCGACACGTACAGGGCTGCCAAGCGCGCCACAAAGAGAGCTGTAGCCAGAGCCAGACGTGACCACTTACAACCTCTATATGATAAGCTGGAATCGTCTGAGGGGCAGAAGTTCATCTATAAGCTGGCGCGCTCCAGGGTCAAAGCGGCACGCGATATATCCGAGTTTCGCTGTGTAAAAGACCCTGAGGGCAATCTGTTAAGCGAATACCTCGCGGTAAAGGAGAGATGGCGCTCGTTCTTCCACGAGCTGCTTAATAAACAGCACAAAGAGGTGCAGCCTCCGGACCTCCCTCCGAATCAGGGACTAGTGCCACCGGTAACGCCTGGAGAAGTCCTGACTGCGCTTCGCCGCATGAAGAATCGGAAAGCTGTCGGACCCGATGGAGTCCCCATCGAAGTCTGGAAGGCGATGGGTCCTCGCGGTGTGGGCATCTTAGTAAACCTTTTTAACCGCATACTCCTCAGCGGGCAGATCCCAAACCAATGGAGACTGAGTATTATTACTCCAGTCTTCAAAGGTAAACTTAGGACACACCTGTTAGGTAAACAGGAGTGCGGGAGCTACCGCGGTATTAAGGTGATGTTCCACACCATGAAGATCTTCGAGAGGATTATAGACTCTCGGATCCGGCAGGTATGTACCCTCTAGGAGTGTCAATATGGGTTTCGCCCTGGTTATGGGACCACGGACCCTGTTTTTGCCCTGAGGGTTGTCGCAAAGAAATACAGGTCGAAGAACACGCCTCTGCACTGTTTGTTTCTAGACATGCAGAAGGCCTTCGACTGTGTTCCTCGTGCGATGATCTGGTGGGCACTGCGGTCCAAAGGGGTTCCAGAGGTCTATATTGACACTATCCGGGACATGTACTGTGACTCCGATTCAATGGTTTGGACTGCTGTTGGCGACACGAAACCCTTCCCCATCACCGTCGGGGTACACTAGGGTTCGGTTCTTGGTCCGCTTCTGTTCAGTGTAATATTAGACGAATTGTCGGACAGCATCAGAAACCCGCATGAGCAGCCTCCATGGTTGCTCATGTATGCTGACGATATTGCGCTGGCAGACGCGGACAGGGGCAGATTGGTGCGATGTGTAAAGGCGTGGAAGGAGACGCTTGAGAACGGCGGTCTGAAACTAAATGTGGCGAAGACCGAGTACTTGGCACTAAACTCGACAGATCCCACATCCGTCCGCATAGGCGGTGATTTGGTCGAGCGCACGGACCAGGTTAAATACCTGGGATCTGTTTTTCACACGTCCAGTGACATCGATTGCGATGTCAAGTCACGCATTGCTGCCGAGTGGTCCAAATGGCGGGAAATGACCGGTGTCATTTGTGACCCTAAAATGCCGATCCGGTTTAAGGGATACAATAGCATTATTAGACCTGTCCTTTTACATGGCAGTGAGACGTGGCCGATATTGGAGCGACACAAGCAGGAGCTGCGTGTCACGGAAATGAAGATGCTGCGGTGGATGTGTAATGAGACGCGGATGGACCGCGTGAGAAACTGTCGCATCCGCGGCAGCCTTCACGTCCGTGATATTGCAAGAGTTTCTCCTTCGTTGGTATGGTCACGTCTTGCTGCAACCGCCGGGCTACGTAGGTAACAAATGTCTGGCCATGTCAGCCCCGCCGGGTCCCGGTAAGAGGGGAAGACCCAAGAAGTGCTGGCTTGACGTGGTAAGGGATGACATGCGTGCCAATGGTCTCACTACAGGGGATGGCGAAGACCGTGCGAAGTGGAGGAGAAAATGTAGGAAAGCGGACCCCGGGCGTCGCGAGACGCAACTGGGACAGACGCTCGGATGATTATGATGATGTAATATCTCGTGGGTCATTCAACAAAATAAAAAAGGTACTTTGTAACAAAAAACTAGACATTAAGCTTAGAGTCAGAATTCTTCAATGTTATTTCTGGCCAATAATTTTCTATGGATGTGAAGCGTGGACTTGCAAGGAACAAATTCGCCAAAAACTGGAAGCTTTAGAAATGTGGCTTTACCGTCGTATGCTTCGAATAAGCTGAGTTCAAAAAGTCACGAACGCAGAAGTTCAAAAAATCGCGAGAACTCATGACACTCGTTAAGAGAAGAAAGATAGCTTATCTGGGGCATATATTGAGACATGAGCGCTACCATCTTCTCCAGACAATTATAATGGGTAAGATTGAGAGGAAAAGACTCGTCGGAAGAAGAAAGCTATCCTGGCTCCGCAACATCAGGCAATGGACCGGTATCACCAACGTAGAGGAACTTTTTCACCTCGCGAGAGATAAGAAGCGATACGCAGAGCTGACGGCCATCCTCCAGTAGTGGAGAGGCACTCCAAGAAGAAGAATTTGGTTAGCTGTTATCTACAGAATGTATCGTAGGTTTTTGGTTAGCTATTGTTCTTTTTTGTATATTGTAGAAACGAAAGATGGCGGACTTATTTTTATTTGAAATGAAAGCACTAGCGAAAAATTACACTATTTAGCGTATTTATTACGGCTAATTGTAAAATGTGTATAATATTTTACAGAATAATTACTAACTAAACAAACTAACTAATCTTCACATTCGTTGAAAGGATTTAAAACCTAACGTAGCACGCCTTTTTTAGCTAAATGCGAACACTATCACTCAAATCTAAAAAATACCAACAGAATAATAAATTTAAAATATTGCTCTATTTATGTTACACGAGTTGTGGCGCTAACAACTTCGTTACCTACATTCCCACTATCGTATAACTTTTGAAGGAAAGGAGACCATTACGTAGTACAAAAATGAGTATAATGTCGTACAATACTGTGCACACTTTTGTGTAAAATAATTCAGACTATAAAATAATATGCAACTTTGTGTGAGCTGTCAGTATTTTCTAGATATTATTACTATTTTCTTTTTACGAAGATACCCCAGTCTTTTGATAGACTTGCATGGGGACATACTGCTCCAATACGCAGATATCTTTCGAGAATTAATGGGCCTTTAACTGCAGACAATCTATGCTCGCAGTACTTTTACCTGAAATAGGATTATGATAAAGGAAGTGGGATATTAGGTTAAGGGTTAAATGTATTAGATGACTTGAACTATGGCGGAAGATAGCACAGCATCTGCCATTTTGATATTTACCAATTTTTGTTAAAAAAATATTTTATATTAAATAGTTATTTAGTTTATTGTTGTATTCCTTTTACGCTGTATCCCTAACTACCTTTTATGACTAACTCTAAGTTTCGTTCTACCCTGAAATATCACTTGTGTCAAATAATCAATAAAACATCATTTCACAAACTATTAAAAAGATATTGAGACGTCATTGTTTAGTAGAATACAGATTGTTTCAGTACTAGCTCAACTACAAGTCAGCGTGAAGTCGTTGGTCTTAAATAGTTAGCAAAAAACTAAAATAGTATCGAGTCGACCTCACGCTCTCGATACTCTATTGACAATCTTCTTCTTCATTTCAGTGTATTCCCAGTTACTTCCAAACCCTACCTGGATTCTAATTTTATTTGGCTGCTATATGCAGTTATCATTGGACTTTTCATTTTTGGCATTGTTGGGAGCGACTGCCTTGTGATCTTCAAACTCAGTATGTTGCCTCGTCTATAAAATAGCAGGTACGGCACTAGCAATTGAGATCTTGTTAGGGCCGCTTATATCCTATTGATACAATATTGAAGTAACAGATTTGGAGGTCCAGATCTTATACTTGTCTGAATAAAGTACATTCACAGAGCTTTCAATGACTGAGTATAGATATGTATTTGAAAAGTATGCAAATAGTCGGCTTATTATTAGAAGATATTAATGCTATGATTTTATTATTTCCTAATTTTAGCAGCAAGTACAAGGTTGTTTAGCTGCTGTAGCTTGTAGGACCTGAAGATTTACGAGCGTTTTCATGCTTCTGAAGGCACGTTAAGCTATTGGTCCTGGTTGTCAATAACATAGTAAGCGTTAAACCAAGTTAAAGATATTAAGGGCAACTTGAAAACTTTCATCAGCAGGTAGTCACTCCCTTTCCATTTCACACTGCAGGTGTCGAGTATATACAATCAAATGCTGAATAACGCTTTTTCGATAAGTCAGCACCGCAAGTGAAATGCGCATTTCAAGCAGGTGGGTGGATTTTAGACATATATTATATGGGTAGGCTATAATGTTCGTCTGGCCACTTAGTTGTAAAAAAGTACCTTACCAAGTCTCTCAATGATTGGGCAATACAAAAAAGTTATACTTGCCCTAACACCTAAGTAGATATTAATCCATTGAGGTGGCAGACAAGCAAACGTCCCACTTGATGGAACGTGGTTAGCCCTAGTAGCTTATGGACGTTTGCAACACTAGAGGTGTGTCACTCGCGCTGCCAAAAGGATTTTTTTATATTACAAAATTCGAGGCACCTTTTGTTACAAAATGAAAATCTTTTAAAAGAATCAATATTATTTTCTTATAATACACTATATAAACTGAACTTAAGAAGGAATGTACTACATAACAGAATTAATTGCGCAACAAAGGATACATGTACAAAACTATATATGTAGGTGAAACAGAGAAAAAGAACATGTTAGATGGGCGTAAGTTGGGTGCATAAACGATAAGCCTACTAAGGCCCTACCGTAATGGTAATATTCAATAAATTGTAGGCACATATTTATCCAAGATTTGCATCGATTTCACACAAAATAGGTATTTAGTGGAGGCGTTGTTGTATAATCGTTTAATCCTCGCAAAGTGCCACAACACGCGTTCTCTCACCGCGTTACTACCACTGTTAGTTTAAGTAGCAAGTAGTAAGTACATAATGTTTGCATATACTAACAGGCAGGTTTCAGATATTTGATAAATTATTATTTTGTTACGGCGTACTATTATTTCCCGTTTATTTTTTCAATTGTATTCTCAGTACGACGGCTTATAGTTGATGCTTTTGTTGACAATAATTTGCATAGTAGTCAAAAAAACTGTATCCGAGTGACACAAGCAAGAACGCGTGTCGCGGAAATGAAGCGGTAGATTAACGTAACACTTCGTCGAGCTAGTTACACATCTATATAAACATTTCCATCGCTTAGAACTAATTACTTATATCAGTTAGAGATACCATAATTGAATCCCTTATGGACACCCATGGCGGATTAAATGGTGTCTATCATTGTGTCAACTTACAAAATTGATTTGATCAAGTTTTTGATGGATATGAATTGATACAATAACCTTATAAATTGAACATAACTGAACTGAGGCTATTTTCTGTCTACTGAGTTGTTAATTTAAGGTTTTCCCCATGTCATACTAGGACTAGTAGTACATAGACGAAAACATCAGCGGGCCTATCTAACGAAGCGGCTTCGCACGAGATATTCTCCGTGGTACCCATTTAGTCCCGGCGCCGTCGGTGTCGTTTATCAATTTTACAAATATATATGAAAATTTACCCGATTTGTTGACATTTATGATTACAAAATCGCTCTACTGATTCGTAAAGTTATTGATTTTTACCCTATACATAGGTATAGGTAAAAAAAATCAATTATTTAAATTATACATACATACATACATATTGTCACGCCTTTATCCCCGAAGGGGTAGGCAGAGGTATATTGAACGCCCACATTTCACCGTATGCATTTGTGTCCCACGTAACAGGTGGTGAGCCCATTGCCGTGTTGAAATGAAAAGGGCAGGCTGTGGTGACCTGCTGTTAATTTTTTTTAAAGCCGCCCATAAGGCCTTCAACCTGGTTTAGCGACTGCCATTTTAATGGCAACCTGGACCAACGGCTTAACGTGCCTACCGAAGCACGGAATCAGGGTGGGTCTAAGGGCCGAATATATTTAATAAAATAAAATAAAATTATTTAAATTATATCTAACTATAACAAACAACTCTTCAGTTTTATAATATTAGTCGTTTGAGTTGTAAAAGATATGAGAAAAGAGACGGGATATGTTTTCATAACCAGCTACCAAACGGGATTGTCACCACCTCTATTCATTCCGTGAGTATCGTAAAAGGCGACTAAGCGAACACTTTCGCAAAAGTACCCATTTTGAACATAAGGAAAATCGAAACACAGCTCTATATCAACCTGTCTGGCGTGTCTGGAAAGGCTATACCCATTTGGACTGTGTGAAAAGTCAACGGCGTCATGCCTCAGTTCTATTAATCCTGGCTACGGAGTAGCCAGGGTAATGAAGGACCTCCGGTCTATATCAGGCTATCAAAACTGTCGAAGGCTAGATATATGAACCGGAGGAAGCACTAAACTAATTACACTGGCAATGTAGGATTGTCGGCAGACCAAAGAAAAGGTGAGGGAGATACATGATAATTTTAACGTCATGTAATTTGTTCTATTTGCGGAATAGCAATCTACTCTCTAAAATAAAATAAAATAAAATAAAAATATCTTAATTTAGCATAGACCATTTTAACGGCGCTTACAGAATGTCATACACTATTTAAAATATTTAAAGCGACCACTGGTTCGAAACGAAACCGAAACCTGAGAAGAACCGGCAAGAAACTTAGGAAGGCTTTTTTTTTGATGGTCTATTAACAATTTAATATTATTTCATTTTGCCAGCAGATCATTTTCAGGCATCCCTGTCCTGCAAATAGTCTTTAACGGAGTAATAACCTTTTTTCACAAAGCTTGTATTAAATTAACTTTTTAAATTTATTTAATGGGAAATTTCTCAGGTCACAGGGAAGCTTGTTGTAAAAGCGTATAGTCGACTGTGGTGGACTGAAAGATTATTTTTATTTCTACTGTTTATATTATGTTTATCACAGAGTTTAGAAAATTGTGATAGATTTTTCTGGACATACATAAGATTGGCAAAAATGTATTGTGATGGTACGGTTAGAATATTTACTTCTTTGATTTTTTCTCGGAGAGAAATTCTGGGGCCCAAATTATAAATAGCGCATACAGCCCGCTTTTGTAGAACAAAATAATATTTAAATCTGCAGCACTCCCCCAAAGGAGAATACCGTAAGACATAATACTATGAAAATAGCTGAAGTAAACCATTGTAGCCGTATCCACATCTGTTAGACTCCTGAACTTTTTTACAGCGTATGCAGCCGAACTTTACCTAGAGGCTGTCTTTTCTATGTGTGGGCCCCACTGCAGATTGGCATCAATAGTTATACCGAGGAACACAGTTGATTCTACAAATTCTCACACTTGTCCATTCAGTTGAACATTGGCCGCAACTTGTTTTACATTTGGTTGAGTAAATGTTATACATTTAGTTTTATTTTCATTAAGGCAAAGATTATTTGAGCTGAACCAATGAACTCCTCTTGCAATTGCATTGTTTACATCGTGATAGTTATCTAATTGTCTTTTAATTTTAAAAATTAATGAGAAGTCATCTGCAAACAAAACAATCCTATGCCTGTCCCCTACATAAAATGGTAAATCATTAATATTAATTAGGATCAAGAATGGCCCAAGTATCGAGCCTTGCGGCACACCATAAATATCGTGTACCATTAATATCGACTCTCTGTATTCTATTGTTCAAATATGAAGATAAAAGGTCGAGAGCTTTGCCTCTTATTCCATAGTGGTGTAATTTTTTGCACAGCGTTACATGTTGAACGCAATCAAAAGCCTTTGATAGATCGCAAAATATACCTAATGCATCGTGCTTGTCTTCCCAGGCTTCATGAATACATTTTAATAACTCAACACGAGCATTGGAAGTTGAGCGCCCTTTCGTAAACCCAAATTGATTCGCATGAAATATTTTATGACTATTAAAAAACATTTGATTCAAGATTATTTTTTCAAATACTTTGCTCAAAGTTGGCAGCACCGACACTGGTCGGAAATTAGACGGGTCTGTAGCGCTGCCAGCCTTGAACAAGGGAACTACTTTGCTGTGTTTCATTAAATCAGGAAATGTACCACTAGAAACACAGTCATTAAACACAGTTGCTAGATGGGGCGCAATGACCTCAATTATACATGATGCAGTTTTGACCGATAATCCCCAAAGGTCCGTGGTTTTCTTAATTTCGATACATTTAAATGTCTTTACAATGTCCTGAGCGCAAATATCTGTGAATACAAATGCATCCCTGCAACAAAGAACTGATTCTTCTAATAAATGTTCAGCGGAACTGGAAGACGCTTGGAGAGATTTTGTTGTCAATATAGGTACATTTTTGAAAAAATGTTCAAACTCCGTCGCCACTTCCAGGTCCCTTGTAACATGGTAACTATTAACTTTAAGTGGAAATCCCTTTCAGTCACCAAAGATCTACCGCATTCAGAGTTAATGATGTTCCAAGTCATTTTTATTTTATTAACAGAATTAGAAATTTTATTTACGTTATTAAAATTTTTAGTGTTTATTAATTAATATTAAAGAACCTTCACGTTTAGAATGTTTTCTATTGAACGAGCTAGCAACCTGGTGATTTACGAAGTTTAATATTGTGATTTCATGATATTTTAACCAGTGTTCTGTAGCACAAAAAATATTAATAGAATTTGCATTAATGTACAACTCTAACTCTAAATCTTTACCATTCATTAAACCTCTAACATTATGATGCACCAGGTTTATAAAAATCAATATTTTTACTAAGATTATTCTCAGGGGCCAAAGTCAACTGGCCAGATTTATTATCTGTTGTCCTATAAACTAGTTTTTTTGGAATTTCATTTTCCAAATGTGAAGTGTAAAAACTATCCTGCTCAATAAAAGCAGTTGTACTTGCCAATAATTTGGCTTGAAAAATTTCATAATTAGATAGCAACAGAGCTACCTTTCGTTGTAAAAATTTTGATAGAAAATTTCTATCTAATGTCAACAAACTATTATTATTGACAATTATGTTCCAATCGAACAATTCAATTTTTTTTGGAATATGATACCATGGTATGTAGTTTCATATGTAATTTGTATCTTAAGTGATTTTCCTTGTGGCTCATAGCAGTGCTGTATGGCAAGGTGGACAAAATTACTTGCTTTACTTGCAGACTTGATAACTTATCAAAAATTTTTAAACGTTTGTCACTATTAATATTGCCTCTTCTACCAACCAGCACCACTATAGTAGACTGCATGCAGTATGTACCAGTCAATATAAAATCTATAATTTGAAAGTATTGAGCTCCTGGATATGTATGATTTATTACAGAATGACCAAACTGTGATAAATAATGTCCAAAATTTTTACCTATTTCATCGCAATAGACTATGGTCTTTGCATCACTTTTTATTTGCAACTTTTCTATTATAGATGCCTCGCAAGTACTACTTGAACTTAATATACTATTATCCATACTGCACACAGCTTTAATTGGTGAAAATTCATCATTGCATCTAATTCTTTCACAACTAAAGGATGAGGAGGGAACATGGCCTGCGGATATCAATTGGTCATTTTGACAATGACACGAATTTACTAATTCACCTATGGCTAACACCTGTTCCCTACTCTGTTTCTCTGCTGTTTCATATTTATATGAAACTGATTTCAAAGAGTCTTGAAGTCGGTCAATCTGACATTGCAGGGCCTGTGTATCAGTTTTGTACTGTTGTGCGACAGTATCAAGTTCTAACAAATACATATTTACCTGGTTAATCAGTTGCAATCTCTGTCTATTAAGTGACTATCTATTTATAAAAAAAATTGTATTTGTGTATCATTTTTTTAGATTTAGTAATAAACTTTTTAATTTTTAAATATTTCATTAACTTATTCTTACTACACTTAATAATTTTTAATGATTTAGAACAGCCCCCGGTTTCATCATCAGAAGTGAGGTCTATGACAATGGAAGGGTGAGCTGTAGCAGTATCTAAGCTTGTAGCCATCAGTTCATCGAACAAACTCTGATTAGATTGAACCACTATGCTCTGTTTCTCGTCTTCTAGTTGCGATATCATCTATCATCTTGGGACAATTGATGAGATTAACAAGATGCGGCCTTTTTAAATTTTATCGTGTACTACATATATTTTACAAATCGAATTTATACATTTCTCACCCATATGTATGTAATCGGATATTGTGTGGTCCGCCATATTGTAAGTACTTTTTGGATTTTTTACATAATAAAAGTATGCAGTATTTTACTTGGCCTTTTTATTTGATAGTCATATTGGGAGTGCTGTTTATAAAGCGTAGCGTATCCGTCATTTTGTAGATACACTAGTTTGTATTTAATAAATACCAGTTGATGCCCACGGCTGCACTCGTGTAGTGAAATTTATCCGTTCCTGATTTCCGATTAGGAACTTAATCCCGAGATGAATAGTAGGCTATCCCCTTTCAAATGGACAACCCATTAGTTGGGGTTAGCCCTGGTTATGCTATGCTGGCTATGGATATATTAAAATCATATTATCATGTCAGGGTTACCAAAAGTGTGAAAAAGGTAAACATATCATATCACTTACGCCTTATCTTCAAAGGGATAGCAGAGGCATATTATACGCCCCCATTTCACCTTGTGTACTCCTGTCCCACGTAACAGGTGGTGAACATATGTGTGTAAAAAAATTAGGTATGTACCATCTCTACATGATTATAAAACGAAGTCCTTAGCTGCGTAAGTCTGTCTGTTCGCGATAAACTAAAAATCTACGGTACCGATTTTTATACTGATTACGGAAATTGATGGGTTCTTGAGGAAGGTTTAAGTTTATAATTTGTTAAGTTTTTGTAAACATCGACTAAAATATAACGATATTTGTTGGAGGTGTTGGCTGGGAGCTATCAATGAAAACGCTGCCCTTTGGGAGATAACAAAATAATGTATGGTGAAATCATGTATGTTATAAAGATCTACAAAAAAATCCACAACGGCAGAGTATACTAGCTCAGTTTTACACTGGGAGAAACGGGTATAAGATATGCTATCTTTTGTAGAGTTAGGGTAATGTGATTTTACTTTTAGAGTTATTCTCAGCAAACCCTTTCATTTGATACCCATATTGTAGTAGTGCATTAAAACTAACTAATCTGTCTTCTTGGGTGTTGTATCCTGTTAGATTTATATTATAAAGCTAAAGATTTTCTTTGTTTGTTTGTTTGGTTGAAGGCGCTAATCTCAGGAACTTACTGGTCGGATTAGAAAAAATAATATTTTGTGTTAGATAGCTTATTTATCGAGGAAGGCTATAGGCTATATATCATTACGCTACTACACTGGGGAGCAGAGCAGTATAAATGTCGACTAATTGGGCAACTTTTTATGCATCATTGTAGAATTTATAAGCGACGGTATTAAATAGGTGCGACTAGAGGTCGATTTAGAACACTAGATGACCATCTAGTGTTAGATATAGAGAGGCATACAGTGCATTGTCATCCAAACTAACCACGCAGCAATATTTATAAAAAGACTTATCAATCTAAAAAAATAACTAATTTATAACTATCTTTACACTGTATCCCTGACGGGGTAGTCAGAGAGGACAGATGGCCAGGCTTCACGATCCATGTATAATATTTTTTTATTTCAGTCGATTAAAGAAAAATAATTGTTAAATATTTTTAAAATCCTCTAAAATGAATTATTCTCAACAAACCATTTGATTCGATACCCATATTATAGCAGTTAATTAAAACAATAGCTAGTCCGCGGTCTTGGGTATAAAACCATGTTGAATTTAAAGTGACGTCATACACTTAGCCATGCATTGCCACTCAAATTAAACGTGTTTACAAAATTTCAGCTTAATCAGTTGAAAATGTATGCTTCACAATTGAGTTGCAAGTTTACACCCGAACTTAAATCGATTCATTGAAAGTTTATTTTTAAAAAAAAATTGATAAATATCCGTTTTATAAACATGGTTTTTAGATGCGAGAAAACATTTAAAAGGCATGTTTACAAAAATGGTTTTACTTTTTTAGTAATTCTCAATAAGACCTTTCATTTTATAACCAAATTATAGCAGTACATTAATCATAATTAGTGAGTGTTCAACCATGTAACATTTAGAATGATGTGACATAGCTAAACATGTATTGTCATTCAAGCTAAACGTGTTTACAAAATTTCAGTTCAATCTATTGTAGATATCTAATTTAAAATTTATTTGCAAGAGTCACCCTGAAATATGCTGAAAGATAAACATTACAAATTAAAAAAGTGTGTATGTCTCATCATTTTTCCCTAACACGCCAAAAGATTTATAACTTCAAAAACTTATTACTATCTATATATATAAAATGCATTCTACTCATACTTTACTTTAAACATCTATTAAATATTGTTCATTAAAAAAAAAACTATAAATTATGAAAAAACATAGCTTCTATGGCTCCATAATCCAAATGTTGCAAAAGTCATTGTTAACTGGAATTTGCTAGTATGATTTTGGCTTTTAACACACGATAATTTCCGCAAGGACGCCACATTAGACTTACTACCATGGCTCGGTGCAATGTTGTGCAATGCTGATTCGGGCACTTTCCAACGGACGAGCGCTGCCAGCATTTATCATGTCAACAAACTTGTACTGTACAGATACACAAAACTTCGCGAGGGCGGCGACTCACCAGTCACGGATCGTAACAGACGGCGTACGGTGGGTGGTGCGAATTTAGTGCGTAGGTATATAATATAGTCGTAGCCAGAGGTCTGGCATTGCTATCGATGGAATTTGTTATAAAATCATATGAAATTCGTTATCTTTATTTTGCTCACAATCTCGAAGCTACACTGAAAGGTGCGCTGCAGTAATACATCAGCAGAAAGACCAGTAAAGCTACCTAGAAGTCGAATGTTAGAGTAAAACTGTGTAACGAGCTAAAAAGTCTGACTCTATGCATCATGTCGGCGATGATGAAAGTTGATGTAAAACTTCTTTAAAGCACAACTTCAAGGTTTAAATTTAATGCTGTCTGTTAAAATCTAACAGCATAGGTTATACTATTTGTACCATTAGCGACATTCAAATCAAAAATGTTGTTACAACGACACGCTAAACTAAGCGTAAAAGGTAAGGTACGTTACAAACTTTAGGGCCAATGTCAACCAGAAATCGACTGATATTAGAGCGGGTAGTAGTCGCCTTTTCTCAACGCTCGACTAGTTTACCGCTGCTTACCCAGTTGCAAGGCGAAGTAGAACTATTAGCCCTTTGTTTATTTTTAGAGTGTGGGCATGTCTTCCGTGTTTGAAAGAGAGTATAGGTTACCGATGGAGCTGAATATATCTCTTTTATAAAGGAATGCAAATTGTGGGGACACGTATATTATACTACTTAAATTTAGTATACGTAGATTCTGTAGTCAAAAAAGGTAAGGTATAAGAAAAACGAACAAGATAGTGTCTTTTTATACTATGGACATAAAATAAATTATTCGGAGAACGGGACCTCTGCTGTTACCTTTGGAATGACCTCGCGAAGTATTCACTTACACACTCGTAGCTATGCAGCGATATGCTATTTATGTTTTTAATTTTCATAAGGTTACAAGAACCCTTAGTCACTGGCTCTCCTTTCCGATACCAAACCACACGTGTCGAATATCTCTAGAATAAATTTTCACCAGAATTAAGCGATTAAACAGATAATTTTGAACTTGGAACACTCTGCAAGGTCACTTGTTTCCCTCCTCTCCCAATCTTGGGTTCTATAAGCGGTGTATTGAAGAGGCACATCATTGGCCGTCAACTTAATAGTTAGAGAGCGAGTGAACGGCAGACATGACATTTTCAGTAAACCCAGAACTTTGTCCAGAGACTCTCTTATGTCTACTGTATATGAGATGGAGAATTACTTTGCCCGATTCCGGTTGGTTAAGCGGTACGTGGGAGTAGCAGGTACAGAATTTAATGAATTTCAAACATATTTCAGTTAAGCTGCCATTTGTATATCTTGCTTATATTGATAAATTAATTACAAATTCAAAAGGGCAGACAGTTATAGCGGTTACAACATCATGGCAGACACTTTGGAAATCTTGAAAAAATTAAAATTTTAAAAGTATTTTAGTAAGCCTGAAATTGATATATGCTATGCTTATTACTATCATTAGCTAATATTTTTAAAGGCAAGCGTTGTCTCCGGTTGAAAGTATCTGAGAGACAGTTAGAATAAAATATTCAGTACATCCACTTTAGTAAATTTTGAAACTTATATACTCTAGTTTTTATACTATCATTAGCGATAAATTTACACATGCTATTCTTAATACTATTATGAGCTTATATTTGTAAAGGCAGACGTTTTCTCCGGATAAAACTATCCGGCAGACAGCAATAAAATATTATTCAGTACATCCACTTCAGTTCTTTCTTTCTATTCCTTATTATATCATTGGCGTATAATTTTAAAGGCAGACGGATACTCCGGTTAAAACTAACAAGCAGATCTAGAAACAAAAACATGTATAAATTTCAAAGTCCGAGACAACCAGGACTTTAATTTGTCGTGCTAATTAGTGTCTAGCACATAAGTACTTTTAGCCTTTTTGTTACCACCTCACTAAAAAGGCAACGGGTTTAAAACTTCTTCTAAATTTAACATCTAAAATACAAAAATTTTGTGTGTGTGTTTTCCCCCTTCGCAGATAATGGCGTGACAAGATATATGTATGTATAAATTTCAGACTTACTGAAGTGCATGTAGTGATTTACTTTCTTTCTCAATCTGCTTGTTATTTTTAACAGGAGAAAAGGTCTGCCTTTAAAATTTTACGCTAATGATAGTATAAAGAACAGCATATATAAGTTTCAAACTTACTAAACTTACAGAATAATATTTTCTTACTGTCTGCCGGATAGTTTTATCCGGAGAAAACATCTGCCTTTACAAATATAAGTTTATATTACTTTTAAGAATAACAGTTATAAATTTCCGACTTACTGAAGTGGAAGTATTGTTTTTTTTTCTTTCTCGATCTGCTTGTTAGTTTTAACTGGAGAATCCGTCTGCCCTTAAAATTTTACGCTAATGATAGTATTTTTTTATTGGGACTAATCCCATCCACATTCCCATTACTGTGACTCCTGTAAACCAGGATCTACAGCAATGACCAAAACACCAGAAAAGTTACACCGAGCTCGATCTCGGTGATGTCCCAGGAGAAGTTAGCATGTCTTGGAACCCGCAACGAAATTAATCAGAAGATAATGTGAGGAAGTAAGAAAAGAACGTAAAGCCTCTTCCCTCCTTTGCAAAGCGGGAGACCTGGAAAGCAACTAGGTGTAAATCCTATAGAAATAGGGAAGCACCACGGTAATAGTATATTACGGGTCCTATGTGAGCTATGTTTGATTCCAGTAATATGTATGGCAGAAACGTTTAAAAGCACGAAAATTTACCCTCGATGGCGCAAGAGCCCACTGTCTTATCTGTCGGTGATAATCACTATCGTTCTCCGAGCAGTCGTCGGGTATAAGAGAATCCAAGAGGTAATTCGCGGTTTCCTTCAGACCTATAGTATGCGAGTTGTTAATTTTGATATTACGTACATAGGCAAGATCAACAGAACGGTTAGCCCTAAACTCATGGTATATAGGCGACCACGGACCCTCAGCTTCCAGCCTATGCACTAGTTTACGTAGCAAATTACCCTTTGATTTTTCAACAGCCGCCCTGTAATGGGACCTGGCAACTCTAAGAGCAAGTAAAGCGCTATTGTAATTTTATGCTTTTTTAAAATAATTTAATTTTCTACGAGCTCTCCGGAAACGCCTTCGAAGCTCAGCTAAACGATCACTCCACCAATCGCATCTCCGAGTGTTGTTAATAGATCCACGACCAATGGCCACGTCGGCACAGTAGGTAAAAGTTTCTGACATTAACGAAGCACTCTCTCCGACAGACAGGTGACCACGACCAAAACCTTTAGCGTGAGCCACAAACAGAGAACCAAAGAGCTCCCAGTTTGCGCCCCTACTTTTATATTTGAAATTACAAGTAGTACTTTGCGCCTCTCGTGCATCACCAGGTAAGAGCTTGTAAACGATTAGACGATGGTCACTACAGGACGCATCCGGGATGACACGCCATTCGGATATCTAGACGTCGCCGCGTGAAAGCGTCACGTCAATAGAAGACTCACCCATAGGGCCGCAAAAAGTAGGTGGTGCATTGAGACAATTGTGTATAGATAAATTCATTTCTGCAATGAATTCTTCGACGGCACAGCGCCTGTATCGAATACACGTAGTTTGCCATACCATAATGTAGAAGAGGCATTGACATCAGCGCCTATGATTATTCTTTGACCCGCAAGAGACTGCAGGACGTGACGAAGATGGTGTAAGTGAGGATCGATATGATGTGAATATTGAAAGTAGCAGCTCACAACAAACACCCTATAGGTCGAAGAAGTAACCTCAGCAACATCACAATGAGATATCATGAGGTTGCTCAAAGATGTTACAGTAAAATTTGTACTAGAAACATAAATCCCAGCTCGTGCCTTGGCATGTAATTGTACCACTCTGTTACGCAGGTGGGCGCTCTGATATTGTTCCTGTAAGAGCTAATATTTTTAAAGGCAAGCGTTGTCTCCGGTTGAAAGTATCTGAGAGACAGTTAGAATAAAATATTCAGTACATCCACTTTAGTAAATTTTGAAACTTATATACTCTAGTTTTTATACTATCATTAGCGATAAATTTACACATGCTATTCTTAATACTATTATGAGCTTATATTTGTAAAGGCAGACGTTTTCTCCGGATAAAACTATCCGGCAGACAGCAATAAAATATTATTCAGTACATCCACTTCAGTTCTTTCTTTCTATTCCTTATTATATCATTGGCGTATAATTTTAAAGGCAGACGGATACTCCGGTTAAAACTAACAAGCAGATCTAGAAACAAAAACATGTATAAATTTCAAAGTCCGAGACAACCAGGACTTTAATTTGTCGTGCTAATTAGTGTCTAGCACATAAGTACTTTTAGCCTTTTTGTTACCACCTCACTAAAAAGGCAACGGGTTTAAAACTTCTTCTAAATTTAACATCTAAAATACAAAAATTTTGTGTGTGTGTTTTCCCCCTTCGCAGATAATGGCGTGACAAGATATATGTATGTATAAATTTCAGACTTACTGAAGTGCATGTAGTGATTTACTTTCTTTCTCAATCTGCTTGTTATTTTTAACAGGAGAAAAGGTCTGCCTTTAAAATTTTACGCTAATGATAGTATAAAGAACAGCATATATAAGTTTCAAACTTACTAAACTTACAGAATAATATTTTCTTACTGTCTGCCGGATAGTTTTATCCGGAGAAAACATCTGCCTTTACAAATATAAGTTTATATTACTTTTAAGAATAACAGTTATAAATTTCCGACTTACTGAAGTGGAAGTATTGTTTTTTTTTCTTTCTCGATCTGCTTGTTAGTTTTAACTGGAGAATCCGTCTGCCCTTAAAATTTTACGCTAATGATAGTATTTTTTTATTGGGACTAATCCCATCCACATTCCCATTACTGTGACTCCTGTAAACCAGGATCTACAGCAATGACCAAAACACCAGAAAAGTTACACCGAGCTCGATCTCGGTGATGTCCCAGGAGAAGTTAGCATGTCTAGGAACCCGCAACGAAATTAATCAGAAGATAATGTGAGGAAGTAAGAAAAGAACGTAAAGCCTCTTCCCTCCTTTGCAAAGCGGGAGACCTGGAAAGCAACTAGGTGTAAATCCTATAGAAATAGGGAAGCACCACGGTAATAGTATATTACGGGTCCTATGTGAGCTATGTTTGATTCCAGTAATATGTATGGCAGAAACGTTTAAAAGCACGAAAATTTACCCTCGATGCCACGAGATCCGCATAGTAAACTACTCCCGACGTTACTTGTAAACAAATAAGCATATTATATCGCTCATTTTGCCAAATGCTACACTCCCAAAGTATATGATGGGCGGTCTGATCATATTTGGCGTCAGCAGTTGAACACTGACAGAACGGTGACTCAACCCGTGAGAAATTGAGCAACACAGTGATCAACCTCCAGCTAGGACATTCCCAGGCGTTCACGAACGTCTGGTAGAGGTGGCGCCCTTTGATGGAAGTGTTCCAACGCAGCTGTCTAAAAGTAATTCTATGGCGATCTCTTTCTAACAAAAACCTATCATCCATGCCATCCTTAGCCGAATAGTATAAAGCCGCGCGTCTCTGAATTTCGAGATCAACCGGGAGGACCCCTGCCATCACCAGCAGAGCCTTCGTCCTACAGGATGGAGGCTACAGGCCTTGCATAAAAATATCAATGCAAGGCGTTGACTTTGCAGTAACTTTAAACGTGCAGCACCAATAGTAGCCTTATCTGCCCATACCGGCGCCCCGTAACACATACAACCTAGATAAATGGCCCCGTGAACCACCTTCAGTTTGAACGAAAGTCCCCGGATAGTAGATATTCTTGACAACGCATAAAAGCTATTTTTTGCCTTTTCACCTACAGTTTTTATGTGCTCAACGAATGCAAAATTTCTCTCTAAAATCAATCCTAAATAGCAAACAGAAGTTTTATTTTTAATGTAAACGTTATTGAATTTAATGCAGTTTCAAACTTCCTTTCAAAAGCAAATGAAATGTTTTTTTGGGTGCAAAAAATAACCTGTTTCGAACGCCCCACTCCGCAACGACGCGGAAAAACGTGTGGGCCAAGCTCTCGAGTCCCGTACGAGTATTCGACTGAACGAGCAACATACCGTCATCGGCGTATCCTGTCATTGAACAGCCCTCCGGTAATGGTAAACTGAAAAAGTCATCAAATCCTAAGTTCCACAAGTGTAGGCCTAGCACAGACCCCTGAGGACAGCCTATTGTTAACTTTTTGGTAGCAGAATAATGACCTAATTTTAAAGTTGTTGTACCTTGTGAAAAATATGAATAAATAAGAGAGTAAATATTTCTATAGCAACCGCGAGATTTTAATTTCATTAATAGCATTGGCCACCAAGCGTTATCGATAGCCCCGGAAATATTTAGGAAGATGGCCAGCACATATTGAGAAACCGATGAAGTGACAGTCCTTCGCACTGATATCGCTGCGTCAATAGTAGATTTTCCTACTGTAAATCCAAATTGATTTTCGTGAAACTTAATACCGTTTGGCAGGAGCCGGGGTACTATGAGACGCTCTAAAAGCTTTCCCAAGGAGGGCAACAATGTGATCGGTCGGTACGACTTAGGGTCATCTAGCGGCTTGTCGCCTTTTTAGGAATAATCCGGATATAGCCACATCGCCAAATACGGGGGAACACTCCCTCGTAAATACACCGGTTAAAAACATTTAATATTACTTCACCCGACAGCTTGCAAGCCTCCTTTATCATTTTGTTAGATATTTTATCGTCCCCCGACGCCTTACCTATGGACAACGACCTAACAATTTCGAGGAACTCATCAGAAGTTGGTAGGTCTGACTGAAGTGAGTATGGTGGCGCAAGAGCCCACTGTCTTATCTGTCGGTGATAATCACTATCGTTCTCCGAGCAGTCGTCGGGTATAAGAGAATCCAAGAGGTAATTCGCGGTTTCCTTCAGACCTATAGTATGCGAGTTGTTAATTTTGATATTACGTACATAGGCAAGATCAACAGAACGGTTAGCCCTAAACTCATGGTATATAGGCGACCACGGACCCTCAGCTTCCAGCCTATGCACTAGTTTACGTAGCAAATTACCCTTTGATTTTTCAACAGCCGCCCTGTAATGGGACCTGGCAACTCTAAGAGCAAGTAAAGCGCTATTGTAATTTTATGCTTTTTTAAAATAATTTAATTTTCTACGAGCTCTCCGGAAACGCCTTCGAAGCTCAGCTAAACGATCACTCCACCAATCGCATCTCCGAGTGTTGTTAATAGATCCACGACCAATGGCCACGTCGGCACAGTAGGTAAAAGTTTCTGACATTAACGAAGCACTCTCTCCGACAGACAGGTGACCACGACCAAAACCTTTAGCGTGAGCCACAAACAGAGAACCAAAGAGCTCCCAGTTTGCGCCCCTACTTTTATATTTGAAATTACAAGTAGTACTTTGCGCCTCTCGTGCATCACCAGGTAAGAGCTTGTAAACGATTAGACGATGGTCACTACAGGACGCATCCGGGATGACACGCCATTCGGATATCTAGACGTCGCCGCGTGAAAGCGTCACGTCAATAGAAGACTCACCCATAGGGCCGCAAAAAGTAGGTGGTGCATTGAGACAATTGTGTATAGATAAATTCATTTCTGCAATGAATTCTTCGACGGCACAGCGCCTGTATCGAATACACGTAGTTTGCCATACCATAATGTAGAAGAGGCATTGACATCAGCGCCTATGATTATTCTTTGACCCGCAAGAGACTGCAGGACGTGACGAAGATGGTGTAAGTGAGGATCGA
This sequence comes from Thumatha senex, assembly GCA_948477245.1. Classification (NCBI taxonomy): domain Eukaryota; kingdom Metazoa; phylum Arthropoda; class Insecta; order Lepidoptera; family Erebidae; genus Thumatha; species Thumatha senex. The sequence continues at coordinate 11,045,113 of OX419725.1, read as the reverse complement.
TATGATGTGAATATTGAAAGTAGCAGCTCACAACAAACACCCTATAGGTCGAAGAAGTAACCTCAGCAACATCACAATGAGATATCATGAGGTTGCTCAAAGATGTTACAGTAAAATTTGTACTAGAAACATAAATCCCAGCTCGTGCCTTGGCATGTAATTGTACCACTCTGTTACGCAGGTGGGCGCTCTGATATTGTTCCTGTAAGAGGACAATGTCTAATTTGTTCTCTATTACTAGGCGGTCCAGTTCCGCCGTGGCTGCCCTATCGTTGTGTAAATTAAGCTGTCCTATAATTAGATCTTTCATGTTTCAAGACTTTTTTTTTTTATTAAATGGTACAACTACAGGTAGTTTGTGCTCAGAATGAGCTGCTGCAGCCTATGCTCATAGGTATGACACTCCCGAGAGCCGCAACGGTGGTCATGGGGCTTTTTAAACCTTTTGCAGGTTATACAGATGGGTTTAAAAATTAGGACTGTCTTTATGAGGACATGCTCGTGTATGACGTTCCTCGCCGCAATTAGCACAGCTGGGTGACTTGCTGGTACAAAATTTGTGAACATGACCATATTGTTGACAGTTCATTCAACGCACTAATGATAGTATAAAGAACAGCATACATAAGTTTCAACCTTACTAAAGTGGATATACTCGTACTGAATAATATTTTCTTACTGTCTGCCGGATAGTTTTAACCGGAGAAAACGTCTGCTTTTACAAATATAAGCTTATAACAGTATTAAGAATAGCACATGTGTAAATTTTAGACTTACTGAAGTGAATGTACTGACTTTTTTTCTTTCTCAATCTGCTTGTTAGTTTTAACCGGAGAATCCGCCTTTTAAATTTTACGCTAATGAGAACAAAAATATATAAGTTTCAAACTTACTAAAGTGGATGTACTGAATTATATTGTCTTACTGTCTGCCGGATAGTTTTATCCGGAGAAAACGTCTGCCTTTACAAATATAAGCTCATAATAGTATTAAGAATAGCTTGTGTAAATTTAACGCTAATGATAGTAAAAAGAATAGCATATATAAGTTTCAAAATTTACTAAAGTGGATGTACTGTATATTTTTTTCTTACTGTCTGCCGGATACTTTCAACCGGAGAAAACGCTTGCCTTTAAAAATATAAGCTAATGATAGTAACAAGCATAACATATATCAATTTCAGGCTTACTGAAATACTTTTAAAATTTTAATTTATCAAGTTTTCCAAAGTGTCTGTCATGACGTTGTAACCGCTATAACAGTCTGCCCTTTTGAATTTGTAATTAATTTATCAAAATAAACAAGATTTACAAATGGCAGCTTTACTGAAACATGTTTGAAATTAATTAAATTCTGTACCTGCTACTCCCGCGTACCGCTTAACCAACCGGAAACGGGCAAAGTAATTCTCCATTTCATATACAGTAGACATAAGAGAGTCGCTGGACAAAATTCTGAGTTTACTGAAATATGTCATGTCTGCCGTTCACTCGCTCTCTAACTATAAGGGGCGGTGTCAATAATCTTGTGGACTTCAGTGGACCTCAATTCACTAGATATGGCAAGCAGTTCCAGTACGTATGGGCGGAGTCATTTTGACGAACTTAATATAAAAAGAGAATTAACATTTATTACTTCTAAAAGTAAAAGACTAAAAACACACCCAAACGTTATAATATTCGCTAAATCAATAATATAATAGTTTTTTAAATCTACATATAGAAATACCTCATCCATAAGATTTAAATCACTGTCCACGTGCTCAGCTGAAGAGAGGCGTATATCACGCACATACGCAGCAGTAACAGTTCGAGCTGGCGGAATCATTCGCTGATGTTTCTCCGAGTTGTGAGGACGCAGGTCTGAATATTAACTCACAGTTTGAAGTCGTGAAATAAATTTCTGCTGAAAACTAACTTTGGTTAGACCTCTGTGTCCTGTCGCGTTCGCGAGTTTTTCGTAGCGTACCAGCAATAATTGTTATTTGTGAAACCAGCTCTGTCTAGGTAAGTTTAACTTTTTTTTCTATTTTTTTTAAATTTATATTCATTTTTTTATTTTCTTTTTGTAAATAAATTTTAATTTAAAAATTATGTATTGAATAAGAAGCTGAGTTTTTGCCTAAAAAAAAAGTTTTAAAAACTATCTCATTATTATGGAAAAATAATAAAGATATTAAAAACTTACCATCCATTTAATGAAACTTGTACCTAAATTATTGGAATTAACTAATTAATAAATTGAAATTAACGGGCCATATAAAAATTATTTTTCTAAATCTCTGAGATATAATAATAACTCTGTAACATAGTAATGTTAGGGAGGTTTCCCATACCTAATAAAGTACCGGGGCCTTCAAAATGGGTCTAGTTTAGTTCAGGATCCAATTAACTCCGAAAAAAGATTGCGTCGGAGTTTAAAAGTAAACCTGAGTTCATCTATCACAAATATAAAGTTTAATAGTAATATTCTTAACAGGTCACTTTTAGTACCTCATTCTAAATTAACAAAGCATTATACAAACTTTTAACACCTTTGTTATAAATCACTGAGATAAAATAGCACTGTTTTATCGTGATGTTAGGGATGTATAACAAACTCAATTAAAGGCTAGAAACGTGCCTGGCGAAGCAGAATTATCTAGGGATCAAAAATAGGATTTTAATAGGATCGTAGTTATAAAATTCAAACATCTGGTATTTGAGGGAAGATAAATGAAAATTAAATGGACAAAACCAATTAAATTAAATTTAGCACTTAAGGACATTGACGGAAGATGTGATTCAGATGTAGAACGGTGAGTAGCTGCCGGAAACAAAGCTAACAGTGCCATGTCTCAGTAATGAGACATAGTACAAGAAACGCTCTTCGCTATTCACAACGCAGTGCAACAAGTGCCAACGTTACTATTCAGTAGTAAAACCTGAGTATGTCAGAATATGCATGAAAGCAAGCTGAACGCTGTGGAGATACGATTACTCCAAAATTTGTGCAGCGTAACGTTGGCCAACTAAATACGTAACGAAGTGATACGAAATATTGAAGATTTGAATGAAAGATTTCAATAGCATTTAGCTGGAAAATTGCGTTTTAACGAATAAATGAGAAACCATTGGCGACATAATATTTACTGTGCGAAAGTAGAAGGAGTCAGAGTAGACCAAGATTTACTAACGAAGACAGCATATAAACGAAACGATTAATGAATTTGCAGGAAGCAAATGAAGTACCAAAGGCCGCGCAACTTGTTGAGATCAACAGGTTGCGCGGCCTGTGGACAACACCGTCAGTGGTACAGCTTGAAGTTAGTCGATTCATTAGTATCTCGAACTTATAACTGTTTTACAATTATAGGGATGGGTTTGATTTTTGAAGGGTCCGTACACACAGACTGGTACGGAGAGAAGATGCGTCTTTCTATTTACACAATATTAAACTTTAAAAAGTCTTACATTCAATTTCCCTCAAATTCAAAATTATCAATGCCGTATCCATTGCATTTTTAATCCTTGTCGAATTTCCCGACGAAGAGCAGCGGTGAACATTCGCTGGTGTTTCCCCGTGTTGAGAGGACGCAGGTCTGAATAATTGCCTACATTTTATAGTCGTAAAATAAATTCCTGCTAAAACTTACTTATGTTAGACCACAAAGTCCTATCGCGATCGCGAATTTTCTGTTGCGTATCACCTACAATTAGTGATTGTGAAGCCAGTAACAACTAGGTAAGTTTTGTTTCTCGGATAAAATATTTTCAATTTGGATTTATTTATATATATATTTTTTTACACACCGCCGTCTAGCCCAAAAGTAAGTTAATATAAGATTGCGTTATGGGATCTACACGACTGATAATATAAACGAACATACCTATATATATTTCTAAATATATATAGGTATGTTCGTTCATACATATTAATCAAAGGCCACACAATATAGATAGTTTTTATATATATTTTACATATACACTCTTATAAATTGTTTATTATTTTAATTAAAAAATGCGTTCTGAGTCATTAATTTGTCCCAGTGTTAATTTTTTTTTGATTGAGCTGTTTTGTAGTAGATTGCAAAAGTTATAAACAAATGACTTAAAAAATTAAGAATGTTTTTTTTCCCCTGAATATTTGATTTCATTGATTTTTGTTCATCGATCTATGCCCTAAGCACCAGTATTGGATTCATAAATTTTCATAAATATTAATTAATTCACAATAATATTTTTGTTAAATTTTAGAAGTAAGCGAGGCTTGCGCAATCCAAAATAATCGTTTTCACACGTATTTTCTGTACCTTATATATAATACCTAAAAACTACATAACAGATTTTTCAAATATGCAAATAGAATAAAAAAGAAGTAACTATTTTCTAGAAAATTATAAAAATTTCTGTAGTCATAACTTGCTTGAAAATAGTTACTTCTTTTTTATTCTATTTGCATATTTGAAAAATCTGTTATATAGTTTTTAGGTATTTGCGCAAAACCCAACTATTTTTTTTTGTTTAGATAATATTGTTTATAACTTTTGCAATTAAAGCGGGTGTGGTCCATATTTTTTTTAAAAAAATGATATACATGCTATTCCAAATCGAATAAATCATACTTTGCCAAATGTTTGAGTTAAAAAGCACTTGTAGACTAGACTATATGTCAATTTAAATTTCAAAGGTAATTTTAGTTTTTTTTAAAATTTGAAGTTAGCTAGTAAGAAACTTTTTTTATACTCATGACTAGCTATTGCTCGCAATATCACTCGCTTGATTAGATGGTGTGACCTTGTTCTGATAAGGAAGAAGTGCAAACGAGCCATGAACTTAAATTCTTCAAATGCACACTTCTATTGGGCAGATTTTCTTTAATTTTTACCTTTTAAACCCCGTCGGAAAACGAGGGGTATTAAAAGTTAAACCTGTGTATCTGTCTGTCTGTGATATTATAGCTTCTGAACGGATGGTCCCATTGAAACTTAACATAACTTTACTCACGCTGTATCCCCGACGGGGTAGTCAAAGACACATAGCCAGGCTTCGCGACCAATGCATACTTCTTCTTGGTCAATTCTGATTATTTTCAAAAGCCAAAGCTTTAATTGATTTTCAGTTCGAAACTGAAAATCAATTATAATTTACAATCAATCAAGCAATTATATATTTTTTTTTAATTTATATATTATCGTCATATTTTTATCAATTTACATAAAACCGGAGGGAGGATAAGATATATCATTTGTCAACAAATGATAAATCTTAACCTTCCTCAACAATCACTCCCTTCTTCTTCTAATTGTCTTCCCATTGCTAAGTACCTACTTGACGAAGCAATCACGACGCGTGGTGTCCTTATAGGGTTGTAAGGTCAGACGGCAGTCACTCCCAACCACAGATATACTCAGATATACTCCAACGAAAGCCGATAGGAATAATCGAAATCGTTTGGCTTTTTTTTCATCAGTTGCTTCATTCACGTCTGGGTATCTGAGTACTTTTAACTTTTTTATTTTAGAGCAATTTGCTCACGTGGTCTTCATATGTAAGTCTCGGCTTACCCTGACTCCTTCTACCCCCTACTTTCGCACAATATATCTTGTTCATCAATCGTTCCTAACTCATTCGTTGGACGTGTCCAAACCAACGGAGCACGCCCTTTTCCAGCTTAACGCTGACACTTTTATTCAAACCTGCCATATTGCGTATCACTTCGTTACGTATTCGGTCGGCTAAGGTCGGCCACCTCGGGTTCCAAATCCAATTTAAGATTGGAAGTAAAAGGAAGACTGTAAAATGAAACAAAAAAACTTTAGTATTTTATTATTTAAATAATAATTTTAATCATTATCATTATCCGAGCGTCTGTCTCGCGATACAACTGGGACGCTAGGCTTTTGTCTTATAGATATGGAACATTAATTATTATCAAAATATTTTAACTATAATATTATGTTTACTGTTTCAAACGTCCTTATAAAAACTGACATAATCCTTAAAAATAATATTTTGATAAATAATTGGATAATTTAGGAGTTCGCCCTCATTTGTTGCACAAAATTTGTCGGTACCGATAAGTTAACAGAATCAATAAATCCGTTTATTTTATAAAGCCGTTGTTCTCGTTGTGACGGTATTTATTTTTTACTATTTTATGTAATTCTTTTCGTTTCACGTCACGTGACGCACCAGGGACATTTTCATATCTACTTAAATGGCATTATTTTGTTACTTGTATAAAAATCCGTAAAATTTGATACCATATAAAAACCTGAACGTTTTATAGTTCAGCTCAAACAAAATCGAAGATAAAACACAATGGACGAAAAGATGTATTAGAAGTTTTAGTACTAATGATGACAAAAATATTTAACTTTTAATCAATTCATGAATTTACTCTGCTACTCTGAGATCAATCACGCCTTTTCCCCGAAGGGGGTAGCAGGGGCATATTATGCGCCCTCTTTTCACCGTGTGTATTTTTGTGTGAGCCCATTGCCGTGTTGAAATGGACAAAGGCAAGTGATGGCGACCTGCAGTTTCGACCAAGCCTTCAATATGACTTAAAGACTGCTATGTTACTGTCAACCGGGACCACCGGCTTTCCGAAGCACGGAATCACTGGCAAATGTAAATGCTACAAAGTGGTCATTCATCCGTGACCAAATTATGATAGCGAAAGTTGCTTAACGCAGTGATTGTTTACAGAACACTGAGTTAGCGGGGCCACGAGCATCTTATCACTCTGATAGCAGTATTAATATTTAAGAAATAATTGTAGTACTTAACTTATAAGCGTTTGAAAATCGATATTATGCAATTAGGCCAATACACTTCTCGTAGTTTCCCCTTGAACCACTTATAACTGCAAGGGTGACCCTGGAGCTACATTTATAATACTTCCCGACAATTTAACAGCTGTACGTAAATTAATATTAGATTTCATTAGTAATATGACATGGATTTAAATAGTTTGCTCTATAATACAATCTGTAGATAAGCATATACCGCACGCTTAACTAAAAAAGAATACCGACTTAACTTAAAAAAATACGATTTTGGGAAATCGCAATAAAAGATCTTGCTATGAGGACTTATCTTACTTGATTAAGCATATCATTAATACCGATTTATTGATTAATTATGAATCCTTATATTTTGACTCTTTATGTCTTAGAAATAAAACTTGGAAATAATCAATATCTCTATTTTAAAAAGAAAATAAATATTTTTGGGACAACTCACACAACGCCATCTGATTCTAAACTAATCAGAGCTTGTACTATGGTAACCAGATAACTGATAAACATACTAGATACATACCAGATAACGAATAAATAACACCCAGATACAGAATAAATCATCATGCTCATCACACAAAGTTTTAACCTGAGTGGGAATCGAACCCACGACCTCCGTAAAACTCCCGTAAACTAACCTCTTACTTGCGTAGCAGTCGGATACACTCCCACCGCGCCACAGAGGCAGTCAATTTGGTTAAAGTAGGTTCTACATTAAGTTATTTTTTTTTAAACAAGGCAATATATTTAAATGCAAGTATTTTAGTAAGTAGTTATAAGCCTGTTCCATTTCTAGTTACTTACTATTTATAATGACTCATTTAGCATTTAGTCTCTATATGATTCTTACACTAAAAATCATTCAAAGATTGTGTCAGTTTATTCAAATTAGCAGATCGTAATAAAGTAATATTGATCGTTATTAATTCATTTTATTTATCTATCTCGCCTTATCCCCGAAGGGGTGGCAGAGGCATATTATTTGCCCACTTTTCACTATGTGTATTCCTGTCCCAAGTAATCGGTGGTGAGCACATTGCCATTTATCAAAAGATTATTATAAAATATATTAATATGGGATCATTTGTAGTTCAAAGATAGATATTTTTTAACTTGAAGTCCAGAAGCGACCCTCACTTTGCTTATATGCACATTATATTGCTTTTATTTTGGACATATATTGCATTTCTGAGCAGCAGTCTTAAAAGTTGAGTGACTATTGCAGGGTTTGTCAACCAAATTATCCATACTTCTACAATGTGGCCATGTTAAGGATTGGGACACAACAACATGGCTTGCTATTTCTCTCGTGGAATATACGTTTCCTCGCAGTTACAATTCTGGCTTGTTTAACTTTTATTACTTTTCTTGGTCGTTTTTTAATAACAACTTTCTTCGTATTTCACTAAGTCAGATTCATTAGAAATGAGCGTACGTAAATTACGTGTACCTCTACAGAGAATTGAATTTCTTGTAACGAATATATAGAAAAGCAATTAAATAGTTTTATTGCTTATTTATTCTAACTCTATATTTTTAGTAAAAAAAAAAAAATTACTAACTATCTTCACGCTGTATCCCTGACGGGGTAGTCAGAGAGCACAGATCGCCAGGCTTCGCGATCCATTCATACTTCTTTCGCTTCTTCGAGAATCATTAATCGCTTCATACACGCACGTCTGGGTATCCGAGTACTTTTGACCTTTCCGTTTTTGAGCAATCTGCTCACGTGGTCTTCATATGTAAGTCTCGGCCTACCCTGACTTCTTCTACCCTCTACTTTTGAACAATATACATTCTTCGTCAATCGTTCCTCACTCATTCGTCCAACGAATGAGTGAGGAACGATTAATTAATTCATTAATTAATTCTTATATTATAATTATTTTATTTTTAAGTACATAATCGAAATTAAGAATTACAATTTTAATTTCACTTTATATATACATACACATTCTCACGCCTTTATCCACAAAACGCTGTCCGACTGTGTGTACTTTACGTCTCGTCAATTTGTCATGAATCAAAAATGAGGACATCTACTGAAATATGATGTACCTGACTGCCTCTGTGGCGCGGTGGGAGTGCATCCGACTGCTACGCAAGAGGTCGTGGGTTCGATTCCCACCCAGGATAAAACTTTGTGTGATGAGCACGATGGTTTATTCTGTGTCTGGGTGTTATTTATCTATAATATGTATGTATTTAGAAATATATAAGTATGTTTATCAGTTATCTAGATCCCATAACACAAGCTAATATTAGCTTACTTTGGGCTAGATGGCGCTGTGTGAAAAGTGTCCCACAATATTTATTTATTTATATTTATTTATTTTCAAAGTGGTCCAAAAGATAACCGTGCTTAGATTGCTTAACTTCATTGAACATTTACATTATTCATTCATCAGTGAAGACAACTCGATATGAGTATAACCTATAGGGACTTTGTTAAAAAAAGGTGTGTAAACGAAAGCGTATCTTTTGAAGTAGCGTAGCGTATGGTTAAACATAAAAAAAAATTTGTGTACCGGAGTACACAGGTAAGAAGTGAAACTTTTTTACATCTAATAAATTTCTCTCATACGTCGATAAAGAAGTTTCACTTATGATAAAGAAGTTTCACTTCAAAACAACATGGCGCGTAACCGAAAACCGAAAATATAAATTAAATTAAAGTATCTGTTCGTAATTCTAAATTAACAGCTTTTTACTAAATGCATATGAAAATAATATACGTTACTTACATAAAAAAAATGTAAGTACACTCAGCTTCCTGGAAAGATTGCAATGGTTAGGTCGCGAACATATTGGTAGAGCTTATCTACTCGCTACGTGTTACCGTAGTTACTCGTAGCATGTAGCGTCGCAAAGCTACGACAGCTTATCTAATGCAGAAGGTGTGTAAACTCCATTATACTAAAGTATATTATTACTAGGCGTAGTTATTGTATAACTAGATACAAGATCTTAGAAAGGAATTACCAAAAATCTAAAACTGAAAAGTTTTTTTTTTTTTTAGAAATCGCAAGTGTGTTCATTCACTGCTAAATTATCCCCTTTCTTTCCCTTTCCAACTCTTCAGAACACAACACTACCGCTTCATAATTACCTCAGCATTCTGGGGTTGAGAACTTCACAATAAAAATTACATCGAGGGGTGCAACAGCGTAGTCTCACGCAAACTCAGAGTCCCTAACAGGTAGGGCAGCAGTCCGGAACAGAGATGCTTACTATATAATTGTCAGATTTGTCCGTGCGTGGTATGTTGCTTACATCTCTGGGATGGCTCCGTCAAGTACCTGCTTGAAACTACCGACATCATGGCATGTGCCATCTGCATCATAGACTGTCTAGAAATCACTGGCAGTCTTGAAATGTTGGAGATGCGCAGATCGGTCGCCAGCTTAGCTGCATTTTACCGCATCTACCACGGTGAGTGTTCTGAAGAACTCTACCGATTGGTCCCATTCCCGAACAACACGGGCAAGGCAGAGATGTCATCCTTACACTGTGGAAACCATCTTGCCCAGAACGGAATGATTCCGTAGGCCTTTCTTAAGTTTCCCTCCTCTTACAATCCTGGGCCCTTGAAGAGAAGCATGAAACGGTATATTTCTGGGCCATCAAAATGAGGTTCGTTATCGAAGCCCTGTGGGTTGAGATAACGGCCCTCAATCATGGGTCGTCTTCTTTACTTACCATCAGGCGGGCGACGCTATTTTGAAGTAACAAATATAAAAAAAAAAATTATCAAGACGTAATTTTTCTCATACATTTTCAATTGAATCATATTTTAAAGTGATGCTTAACTCGCCGAGGCTACTAGTAGGTACTAAAGGACACATGCTTTGAAAGAAGAAGTTAAATATTCTGTTTTACATAATTACATTAAATTATTAACTGGAAACGTTTCTTATGTAAGTAATGTCCTTGTCTACTGAATTATTCGTCAATGCACCACCGCAAATCGCTACTGAAGCTACAAATTTAAAATATAATGTAGCTGGTTCACTGTCCCATCAAAGCTTTTCCAAAACTACTGATGATTGTAACATAAAATTATGACAGTAATATATTTTACGGCGTAGATATCCGCCAAAAAAGTTTTTTTTTATTTCAAATTATGTACGGAAATTAGAAAAAAGTAGCAGCGTACATACTGTAAAGGCAATGGTCTCACCACCTGTTATGTGGGACAAAATACAGTAAAATGTGAGCGTATGGTATACCAAATACTAACTAAATATCTTCATGCTGTATCTCTGACGGGGTAGGCAGAGAGGGCAGATCGCCAGGCTGCACGATCCATGCATACTTTTTTAGCTTCTTTCAGATTCATCAATCGTTTAATGCAACTAAATAAAAAAAACACAATTTACAAAATATAGTTTCCCCTCGAAGATAAAGGCATGACAGTTTGTATGTTTGTAAATACTCTGAATTGGAAATAAATTAACAAGTGTTTCAGGATTTTTCGTAACTTAACCTTTTTTTACTTTGTTATCGGATAACTGCAAAGTGAAAATTTCAAAGATTAAAACAACATAATTTTTCATTTAAAAAGCTTTTTAAAAAGCAGAATATTGCAAGGAATTCAAAATGAAAGTAAAAAATATTTGAAATCTGTTTAAAGGACACGGGTTAGAAGTGTGGAGTGCAACGGAAGTTCGAAGTATGTACTTAATGCTAGTAACACATAACATAATGCAACATTTTTAAAATCCATTTTCGTTACTTTCAACATACTTACTAGGTGCAGTTGATCGATTTTCGTTTTGCGCAGTTTATATTCACCTTTATGATAGTAATGTAAAGATTTAATATTAAAAGCGCGTAAAACCACTAACAAAAAGAAACATTGTCTTTGACGTCTATAGACATCGTTGTCTATGGAGGAGATAGTTCATACCCTTAACTCCATCACGGCATCTTTTTTTTGAATATAAATTGTGTAAAGGATCTTTCGACTGCATTTACTATAGTGAAAAATAAAAACACTTATTTCAACACGATGTTGATCCCATCCACCAGTTACGTAGTACAAAAATGCATACAGAGAAATGTGGGCGTATATACTTCTGCCTAACCCTTCGGGGATAAAGGCGTAACAATTTTTATGTATGTAGGTAATTTAAATTATTTCTCAACCAAATATATAACTGCTGGTTCATTGTGCTGAAAAAAGCTATGCCTTTAAAGAAATTGGTCTCATAGTTAGTAAATAATGAGCTTTCACTAGATACTTCTACGTTTTTAACGTATAAATAAATAAAATAAATAAATATTGCGGGACACTTTTAACACAGCGCACATCTAGTCCAAAGTAAGCTAACATTAGCTTGTGTTATGGGATCTAGATAACTGATAAACAAACTTATATTTTTCTAAATACATACATATTATAGGTACATAGGAAACACCCAAACACCGAAACACACCTTTGTGGATCACACAAATATTTGTTCCGACCCGAGAATCGAACCCGGGACCATTTGCGTAGCAGTCGGATACACTCCCACTGCGCCACAGAGGCAGTCATTATTATCAGTATTTTCTCTAGTTTCAGATTACGATGAAGAAGTGTACTATCTTCGCTCTCGGGTTGATGGTGGCGTATGTGGCCAGCGTAGGAATACGCGGGCCGTTGATCTCAGCTTTGCAGCCTCCCCGTAACAATTCTGCCGATGAGAAGAAAAAAGTTGGTGAGTATTAGATACAAACACAATTGTATATTCCTAAGTACTCAGAGGCGTAATACAGAGCTATATTGGTCTCCAAGAAAAAGGTATTATCGCCATCATGGTATTTCAAGTATACCATGATGTAAATACTATCATCTGTACAATACTATCATTGTGGTGGTTTCAAGCAGAGTTCTATTTTTTACAATATTCCACCCATAGCGGTTGGCAATATTAACTTTAAAACATTAACTTTATTTTTTAATATGAAATACAGGTAACAATGCAATTATATGTATTTGTTTGAATTCGCATGCAGTTTTGACTGGGTTGCAATAGCCGTGGACACAAGCAGACTGACCGCGCGCTTGAGTTTGTGCTGTTTTTCATTTTACATAGAAACTATGAAAAATGAAATTTGATACAAATTGCTATCGAAAATTAACATACTCCCGGACCTAAAAACCGGTATAATCGATTAATTTAAAAATGAATAAGAACTATCGCTAGAAAAAATGCATGTAAATAAAAAAGTGTGTGTTACCTGTGTGTTTCTACGTCTGTAAACTCGTTGGAAGTTATACTTCTTTGGCGTAACAAGATAAAAATCTTTATATTTTTTTATCTTTTGCCTTATACTACGTTTGTAGAAATAACTAAAATGTTGATATATTTAACTTGTAAAACTATATCTAACTTCAGAGTGTTTACAAACTACTTTAAATGTAGTTTCAGCTAACTATATGATGTCGGTTTTTTGGGACGGCGTTCGCGCTCATCGTAAAAAAATACTCTCATCATTTTACCCTAACGCGCCAAAAGAAATATAACTTCAAAAAAACGCAGAAACAGACAGTAAATGACTCACTCATCGCCAGTCAGCCATCTTGACCAAATTTGCTTCACCATTCTTACAAACACTCGGCAATCCATGTCAGCCTTCAGCCTCCTGGCGAACGAGTCTTACTGACAAACTTCGGAAAATACAGGCAGTTAAGATTTATCAAATTTTCTCAAAATGAATATCATTAATGGTTTTATTTTAAGCAAGTTTTCATTTAATTAAATCTCAGTAAGTTTAAGCAAATGCAAGTCGTCGTATTGCCAAGCAAAATCTGATTCTTTCACTTCTTGCATATTTATTAATCGCTTCATACAATCATGTTCATGTGGGTATCCGAGTACTTTCGACCATTCCGTTTCTGAGCGATCGCTCACGTGGTCCTCATTATGTACATAAGTCTAGGTCTAGACTGACTCCTTCTACTCATAAAATTAGAATTTTATACTGATTATTATGATTATTCCAACAACACTTAAAGTCGTGAACAACTTGCGTCTGAAATCGAGGCTACTCTTGCAAGTATGTCTGATTGGGGTAGACAAAATCTTGTCCGCTAAAAAAGCACCAATTACTGTAGGACTGAAATTTTAGGCCACACCTCTCTCCATCTCTACTAGTATTGGGATCCTTGGTGTTGAGATTTCTAGTGACGTCCAATACCGTAGACATTTAGAGGACAAGGCGAAGCTGGCGTCCAAAATGCTCGGCGTGCTGTTGAGCACGCAGTATTTTACTGCGGAGCAAACACTGCTTCTCTATAAGTCACAAGTGCGGCCACACATGGAGTACGGGGTCACCTTTAGGCTGGTGCATCTGAATACCAGCTTCGGCCTTTTGACTCGGTAGAAGGGCGTGCTATGAGAATTGTCAACGATCCTCTACTAGCAGGCGGTGTTGAGCTCTTTCGTGATAGGAAAGACTGAGCCTCCTTGTACTTGTCCCCGCCTGTACAGCGGTCTATGCTCTGAGGAATTGTTTGACATGATACCCACGGTTACCTTCTATCATCGCACCGCTCGCTATAAACAGGGTGTTCACCCTCACACTTTGTATAAAAAAAACAACAAAGAAGTATTTTTTATAATATCCTATTCACACCATTATTAACGAAAGGACGGCAGAGACATACTATACGCCCATATTTCACCGTTGTCCCGCGTAACAGGTGGTAAGTTCATTGCCGTGTTGAAATGGACAGGCACAATTGTAGCGACCTGTTATTGATTTTTTTAAGATTAAAGGCAAACATGTGCTATGTTACTGGCATTTTGAACAGCAGGTAGCCATCACCTGCACCTGTCCATTTAAACATGGTAATTGGCTCGCCTTGCCACCTGTTACATAGGGCCGAATTGCTTACAGTGAAATGTTGGCATATATATTTGCCTCTGCCACCCCTTCAGGGATAAAGTCATTAGTACATGTTGAGTTTATTATTCTCATTTGCGTAGAGAATAAAATTGAGAGGTACTCGATAATAATTAGACGTACTTGTAAAAATGTACGTACTAGGAGTTTCTGAGAAAAATGTATTCATTCTTTATAAACAAGATTTTCAGGTTCTCAGAACAGGTGCTTAAATTAGACAATTTATTTGTACTGCTACACTTGTTACTACTAACAAGAAAAATGAAAAACAACGGTATATACTATTCAATTTTCAAATAAAAAATAATATTAAATATCGAAATACCTTTGTTCATGTAAATAGGTCACTAAATAAGACTTTTGAATGACAAGATTATTGCTTCTACACATTTATACATTTAGATCTGTAAAAATAAATAATAGTAAAATAAGTAATAAGTTGAAGTAAAGAATATTTAAAATATAATTAATTAAATATTTTTTTATGAATATTCTCACACAAAGCTGTGTAACCCGAATTAGGCTAATTATAAGCTTATGCTATGAGATCTCCTTATATATTTCTATATTCATACATTTAAACGCAATAAGCACACAAACTCGGCAACAAATATTTATAGCTCATACAAATATTTGTATTGACAGGACGAATCCTGGTAGTATATGCGACTATACTACATTGTGTAGATTTAAGAAACATAGACACTCACAAACTTATTTTTTTTAATATTAGTACTGCTCTTGTACTGACTCTCAGCATTGACCTTATTGAGAATAAAAGGAGGTCAAGGACACTACGTGACCAAGTATCAACTTAGTAACCAGGCCTTTTTATAATAAAATACTACGTCGACAATATTCAGGAATTTAAAAAAAAAACCTCTTAGAAACTTCATAAAAAAATCAAATATGTATTGTGTTTGATAAGGTCATGACTGGAACGTGGAACACATAAATTATCTAGAAGTAGTGAGATACCATTCATCGCTAAAGGGTTCATTTCCAAATTCTCATAAAATTACTAATTAACTTAAGGAGGGTGGCAATTTCAATATTTATGTCGCGATGACAGCCAATCAGTTTAGAATCATGTTCCTACTTTAGGTTATGTAACAACTTACGTGATCAACTGCGTCACAGGTCGGTAATAGATCCAAGTTAACATGTATGTTATAACTGGTCCATTTGATAAATTAATTAATGTCATACCGTGGAAAAATTTTAGCTTGACAATCCTTGATGCCCTGAATCGCCAAAAGGATTTATTCGTATTACGCAGTTATCACCACGGCTCCCTCGCCGGGGTTCCTTTATTTCTTCTTTTCCTCAACATCACACGATCGTCGATATGTCTTTCAAGGGAGATCATTTTCACGCAATTGTCATCTCTCACGACGTCAAACCAGCACATCTTGGATTTTTCCCATTTACCCGTCGGGATATTTGAACATGTGTTCCCCACTTAACCCGGAGGGAGAGAGGAAAGATCAATGCATACTCTATTTGCTTACTGCAGATTCATATTTTCATATTTTGTTAAATAAGTACGTCTGGGTATTCAAAAACTTTTGACCGTTCCGTGTTTGAGCAATCTGCTCAAGTGATGTCTCGTATTTATCCTCGTCTCTACTTTCACCCAATAAAATTCATCATTAAAATTCCTCACTCATACGTTGGACGTGTCCAAGCAAACCAACGGATCACGCTATTTTCCAGGTAAATGCTGACATTTTCATTCAAACCTGTCATATTGCGGGCGCTATCCAACGTGGTAAATGCCACAACGCATAATTTTCAAAGAAATCTCATCTCACAGCGTTCAAATTAAAATCGTTCATATTCTGACATACCTACGCAGGTTTCACTACTAAATAGTTAGCATTAGCATGGTACGTAAATTAAAATATATATGTCTAGATATGAAAAATAATTCTTCAAATCTACACAGGTAGGTATAGTTTTGGAAAAAAAAGATGTTTGTTTGGCTGAGTTTTATTCAGGCTTGCATTTTATTTTCAACCTAGTACTTGAAGATGCATAGGAGAAACTTTTTTCATATTAGCTGTCAGCAAACACTATAAACAATACTGTCAATTTTAAAAAACTCAACTTATATTGCTCACAGAAGCAGTTTCTACACTATAAGCTTGAAAGCACTTTTATAAAGCTATTGTGTGCCGCAAGAATTCATTAATATAACGTAAACATTACATACATATTGTCACGCCTTTCTTCCCGAAGGGGTGGGCAGAGGCATATCATACGCCTACAATTCACCGTATGCGTTTTTGTCAAACGTAACAAGTGGTGGACTCATTGCCGTGTTGAAATGGACAGGTGCAGCTAAACCTTAAAATAACCAAATTAAAATTTAAGTAATTTCTACGGACATTTCAGTTCCTGGATTTTTCCTATCCAAAAAATATTTTTAGCCAGCAGTAATTGTATATTTCCAGAAGGTTTGTTTTACAAAGTTAAATAGCTGAACATTGAAATTGTGAACCATGTGATACAAGTATATCAGCTAAACATAGAAATTGTGAACCATGTTATAAATTACTTTCTACTTGAAAGACATAAGAGAAATAGGGATAATAGATCAATAAGATTTTTTTTCCTAAGAAAATTTTTGAAAGAAATTGCCCTATTGAAACTGCATACATAAATTTTCTAAATTATGTTTAAAAGTTGATTCGATTATGGCTTATAATTAAATTAAGGGAATGAGAATATTTTCAAATAACTTCTGTTTTATTTCTTAAATAAATAAAATAATAATAAATATCCATCACGCCTTATCCCCGAAGGGGTGGCAGAGGCATATTATATGCCCACTTTTCACCGTGTGGATTCCTGTCCCACGTAATAGGTGGTGAGCCCATTGTCGTGTTGAAATAGACAGACGCAGGTTGTGGCTACCTGCTGTTGAAATTTTTTAAGCCGCCTATAAGGCCTTTAACCAGGCTTAACGACCGCCATTTTACTGGCAACCGGGACCAACGGCTTAACGTGCCTTCCGAAGCACGGAAACGCTCGCAAATGTAAATGCCACAAAGTGGTCACCCATCCGACGACCAGCCACAGTGAAAGTTGCGTACCTCAGTGATCGTTTACCGAACACTGAGACCGCGGGGCCACCAGCGCTTCTTATTTCTTAAGACGAAATTACCCATCTCAAATCGTCATTCAAAATCGCTCAGATACATTTAAGAAACGTCAAGTTGATACGATTATTGCTTACATACTTTCTATCGCGTCAATGCCATTGCCAAACGTAATTTTAGTCCACGTGGTCAAAGGTTTAGTCACTAATATTTTAAGAGTGTTAGAAACTATTCTATGTTTATCATTCAGTAAAAATAAAATTTCATCAGCTCCGAGCATGCATTCTAATTAAACGAAATTGTAAAACCACTGGCATATCCGTCTCTTTAGACGGACTGAGACTTTAAACAGACAGTCCGAATAAGAGGGAACGGGCCATACAACGATTTCCCCAGCAAGAAAAAGTAGCAAAACGCCATACATATTATAACTGTGCATAGCATTTTATTTTTTTTTTGTCAAATATGATTCAAACAGTCAATTACTAAGCAACTTCGAATCTCGATTTTTGTCCATAATGAATAGAAAGGTGGGTTGACAAAACCCAATATAGGGTCTTCTATATAATATGCTAAAGCCTCACCGTTGATGCACTTATTCTTACCTATAGTGAGATTAACACGCAAGGCCATTGTGACCTAAATGGTTTCGGAGCTTTTTGACAGCACTACGATTATATTAAAGATAAAACTGTTTATATCTCTTTTACCTTCTTTATTACTGTACCAAATTTGTTATTTTGCGTCTTCTTTCTTTAAGGAGAAGTATTTTTCGAAATTTTTACATTTAAATTATTTCTTTCACATTTATATTCAGTATTTGACTGCCTCGGTGGCGCAGTAGTAGTGTATGTGACTACCGCGACTGGGGTACCGGGTTCGATTCCCGGGTCGGAAGAAGTATTTGTGTGATCCACAAATGTTTGTTTCGGAATTTGGGTGTTTTCTATGTTTATTATGTATGTAATTAGAAATATAAAAGTATGTTTATCAGTCGTCTAGATCCCATAACACAAGCTTATACTCGTATTAGATTACTTTGGGCTAGACGGCGCTGTGTAAAATGACTCACAATATTTATGTTTATTTATTTACTATCTTTGGTATAACTATATAAAATTCCAAGATTGTCAACTAATCGATTAGTTATGAAACTTTATCCTGGCCTCAGGCGCATTTATTTGTTTTTAACAAACTTCTCTTAGGGTAAATTGAAAGTTTCTGAACCTTGCAATCCAACTTTTAATCTCCAGAAGTTTATGGAGCAATTAACTCGCTTTCAGTTGTTCGGTCCGTGGTCGTACTTAAACGTAGATGCGGGTTGATTTCAAACTTTAAAAGTATGCACCGTATTTTGTCGTTACTGGCTAAACTATTGTGAGTGCGTAGGTCAATATTTATATATATACCTACGTAACTCATCTATATATTTGTATGATGATGATAGTTTTTCTTTTTTTTTTATCAACCTATTTAATTTTTATTTTACTGTTGATTTGTCTCATTTTAAGCATCTATTTTTACATATATTTTTTTAATATTTTTTTTTGATGATAATTTTATTAAAATAATATGAACTTTCTTAGAATTGTCTCACTATGTATAACTGTACAATCAAAAGTCCTAAATAAATGTCGTGGGACATTCTTATACAAAGTAATCTAGTCCAATATAATTGTAAAAACATACTTAACACATATTATTCAGTGAATACACTCCAACTTCCAAAGAACGGGCTAAATTTAGGGGCTAACCTTACTGTGCGCTAAAAGTATCTAATTATTATAAGCATTAATTTACATTCAGTAATAATAAACACCTCAGACGATAAATGTTGTTCTAATCATCAAAATCTCGCACACAGTCTGTTAAAACTCAACTGTACTTAACACGGCTCTACTTAAACAAAGTGTAGGACTCTTCCCGTACACGGTTCACACAAATATTTTTTCGCATTGATTTGATCGTGAGTCCTTACGAGTACGGCATTCGCATACACTTATCACTGGGACATCGAGGCAATCTAAAGTGTCAAAGTGCTATAATAATCATTGTCATATAGGAAAAAAGTAGCAAAATAACAAATGTCCTATGAATATAAATGTGCCTTACAATCTAACTAAACTAACTAACTATCTTCACGCTGTATCCCTGACGGGGTATTCAGAGAGGACAATCGCCAGGTTTCACGATAAATGCATACTTCTTTAGCTTCTTGCAGATTTATCAATTGTTTCATACATGCACGTCTGGAAATTCGAGTACTTTTGACTTGTCCGTTTTTGAGCAATCAGCTCACGTGGTCTTCATATGTAAGTCTCGGCCTACCCTGACTTCTTCTACCCTCTACTTTCGGTCAATATATATTCTTCGTCAATCGTTCCTCACTCATTCATAAATGCGCCTTACAATCAATCTTACAATTCTAACAAGCTATCTCGAAATTTCACTAATATACATATGGCGATAAAATTCAACCAAGCGCGTAAATCACGCAAGGACCACAACAAGATTTAATGAATCTTTTGCAAACAAAAAGATGAAATTAAAAGTAAATCTTATTTTACTAAGATTTTTCTTTTCACATTAACTTATAAGTGATATTATTTGTACTGTTACTTGACCTGTATAATTACCAATATTTTCCAGAATATCGAAGATGAGTATGTATATTTATACAAAAACGAGTACGTATATTATAAGTTCTCTCTAATAGTGTAGAAATTGTTATAAAACATTTCTCTAAGCAGTCAAGTGTTTTCGATTAAACCAGTAAGTATTTAGAGTAAGCGTTTCTGAATATTAATTGTAAAGGACCAATTAGGTAATATTCACTACATAACGTTCTAATCAAAAGGCATCTTGAAACTTTGAATGTTGTTGACAATTATATAATAGTATTAACTATGTTATGCCATTATATATTTTTATGTTCGCTTTTGTATGTTGCCTTAGTTCTTAATAACTTTAAAGTATGTTTAACAGTTGTTTAGATCCCATACTATAAGCTTATATTAGGGCTATAACAAGATCTATGTTCTTAGTCTATTTGTGGAATCTAAACTGATAGACTCTTTGTGTGGCACTAAGCCCCTTGAAGAACCCTGATACCTTTACAAATACGCTGCTTAACAATGTGTATATTTTATTCTCAACGTACAACACATGTAATAGAAGTGTTCGATTCCACGTTAAAGGTGCATCTACATCAATCACTGTTTATATATTACATACAAAATTTCAAACGTCGATATTATGTTTTAATATTTTTTTTATACTAATAGACCCCCACTGCTTTGCCTGTGACATGCTATAAATTTCCGTCGCACATATTATATCCCTCATAAAATCTACAATAATGTATAAAAAATCTAGAAATGTAGACATTTATGAATACTGCTCCGCTTTTAGAGTGTTGATATATAGCCTATAGCCTTCCTCGATAAATGGGCTATTCAACTGAAAAGGTTTTTTTTAATCCGTCCATGCGTTTCTGAGATTAGCGCGTTGAACCATCAAACTCTTTAGCTTTGTCTATGTATAGATATGGATAAACAACGCAGTACAATCTTGTTGTCACAAACAAGTGAAAAACAAATAATAACAAGTGACTGTTACGAGTATGTAAGTAATTGCATTTTGATTTCTCAACGCAATAGAGGTATTTCAATTAGACAGGTCCCGGGTTCGATTCTTAGGTCGGAAAAAATATTTGTGTGATCCACAAATGTTTGTTTCGGAGTTTGGGTGTTTCCTATGTATAATATGTATGTATTTAGAAATATATATAAGTATGTTTATCAGTCATCTAGATCCCATTACACAAGCTTATATTAGCTTACTTTGAGCAAGACGCCTGTAAAAAAAAGTGGCCAACAATATTATTTTATTTATCTACTCTGATACTATAATACAAAGATTTTAAAACTGATAACAATATTCTTATGACAAATATTACGTACAGGCCAAAAATAATAAAAAAAAAGTTTAATTACGATACAGGTCTTGTATGGACACCTGTATCATCATATAACTTTTTAATTATAACGATACACCTATACAACCTCCAGCTGGACCAAGGAGGTAGAACCTCTAAATAAAAAAAAAGGATAGGGTCTTCTATATAATATGCTAAAGCCTCACCGTTGATGCACTTATTCTTACCTATAGTGAGATTAACACGCAAGGCCATTGTGACCTAAATGGTTTCGGAGCTTTTTGACCGCACTACGAGTATATTAAAGATAAAACTGTTTATATCTCTTTTACCTTCTTTATTACTGTACCAAATTTGTTATTTTGCGTCTTCTTTCTTTAAGGAGAAGTATTTTTCGAAATTTTTACATTTAAATTATTTCTTTCACATTTATATTCAGTATTTGACTGCCTCGGTGGCGCAGTAGTAGTGTATGTGACTACCGCGACTGGGGTACCGGGTTCGATTCCCGGGTCGGAAGAAGTATTTGTGTGATCCACAAATGTTTGTTTCGGAATTTGGGTGTTTTCTATGTATATTATGTATGTATTTAGAAATATATAAGTATGTTCATCAGTCTAGATCCCATAACACAAGCTTATACTCGTGTTAGATTACTTTGGGCTAGACGGCGCTGTGTAAAATGACCCACAATATTTATGTTTATTTATTTACTATCTTTGGTATAACTATATAAAATTCCAAGATTGTCAACTAATCGATTAGTTATGAAACTTTATCCTGGCCTCAGGCGCATTTATTTGTTTTTAACAAACTTCTCTTAGGGTAAATTGAAAGTTTCTGAACCTTGCAATCCAACTTTTAATCTCCAGAAGTTCATGGAGCAATTAACTCGCTTTCAGTTGTTCGGTCCGTGGTCGTACTTAAACGTAGATGCGGGTTGATTTCATACTTTAAAAGTATGCACCGTATTTTGTCGTTACTGGCTAAACTATTGTGACTGCGTAGGTCAATATTTATATATATACCTACGTAACTCATCTATATATTTGTATGATGATGATAGTTTTTCTTTTTTTTTATCAACATATTAATTTTTTTTTTTACTGTTGATTTGTCTCATTTTAATCATCTATTTTTACATATATTTTTTTAATATTTTTTTTTTTGATGATAGTTGTATTAAAATAATATGAACTTTCTTAGAATTGTCCCACTATGTATAACTGTACAATCAAAAGTCCTAAATAAATGTCGTGGGACATTCTTATACAAAGTAATCTAGTCCAATATAATTGTAAAAACATACTTAACACATATTATTCAGTGAATACACTCCAACTACCAAAGAACGGGCTAAATTTAGGGGCTAACCTTACTGTGCGCTAAAAGTACCTAATTATTATAAGCATTAATTTACATTCAGTAATAATAAACACCTCAGACGATAAATGTTGTTCTAATCATCAAAATCTCGCACACAGTCTGTTAAAACTCAACTGTACTTAACACGGCTCTACTTAAACAAAGTGTAGGACTCTTCCCGTACACGGTTCACACAAATATTTTTTCGCATTGATTTGATCGTGAGACCTTACGAGTACGGCATTCGCATACACTTATCACTGGGACATCGAGGCAATCTAAAGTGTCAAAGTGCTATAATAATCATTGTCATATAGGAAAAAAGTAGCAAAATAACAAATGTCCTATGAATATAAATGTGCCTTACAATCTAACTAAACTAACTAACTATCTTCACGCTGTATCCCTGACGGGGTATTCAGAGAGGACAATCGCCAGGTTTCACGATAAATGCATACTTCTTTAGCTTCTTGCAGATTTATCAATTGTTTCATACATGCACGTCTGGAAATTCGAGTACTTTTGACTTGTCCGTTTTTGAGCAATCAGCTCACGTGGTCTTCATATGTAAGTCTCGGCCTACCCTTACTTCTTCTACCCTCTACTTTCGGTCAATATATATTCTTCGTCAATCGTTCCTCACTCATTCATAAATGCGCCTTACAATCAATCTTACAATTCTAACAAGCTATCTCGAAATTTCACTAATATACATATGGCGATAAAATTCAACCAAGCGCGTAAATCACGCAAGGACCACAACAAGATTTAATGAATCTTTTGCAAACAAAAAGATGAAATTAAAAGTAAATCTTATTTTACTAAGATTTTTCTTTTCACATTAACTTATAAGTGATATTATTTGTACTGTTACTTGACCTGTATAATTACCAATATTTTCCAGAATATCGAAGATGAGTATGTATATTTATACAAAAACGAGTACGTATATTATAAGTTCTCTCTAATAGTGTAGAAATTGTTATAAAACATTTCTCTAAGCAGTCAAGTGTTTTCGATTAAACCAGTAAGTATTTAGAGTAAGCGTTTCTGAATATTAATTGTAAAGGACCAATTAGGTAATATTCACTACATAACGTTCTAATCAAAAGGCATCTTGAAACTTTGAATGTTGTTGACAATTATATAATAGTATTAACTATGTTATGCCATTATATATTTTTATGTTCGCTTTTGTATGTTGCCTTAGTTCTTAATAACTTTAAAGTATGTTTAACAGTTGTTTAGATCCCATACTATAAGCTTATATTAGGGCTATAACAAGATCTATGTTCTTAGTCTATTTGTGGAATCTAAACTGATAGACTCTTTGTGTGGCACTAAGCCCCTTGAAGAACCCTGATACCTTTACAAATACGCTGCTTAACAATGTGTATATTTTATTCTCAACGTACAACACATGTAATAGAAGTGTTCGATTCCACGTTAAAGGTGCATCTACATCAATCACTGTTTATATATTACATACAAAATTTCAAACGTCGATATTATGTTTTAATATTTTTTTTATACTAATAGACCCCCACTGCTTTGCCTGTGACATGCTATAAATTTCCGTCTCACCTATTATATCCCTCATAAAATCTACAATAATGTATAAAAAATCTAGAAATGTAGACATTTATGAATACTGCTCCGCTTTTAGAGTGTTGATATATAGCCTATAGCCTTCCTCGATAAATGGGCTATTCAACTGAAAAGGTTTTTTTTAATCCGTCCATGCGTTTCTGAGATTAGCGCGTTGAACCATCAAACTCTTTAGCTTTGTCTATGTATAGATATGGATAAACAACGCAGTACAATCTTGTTGTCACATACAAGTGCCAATTATTATTAGTGCTGTGTCAATTTCAAGGTAGATTACATTTCTCCGGTCACGTTCCTGTTCCTGTTATCACTTTAATTAACTTGAGTTCTACTTAACCATATTCTAAGGAAAACAATTAATAACAACAATAACCTAAGTGACTGTTACGAGTATGTAAGTAATTGCACTATGATTTCTCAACACAATGGAGGTATTTCAATAAGACTGAGGTCCCGTGTTCGAATCCCAGGTCGGAAAAAATATTTGTGTGATCCACAAATGTTTGTTTCGGAGTTTGGGTGTTACCTATGTATAATATGTATATATTTAGAAATACATAAGCATGTTTATCAGTCGTCTAGATCCCATAACACAAGCTTATATTAGCTTACCTTGAGCTAGACGGCAGTGTAAAAAAAAATGGCCAACAATATTACGTGAGTTATTATTATATTTTTTTAATTATTATTATTGTACACTTTTCACTAATATACATATGGCGATAAAATTCAACCAAGCGCGTAAATCACGCAATTTTTTGCAGAGAAAAAGATGATATTAATAGTAAATCTTATTTTACTAAGATTTTTCTTTTCACATTAACATAAAAGTGATATAATTTGTACTGTTACTTGACGTGTATCATTACCAATATTTTCCAGAATATCGAAGATGAGTATGTATATTTATACGAAAACGAGTACGTATATTATAAGTTCTCTCTAAATAGTGTAGAAATTGTTATAAAACATTTCTCTAAACAGTCAAGTGTTTTCGATTAAACCAGTAAGTATTTAGAGTGAGCGTTTCTGAATATTAATTGTAAAGGACCAATTAGGTAATATTCACTACATAACGTTCTAATCAAAAGGCATCTTGAAACTTTGAATGTTGTTGACAATTATATAATAGTATTAACTATGTTATGCCATTATATATTTATATGTACGATTTTCTATGTTGCCTTAGTTCTTAATAACTTTGCTATTTGAAAGATTATAATAGCCCTGGTAATGTCCATATACATCATATACATATCTACATCATCATAAAAATATGGACATTACCAGGACAGGACATTACCACTTCCCGCGTCTACATATAAGAGACAGAGGCTATTAACAGTGACATTGTGTAGGTAACACTTTTGATAATCGCGTAGCCAGATCCTTTTTACTTTCTTGTAGATTATTTTTTGCCTGTTGCAAATATTCTGTATCTCTCAAAAAAATACTTCACACACGTAGTTCCTACTTGTCGTTAAAGCTCTAGTCAAATATCAAAATGACAAAGTAGGACTAAAAGCATTTTTATAAATATTTAGTTATTTACAACACTATCCTGAAATTTTCAGTGGTAAATATATAATTCGATACCTCACTTCTCTTGGCTTTCGCAGCATTCGATCTGAAAAGAAATGCCACTTGACCTGTAGCTTAATAAAGATCTAGTCAACTTTAGCTGCAAGTGCGGCAAGATTCTAAAGATGGCGCTGTTAAAAAATTGGAAAGGCATACATGATTTTGTCATGTGGTTATGTATGGAATGTCAGGCAACACAACTAATGTGTCTGATATCTCCTAATGAACGGATTCAGTTAGAATACCTGAATAAAGATGATAGCATAAAACGTAATTGAAAATAAATCTTTTCAAATACTATTTTTCGAAACGAAACAGTAATCTTTGATGGCCTCGGTCGCGTCGTGGGTACGAATTTCGGGTCTAATTGCTTTTTGTGTGATCCACAAATGTTTGTTTCGGAGTTCAGGTGAATCCTATTTATGATTTCGAAGTGAATGTATGTTATCAATAATCTTTGCGCATTTTATTTCAATTCCAAATGACAAAACATTTCACAGAACATTATGAATAAAAATATGTAGAGTTTGTCAAAGAATCTTCTAGAGTGCAATGAAAGATAACTTTAACTATTTAAGACATTTGTGAGTTTTCCAGGATTCCCTAGATAAGTATATTTTAATAGACGGACTACTTAATCTTCATCTATATATATAAAAGGCTAAGTCACTCACTGGTGACAATCAACGCCCAGCTCATTCCTTTAGACCTAGATACCTGAAATTTTGCACAGAGGTTTCTTTTATGATTTAGGCAAGGAATAAGGAAGGATTTTTTGGAATTCAACCCCTATGGTAGTAGAATAAGGGCTGAAAGTTTGTTTGGATACTAACTTAACCTAACCGGTTTCGCCTTAGGGTATTTTCAAATGTTAACTAATATTTCATATATTTCAGATGTCAATCAGTACAATTTATATATAAAATATTAGTCTAGAGTATTTACTCAGAAATAAAAAAAGTATGTTTAAGCTTATATTAGGGCCATAACAAGATCTATGTTCTTAGTCTATTTGTGGAATCTAAACTGATAGACTCTTTGTGTGGCACTAAGCCCTTTGAAGTACCCTCCTGATACCTTTACAAATAAGCTGCATAACAATGTGTATATTTTATTCTCAACGTACAACACATGTAATAGAAGTGTTTGATTCCACGTTAAAGGTGCATATACATCAATCACTGTTAATATATTACATAGAAAATATCAACCATTGATATTATGTTTTAATATTATTTTAGACTAGGTGATCCCCACTGCTTTGCCTGTGATATATTTCGAACTTACGTCGCTCCTAAAATCTATATAAATAATGCATAACAATTTGCCAGATATGTAGACATTTATGAATACTGCTCCTCTTTTATAGTGTTGATATATAGCCTATAGCCTTCCTCGATAAATGGGCTATCCAGCTAAAAATGATTTATTTTTAATCCGTACAGTCGTTTCTGAGATTGGCACGTTTAACCAAACAAACTCTTTAGCATTGTATATGTATGGATATGGATAAACTACGCAGTACAGTCTTGTTCTCACATACAAGTGCCAATTATTATTAGTGCTGTGTCTATTTCAAGATAGATTACATTTCTCCGGTCACGTTTCTGTTCCTGTTATCACTTTAATTAACTTGAGTTCTACTTAAACATATTCTAAGGAAAACAATTAATAACAAGTGACTGTTACGAGTATGTAAGTAATTGCATTTTGATTTCTCAACACAATAGAGGTATTTCAATTAGACAGGTCCCGGGTTCGATTCTTAGGTCGGAAAAAATATTTGTGTGATCCACAAATGTTTGTTTCGGAGTTTGGGTGTTTCCTATGTATAATATGTATGTATTTAGAAATATATATAAGTATGTTTATCAGTCATCTAGATCCCATTACACAAGCATATATTAGCTTACCTTGAGCTAGACGCCTGTGAAAAAAAATGGCCAACAATATTATTTTATTTATCTACTCTGATACTATAATACAAAGATTTTAAAACTGATAACAAAATTCTTATGACAAACATTACGTACAGGCCAAAAATATTAAAAAAAAAGTATAATTACGATACAGGTCTTGTATGGACACCTGTATCATCATATAACTTTTTAATTATAACGATACACCTATACAACCTCCAGCTGGACCAAGGAGGTAGAACCTCTAGTTAAAAAAAAAAGGTTTCAATCATTGGTTTCAATGAACGAGTCTGCGACGCAAGCGCGCATGCGTAATCAATGTTTGCGCCTTGGCGCCAACATTTGACATTTAAAAAATAAATTTGTTGTTATATTCATCATTTTATTTGCAATATTGTTTTACGTATTATAGTATGAGAGTAGATAAAGTAGTGTATGACACTGTACATAATTTGGTCTTATAATACTCGTGTGATACTATAAAAAAACTCGCCTACGGCTCGTTCTTTTAAAACACACTCATGTTATAAGAACCCTTATTATGCAACAGTATCATAAACTACTATTATTATTATATTTGTGTAAAGGTAAAATAAAAGAGTAAATGATGCTTCACTTTTTATAGAATATTCCAAGAAAATGTCAGGAAACGAGCGATTCTTTATAAACGACAAAGGGATGCATATTACATGATACATATATCTGATATACCTCGGTTTATACTTGTATATATGTTTCTCTTTAACTGTCTCTTTGTGTCGTTGTGTTTGTGCTATTTGAACATTCAAAAAGGATTAAACGTATACTTGATGTAAATGGTAAGCGAGGTTATCTTTCTTTCTTCTTCTTTTATTATGTGTAAAAATACCCACGCAGTTTACACCAGACTTGATCGACTCAAATCAAACGATTCTTACCTATCTGTCTGGAGCATGACGCCTGGGGAAACTATTTAAGAGTGTTACTGGGGATTCCGGCAAATTTTTGGTTATTTTAGACTCTTAACTAGCATATACAATACACCCAAATAAACAAATTTAATCATCATAAATAAAAATATATATTTCTATTCCAATAGTACAATACACAATTTAATTATTATTAGCGTCTTCTTTTAGCCGTAGCACTACTTAAAGAAGAATGCGGTGCTTCAGTTTTAGTTTGGTGATAGTTGAGTGGCCATCCATAAGTCTAAAATTAAAAACTGTCAAATAGAATGCTTTTAGGATATATACACTTAGATTTTGACCCGCTGACTAACTTTCGCTATGGCTGGTCACGGATGGGTAACCAGTCATAAATTAGTGCTTGCGTGCTTTGGTAGGCACGATAAGCCGTTGGTTCCGGTTGCCAGTAACAATGGCAGTCGTTAAACCAAGTTGAAGGCTTGAAAAATTTCAACAGCGTAGCCACAGCTTGCGTCTGTCTATTTCAACACGGCAATGAGCTCACCTCCTATTACGTGAGACAAGAATACACACGGTTAAAAATGCTTTGCTACCCCTTCGGAGATAAGGTATGATTGATAAATAAATAATAAACAATAAACAGGAGTTTCGGTTGAAGATGCAGTTTTTAAATTTAACGCAGAGTGTTGCAGCGAACTTGGACAAAAAAGGCTGTCCCCTCCCTTATCAAGACACTGGAATATGTGGAGTGAGAGGAATCGCACTTAAATTTTTTGAGAGATTCTTTTGAAAACGCACCCAACGAGTTTAAATTGGCGAACACCTTAGTGACGAAGAAACAGTAACCTATGGCGTCCCACAAGGAAGAATACTGGGGCCAATTGTATACCAAATTTATTTGAACGACCAATGTAATTCGGCAAATTTGGCACTACCATCCGCCTAAAATGTTTACATATGCGGACGATACCGCTTTTATAATGTCCGGACCAACATGGAGTTGTGTAAAAAGCAACGCGGAACTAGGACTTATGAAAGTAGTGAAACGGCTTGGCGCTAACTTTTTGCCTACAGATATCCTCTTTTATTCCGTTTGCTCTCCGTAAAAACACCACTTTGGACTGAACGTTCTCTATCTTAGCGAATACATGTTCGCAGTAAATAGTTCCATGTTCTTGTCCAAACCTCGCAAGAGCTGGTTTCACCATCGAGGGTCAAACCCGGAGCAGGCTTCCCCGTAGTTATACACTTGAAAATGACACTTCCATCCCCGAGCAGAATAAAACTCTGACTCCCTCCCTCAGACCAGCAAATTAAGGCAAGCCAAAGTTAAGATTTGTGTCACTCCCGGGAATAGCGAATTGCCCATTAAATGCTAACCGGTGCAGAAGGACAAAAAGTCTAAGGAATCGGGACCGATGTATAGCCACGCACATTTAGCTCGCCACAAGCTGCCCTGCGGATGTGTGCATTCATTTACTTTCTGATACATTTTCAAATTTACATCCGAAAGTGGTAGGGTTGCGTTAATCCTATAAAAAGATAACAACTGTCCTCGAGAGTTATTATTATTATTATAAATATTTTTAATAAATGGTATGAAATAACATAAAACAAAATACGTCGTCTTTTGTCAACTTTTAAATATTATAAAAATTAATTAATTACTTCAAATTTGAGATGACAATTTTTTTGTTTTAGATGCCGCTGCTCTTACGACGACCGTTCCGCAACCTGTCCCTTCAGACATTTCGGGAGCCCACGCCGCCTGTTCGGATTACCATCGGAATAGCAGCCTATTTGCTGAAGCAAGTAAGTGCAGATGTCAACATAAACTATTTAATATAAATAAATTTTATGTTAGGCTTTGAAAAAAGTATTCTTAGTTTACAGATTGCAAAACATAATTATAATTATACATAAACGTTGTTGAAAACTCCTAATACATGTTTCAAGAGTCGCAATTACATCACGCGAAACGTTATTAGGGCACTTGTTTGGGATCAATATATTTCATTGCCGATTAGTACGAGTATAGGTACCTACTTGTTACTTTTGTTTCTTATGAACACATTTATGCACGTTAAATTAACACGTTCATTGCCACTAGCGCGAGATTACGTAATTCAACCCTTTTCCAAATAACCACTTTATGCAGTTTCGCGTACTCGTAGTATACATACATATTATCACGCCTTTTTACCATCGGGGAAGGCAGAGATTATGGTTTTCCACTTGCTACGATCCTCACATACCACTTTCGTTTCTACTTTCATGAGTGTTTTTATACACGCTCGCCGGTTAAGGGTACTCTTAACGTGGTTTTTTTCCAAAATTCTTCGATTTGACTGACGTACGTATGTCGAGGGCGACCCCTACCAGTTTGCCCATTCTCTCTCACATAAATCTGCTTCGTCAGTCTATTTACATCCATCCTCTCCACGTATCCGAACCATCTAAGCATACCTTTTTCTATCTCGTAGCAAACAAGATTATAAGCGTAACATTTGTAGTGGCTACAATGAAACTACTCTTGAAACACTTATAATGAGGGCAATAAAAGCTTGATTAAAATGTAAATTGCTGACGTCTATGTGTGATATGGTCTTCTACTCTATGGTATGCTAGTTAACTTAACATATAATTAAACTACTCTGATGTAATATTTCGACCTTTATTTACAATTTATACTTTTGTTTGCATCTCGAGAAGGTATCTATAGATAAATTTTTAAGGGTTATCCTTGAATTCCGTTTATTGTTTTTGCTAGCCTAGTAACTTTTGAACTAGGCAATAAACGGACCTTTTTAATTTGCTAATTCTTGAAGCACTTAATTTCTTAATTTTGTGGATAGAACAAACTATCTTAACGCTGTATCCCTGACGGGGTAGTCAGGGAGGACAGATCGCCAGGCTTTGCAATCCATGCATACTTCTTTCGCTTCCTGAAGATTCAGGAATCACTTCATACATGCACGTCTGGGTATCCAAGTATTTAGTGGATATAAGTATATTATAGCAATTTTTTTTTTATAATCTATAGTTATTTAGGGATTTTCGTACAAAATCGACGATGCCAATCCCATCGTACTTATTCTAAATTACCCACCACCATAGCAATTTTCATTTATAATACCGCTTCACCAGTAACGCACATAATCCTTATAATTTGCTCTTCATACTCTTACGTAATCTACTATTAAAGTAAAATTCGTTTTATAAATAATAAAAAAAAATAATATCGTTGGGCTACTCACACAACGCCATCTGTTTCCGAACTAACCAGAGCTTGTACTATGGTAACCAGATAACTGAGAAACATACTTATTTATTTCTAAATACATACATATTATAGATTAATAACACCCAGCCACAGAATAAACCACTGTCACACAATTTGCTCATCACACAAAGTTTTATCCTAGGTGGGAATCGAACCCTGACCTCTTGCATAGCAGACGGATACACACCCTCCGCGCTACAGAGGCAGTCAAAAATAAATAAAATATGGATAAGCGCCTTCAACTAATTACATTTGAACA
Organism: Thumatha senex; assembly: GCA_948477245.1. Lineage (NCBI taxonomy): Eukaryota > Metazoa > Arthropoda > Insecta > Lepidoptera > Erebidae > Thumatha > Thumatha senex. The sequence goes on along the minus strand of OX419725.1, from coordinate 11,012,472 downwards.
ATTTGGCTATATATTGGACACAAATTACAGTTACCAATATAGAGTTAGAGTCCTTTCTGATAGCTTATAATAATCGAAATCTTTGATTAGGGCAAGGAGTCACGAAATGTAGCTTACAGTCACTATTCTTATTTACATTGTATTTAACTGCTTAACGAATACAAGCTCTTATTTACATCGATAATGTCCGAGTATTACTGATCGAATCGGAGGAAGGTCGGACGTGCCTCCATTGCTTTCAGATGACTTAGGGCCGTATTCCAGAACGTTTCTCAATACTCAAACAAAGCTTGAGAGTAGTATTTATAAGGCAAAATCTAGCCTCAAGCGTTGATTAAGTATTGAGAAACGTTCTGGAATATGGACCTTAGTTATTTATATCAGCAATGGAGTTACTATACCTACCATCTGAAACCCGTAGTAAATTTATTGAACTGCCTGTGAAATTTTCACATTATTATTTAATTTTAGTACTGACTTAAATAGGTTACTTGCCCAACAGTGTGATAAATACCTAAAGAAATTTATTTAATAGCATATGTTTACAAAACCTGGTACCAACATAATGTTTATTCTTTTTTTCGTGTATATAGTATGTATTTCGGATGTAATTGAATACAATATATCATATATTGTATTCAATGACATCCGAAATACATTAAATATTTGCTAACCTTTGAAAATGCCGTAAGGCGAAACCGGTCAGGTTAAAATAATAAATAAGTTAGCAAGTTCCACCAAGTGCCATCAATCAACAGTGTAAACAACATAATGTTTGTAAAATCATAATTAATTATATTAGTGGCTAATAGTAGTTTAGCAGAAATTAATAGTTAGTAACTGAACTAAGTGCAACCAAACTATAGTTTGTGCTGGTGATATGTTAGTGAGGGGTGAAAGTTCAACATAAGCTCACCCGGGGTGAGCCAATAACTAATTATCCTTTTGTCCATATCCGTAACTGAACTTTAGTAACCAGCTACGAATATGGCATTATTTTCTTACTTGATAAAAAACTAAAATATACGAACAGAATTAAATTTCAATTTTTGTAACTGGTGTTCATAACTCGCTACCAAAATGGAATTCTTTTTCACGGTTCATAACTGGTTACCAAAGCAAGAATTGTATTAATTATTTTTTTGTATTTGGACGAATGGTCTGTTTTCTTTCTTAGAGCTCTACGTCTAACGTTTTTAGTATACCTAGTACTTATTGAGATTATTCTTTCGCTAATATTTACGTCATATCATAATGTGATTATTGGAGAAATTGCCCTTCACTACTTGTATTACGCAACAATATAAATGAATGTCGGCTATCAGCCGGTATCTGTAATCCATCTACCTTAAGTAATTGGTACTATTATATCAAACTATGGTAGTAGTCAAATTAGTGACTGTCAGTACAGTTTTTATTAAAACTTTTTGATAATGAGTAGCGTTGAATTTATAAATTATTATACCTTTTTACTCACGATAGCAATTAACCAAATGTTTACATATCAACTAAACTTAACTTAATTTAATATTAACATTAAATAACCTTAAAATATGATACATAACTAAAATTTATTATTAAAAAAGGTCCCTTTAGGCAAGGTTCCGAAGATTCTGGCAGCGTTCCCCTTTTGAATAGCTAGACTAATTCTTTGTCCGAGGTAGCTGCCAACTCTTTGGTCTCCTATGATGTCGACTAACCTTTTGGCAATTTCCTTAAAAAGCCTTATAGCGCTAGGGCCCCAAAGACCAAGAGTCTTGACACCGAATGGGACAAAATCATATTCGGAGCCTAGACCTCGCATTTGAATGCTTTAGATTTTTCAGCCGCTTCACAAGCCGCTCCAGCTCTCTTGTTGGTTCCATGTAGATGGGAAGGGGCCAACGTGTCTGAACAGGATAGCAATTGTTACTAGATCAATATATTTAAAAAATTAAAACCACTTTTCGTTGTAATTTTATAACTCAAGAACGGGCTCCTACCAAACGGAACCTATCCAAACCAAATGTTTTGGCTTTGTTCGAACTATTTAGTAGATGGTTTATGTGAAGTTTGCACAAAATCGGTCGAGCGGTTCATTCACGAGTATTAAAAAAAAATGGTGGCGTATAGTTTCGCGGGTCAGCTAGTAGATTATTAAAGTCTGCCTATGACTTTATTTTTACTCTAAAGGACATCACCAGTTCTCCAGCGCTCAAACCAAGACCTCATCTGCTTTGGTGCACTTGCTGAGCGACGGATGATGTAATGATGTGGGTAGTAACCTTAAGGGGTTGGAACGGCAATCGCTCCCAACTATGATGTAAATCAAAAATTCCAACGATAGCTGCTTCTAGCAAGCCAATAAAAATGAACCTCAAGCTCCAAATCTAGGAAGAGTTTAAAAGCTACTAGGAATACAAATCTATACAAATACACTATGAAGTAAAGACATTGACATATTGTCACGCCCGCCATTATCCTAGAAGGGGTAGGCAGCTCACATTTCACCGTATGCATTTTTGTCTGTTGAAATTTTTCAAGTCGCCCATAAGCTCTTTAACCAGGCTTAACGACTGCCATTTTACTGGCAACAGGGACCAACGGCTTAACGTGCCTTCCGAAGCACGAAATGCTCGCAAAATGTAAATTCCACAAAGTGGTCACCTATCCAAGGACCTATAGCGAATGTTGCTTATCGCAGTGATCGTTTACAGAACACTAAGTCAGCGGCGTCACGAGCTACGCAGTAGTAATATTGTAATCATTTATTATCATAGCTGTTGTTAGTCTACATCAACCTCAAATGAAGCCACCACATGCATTAATTACTTTATACATCGTACTGAAGACGGGATAACGACTACAATTAATTTGAATGGATTCAGATATAAGTCAAAGGAAATCTAACGCCGAATATTGAAATTTGTGTAACAAAGATAAAATTAAACTGAATTGTTTGAAGGCGGGCGTATTCGACCCCGTAAATTTACACCTCGAGGCCAAGCCTGCAATCTCAATCGTCTCGAAATTTAATCGAAATCATCGCTCAATAGAAAGCCACTGGCACAATTTTGATAGTTTTTCGTAGTCTACTATTACAATCGTACTCCAATGGACTTCTTTCGATCGGCCGAAATAATTCTACTAACACGTACCGCGCCAGTGGCTGTTAGTCAGTTGCATGTTTGATATTCTACTAACATTTTGACAAATAAATACCGAAAGTCTGATTCTATTCTACGGCTTGTCTACAGTAGACTCAGTCCCCTGGTCGTTTGTCAGAATTCCATAGTAAATTGAATTTGAGAATGCATTTAAATCTAATTGCGCAATTATGGTCCACTAGATACTGAGATAAGATCCATTAGATAAAGTACATCATTTCATTCCATAGTACTGTGACCTTTGTCTGTTCACGACCACTGTAAATACAACAAATAAAATAAATATTGTTGGGACAACTCACACAACGCCATCTGATTCCAAATTAAGCAGAGCTTGTATTATGGTAACCAGATAACTGTTTAAGCCACACTAAACAAATGGTTTTTTTGCATTCAACATAATTTAATAATTGCCTTAACATTTTGGTAGGCGATTATATTTTATAGTATTATATCAAGTACTCAGTGCATTCTCGTCTTACCTACGAACAATGTAACAGCGTTGTCTTGCAATTCAAGAAACACGGTTTTTTTACTAAAAGAAATCTCAGTAGTTATGTCTGCATAGACGTAATTTTTGGCGACCGGACAGGACTTCAATTTCTGCTGGAACAAATATTAGCGTCGAACCAGACCACTTCGAAGACATCGAATCCACTAAAGGCCGAAAATCGTCGTGAAAGCTGTGGAAGACGACCTCTATTCAGCCTGAGCATTGATGCAGCTAAAGTATCAACCCAGGTGCAAGGAATCCAGCTACAACCAGATATCTTCGGGACATCGGAGTATACTAGTTAGTCCTTACCCGTCTATAATTCTAAATATCATTCCTTTTCAAAATATTCATTTCCTAATCCTATAAAGCTGTTTAAGACGTTTGCTGTTCATTTGTGCGAGATTTTTCTATAAAATTATTGTGTAGGTGATACCGGGGTCGAAGATCAATCTTTTTATTTTCGAGTTCAAAATTAAAAACTAAGCTTATTAGTTTCTACTAGTATCTTTATTTTCTAGTATATCCATAAATACATGCTTTTGAGAGTGCATTTTAATAGCAAATTACAATTAGTAAAAGTTTTCAAAACTTTAACAACTTCTAGATATACCTACCTACATATACTATCATATAGAATTTTTAATTTTTTTCCTCCCATATAGATAATTTTAATACCATTAATAATCAGTAATTATAATCTTTTTCTAATATACCTGGCCGAAAGTTCCAGGTTGGTTCAAACATCCAGCATTTCATGGTCGTAGTACTTACAACGCACATACGCGCAAGGTACGTGGGTCAGCTGACATCGAAGTAACATTGAGGTTGCAGAGTTAACCCTTAGACTTGGTAAATTTGAACAATTATCGTCTAAGTTTGATGAGTTGCAAAGTGAGATTGAAGTCATTAACGGTGACAGCCTGGCATCAGAGCTTGATGAAGCCTCAAAGTACTCATCATCTTAGCGCTGAGCACTAAGGGTCGTATTACAGAAACTAACTCAAGTCACACATAAACGGAATTTAGCAGATTGACACTTGAGTGCTAAATCTAGACATAAGCATGTGGTTTATTATAGAACTATCCCCATGCTCAGATCGGCGAAAAGTAACCTTGAGTAAATATCCAAATCTCCAATCGCCAGAATACGCATTGGAATGTTGCAAGCCTAAAAACAGTCTGTTTTCTATTACATTTTTATTCCTTACATATTTTGTTTTCATTCCACGCAGCTTACTTTTTGATATTTATGTTTCAAAAGCTTATTTTTGATTTACTTTTTTCATTGAAATGGTTTAATAACCTCTGTGATTGCTTTAAAGTATCCTTACTTCAAAATACTAAACAAAAAACTGCTGTAGAGGAAGTCCCGGACTCATAAAATGAACCTTTTCTCTGCGTTAAATGGATCGCGAGTTTAATAAACTTTGCTTGACTGACATTTGATATTATGGTGCCAGTGTTATGTTAACATTGTAAATTAATTGAAATTCTTCTAATTCTGTACATATCTGAAAAAAGAAGTATTTTACGATCGTCCAAAGGAATCTATTACTAGAAATATTGAAATCTTTCAAGAATATTAGGTATACAAAATACAAAACGATGCCATACAACGTCTTGGGCCAATATTTCAGAAAAGTATATTTACTACAAAAACTATCGAAACAGTAAGTGTTGGATGTTTATGGTCTTATATATTTGTGCAGATACACACCATCTAGTAATTCATGATAACTGTTTAATAAGATTCATTCTATTTTTGTTCTAGGCATCCGGAGAGCAGTTTCAGATCAGCAGAGCAGCAAGACAGCGTGATGAACTTACGTGTGAAAGGCAGTACCATATAGCCACTGTCTGTAGAGGTCTTTATCCTGATGCCGATATGGATCCAGATATCTAATGTAACATATGCACTGAATTTAAATACCAGAGACTATTGACACATACTGGGTAATTACCTATTATTTGCTGAAAATATTATAGAGTTTTGTACACTTTGTAACATTGGTTGCATAGGGTTCGGGGCTCTGTCATAAACAACCTTGAGAGGATAGAAAGATAGAGCTTAAAGTTACATGTAGAACAGAAGCTTTAACACCGTGAATCAAAGTTGTATGTAGGTAATGAGTTTATAAATAAACATTGTAGGACACTTTACACACAGCGCCATCTAACCCTTTAAGCTTGGGTTATGGGAATTACTCACCTGATAAACATACTTATGTATATCTAAATATATACATTGTTATAGAGCAAACACCCAAACTTCTAAACAAACATTTGGGGATCTCACAAATATTTATTCCAATCTGGGACCGTACATGAGTAGCAGTCACATACACTATCACCTACACCACCGAGCCAGTAAGATACCTGAAGATTTTTTTTTGTTACAGTGATATTATAAGCTGAAACAGATACTCTGGAAATAATAGTATCTCAGAGAACAGAAGTTGAAACTCTTGTCCTTTTGTTATTAATGAGATAGTCGACTGTGACACAAGCGTCCAAAAACTTGCCGAGCCTGTCGTGCACAATATTCACCACAAGAAAGTACCAAAGAATCTGTCATCAAATCATTATCTTAAGAAATAATAATAATAATGATTAATTATTTTTAGGTTCTTTATTTAAATAAAATAAAATAAAATATAATTGTATTGTTTAATATGAATATTTAATTAATATAGTATAAAAAAATCATTAAAATAAATATTTTATCTATTGATGATGGTTGTTATAAGTTGTAGTGTACACACCTCTCATTCAAATAAATGTTATTACAGTGATAAAGATAACTCCGTTCAAGATGGGGCTTGAACGAGTGACAATGAAAATATAGTGAATAATTTCATCTTATTTTGGTATGGTTATGATACCTCAGTGGCATAGAACATTGCCCTGGTTAGACATAGGTTACGGGTCAAACCCCATCCTAAACCAAGTCATGTTTTTCACTTTAATAAAAATTATATGAAAGTCAGCATCTACAAATTGCTTTGAAAATTTATCCAAACCTCTCCTTTATCTATTCCTATTCCTCCTACATATTGAATGATCATGTTCTTATTATATGGAGTACTCTCTTAGGGGGTAAAGTGTATTGGAAGTCAATAGGGATATTAATATAATAGGCACAATAGTGCAGTACAGCACAAGCTACAGTACTATCCTGAAAGGATGCTGTGGCATAAAAAGGATGTCCACGCTGGTATTGCTTTAACAAATGTTCCATCATTTACGGTATTATCTTGTGTTTAATGTTATGTGTTTGATGGTACATAGCTACACTACTCGTCAGCGACATTGACTCTACAACACAACCATAATAATGACATTATTTTTTAATATCCACATATCTCATTATTATCATAGGTATTATTTTATTATCACATTTCTATTAAAAGTGTGGTAGTTGAAATAAAAGAATGAAGCAATACGATCCACACTGCCACACAATACAAGATCACACTGTCTTCGGTATTGATATAATACTGAATTAATATCTTTGTAAAGTAATTGTTATTGATTGGTACGGGTCTGCTGTTTGGTAGAATGTGCTGGCACTGAAATAGGGGCGTAAATATGACTCTGCCACCCTTTCGGGGATAAACACGTGAATGATAAGTAAGTAATAGTCTATTTATCTTCAAAAATATCCATTTTAGAAAGATAAAGGAGGCCATCTTTTATTTTTGTTAACTAAAATCTCTGCTTGAGCGTGGTGTCGACTAAACTTACGAAAACTGCTCGCAAATCTCGAATCAAGTAGCGAATCTGAGCTGAATATGGTTTAAAAATAAAGGATTACTGAAATGACACTTGAGCACTGTTCTATAATATGAATCAAACGTCATTTCACTGTGACAGCTCTCAGGTGATTCTAGATTGACGTTTCACGAATCGAGAAGGTTCTATAATAAAAGCTCAGCTTAAAACTAGTACTAAGTAATACTTGAGGCTTGAGTAAGGTTCTATAATACGACCCTAAGACTGGCGTCAGGTTGCCACGCATTTAAATTGCTAAATTTGACGGTGCATATTTCAAGTGGCTCGAGTTTAGACTCACATTTTTGAGTCTAGTTGATGGAAATAAGCACCTAACTGCAGTTTACAAGTTTCACTATGTTATCTCGTATCACGACGGCGACGCGGCCCGAATAATTTCCAACCTAGAAGTGTCTTTAGATAATTACACCGAGGCTTGGAACTTATTATGTGACCGCTATTTCAATAAACGATTGTTAGTTAATCACCATTTAAATTGATTATTTAAAATTTAACAATTTAATAAAGAGTCAGAACGATCCCCTTGATTCTTGGTTGACCATGTCACCAAGAACTTAAGGGCTTTGTCCAGCTGAGGCCAACCCACTGAACATTGGGATACCCTTATAATATTTAATTTAGCTTCCAAACTGGACAGTAGTACTTTAATAAAATGGGAGGAATTTAGAAACAATTTTGATAATTTTCCTACATTAGAAAACTTTAAAAAAAATCTTGTGATCGGGCTGACGTGCTCGAGGCCTTAAATAGAAATAAAATAAAAAACAATTCTACTAATAATCAGGTTCGCTTTAATTCAAATTCACAAGATCATACATCATCAAAATAACAATAATCACAAACACATTAATTCACTTACAAATATAAACACTCAACATTATCCGAGCGTTAATCCCGGCCGTGGCCAAAGCTCACGCAGTGGAGCCCATGGTCCGCTTAACAAACGTTGCAATTCATTATTATGCATTATTTGCGATCAGGGCCATAGAATCTATGACTGCCCCACATTTAGAAATATGTCTTTGAAGGACAGATGGGCAGAAGTCTCAAAATACAAGTTGTGTGGAAACTGTCTACGGCATTCACTAACAACCACATACAGACAGACACACATTCAGACAACATATACGTTAATACCACTAAACACCAGTACAGCCAGGTATTGTTAACCACTGCTTTAATTGAGGTACATAACCCGTTAAATAACAATCACGAAACCGTGCGTGCACTACTGGACTGCGGTAGCCAGGCCAGTTTTATCACAAAATCACTTAGGGACAAATTGGCACTAAAGTCAATACCCATCACAAGTATAAACGTCATCGGCATCGGTAACCATTCTTCTGACAAGGTAGAAGAGAGTTGCGTTGCTCGATTGCAATCTAAATACAATAAATTTAATGTTATGCAAAATTTACTAATAATGAACGAATTAACGGGCTACTTACCTAAAACTCCTATTTTTATTAATTTCAATATACCTATTCACATACAATTAGCTGATCAAAGGTTTTATGAACCGTCCCAGGTGGACGCCCTGATAGGTGCTGACCTGTTCTGGGATGTACTGGGTTTAGAACAAATTTCATTGGGATCCGACCACATAAAGTTACGAAATTCCGAATTTGGCTGGCTAATAACCGGCTCCATCAGTGTAAATAAACTAAATAGTTTACACTGCAATAATAGCTTACTTAATAAAAACACTCAAACAATTAGTGATATTCACGTTGACCAATTACTCACAAAATTCTGGGAGATTGAAGATCTCCCAAACAAACCTATTTCAAAATAAAAGAAAAGTGTCTTGATTTTTCTAACGGTTTGAATTCATTATCTAAATTACAAATCCCTAAAATAGTTTTATGCGAAGCTTCCAAAATAATAGAATTACACTCATTTAGTGATGCTTCACAGCGGGCTTATGTGTTTACTTGAGGAGTACCGCCAATAACCGGGACTTCCTTGTAAGATTATTGTGTGCGAAGTCAAAGGTGGCACGAATAAATCCTATGACCATACCCCGCTTGGAGCTCTGCTCAGCCCTACTGGCTGCTAGACTATGTGAGAGTGTCCTTAGGTCTATTCGGTACAAACCTTCGCGAATTATACACTGGTGTGACTCAAGCGTAGTGCTGGCTTGACTAAAAGGTGACCCGACTAGGCTTAAAACATTCGTTGCCAACCGAGTGGTTGAAATCAACGAGCTCACCGACTCGTCATCATGGCGTTACGTTCCAACCGCTATGAATCCAGCTGATCTTATATCACGTGGTGTGAGTGCCAGCTATTTAAATACACCAGAAGATCAATGGCCAGTCTTGAGGTCAAATGAAGTGACTAATTTGCCTGAAACATAAAACACATCTAAAATTAATATAAAAACAAAACACTTAATCAATAGTAAACATACGTCACGTGACATGTGTCACGTGACGTATGTTTACTATTGATAATATTGATCTACGGCAGGCGGTGATAAACATACTTATATATTTCTAAATACATACATATTATAGATAAATAACACACAGACACAGAATAAACCATCGTGCTCACCGTACAAAGTTTTATCATGGGTGGGAATCGAACCCACGACCTCTTGCGTAGCAGTCGGATACACTCCCACCGTGCCACAGAGGCAGTCAATAAATACTGTGATTTTAGTAATACTAGACTAAAGTACGCACTAGCCTACGTATCTGTATTGAAAACTAAAATGGCGTTTATCTATGCTAGAAAATCGACCACAGAATAAGTAAACTTATTTACGAGTACATAATTAATTTGCTGTCACTAAGTTAGATCAAGTCTGATAATAACATGCGGTAGGTGTACGCGCCGCTTACGGTGGTTGCGGTCCGATTTAATTGAATTCACTCCTTCACTTCAGTGGTGACAGAATGGGCTTAGTGTCATTCAGATATAATTGAAGCGCTCGTTGCCCGCTGACTCAGTGTTCTGTAAACGATCACTGCGTTAAGCATTTACGAAAGTTTCCGTGCTTCAGATGGCACATTGAGCAGTTGGTCCCGGTTGCCAGTAAGATTGCAGTCGTTAAGCCAAATTGTAGGCTGTTTATACTGTTAATTGATAGCACTTGATGAAACTTGCTACACATTTTGAATTAAAACACTTAAATAAAAACACAATTATGGTCGTGGCCCCGCTGACTAAGTGTTCTGTAAACGATCACTGCGTTAAGCAACATTCGCTTTAGGTGGTCCTTGGATGGGTGACCACTTTGTGGAATTTACATTTGCGAGCGTTGCCGTGCTTCGGAGGGCATGTAAACGCAATTGGTCCCAGTTGCCAGTAAAATGGCAGTCGTTAAGCCTGGTTGAAGGTCTTATGGGCGGCTTGGAAATTTTCTACAGTATGCCGCCACAGCCTGCACCTGTCCATTTCCACACGGCAATGGGCTCACCACCTGTTACGTGGAACAAAAAGGCATACCGTGAAATTTATGGGCATATAGTAACAGCTTTTCAACAGCAGGTCGTCACAACCTGTGTCTGTCTATTTTAAAACGGAAATGGCTTCACCACCTATTACTTGGAACGTACTGTTATGCACGTACATACAGGAATGCACACGTAAAAATGTAAGCGTTAGGCGTGATTGATAAATATATAAATCAAATCGTGATACACTTTCATATTTGTTGGTACCGATTGCCTATCGACCTACCAACTCTTGTTATATTGAAACTCCGAATATTTTCCTTAAGTCTACTACGAATACGCTTCTGCCTTCCATCATAGTGCATTCCCAGTGGCTTCCAAACCCTATCTGGATTTTGATCTTAATGTTCACTTTTATTTGACCATTTGGATTGTGATTTTCGACATTATTGACAGCGGTTGTTGTCTGAACTCCCGACCCCGTAAAGGTTTCAGTGTCAGTCTGTGGGTCAGTAGGTGCTTTGCTAGCAGGTGAAGTCGTATTGGCACTAAAGATCTTGGTAGACCCCTTTACACCTACTTACAGGTAAAGTTAAGGTGTATGCAAAGGTTATAACGGCACGAATGCAAGAAAAGTCTGAAAGGTATTTATGGGAGGCTCAATGCGGATTCCGACGTGGAAGAGGTTGCATGGATCAAGTGTTTTCTCTCCGCATGATCGCGGAAAAGTTTCTGGCTCTTAGCCAGAAGGTTTTCTGCGCTTTTGTGGATCTAGAGAAAGCATTTGATAACGTTGTGAGAGAAACGCTGTGGGACTTGCTGCCAGGATATGGTGTGGACGGCTCGCTACTGCGGGCAATACAGTCGCTTTATAGGGACTGTAAGGCTTGCGTGCGAGTAGGGGGGGATGTGTCACCTCTTTTTGATGTCTGTACAGGCGTCAAACAGGGATGTGTCATGTCCGCCTGGCTGTTCATAGTGTATCTGGACAGTTGCCTGCAGAAGTTGAAAGATTTTAATATGGGTGTGAATTTGGGTGACTTTACAGTAAACTGTCTGCTGTACGCTGATGCTGCGGTGCTCATGACCTCATCAGAAGCCGACCTTCAGGCATTAGTCACTAATATGAAAGAGGGGTGTGAAAGTAAGGGTCTCCGCTTGAATGCAAGTAAAACTAAGGTTCTAGTATTTGAAAGACGTGACGTAAGAACTAAATGCGAGATTAGGGTAAACCAGGAACGTCTAGAGCAAGTGAATGAAATTGTGTAATTAGGAAGTATGTTTAGCGCGGATGGAAGATGTGATTCGGATGTGGAACGGCGAGTAGCTGCCGGAAACAAAGTTAACGGTGCTTTGTCCCAGTTAGTAAAGCGACAAAGCCTCGTAAAAGAAGCACGACGGGCGATTCATAACGCAGTGCTAGTGCCAACTTTGCTTTACGGTAGTGAAACCTGGGTATGTCAGCAGATGCATGAAAGTAAATTGAATGCTGTGGAGATGCGATCACTTCGAAAGTTGTGCGGCGTTACCTTGGCTGGCCGAATACGTAACGAAGTGATACGCAATTTGGCAGGTTTGAATGAAAGTGTCAGCGTTAAGCTGGAAAAGGGCGTGCTCCGTTGGTTTGGACACGTCCAACGAATGAGTGAGGAACGATTGACGAAGAATATATATTGTTCAAAAGTAGAGGGTAGAAGGAGTCAGGGTAGGCCGAGACTTACATATGAAGACCACGTGAGCAGATTGCTCAAAAACGGAAAGGTCAAAAGTACTCGGATACCCAGACGTGCGTGTATGAAGCGATTATTGAATCTCGAAGAAGCGAAAGAAGTATGCATGGATCGCGAAGCCTGGCGATCTGTCCTCTCTGACTACCCCGTCAGGGATACAGCGTGAAGATAGTTAGTTAGTTTAGTTACAGGTAAAGTTAAAATAATATAAACACATGAAAAAAATGCGTTTTAGGATTGTAATGAAATAATCATTACGTTCACGACAAGAAGCCTTAGGCAACAGGTGTCCCAAATAATTTGCAACACTGCAACAGGTGGTTAAATTTACTCAAGTTAAAACGAAACTCTGTAATCTCTGGCAAACTTCTCAGATGTGGTAAATTAAACGGCAGTAATGAAGGAAATTCATGTGAAGATCAGGATTAAAATAAATAAATATCGTTGGGACAACTCAAACAGCGCCATCTGATTCCAAACTAAGCACAGCTTGTACTATGGAAACCAGATAACTGATATTTCTGAATACATACATATTATAGAATAAACCACCATGCTCACCACACAAAGTTTTATTCTAGGTGGGAATCGAACCCACGACCTCTTGCGTAGCAGTCGGATACACTTCCACCGAGCCACAGAGGCAGTCAATTTTAAGTGTCTCCGAAGTAGCGTAAAGTATAAAGGCGTGCCAAATATATGTTATATAATTGGCACACCTTTATCAGAGCAGTGGCAGAGGCGTACTATACGCTCACATTTCACCGTAAGCATTTATGTACCAAATAACAGGTGGTTTAGATGGACAACCGCGGGTTGTGGCAACCTGCTATTGCAATTTATCAAGGTGCCCATAAGGCCTACAACTTGGCTTAACGACTGCCATGCTACTGGCAACGCTGACCAATGGCTTAACGTGCCTTCCGAAGCATAGAAGAGCTCGTGAATAGAAATGCCACAAAGTGGATACCCAACCGAGGACCAGCCATAGCGAAATTCATTTAACACTATAATCTTATAGAAAACACTGCGTCAGCGAGACTACTAGCACTTTTCTTCCTTTTTACCAAAAAAGATATCATAAGTTTTTTTCTAATTCTACCTTATCTTTGGAATACCTAGAATTCTGCCTAGTAGTCTATTTGTGCCTTCTTGAGTCTTACCCTGTGCTGGTACTCGACGGAAAAAAAACCATTCAGCATCTATCGCACCGATTACTTAAAAGTTTTAAGTACCTACTTGACTGTAGGGGTCATATATCTTTGAAAACCTACAAGCTGGGACCAATGCGAAGTACAAAGTCAACCAATAATTGATGACATACTGAATTTCTCTTTCAGTTGGCAAAATAGAATAAGGTATAGCTTTTTGTAATGCCTCGCAAGATTACTAATCTCCCCTCATATGGTGTCATTCTGAGATTCATTTGTTTAGAAGTCAAATCGCTCACATATTAAATTTCTCTTTTAGTGGATATATTACTCAAATCTAACAATGATCTATTTTGGATGTAACTGAAAACATGCTTCTATAAAGATAAAATTACAACTTACCTCCAACAACAATCTATAAAAACCACCTAGTAAATGTAAATAATAGTAAATTAATTACGTGCAAAGAATAATCAAACTACTGGTGTATTTTGAATATACGAGGAAATGTTAACGCTACCCTTTGAACCAGAATGCTCCTCGTAATTGCAATTAGCATTTATAAATCGTCGGCACCGCACATACGAGGCGTGCCGTATGAAAGCAACTAGAATTAACCAATTTACTGAAAAGTTTAAATGCTAGCAGTGTGGGTCTCTAGAAATCTATTTACATTTCAATACAACCATTGTGTCACATTTCAGGTGTGAAAGCAGTAGGTACCCACTTGGATATATAGCGGTATGGAGTCATAATCCACTTACAGTCAAAAGATAGTGCCGAATTCCCGCGCTGTGCCAAACACACAGGCACGTCTTTATTGTGAAATACTTTCTTAATACTATTACCAGGGTAACACAGTTAAAACATATCGCCAGCGTGTCACATTGGGTGTCTGTGAGTAACATAGACGTACTGTCTTAAGGTGATGGCAGGCGGCACTAATGTTATCATTTAGTCTACCTATGTTGGTGTACATTACCTCGAGTATTATGGATATCGATCGGCCTGGACTCGTCTATGCAGCTGCTAGATACTGCTGTGCAGGCAGATAAAAATAAGAGGCGATTAAAGCTTTCCGAAGATATTACGAAATATATCTATAGGTTTCTTAGGGTTCCGTACCTCAATAGAAAAAAACGAAACCCATATAGGATCACTTTGCTGTCCGTTCGTCTGTCTTGAAGCTGTAAAAAATTTGCAAGTAATCCAAATTCATAGGGTAATAATAATAATAATTTCAATCATTCTGGAATCTGGGTTGCTTCCAAGTTTTATGACCACTGGGATAACCCACCTGCTACATAAATCTGGTAGTACCACCCCAAAAATTATAGACCTATAACGTGTCTTCCCAAGTTATATATAAACTTCTTACATCTATTCTGAGAGTAAAAATAAGCTCTCATATAACAGAAAATTCCATCTTGTCAGACTTTCAGAATGGATGTAGGACTGGGGCTCGTGGTACTAAAGAACTTCTTATTATTGATACGATTATTAGCCAACAGGTTCGTCGGAAACTAAGGGATTTAGCGACATCTTGGATAGAATATAAGAAGGTTTATGACTCCGTGCCACATTCATGGCTCATGAGAGTGCTAGAGTTGTATAAGATTGATGCAACTCTATGCACCTTCTTGAAGACATGTATGGGACAATGGTGTACGGTCCTTCGCTATCCGGGATGTCGAGAAATTCTGGGTGACGATGATCCTATAAATATAAATCGGGGTATTTTCCAGGATGATAGTTTGAGTGCTTTGTGGTTCTGTCTAGCACTAAACCCTCTGAGTACAATATTAGAGGGTTTAAGGCTAGGCTATAATTTGTAGGGAGGTGGTCGGGTTATATCCCACCTCTTTTACATGGATGATTTGAAGCTCTTTGCCTCCAACGATATCCAATTGACAGTCTTACTAAAGGTAACTGAAAACTTTAGTAATTCTATCAAGATGGAGTCTGGTGTAGATAAATGTGCAACCATGCATGTTAAAAGAGGGTTATTTCTGGTTGTTCGCGTCTTACTAACGGGGAGTATTTGCATAGACACAATCAAGTAGCCAGGATTGTCCATCAGCAACTAGCTCTTAAGTATAAACTTGTGGATTTGGAGGTATGACACAGGTATGACCCGACCCAGTTCTTGAAAATGGTCGTATCACACTGTACTGGGATCGATCCATCATTACTGACAGGACTATTGTTGCCAATAAGCCTGATATAGCGGTGATGGATCGATTAGAGCGTCGCGCAATGATTATTGATATTACCATCCCACATGACGAAAATCTCGTGAAAGCAGAAAAAGAAAAACAATTGAAATATTTGGACTTGGCTCACGAGAAATAAAATTAAAAGAGCTAAAATTAAAATTAAAAGACAATTAGATAACTATGACGATGTAAACAATGCAATTGCAAGAGTAGTTAATTGGTTCAGCTCAAATAATCTTTGCCTTAATGAAAACAAAACTAAATGTATAAAATTTACTCTACCAAATGTAAAACAGGTTGCGGCCAATGTTCAACTGAATGGACAAGTGTTAGAGTTTGTAGAATCAACTGTGTTCCTCGGTATAACTATTGATGCCAATTTGCAGTGGGGCCCACACATAGAAAAGACAGCCTCTAGATTAAGTTCGGCTGCAAACGCTGTAAAAAAGATCAGGACTCTAACAGATGTGGATACGGCTAGAATGGTTTACTTCAGCTATTTTCATAGTATTATGTCTTACGGTATTCTCCTTTGGGGGAGTGCTGCAGATTTAAATATTATTTTTGTTCTACAAAAGCGGGCTGTACGCGCTATTTATAATTTGGGCCCCAGAGTTTCTCTCCGAGAAAAATTCAAAGAAGTAAATATTCTAACCGTACCATCACAATACATTTTTGCCAATCTTATGTATGTCCAGAAAAATCTATCACAGTTTTCTAAACTCTGTGATAAACATAATATAAACACTAGAAATAAAAGTAATCTTTCAGTCCACCACAGTCGACTACATAAGATTGGCGATTCTTTCCAGGGTAACTGTATACGCTTTTACAACAAGCTTCCCTGTGACCTGAGAAATTTACCATTAAATAAATTTAAAAAGTTTATTAAAAACAAGCTTTGTGAAAAAGGTTTTTACTCCGTTACAGACTATTTGCAGGACAGGGACGCCTGGAAATGATCTGCTGGCAAAGTGAAATAATATTAAATTGTAAATAGGCCATCAAAAAAAAAGCCTTCCTAAGTTTCTTGCCGGTTCTTCTCAGGTGGGCCGCGTTCCGAACCGGTGGTCGCTTTAAATATTTTAAATAGTGTATGACATTTTGTAAGCGCCGTTAAAATGGGCAATGCAAAATAAAGATATTTTTATTTATTTATTTTATTTTATATTTAGATTGTTGACATGTGGGATGTGGATTCGGCAATCATTGTCCCAATAGTCGTATCAGCACATGGGTTGATTGCCAAGAGCCTCGACCAACATCTTATGAGGCTCGCGTTTGGCAGTTGGATCGGGGGTTTGATGCAGAAGGCAGTTCTCCTCGACACGGCACGCATTGTCAGGAGGTTCCTATCTCTGGAGCCCTAACCACCGGTAGCTTGGTCCCTGTACCCGATACCGGCGGGCTACTACTTTGGATATTTTCAAATGTGTTTTTTTAGATATATTTAAAAATGTAATTTGTATGTCTGTATAGTTAATAAAGAGAATAATAATAATAATAATAATTTATTGCATTAATAAATAGTTACAGTGTATAAACATTGATCGAGGTCACCTTTTAAGCAAAGTATGCCTGTGACAAGTGACCACGCTCTTCCATAGCTATGTAGTTACATTTTAAGTGTCATATCCAGTACAAAGAATACAATACAATAAAAATTTAAAGGGAGATTTCCCTTTTGACAAAGAATTAATAAAAAGTTGACAAGTAATATAATCTTATATTGCAAGCATATATGAAGGAAAATGAAAACTATCTATCTATATAAATAAAGAAGAATCGCAAAATATGTTGCTAAGCGCTTATCTCAGGAACTACTGATCGGAAAAGAAAAAAAATATTTTTGTATACTATAGCCAATTTTTTTTGTAAAAATAAAATAAATAAATAAATATCCATCACGCCTTATCCCCGAAGGGGTGGCAGAGTCATATTATATGCCCACTTTTCACCGTGTGGATTGCTGTCCCACGTAATAGGTGGTGAGCCCATTGCCGTGTTGAAATAGACAGACGCAGGTTGTGGCTACCTGCTGTTGAAATTTTTAAGCCGCCCATAAGGCCTTCAACCAGGCTTAACGACTGCCATTTTACTGGCAACCGGGACCAACGGCTTAACGTGCCTTCCGAAGCACGGAAACGCTCGCAAATGTAAATGCCACAAAGTGGTCACCCATCCGAGTACCAGCCATAGTGAAAGTTGCGTAACTCAGTGATCGTTTACAGAACACTGAGACCGCGCGGCCATGAGCGCTTCCGAATTTTTTTGTATAAATAGAAAGGTTATAATTTATTTATAATCATGCTACTTTCCTTTTCAAAATATTCAAAAGACAATTGTTTACAGGGTAGGTACCTACAAATTTGTGCAATACCCGTGGTGGGCGAGTACGACTCACACATGTTCGGTTATTTCATCTTAAATTTATCTTTCTTCTTCTTAATCTTAAGTGTTTTTCAGTTGCTTCCAAATCGTACCAGGAATTGGAAGCTGAGGTTCACTTTTAATTGGCTGCGAGGAGCGCTATCGTTTGACTTTTAATTTTCGGCACTGATGGGAGCGATTGAAGTCTGATTTCTACTTAAGAGTATTCGTCCGTTAGTCAGCAGATGTACGGGCAAACAGGTCCAGGTTAAATAAATAAAGGTCTCTGATTTATTTAACCCGAACCGAAAATTTTCTAAGTCACAATATTTTTTTAAAATATCAATAAGAGCTGCGAAAATTTCACATACCTACGCCCGTATTGACATAGTCACCATAAATCAAATCATCCCATAGCAGTCTAATGCTGCACGTAGGCCTCTTCCAATCATTTGAAAATCAAAATCATTGGGAAAGCGAGTGATTGAAAACAGAATCATTGGGAGATTGGTTGACTTTACTGTACCACTCTGGCCAGATTGGTAGGTATAATAAGGTTTAAGTCTCCCTCCTTTGTGTCATAACTTTGTTTGTTGGTCAGCAGGTGAATCATTTGCAATTGAAGGTGGCTTGGGTTGCAAGGATAATGATCTTAATTGGACTCAATATTATATCTTCTCTTTCTTCATCACATAGTTAATATTTCAAGTTGCTACGAAACCCTGGATTCAGAGACAAGGGTCCACTTTTATTTAACAGCTCATCCTCTTTATCCTAATTAAAAATCATTTTTATTATATTTACTTGAAAGCTTTCATTGGACTTTTGATTTTAGGCATTGCTAGGAGTGACTGCCGCCTGACCTTTCAATACTGCAAGGACTCTTGTGCCGTTGCCTGGTCTCTAGTCAGCGTGATACCGCTGTTAGATATGGTCGCTTGGGTAGTGGATATCTTGGTCGAGCCACTAACACTTTTTACAATAATGTGCTAAACAAACAACATAGGAAAAAACTAAGATGACAGACAAGTATACCTAATATGATTCCCATGACCTCCGAACTAGCCTCCGAATGTTTGCTAATCTATACTGATATTATTAATAGGAAAGATTTATATGTTTGTAGTCGATAAACTGTGAGACTACTCAACCGATTTTAAAATATATTGACCATTACCAACTCATGTTATTCGGAAACAACATACTCGTAGGCTATGTAATTGTGTATTAAACTATGCTTTTTGTTATTGTTTTATGGCCTAGTTACTAAGACTTTTTAGATATTTTTAATTGTTTGCTATATCTTTAATCTTCTTATTGTATGTAGATGGAGGCTTGTTATTAGCAACTTGTTTTACTATAATTAATTACACTAAATGTATTTTTAGTCTCTACTGACGGCTAAGACGGCTTGTCTTCAATAGTTAATAAATAAATAAAATAAAATAAATAAATATGTGTTCGATAAAAATCGCATTCTCTTGCCACTAGATGGCTAGCGGCACATTGTTAACAATCTCGCGCGCTCCGGGTTCAGTCGAGGTGGCTGTCGAGCGCGCGCAGCCCAGTTAATCGATTGGAGTTCTCGTAATAGATCGCGCGGGTCGATCTGGTGGCTATAGAATACAGAGCGGGTGCGCTCGGGTTGTCGAAGTAGTTAGAAAGAAATGGGGCGGGATGTGTGAATGTATTATGTTACTACCAAAGGCAGTGGAGCAGCAATACTGTATCCACAAATTGGGCAGATTTCCATACAATATTGTAAATACGGGTATATTTATCCGCGGGATAACCAAATTCTTGGAGTTCAAAGTATGTGCACAGCCGAAAGACACAAGTTTACTCTTTATACTGTGGTATGTGACAGGTGAAGCCATGGCCACACAGCACAGACAATACAACCTAATGTTCTATAGTCTGTGCAACACAGTTACAAAATATTTAATAATGGGTCGCTACAGAATTCCAAATAAATATGCTAAATAATATAATAATTTATTACACATCCACAACTCAATGGTTTCTTAAATTAGAAGAATAGTACCAATACAGATGCGAGTAAATAATAATAACATAAATTGAGGGCCTTCGTTAACAGCTGGCCATAATAAATGACCGTTACTCTTTGGAGGTAGCAAGGACTTGCTTTCAGGTGGGTGGTGTATTGTGTTAAGTAAAAAAGAAATATCACAACTCAGTCTCTGTTACGAGATCCCTTTCCTATGCAAAAACCTACACGCCAATTTTTCGGCCTTATTGTCATACTTCAATGAAGGTCCCCTTACTAAAGTGCCGCTTATGTAATGGTTTAAATTCTTAAGAATTATTCAGACAAAGAGATGAAGGCTATCTCATGTAAAATCAAAATGAGCTTAAAATTTATAAAAAAAGTGTGTGTGTACTTATGTACACGCGTTAGAAGTTATACATATATATAGCTTTAGTCTAATAAGTCTTCATCACATATACCACAACTCTTTGTTTGTAACAGGAATGATAAATTAATAGGTAAGAAAAAAAATTTTTAAAATAATGAAAACTACTTTGAATGTAGTTATAAGTTGTCATGGAAACACTAATCAGCTAACTTCGGGGTGTTTACAAGTTGTCATAGAAACATTTATCAGCTAACTTCATCGTGACGGTTTTTCGCGACTGTCCTCATGCGCATCGTAAAATTTACTCTCACCATTTTTTCCTAACGCGCCAAAATGAAAATAAAATTAGCTAAGCTCGATCCAGTTTCTTAGCAGTATAAGAGATGAGACTTGTATGATCCAACCGCTATTTTGATGCTCGAAATAAATATTTTGATTTTGTTATATTTTCGATTCCGTAGTGGTACAATTTTTTTTAATATACGTACAATTTAGCACAGATTGTGTACATTTTTTCTGTATTAGAATACTTTGGTTTTTTTATGATACACCCGTCATTTTAACTATCACAAAACGGCGGGCCTACGTTGTACAAGCTAAGCGTGAAACGAAGATAGAAAAGTTCTTAGCCTCGCTTACTCAGTGTTCCGTAAACTATCACTGCAAGTTAAAATTCGCCACAACCTGCGCCTATCCATATCAACATGGCAATAGCATAAGTGGTGAGCCTGACGCATGACGTAGGAAAATACAAATGGTGAAATTAAGGCGTATTGTTTGCATCTGCTTGCCCTTTCGGGTCAATAAGCATGAGAACAGGTAGCGTTTCGGTAGTTTGTTTAGAATATAATATGTTTTGTAGTATTGCTTTACGTGGCGGTTCGCCACTTTGCTGCAGGGTAGCAGGGCGATACAGTCTTAGAGAGAGATACTGCCTACTAAACTACCACCACCACATCAATCTCAAATAAAATACATTATCATAGTTAGTATAGCGTATAATAAAAGATACATTATATATAAATACAACTAATGGGAAACAATCTTAACTGAAAAAATACATTTAAACAATAAAATTATAGTAACTTTTATTATAAACCAACTTAAATTCAATTCTTAACCAAATATAGCTCTGAAAAAAGAGACATCTTCCAGACTTTTGGATGGATAAGAACCATGCATTCAAATATGAATATTAGTGCCACTGGACAGTACATTAAAAAAAGACAGTTCTATAGCAGGTGGTCGGTACTTACGTCAGTAAGGCAAGCTAACTACGTATTGATGTACCTACTGAATACTCGGTGACTGCAGTCAGCCCCGACAGTCTTCATGTTTGTAATACTTTGGACAAACAATGGAATACAGCATTCGCTGTATACAGACTGTGGAAAAAAGTATTTACACTACTAAGAATAGCAAATCCTTTCAGTGACTAGAGAATAGAAGTAAAGGAACAGCTAGAAAGTAAAAGTTTCAGATACATCTGAAACAAACGCCTGGATGACGATGATTATCACAATAAGATTCATTCTAGGGAACAAAGCATATCATTATTTCATAACCCAATCTAGTAGACAGCTGTTCAAAACATTATAATAATACTCCTTTTCATATTCGTACTGACGTAATATAATCTGTTTCATAAATGTTTATAAATATAATTCTTAGGAAAATCCAATGAATTGTTCCAGAACAATTCATTGTATTTGTTGGGTGGAATCTTCCAGAAGTTTCCACCCAACAAATACAGTTCAGTGTTTTTGTTCAGTCATTTCAATTCAATTGCTGCAAACCACCAAACAAAAACAACCAACGCATTACTAAGAATCATTAAATATTCTACGTCTACATCTTTCTTTTTTAAAAACTAAAATGAAATTTAAGTTCTTTGAGGGATAGAATTGTGTCTGAACGCTTTGCAGTGATAAATTTCTTTTTATGCTCTTTACGCCCTAAAACAGCATATAAATAACATGCACATAAACATTCTAGATGCTTCTAAATCTTACCTAAATTTGAATGGGATACTTCTTTCTTCTGACGTTTTCTTAAACTACCATACAAAGACTTATATTTATTTTTATGGAGCAAAACGCGGTAGTGAAACACCGATTATTTTGTTGCCCGACATTTCGACAAGGTTGCACCATCCGTGGTAACAGGCTAAATAAGGTGTGCAACATCGGTTCTATATACGTTTCCATACATATAAGTAGGTATAATATGATAAAACTACTTACCATTTTTTTTATTAAAGCAATTAACAATCTAGAATTATCTTGTATTATATACTTAAAAAGATATTATAAATAGATAACTATAGCATAAGTTTCGATTTGGGTCTGTAAGTATCGAAGAAGGTTCTGTACATTGGTACAGTCACAGGACTTACGCCTGGAATACCACAGTTAGTCATTGCGAACTCGACATTCTCTTGATTCAAGCTCCTTGTTTCACATACTTCGGTTAAAAATTCATACCATTCGTCATAATCAAGTTCAGTTTTGCTGAAAACATAAATATCATATATTTTTGTTGAAACCAAGTCATCACTCGTACAGGGACCAAGAATATGTTGGGGTTAGCGGTACCACGAGCATGGTGGAATAAAATTGAACCACGAGTTATCAAAATTGTTATAGTATTTACTAGCTGTCCCGCCCGGCTTCGCCCGTGACATTCTTCGAACCCCGTGGCACCCATTTAATCTCGTTGTTTATTAATTTCACAATAATGTATGAACATTTTTCAAATTCATTGATTACTTCAATACTTCTCCACTCTCCAGTACCTACCTACGCCCGCACGGGCCGGTCGAATTATAGTTACATGAAATTAATTTCTTTGCGCTTTATTTTGAATCTGCGATAACTCGTAAGGTATTCATTTAATTTGCAAGGTGTAAAGGGAAAAAATAATCTTTATGAGATGCTGAAGCCAATTAACGTAGTAAAAATGATAAGGATTAATAGCATATTTGTGTAAATAGCCTTCAAAAAACCGCTTTATAATTAATGGCTTTTTAAAGTATTAAAATGGATATAGTATGTTATTCTTATGAGATAGAGATATGTCGTCGCGGACTTTTTTGTAGACCTACATTAGATACACAATTGCACCATACATAATTTTGTTATATCTCAAAGAGTTCAGGCAGCGTTTTTGTTGAAAGCTCCCAGACGGCTAATTTTTTCCGACATCCCCAACAAATATCGTTATAGTTTGGTCAATGTATGCAAAAACTTAACAAATTATACATAAAAACCTTCTATGAGAATCACTCTAACTTTAAAAAAAACCGTATCGTAATCCGTTGCGTAGTTTTAAAGATCTAAGCATACATAGGGACAGACAGCGAAAAGTGACTTTGTTTTATAATAAGTGGTGATAACTCAAGAACGGCTGGAGCGATTTTACAAGATTTTTATTATGTTAGTTCTGCTTGGAATCTTTCACCTTATTTTTGTATCTGATTTCTTCAAACGATTGAGATAAAATCTATGGAACGCAGTTCAGAATCAGAACGAAGTAGGTACACTGCAGGGCCAAATAATAAACACAGTGCAAGAAATCGATGTCGATCGCACCCTACTAGAGACAACAAACTAATACAAACCATTTCGAAGCGCTCATGGCCCCGCAGACTCTGTGTGTATGTAAACGATCACTGCGTTTAGCAACATTCACTATTCGCCTTGGATGGGTGAGCACTTTGTGGAATTTATATTTGCGAGCGTTTCCGTGCAAAGGCACATTAAGCCGTTGGTCCCGGTTGCCAGTAAAATGGCAGACGTTAAGCCTGGTTGTGGGTCTTATGGGCGGCTTAAAAGTTTCAACACGGCAATGGGCTCACCACCTGTGACACATTTGTGTCCACATGGGACAAAAATGCATACGGTGGAATGTGGGCGTATAGTATGCCTCTGCCTTCCCTTTCGGGAATATAGGCGTAACAATATAATATATATGTATGTAAATAAATCGAAACAGGTGGCGTCAGCGTTACTTATACGATTACACTAATTTCTACTACAGACATGGTAAGCAACTGACGGTCAAGTAAACTTCTCCATCAAGGCACCAGCAAAAGCGAACAACATTCCTTGTTATGTGATAATGGAGAACATTATACGATTCTAAATGGTCATCTTTGCAGACAGGGGCGTTGATAAGAGGCTTGATTATAAGATATAGATTTTCTACGATATTATTGAATAACATTGGAAATATGATACACTTTCAAAGTAGGAAATGCAGTCTCACAGAGGTCGGTATCGATGTCACTTGAGAACGAACATTCCTTGCTTTGAGGGTAGTCTATCTAAGGACTTCAGTCTGTGAACGAGTAGGTCCTTTAAACTTTTATAGATATCTGATAGATCTGATATTTACTTGCAATTTTTTATTTCCCATCATTAATACTTTTCACTCATCTTTCCGCTGCTAAAATTTTACTCTTATTACGTATGTACTTTGAAAGAAGCTAAAAGTGTCACACTTACTCCAATTTAAACCAAGTTATTCCAGTATCTGTCATGGTGAGATGTCTATCGTCTAAGACTTTGGCTTGTCGCATCCAATAGTCAGACCGCCAAATTGTCATTGTTAAGCCACTTCTTTTGTTGTCCATTAACTTGGAAAAACTAGCAAATTGTGATTCCAATGTCGCTTCCTCATCATCCATGGCGGTTTACTTAAATATAATCATAAAAAATAGTGTTTTTATATGATACCATTGGTAGAAGCAATAAGAAGTTTTCATCAGAGTTCGAAAGAAGATGTTATTTTTAAACTTTCGCGGTTTATACTCATACTACTTACATTCACCGACGAGTAAAGCCGCGACCACGGGCGCTGCAACGCGCTTGTAACGTCGGTGAATGTAAGTACAAAATTGTTTTGCGTGAAGTCCCGAGTAGTATATAAAATATCGAAAGAAGATGTTATCAAGTCAGAGCGTAGTTTTATATACAGGGTCATTTGTAAAACACCAGCAACCTGATAGGACTAGATAGCATCATAAAAAAGGTTTTATGAATTTTATGTTAAATTTTTGAAAAAATAAAACTTGAAAGGTCACAAGGGACACCCGGATGGAACGAAATTCGTTTCGATTAATTAGTGAAGGAATTGTAATAAAAATTTATTTTTTTAAGTTATTTTTTTTATTATTAACAAATATTTTGTAATATAAACTTAATCACTAGGCTCAATTTAATGTAATTAAATTAAGTTTAACTTAATTTATTTTAGATCTTTAAAAGATCTTAAAAAGATCTTAAAAAGATCTTCAAATTATCTTAAAAAGTTCTTAAAAATTTCTTTAAAAGGTCTTAAAAGGATCTTAAAAAGGATCTTAGATTATAGCAAAAAGTGTCGTTACAACTTTTGGTCCTAATTTTTTCCGTCTTTCCCTTTCTCAACGCGCGATAAGGAACTTCGTTCCAAAAATAAAATGGTTTGAATTTTTTTTCTAGATTCATTTTTATTTCATGTTCTGATTGACTACAGATTGACTACGCAACTTGTGGAAATCACAGGGGATTAGGATGGAAAACTAAATTTATTTATTGCCTGAACTAGTGATTAAATGTAGTCATCGTAACAGAAGTTTAGTAGGACACGAACATGACCATAATGAATATCAAACGAAAGATATAACCTCAGAACGGTTCAGGCGCAGATTGCCAGAAACTACAGAAACGCAAAATGACAGATTAGCGAATAGTCAAGTGTCAGTAACTTTTCGCAAATGGTCAGAATTATAATAATAGATATTTAGTATCATTTGTTCTGAGGGCGTAACTTAAGTTACTTCATATAATTATATGAAGTAATAAGTATACTACAGTTGATACTTTCTAAGATGCTAATAAAAATACTCACAATCTCGTTATTCTCATATATCACAGATAAATTCAATCTAAAAATATAACACAACCGGAAAATTTTCAGTGACGGTTCAATTTTATTTTTGGAATAATGTTTTTTATTGTTGTCAGTGTAGCCATAGTGTTATCATATTTTGCTTATATTTAACTACCATAAAAAAGGTTTATACGAGGTTTATATAACAATAGGTGATTGAACGATACGGAGGGTGCTACAATCATTGTGGGTGTAATTGAAGCGTAGCTATTGAAATACATTGCCTTAAATATTGGTAGTAGCCCCTATGTACCTTTTAAAAGACATTCCCTTTTTGAACTCTGATAGAGAACTACAAAACTATATTACACAAGTTTTTAATAAAATGAAACCAAAATTACCATTTACTGTTTATTGTAAACATAAATAAATTATCTTAAAGTGAAGCTATGTATAAATCAAAACTATTACAAACTAAATCGTTAGATACAAATCAAATTATTCCAAACTAAACTTTAGCAAAATTTCAAAATAAATTAGCATTATATAAACATATTCAAATAAAAGTCTCAAACTATAATATCATTTTCGACTTGGGTTTGTAGGTAAGGAAATAATCTCTATATTGCGGTAATGTGACAGGGATGGTGCCGGGTATTCCGCAGTTGGTCAGCAAAAACTCCATATTCTCTAAATTTTGATGCTTTGTTTCACACAAATCAGTTAAAACTTCGTGCCATTCATCAAACGTTAGTTCAGTTTTGCTGAAAAATTGGCAACAATAAAGTATTTGCGTTTTAAATGGAACACCAGAATAAACTACGTGCGTCCTTTAATTCTAAAAATTTTGTTGTAACAACTATCTTAATGCTGTATCTCTGACGGGGTAGCCAGAGACGACAGATCGCCAGGCTTCGCGATTCATGCATACTTCTTTTGCTTTTTACAGATTCGTCAATCACTTGCTTACATGCACGTCTTGTTGTATCAAGATTTTTAAATTCCTCATTTGATAAAGCGTTTTCAATATTTATGATGTACTGAGGTCTTTTAACTTCGTACTAGACAATAATAAAAGAAATATCAAACTGACCATTTTAAGGGTACTACAGGCCCAAACGCTTACGTACAATTGGCGTACCTGCTATCTAACGAACGAAGTTTTTCTAAGGATTTACACCTAGTTGTTTTGCTAAGGAGGGAAGGGGCGTTACGTTCATTTTCCCACTTTCTCAAAATTATCTTCTGATAAATTTCATTGCGGGTTCCAAGACATTCTAACTTCTACTGGGACTTCACCGAGATCGAGCTCGGTGTAACTTTTCTGGTGTTTTGGTTATTGCTGTAGATCCTGGTTTACAGGAGTCACAGTGATGGAAATGCGGGTGGGATAAGAAACAGAACAAAGTTATGGCGAAGAAAAGGAAAACTGGAAAGAAAATAAACCCGTCAGGTCAGTCTACGTCCAACAGTGGACTAGTGATAGGCTGATTTGATGGATTGAAATGAATGACGTCACTCTCTTCGCCTTTCAGAGGGTAATGTTATTTTTTTTCATTTTTAAAAGTAAAACCTCCTATACGTACTCAAATTTATACCAAGCAAGTCCTGTATCTGTCATTGTTAGGACCCTGTCATCCAAGACTCTGGCCTGACGCATCCAATAGTCTGATCGCCACAACGTCAAGGTGGTTCCATTTCTTTTATTGTCGAATAAACGCGCAAAACCCGCAAACTGGCCTTCTAGTGTCGCTTCTTCGTCATCCATTATTTTTTTACCTTTAAAATAAACATGAATTTGTGGAGTTGAATGTCTTGTCTTTGTGATATTATTTCTTGATCTAACAATTCACGGATGGAGAAATGTAGCTGAATGTATTAAAAGTTAGTAAAGGACGCCTACTATTCATTTGCCTTAAATTTGGTACAGCCACAAACTTGGTTACTCTGAGGGAATACAGTGTTTTACTGAGATGTTAATTAGCATTGCCTACAGACAATTTATTGATTTTTGACAGATTGCAAACAAACTCAGACATTCATATATTATTAGAGAATATCCACCGGGCATGTAAAATTTGGTTATTGCGTTACACAAAGAATTTTTTCTGAATAAATATGTCTCTGCCAGTCTGACACAACGCCGTCTTGCCCAAATTAAAATAATTTAACCTTGTTTTATAGGATTATAAATGCGAAAGGAACTCTGTCTGAACGCTTTCACGCCAAAACTAATAAACCGATTTAAATTCATTTTGGTACAGAGATAGTCTAGACTCTAGAGCACCAGAAAGGACATAGGTTCCTTTTTGTCTCAGGAACAAGTTCCTGAAGGAAATGGGTACGAGAAAGCTTCATTAAGCGGGTGGTGCCACGGGCATCAACTAAGAAGTACATATATATGCATTAAAAACACCAAATACGTAACAAACATTTGCGGATCACCCAAATGCTTGGTACGAACCGTGACTGGAATCTGAGACCTACCAATCATGGCACGGCAGTCGCATACACGTACCGACGCAGTCATATCATACTCTAGACACCTTTAAATAATTTTAAATAATATTAATTTTACAACTTGAATAAACACACTTTCAAATTATAATTGGTAAAATTATGGATTTATACCAGTTTATAGTTAGCTAAATATGAACCTATAACCTGGTTTAAGTGTGACTATATTTTTCCTTAGAAATTTTTTACATAAATCGCCATATGTCTGGGCCTGACGACTCTATGAGCCTCAGTATCATTTCTTCCATTGCCGATATATTTCGGTATGTTACTGGTATGTCCTGCTCCAAACCTCACAAAAACTTGTTACTACTTATAACTGCTAACGTATATTAAAATACATATACATAGTAACACCATTTTCTCTTTACGTAATTTCTGTAATAAGATAGCAACATTTTAAAAAATACTTACACAGTTGTCTTTGTAAGTTTTTTTTTTATTCAACGTATTTTGCTTTCAATGTATTTTATCTTGAAGCTATATAATATGGTTGGTTCAGATATATTATTGTAGTCTTTGGGTAAGTTAAATAAAATAAATATTCAAGTAACAAACGTCTAAAACAATGTGAAGTCACAAAGGAAATAAAAGTACGTCATAAAGGAAAAAAAACTATAGGTACATTTTGTTAGATTAGAAACTTACTTTTTGAAACTTTTTGGACCACAGACCGTTTTTTAACCTCCAACTGAAAACGGCGTTATAATTATGTTTAGCGCGTTTAGCTTCTGTATCTTCTGTCTGTAATTGGTATTATATCTACAGAACGGATTGACAAATGTTTAAGTGTTTTTCTTTGTTTGAAAGCAGATGTAGTCGATATCATTCTTAGCTATAAGATTATCGGTTCACTTTTTAGATAACGAAGAGATCTCACTAAAATCCTACAGTCCGATTTATTGGAAATTTGGTTCAATGTAACTTTGGTATTTCCACCATAAGGTTATAGGTTATATATTATCACGCTACCTCTCTGGAGAGCGGAGCATTAGTCATAAATGTCAACAAATCGAGGAACATCGCATACATTATCGTTGAAGTAATAAACGACAGAAATAAATGGGTGCGTTGGGGGTTCAAAGAATGTCACAGTAAAAGCCACTGGGGTCAGTAAGTCCTACTAATACTATAAACGTGACGATTTGTAAGAATGAAGGGTTGTTACAATTTACGCCAAAATGACTAAATTGATTTTGATGAAACTTTACAATAATATAGCTGACAAATCAAAATAACACATTGGCTACTTTTTATCCTGGAGCATGTTCCTGTGCGTAATGGTTACGACAAAACTTGTCTACGCTGGCGAAGCCGCGGGTGTCAACTAATATTTTATAAAAGTAATTTATTATCAATCGATTTTTTTATTGATAGCATCATAGCCAAAGAGAAATATAATCTCTTGTCACGTTTTGCATCTAGCCCTGGCAAAGCGGTTGGATAACAGCGTCTATGGATGAGGATATTAGCTTATTATAATTTTCTCTTTGTTTGGCGTTCTTTACAAGCTTTAATTTGACTTGTAAGGGTTGTATGCAGGAATATTGTCGCGTGTTCACCCGTGTGTATGTTGAGTAGGTACAATTCTTGTAAGGATAATTTGATTTCTTTTTCAGCGTTCAAGAAATGGTAGTGTATTGAAAATTTTGTAAACGTTTTTATGCTACTTTTGCAAAAGTTTTGTGAAAAGGAAATGGTTTTAACGACTGCCGTGTTATTTATTAGTAGCTGTGGTCGAAGCACAGTAACGCTGTTAAAAGTATTTCTTTAAGATGGAGCCAATCTTATCCGTTAGCCCTTTGACACAAGGCAAGTTGGCTGTAGATTCACGGTTCAGGTTGGATGCTGCGTCTGTCTACGTCTACGTCTGCTAGTCGGCTGCTTCATTTGTCCTTTTACCCGATACCCGTAACTTTTTAGTACCTCTTGAACACGATGGTCCAATTCTCGCTCTAAATGTTCAGGGTCACACAGCTCCTAAGCTCTACTCTTGAGAAATGTCATAACGGATTGCAGGTATCAGAGATGATGATCCGAGGTACGTGTAAGCGCCTATTATCCGTGTTAGGAGGTTTTCAGTACACACAGTGTGCCAAGGACCCATCCAATCTTACGGTCACTTGAACATCTAAGAAGGACAACGACCTCTCCAACGCCAATTTAAATGTGAACCACACCTTCGTGTGAATGGAGTTAAGATGGTGTAGTATAAATTGTTTTACTTCATGTCTATTTCCATTAACAATACTGAAGTTGTCATCCACATATCGCTCCCAAAGTTTTTTATTTTATACCTTTTCCAAGTAGGCATACCATACGCACAATTTCACCGTATATAATATAAATAAAATATATAAATAAATAAATATTGTTGGGACAACGCAATCTGATTCCAAACTAAGCAGAGCTTGTACTATGGTAACTAATAAACATACTTATATATTTCTAAATACATACATATTATAGATAAATAACACCCAGACACAGAATAAACCATCATCATCATGCTCATCACACAAAGTTTTATCCTGGGTGGGAATCAAACCCATGACCTCATGCGTAGCAGGCCCGCCTCACCACAGAGGCAGTCAAAGTAATATTAATCTTAATCTTAATAATATTTTAAATGCGAAAGTTTGTATGGATGTTTGTTACTCTTTCACGTATATACTACTGAATAGGCTTTAGTGAAACTTCACACTAATATAGCTTATACATCAGAATAACACAGGCTACTTTTTATCTCGGGAACAAGTTCCTGTGGGAAATGGGAACGGGAAAACTTATCTACGCGGGCGAAGCCGCGGGCGTCAACTAGTAATAAATATCGTTGGGACAACTCACATAATATATGTAATAATATTTAATAAAGCATTTATCTATACTAACATAATGGCCTTGAACTGACCATGAATAAAATGAGCAATGAGACTAAATATATTCTAGGAAAGGACATTATTTTGTACGGATGGAGCAGCGGACGGAAACTAGTATGATATAAAGTTTATCTTGTACTTGACTGGATAAAAGTTCTACATAAGAAAGTTAAACCAAAAACGGTTACAGAGGCCACGAATGACATAAGGGGTCCTTCAATCTTTTTATGAAGAAAATGCGAATTCAGCACCGGGTCACTTCAATAGAGTTTTTTTGCAAAGTACACAGTTTAAGGAACTGTCTGATGCTCTTGATAGCATCGATAGATATTTATAAAATCTTTTACTGCACTTTTAAAAGGTGGAGACGCTGAAAAATTATCTTTATTTAGATTTAAAAAATTAGTTAACCTTTTATTAAATAACAAGTTGTTTAGTATTATATTCTAAAAATGTTTGTTTCCGCTAGCTAGAAATGTCTTAATCATATTCTAATATGATTTTAGCCAAAACATAAGACGCTAATAACTCACAAAACCAAGATAATTTAGTTACTAAGTCAATATTAAAGGACTTACAAATACTATACTAGTTGTCATGCTATCACAGGTGGTATCCCTGCGGTATTGCGGAAAGTTTTAACAAGAAGGGCATGTGACAATGTTACATAATTTTGTCTTGTCCTTTTATTATTACGAGTACACAACAAATATGGTATACTGGCTGTAATCGTTACATGTGTGCAGGTGGATTGTTGCGTCAATATAAGTTTGTGCATACATACATACATATTGTCACGCCTTTATCCCCGAAGGGGTAGGCAAAGGCATATTAAACGCCCACATTTCACCGTATGCATTTTTGTCCCACGTAATAAGTGATGAGCCCATTGCCGTGTTGAAATGGACAAGCGCAGGCTGCAGCGACCTGCTGTTGAATTTTTTTAAGCCGCCCATAATGCCTTTAACTTGGCTTAACGACTGCCATTCTACTGGCAACCGGGACCAACGGCTTAACGTGCCTTCCGAAGCACGGAACTGGAGTGGGTCTAAAGGGCCGAATAAATTTAATAAAATGTGTCTATTTGTGTTATTTTTGGAAGAAATTTTGAACCCGTTGCCTTTTTAGTGAGGTCGTAATAAAAAGGCTAAAAGGTCTTATTTACTTAGTCTTAGTCACTAATTAGCACGACCAATTAAAGTCCTGGTAGTCTCGGACTCAATATAAGTTTATTATAATATATTTAGATATAAGTTTGTGATTATTGCATAAATATTTTTAACCGCATTTTATATGTGTTTACTTGTTGAAATCCTCATAGACGCTATACCGGAATTCTACTGACTAAAATCATCGATCCGCTTTCATATGCCTATGGCCAGAAGTACTGGGTGAGCCCCGGAATGATAACCGTTCACGATTTAACGCCCCTGGTGTTAAAACGAGCTGGTTATCCGCCAGGTTTGACCCCACTTAGACGAAACGATCGCTATAATACGCGCAGAGAGCTAACACACCTCATACAGCAACAAGATCGGCCGATATTCAGACGGTGAGTCTGCCCACTGCCCCGTTTGTGAGATCAAGACAATTCCTCGTCTTCCACGCCTTGGGAAACTAGCCCCTTTCGAGGCATGCACTAAAAAACTCTATCAGGTGAGGAACTATTCCTCGAGGGCCAGGACCCATTTTCGGCCTAGAATGCCGCCGGATCCGGGGGCTATGAGCCGCAGCACTGGTACCTATAGCTCACTCTCGGTGACTTAGAGCACGTCGTTCTCAACAAAATGCGCGTTGGACGTCTGAGGCGGAACCATAAATGAACCAGTGTGCTCTCCCTTCTGTAGCTTTTCTGGTTGGAGGATCTGGGTCAGAAGAGGCGCTTTAGAGTGAAGTTCGCCCCTAACCAGGATCTCCCACAGCCCTTTGCGGGCAAACTACGTTGCCTAGACCTAACTAATAAAAAGTAAAACTTAAGGTCTAATAAATTTTGTTTGTCTGGTTTTTGTAGTCTTGTCTTTTTCTAGTCTATCATAGTTTATATTTTATATTTATTTGTCTACATCATAATTTATTTTTAACTACACGATGCAATATGCCTGCTGACATAGCTTTCATTCTAATAAATGATACATAATGAAGGTCTGATGATGACCAGGAAAGTGCTTATTGGTTCTCAGTAACGGAAATAGTT
Source organism: Thumatha senex (assembly GCA_948477245.1). Classification (NCBI taxonomy): domain Eukaryota; kingdom Metazoa; phylum Arthropoda; class Insecta; order Lepidoptera; family Erebidae; genus Thumatha; species Thumatha senex. The sequence goes on along the minus strand of OX419725.1, from coordinate 10,978,328 downwards.
AGGATGACCTAGCTTTCAAAATGTATCTAATTGAGCACTGGTGCCACTACATGGTACATACATTCTGAAGGTCTGATGATGACCAGGTAAGTGCTTATTGGTTCTCAGTAACAGTAATAGTAAGGATGACCTAGCTTTCAACATTGATCTAATTGAGCACTGGTGATACTACATGGTACATTCTGAAGGTCTGATGATGACCAGGTAAGTGCTTATTGGTTCTCTGTAACGGAAATAGTTAGGATGACCTAGCTTTCAATATTTATCTACTTGAGCACTAGTGATACTACATGGTACATTCTGAAGGTCTGATGATGACCAGGTAAGTGCTTATTGGTTCTCAGTAACGGAAATAGTTAGGATGACTTAGCTTTCAACATTTATCTAATTTAGCACTGGTGATACTACATGGTACATTCTGAAGGTTTGAAGATGACTTGGTAAGTGGATATTGGTTCTCAGTAACAGAAATAGTAAGGATGACCTAGCTTTCAACATTTATCTAATTGAGCACTGGTGATACTACATGGTACATTCTGAAGGTCTGATGATGACCAGGTAAGTGCTTATTGGATCTCAGTAATAGAAATAGTTAGGGTTATTATCAAAATAAACAATAAGCTATAAATAATCACCTTTATTTTCTTTATCACTGTCAAGCAATTATTACAATTATAATTATTAATTTATTGTATAATAATGACAAAATCTCAAACTCTTCCCGTTAAAAGTCACTGAAATTTAAATATCGTGAACAGGTCGGTTGGTCATTCATTGGGATAAGTGTTGGTGAAGGTGGTGCATGTAGGCTTTCTTCTTGAAGTACGCACATATTTTCGTCTTCTGTTTTTTGTAAGTTAAGCACCTTTTTCCGGTCTTCCTTGTTCTTTATTGCCTGTAAAATATATGGCGGATTTCTAATTGCCATATTTCGACTGTGCCGCGGATCCAAAAGTTCCGGCAAAATACAATTTAAATAAAATGTACATAATTTTATTTTCATTTTATGTTCAAAAAAATCATCGTCTCTAATTATTGTTTCTGTTTTCAGAGGCTTTGACTCATTAAACCATACTCCAAATGAAGATTTTGCTTTCCGAGTCACATGCAATTGCCCTTGAACTTGATAATACCAATTGTGGGTTTTATTAAGCTGCAAAATGCCCGAGTTATCTTTAAACCAATAATTTACTTTTTTTTGAGCTATGGCTTCGTCTAGTCCTATCTTGTGCGCTGAGATGGGACATTTCACCTCTACTATCGTGTCTCCTCCAATAAGCCCATCTGGAGTAGCTCCTAAATATGGAATCTCGGGATCTGTAAAAAGTCCGCATGGTCTAATTTCAACATGCTGTATAGGCGCAGCATCTAAATTTATTTTGTAGATCAGTTGTTTGACTACGCTGGCGCAACTAGTATCAGGCCTCATTTTAATAACTCTTCCAACGTTTGAAGCCGTCAACAAGGAGCGCCGGAGTTCGAGCCTTACGCTTGACTCGCTCTGCAAAATTGTTTGTCTTTCAATTTGTCTTCTTTCTTCCTCACTTTTATCTAAGTTGGATAGAAAATTCTCCTTCATTTGTTCTAGCCTCGCATCACTCACATCGGGCCTTATGGTTTGTTCTCCATAATCTTTATTTACGGCACCATGTGTCTGTCATTTTTCGTAATAAATATGTTTTAACAAATTTCTTTTTTTGCGATACTTGTTATCTAAGGTGCTCATTTTGCCCTTAGGACTTTGCCCGACAATTGTTTTATACAATATGGAAACAGGTTTTCTTATAGTATTAAAATTAACTGCAGACGTTGAACATCGAGTTTGGTATCCACGCCTGCACGAGTAATTCACTCTTTTACCTCCCACAAAATTGGCTACCACGCTATGAAAACAAGACTTCTGAAATACTCTGCAATAGTATTAATAAAAAACATATTTTCTCCGCACCCGAAATTGCTGAGTAGTTCTCTTTGTAAGACCTCTTACTCCAGCATCCGTCTACATACATACATCTATAATAGGTATCCCATCTTTGCTGACGTTACCTTTTTCTAAAGCAATTCTTTTTTCTTCTTCAGCAGCATCATTCATGGATTTGCTAAGTGCTTTGTCCCAGGCATTGGAAGCAATGTCGTGGCGTTTTTGGTATACAGGTTCAGACATCACGGGCAAGTCAAATGCTGATAACAGTTCCTCTAATTGCGAATACCCTATACCAACTGAAACGGCCACTGCTGTATTAATATCTAAGTCGCCAGTGACATTACAATGAGAAAACTTCTCTTTACACATCAAACATTCTACTGTAAACTTAGAAGCAAGTCTAACACGTTTCTCGCCTATAAGTTTCAAACTTTGTATACCACAGTTAAAAGCACCAAGGCCGCCTATTTCTTGTATTTTGGAAAAGAAGTAAGGTATATCTATAATTCGTCTTCCAGATATATTTTATGATTCTGCTTGTCATTCTTATTCTTCAATAATCAAATCTGGTAAATCTTCTTCATCTTCTTCAACCTAAAACAAACATTTTAACAATACAGTGTCAAATTAAATTAGCTAGGGAAACTATCGAACATATACCGCAGTGTAAGCAAACACAATAAGTTACCGGCATAATTTGCTCTGCCCCTCATCAACTGCCATACTAGACAGATCGTGTGTATCTGTTAATGGCTCAAGTTCCTGATTTTGTGATTCGGAGTTTTGTTTGGCTGGTTTCTTAATTGCCTGAAAAATAATAACTTAAATGTAATATTTTTTGCTATTACAGTTTGGTGATAATAGCCATATTTACACCGCAAAAAAACTAAAAGGTATTTCTACTAGGTTTTTTTTAAACAAGATTATTTTTCCGGTGACGTTAGTTTCCATGACCTCTTTCAAATGGATCCAAACACGCTGGTTCTACGTAACGCCGTCACTGAGATCCTATACCCACCTTCGTAGTCCACCATCAGGTAGGTGACATCATCAGTCACCAAGGTCTCCATGAGACCTTTCAAATGAGTCCTATCACGATGGTTCTACATAGTGCCGTCACTGAGATCGTATACCCACCTTTGTAGTCCACCATCAGGTAGGTGACATCATTAGTCACCAAGGTCTCCATGAGACCTTTCGAATGAGGTTAAACACGCTGGTTCTACGTAGCGCCGTCACTGAGATCATATACCCACTTTCGTAGTCCACCATCAGGTAGTTGACATCATCAGTCACCAAGGTCTCCATGAGACCTTTCAAATGAGTACAATCACGATGGTTCTACGTAGTGCCGTCACTGAGATCCTATACCCACCTTCGTAATCCACCATCAGGTAGGTGACATCATTAGTCAACAAGGTCAGCATGAGACCTTTCGAATGAGTCCAAACACGCTGGTTCTACGTAGCACCGTCACTGGGTTCGTATACCCACCTTCGTAGTCTACCATCAGGTAGGTGACATCATCAGTCACCAAGGTCTCCATGATACCTTTCAAATGAGTACAATCACGATGGTTTTACGTAGTGCCGTCACTGAGATCATATACCCACGTTCGTAATCCACTATTATATATCCACCAAGGTCTCCATCCTCCGTCATTCGAAATTCTCAAGATAGCTTAAAACGATAAAAAATAAATACAATAGAAATAATGTACTCAATCGGGTAGGTACTTACCAATAGTTTTGGAGAGCTCGGCCACGCTTCACCTTACTTTTATTCTTATATTTGGGCATAGTCAGGCTTACTCTATGATCGGTTGAAAAAACAAAACGAAATATATTTACAAACTTAATTACTAATGTTGTTTTACGAAATTATTATATTTGTACTATTTACAACAAGATTTCTTTCATAAAGCATTCAAAACGTGGACTTTCAGATTTTATTTGGAATAAATAACGCGCGTATAGTCCACCCGCCACAAGAGTCATTGAGATACTGAAGTAACGCGTCCCGAGTTAGCGTCACAGGCCTTAGCAGGAGTTCTTCAAGCGGGGTGCTGGTGAGGTTTCGGGTTTTTGTTCATAATTTAAAAATATTAAAAGAAATTAGAAAAAAAAACAATACAAATTGTGAAATATGTCAGTACATATTTTTTGATACAAAATTAATGCCTAACTATTTAGCCGTTACAGAGAATTTAGGTTGAAAAAGGACCTATTTAATAAGATTTTTATAAAACTTTTGGGAAGTTTAATTAAATTTTAAACAATACAATGTATTTGTGATGACCTTAAATATACCATATATTTTTTATAAGGGAAACACACAAACGGATTCATCTGCAATCTTCTTTAAACTTACCTTGTTTTTGGGATTTGAGCGAGGTAATCCCCTTAAACCTTGTTACCATGGTTTAATGTAAATACATTAAAAACATTATTGAAAAATAATAGTAATATTGACTCTTAATATGTGTGAATGCCATTGAATCAACTTTTTTCAGTTATATAATTTATACAGTCAAAAACAAAACAAAAATAATTGCTTTAAAAATTTATCCATATACTGAGTGCGCCTGACTCCAGGAGTGAGCCCCACCCGACTCCTGTGGCAAGTGAGCTAGGGCTGGCGTGTGTCGGGCCAGCACGGCTAAAGAAGTTAGCCCCAACCCGAATCCGCTTCGCATCTTGGAACATTGGCACGCTGACTGGGCGTGCGGTAGAGTTGGCCGAAGTACTCTCCAGGCGGAAGGTGGACGTGGCGTTCCTGCAGGAAACTCGGTGGAAGGGCAACAGAGCCCGGCCCTTGCAGAACGGCTATAAGCTGTATTACACGGGTGCGCCTGGTGGGGAGAACGGGGTGGCCGTTGTGCTCTCCGAGGGGCTGCAGAGTGGCATCTTGGAGGTGAAACGCTGTAGCGACCGGCTTATGATCGTGAGGGTGCTTATCGATGGGATTATTACCCACCTGATAAGTGCCTACGCGCCACAGGCCGGTTGTAGCGACGCCGATAAGATGTCGTTTTGGGGTCAACTCGAGGGAGTGCTTCGGAGCATTCCGTTGTCACAGGGTATCGTTTTGGGCGGCGACCTAAACGGTCATGTGGGTGAGAGGTGTGAGGAGTTTGAGCGTGTTCATGGTGGTTTTGGATACGGCACCAGCAACGCTGAAGGAGAAACTATCCTCAGAACGTGTGCGGCTGCCGATCTGGCCATTGTGAACACGTATTTCAAAAAGAAATCCGAACATCTCATCACCTACAAGAGCGGGAGGCGTACAACTCAGATCGATTTCCTACTCACTAGGCGACACAGCATCGGCAAGGTGGCCAACTGCATGGTCATACCCGGTGAGAGTCTTACTGCACAACACCGTCTCCTTGTCATGGACCTCAGCGTGAAGCCCAAAGGCAAACGCATCGAGCGGTGCCAGCGCCGCATCAGATGGTGGCTGCTTGATGAAACTAGGTCCCAGGAGTTCGTCTCAGCTGTCGGTGACAAGTGCACCGACACTGAAGGCGAACCAGTTCAAGATTACTGGGACAAAGTTCAGGCGGCCATCCATGGAGCGGCGAAGGTGGTGCTCGGTGAGTCTAAGGGTGGACGCAAATGTGACAAGGAAACTTGGTGGTGGAACGACGCAGTCCAGAGGGAGACTAGGGAGAAGAAAGCCCTCTTTAAAAAGTGGCAAGCGACCGGATCTCCTGAAGACCGCGACGCGCTGCCAAGCGCGTCACAAAGAGAGCTGTAGCCAGAGCCAGACGTGACCACTTACAACCTCTGTATGATAAGCTGGAAACGTCTGAGGGGCAGAAGCTCATCTATAAACTGGCGCGCTCCAGGGTCAAAGCGGCACAGGATATATCCAAGTGTCGCTGTGTAAAAGACCCTGAGGGCAACCTGTTAAGCGAAGACCTCGCGGTAAAGGAGAGATGGCGCTCGTACTTCCATGAGCTGCTTAATAAACAGCACAAAGAGGTGCAGCCTCCGGACCTCCCTCCGAATCAGGGACTATTGCCACCGGTAACGCCTGGAGAAGTCCTGACTGCGCTTCGCCGCATGAAGAATCGGAAAGCTGTCGGACCCGATGGAGTCCCCATCGAAGCCTGGAAGGCGATGGGTCCTCGCGGTGTGGGCATCTTAGTAAACCTTTTTAACCGCATACTCCTCAGCGGGCAGATCCCAAACCAATGGAGACTGAGTATTATTACTCCAGTCTTCAAAGGTAAGGGGTCAGTGCAGGAGTGCGGGAGCTACCGCGGTATTAAGGTGATGTCCCACACCATGAAGATCTTCGAGAGGATTATAGACTCTCGGATCCGGCAGGAGTGTACTCTCTCGGAGTGTCAATATGGGTTTCGCCCTGGTTATGGGACCACGAACCCTGTTTTTGCCCTGAGGGTTGTCGCAGAGAAATACAGGTCGAAGAACACGCCTCTGCACTGTTTGTTTCTAGACATGCAGAAGGCCTTCGACTGTGTTCCTCGTGCGATGATCTGGTGGGCACTGCGGTCCAAAGGGGTTCCAGAGGTCTATATTGACACTATCCGGGACATGTACTGTGACTCCGATTCAATGGTTCGGACTGCTGTTGGCGACACAAAACCCTTCCCCATCACCGTCGGGGTACACCAGGGTTCGGTCCTTAGTCCGCTTCATTTCAGTGTAATATTAGACGAATTGTCGGACTGCATCAGAAACCCACATGAGCAGCCTCCATGGTTTCTCATGTATGCTGACGATATTGCGCTGGCAGACGCGGACAGGGGCAGATTGGTGCGACGTGTAAAGGCGTGGAAGGAGACGTTTGAGAACGGCGGTCTGAAACTAAATGTGGCGAAGACCGAGTACTTGGCACTAAAATCGACAGATCCCACATCCGTCCGCATAGGCAGTGATTTGGTCGAGCGCACGGACCAGGTTAAATATCTGGGATCTGTTTTTCACACGTCCAGTGACATCGATTGCGATGTCAAGTCACGCATTGCTGCCGCGTGGACTAAATGGCGGGAGATGACCGGTGTCATTTGTGACCCTAAAATGCCGATCCGGTTGAAGGGACAGGTCTACAAAACCATTATTAGACCTGTCCTTTTACATGGCAGTGAGACGTGGCCGATATTGGAGCGACACAAGCAGGAGCTGCGTGTCACGGAAATGAAGATGCTGCGGTGGATGTGTGGGGTCACGCGGATGGACCGCGTGAGAAACTCTCGCATCCGCGGCAGCCTTCACGTCCGTGACATTGCAGACAAGTTGCAAGAGTGTCGCCTTCGTTGGTATGGTCACGTCTTGCGGCTACCGCTGGGCTACGTAGGTAACAAATGTCTGGCCATGTCATCCCCGCCGGGTCCCGGTAAGAGGGGAAGACCCAAGAAGTGCTGGCTTGACGTCGTAAGGGATGACATGCGTGCCAATGGTCTCACTACAGGGGATGCCGAAGACCGTGCGAAGTGGAGGAGAAAATGTAGGAAAGCGGACCCCGGGCGTCGCGAGACGCAACTGGAACAGACGCTCGGATGATGATGGGATTCATTGATATCGAGGTGTTCATTAGCTCGATAAATGGCTCTGGTCATACTTTAAAATTTATATGGTGAAGAATTTCAACTTGGTTCGATACGTCGGGTAGTTCAGGTGGCTAGAAAATGGCCCAGGTTAGGCAAAGGTCACGGGTTCAATCCCCGCCTCGAATCTAATTATTTTTTTCCACTTTATTAAAATTTATGAGAAATTTAGCTAAATAATTGCTTTAAAAATTTTTCCAATACAAAAACCAATTTAATATAAATCTCAGTAAAAAAAATACAATTAAAACTATACCTAAATAAAAACTACCTAACCTATTTATCAAAATTTTGACTGGGTCCTCTCGGTAGGGTACCCATGATGCAAGCAGCATTCCCACGCTGAATAGCGATGAAAAGCCTTTGCGCGATTAGCTATCTGCACGAGGATCGCTTACTTAATGCCGTGAAAATACCATGAGCGCCGCGACCCCATGGACCTAGTGTCTCGACACTAAATAGAAAGAATTCATATTGAGCACCGAGACAACTGTACTTGCCAATCTTTAGCCGCATGCGAATATTTGCCGCAGCGCTTGCTTTTTTGCTAGTAGCCGGGAGGTAGGACGTTGCAAGAATATCTGTGCAAGTGGCATCCCATAATAGTAGTATGCACGTCCCCTTCTCCATGGACTTTTTTATGTTTGTTATGTTAATTTTATTTTAAAAGTTATAAGCATTGTTTTAATTACTATGCCACGTAGGAGAGAGGGTCCAAAATGGGCACCTTGAGGTTGAACAAACTGTCATTCAGGCCTGCCGTGAATGGGTGGTGTTGGTTTTAGGCACAATCAAACTCACAAGCACTGATGTAAGAATGTATTGTATAAAAAGGATTTCGTGATCCATTCAAGCTTAAAACAAAGAACACTTAAATTGTCTAGCTTTTATACATAAGGTTTTAGCAAACCTTACCGCGATTCAGGAATTGAAAAGCGCCATCTATCGATAGTAAAATCATCAACTGAACATACCGCCCACCAAGGACAAGTTTCAGCATGTCCTTAACTCTAGCACCGCCCACCATGCATGGGATCAGGTCAACAAATCATGCCACAAATATGCCTAAAATAAACTACTAGATGCCATACTTCTCCCTAATGATCGGCAGTATAGATAGATTGCAAAAAAATAAAATATAAATATCTTTATTTTGCATAGACCATTTTAACGGCGCTTACAAAATGTCATACACTACTTTAAAATATTGCAAGCGACCACCGGTTTGGAACGCGGCGCACCTGAGAAGAACCGTCAAGTAACTTAGGAAGGCTTTTTTTTATGGCCTCTATTTACAATTTAATATTATTTCACTTTGCCAGCAAATCATTTCCAGGCGTCCCTGTCCTGCAAATAGTCTTTAACGGAGTAAAAACCTTTTTCACAAAGCTTGTTTTTAATTAACTTTTTAAACTATTTTAATGGTAAATTTTTCAGGTCAAAGGGAAGCTTGTTGTAAAAGCGTATACAGTTACCCTGGAAAGAATCGCCAATCTTATGTAGTCGACTGTGGTGGACTGAAAGATTATTATTATTTCTAGTGTTTATATTATGTTTATCACAGAGTTTAGAAAACTGTGTTAGATTTTTCTGGACATACATAAGATTGGCAAAAATGTATTGTGATGGTACGGTTATAATATTCACTTCTTTGAATTTTTCTCGGAGGGAAACTCTGGGGCCCAAACTACAAATAGCGCGTACAACCCGCTTTTGTATAACAAAAAAAAATATTTAAATATGCAGCACTCCCCCAAAGGAGAATACCGTAAGACATAATACTATGAAAATAGCTGAAGTAAACCATTCTAGCCGTATCCACATCTGTTAGAGTCCTGATCTTTTTTACAGCGTATGCAGCCGAACTTGACCTAGAGGCTGTCTTTTCTATGTGTTGGGCCCACTGCAAATTGGCATCAATAGTTATACCGAGGAACACAGTTGATTCTACAAACTCTAACACTTGTCCATTCAGATTCAGATTATTTGAGCTGAACCAATGAACTACTATTGCAATTGCATTGTTTACATCGTCATAGTTATCTAATTGTCTTTTAATTTTAAAAATTAATGAGGTGTCATCTGCAAACAAAACAATCATATGCCTGTTCCCTACATAAAATGTAGTGTCTTAGATTGAAATGCCCACTGGCTATAAATGTCGATAGTCACTTTACTGAAGTTCAAAATTTAAACACATATAGAATACATATAGAATATATAAATAAAATACAAAAAGAAAGTAGGTAGATTAAAACGAGCGATTCTATTCTGGCGCATCGCCGGCCGCTGCCGCGGCCCGCTCGATTCGCTCGCTCGGTTTGCGCGTTGTGGTCACAAGTGACCTAACACTCCTACTCGCTTCGCTCGTCGTCGTACCTATTTACGACTTTGCTCAAGACTAGTCTAAAAAAAATAACACTTAAATTTCGTTTTATAAGTTACAGCTTAAAAACTTGGCTATGAGTGAGATGATTATTTACAATGGTGTCATTTATGATTTAAACGGTTATCCGAACCTCCATTATGCGTTTTGTATTTTATGATAAATTATCTTTAGGCGTAACATTTATACCCTTTACATTTAAGCTGATTAAAATTATGATAAAACTGTTAAGCCAAATTACATTATGCTGAAAAAAAATATGCGATCGAAAGGGCACCCGATTTGGTCGGGCGGCAAACCAAATCCGCGGTTTGGTCGGATCACATCCGGTCGTGTGTTAGCCCTATTAAGCCTATCTTTAGGCGTTTTCTTAAAATTGCTTTTCAGCCTAGATATTCTAAGCTGATTATCTTCTTGAATGTTGCAAAGAGCTACAAGTGACATTTTTAATACAAAGAAAATAACCAACTAATAAACAAAATACAGCTAAAAAGGAAACAGTATTTATACAGTAAAATTCTTAATTTAATTAAACTAATGAACATAGTCTCAAATTTTCTAAGTCCAGATAATTGAAATTAAATGAAATTATTCTAAGTATAGTCTTGTCTTCACAAATCACTATCACAATATTTTTCTAAGTTCACCAAGCCATAAAAAATTTCTAAGTGTTTCGAACTTAAATAAATCGGAGTGAAATTGGGCATATGTTCCCCGTCCCAACCACTTTTCACTTAAAACTATTACAAGTCCTATTCTTGCAAAAATTTGCAAAGTCTTTAAATTATTAAAAATAATTAAATAAATTCACTACTTTTACGCACTGATAAAACTTTCAATATTTCTTTTGAAACAAAGGATAAAAGTACTCACGGTTTCATTTCCAATACTTCAATTTTAATTCCATGTCGCTTCGCCTCGTACAAGTAGCGCCCTCTATAGGCACCTTTCAGCATCCACTGACTTTGCTCCTCCTGCTGCGCCGGTTACCTCCAGTTGTTAACACTGGCAGCTCCACACCACCGAATGACACAGCAGCTAGTTATACGTCACCCGTACAACCTCGGCCAGTGTCGTCGTGCCCATGGGGGGCTTGTCTCTGGGCAGCGATCCACTACCCAGTAACCTTAACCAAGCGGGTTGGTACTTCGTACCACCACCGTAGAGCTACCAAAAACACCTTCACACCATCCGGCTTCCGAAGGACCATGAACAAACTGTCATTCAGGCGTGCCGTGAATGGGGGGTGTTGGTTTTTGGCACAATCAAACTCACAAGCACTGATGTAAGAATGTATTGTATAAAAAGGATTTCGTGATCCATTCAAGCTTAAAACAAAGAACAATTAAATTATCTAGCTTTTATACATAAGGTTTTAGCAAACCTTACCGCGATTCAGAAATTGAATAGCGCCATCTATCGATAGTAAAATCATCAACTGATCAGAGGTTAGATGAACGAGATATTGTATTATTATGAGTGCAATAAAAACTGTTATTGCTATTAGATTTTACATACTAATAATTACGCAATATACAGGTTTGAATAAAAGTGTCAGCGTTAAACTGGAAAACGGCGTGCTCCGTTGGTTTGGACAGTTCCAACAAATGACAAAGAATATATATTGTGCGAAAATAGAGGGTAGAAGGAGTCAGGGTAGGCCGAGCTTACATATGAAGACCACGTAAGCAGATTGCTCAAAAACGGAAAGTCAAAAGTACTATGATAACCAGACGTGCATGTATGAAGCGCTTAATGAATCTGCAGGAAGCGAAAGAAATATGCATGGATCGCGAAGCCTTGCTATTTGTCCTCTTTGACTACCCGCCAGGGATACGAGGTGAATATAGTTAGTTAGATTATACATATATTGAAGTTTCATAAAAAAAATAATATCATTCAAAAATACAGACAGATACCCAATAAGCAAACACTTTGAAAGGCTCATTTTGTCAGGGGGGTGGCCTAAATCAGGCATGGTCATAAGGGCAAAATGAGCACACGTCAGGGTAAAACGAGCATTCATTTTTTGCTATCATCATTATAGATAAGTAAATTCTAAAATACAATTTTAATGCTTTTAAAATTGGTCCTACTTACCTACGCATAATTTCATCTTTCTGTGTACCAATTTCATTATACCACAAACGACATATTATACCCACGTAAAAAGAAAAAAAGACGTGTGGCACTCGGAGACTGCCACGGTAAAGCTATTGCATAGCATTTTTTATCAACTTATGTAATTATAATTATTTATTTATTTTTTGTATGCAGTTTTTTTTTCCTTTGTTTTTCTTTGATATTAATTCAAGTTACTCTTTTTGAGCGTGGTGACCGATAAGAAAACAATTTTTTTTCTTTTATTATTTAAATGAGAAGTTAATATTGTTCAAAATATTTTTATTATCTTACAAAACATGTAGGTTATTCAGGAACATTTATCATTGAAACTATAGGTTTATGGTAACTGAAATAAGAAACATAAGTTTGAGACTTGATATCTTCTAAATATCTGGCAAATACCGCGTCAATGGTGGTCCCATATTTTGTTGTGGATTCTTGTGGATCATTACTCATTTTAAAATTCAATATTTTCGAAAGAAAAGTTGTTAACCGCTCTGATTTTTTATCAGCGAAGTTGATGTTGATAGCCAAGATAAGTGGAAATATACCATTTGGTAATAAATTTCCACTTATCTTGGCTTACCAAGTATATTGGACACTAAAAAAAATGCGACACTAAAAAGAAGCGCTCGTGGCCGCGTGGTCTCAGTGTTCTGTAAACGATCACTGAGTTACGCAACTTTCACTATGGCTGGTCCTCAGATAGGTGACCACTTTGTGGCATTTACATTTGCGAGCGTTTCCGTGCTTCGGAAGGCACGTTAAGCCGTTGGTCCCGGTTGCCAGTAAAATGGCAGTCGTTAAGCCTGGTTGAATGCCTTATGGGCGGCATGAAAATTTTCAACAGCAGGTAGCCACAACCTGCGTCTGTCTATTTCAACACGGCAATGGGCTCACCACCTATTACGTGGGACAGGAATCCACACGGTGAAAAGTGGGCATATAATATGCCTCTGCCACCCCTTCGGGGATAAGGCGTGATGGATATTTATTTATATATTTATTATAAAAAAAATTAAACATATATTCACTGTTGTACGTGCGAGCTTCGTAGAGTCGTATCATGAAGTAAATACAAAGAGGAGGTGCCCTAACGCCGAAACTCTAAGCAGGCATGAGTCACCAGATTGCGGGGCGAAGAGGGGGATTACGCATGCGCAGTAACGCCGATACAACCAATGCCACCTAGAGGCGATTTGGAGAACCAAAGAGACAAGCGTGATATTTCAAAAAGTCATTAAAAGTTCTGCTATTCATCGATAGATGGCAAAACTAAAAAGTATCATCGCTGTGCCGGACGGAATTTCTGGATTCGGTCTCCACGCTCAAGGCCCGCGATAGAAGCTATGCAATAGCTTAAAATATATTAAACTTTTGTTTAGTGAATTACGTGATTGCAAAAATATGTTTGATCTTCAAAGTCTTCAAAAGAAGTCAATTGGAATTTAGAAATGTGTACCTTTTAAGCTATTGCATAGCTTTTATCGTGGGCTTTGTGCGCGGCGACCGAATCAAGAAATTCCGTAAAGAAAAATCCTAACCCCTGATCTCACACGAGCTTCACCGAGCTCGGCCGAACGTTCGCTTAACGTGTATGTATATGGTACGACAGTACGGAGCATGCACGGATCGAGACGAGCTGTATAAATAACATTAATAATATTTTATAAAAAAAAAAAGAATTATTATTATTATTATTTTGTCCAAAGAATTAGTTTAGCTATTCAAAGGGGGAAATCTTCGGAACCTTGCCTAAAGGGACTCCTTATATTAATATATTTTAAATTATCATATTTTAAGGTTATTTAATAATTTCTTTTTGTAAAACATTAAATAAATATATTTTTTTATATTTTATATATATATATATATATATATATATATATATATATATATATATATATATATATATATATATATATTAATAAAACAGTATAAATAAATAATTATAATTGCATAAGTTGATAAAAAATGCTATGCAATAGCTTAACCGCGGCAGTCTCCGAGTGCCACACGTTTTTTTTAAGGTAATTTGTAATGAAAAGGAAAAACATTTAAGACACCACGTTCCGTTATAATTGCATTGCTATAGCAACCAGCATGCCAGCTTAGTCTATCATCAATAATAATCTGACATTTTGATATCTCATACAAGTTTTGATGTTTTGATACCTTAATTTTTTTAACTTTTTTATTTAAGGTAAGTTATCCTGGAGTTGCTTTCCCCTTGTTTTCTTTGCAGTTGCTTAACACATGTATGGCACGACCAGTACTTAGATAGATCATGCCTGCGGTGTTTTTATTTACGAGGTTTTCCGTGATTGTTTGTCCATTAAGCCGTTGTTGGTGCCAGGTTCCAATTCGAAGGTAATATTTATGGCACTTTCAACAGCAGGTAGCCACAACCTGTCCTTATCCCTTTCAATACAGCAATAGACGATGAGCACTTTTGATCAGGTGGGATGGGATGTACATTGCTGAATTCTTTCATAAACTTAATCTCACACAAGCTATATATACTAAAGACCGAGAGATTGAAACGTAATAGCAAAGAAACGACACTTGTACTACAAATTGATGTTATCGAATACAACAGACTTGCACTTGGATGATTAATGGTGTTGTGTATTTACATGCCGATAGATTCTCCGTCACGGGAGCTGAAGTCGAAAATCTTACTAGCCCCTCACACCTCTTGGTTTGATTCGTCAAACAAGTCCTTTTCTCTTCCTTCATCACACTCTTACTTACTTAAAACCTTAAATTTTTAGCATAATCTTTGAACATGGAAGAAGACGCTACCATCAAATCACAGTTTTTGGCATTTGCTAAGGCATTTGATAACAAAAGATCTGGGAATACTATAACATTATACAGGTCAGATTATTGGCTGCGGCAAGCCGGCATATTAGATGACAGAAACCTTAACATGACTGATACAGGATTAGCATTTTTTAAGTTCAGGTATTATTGTAAATCTATAAATCCTTGATCTTCATTATCTGGTTATACCACTTGATTTTCCTTCCAACGCGCGTGTTTTACTCCTCTACGCATGTAGGCAGTCCACTTCAGGATCTGTGTTTTTTACTAAAACAACACGATGCCCTTCCATCTGTCTATGGCCGAGAGTGCCGATCCCGGTGAATCCTCACAAGGATAAAGGCCGCGATGGAGGACAAAGTCTATAGGGAGGTCCTCTTCCTATAAACTTTGACCTCCATCGCGGCTTCGCTCAGGTGGCCTCGCCTTTTGGGTGTTATCTCACTTCATTGGGGGCGCTTTGGTGTTATCTCACTTCCTTAGGGAGGTGAAGGTCACGCGTATAAATTTCTCCGCCGTCTATATCGTAGTTGTGTAAGAACGGGGAAGAGCCCACTCGTTGTCCATAGACCCTCGGTCATGGAGGATGGTGATCTTGGACAAGAAGGGTCTTGATCTGAGGATCTCGGGAGGGAGAGTTATCATACGTAGCATCTACTACCAAAATTAAAATTTAATAAAATAAATATAATAATTAATTACCTAGATTGCCATAATTTTTGAAGTTGAAAATAATTTGATTCCCATAAGTAGAATATTGTGGGACACTTTTTACACAGCCCCATCTAGCACAAACTAAGCTATAAGCTTAAGTGTCCAAGTAATGTGATATTTTTACCCTATAGGGTCTTAAAAAATGTAACAAAGGGATACTATTATTGATCATCGGAAAATAATGATTAAGAATTGTTTTATAACAAAACTTATAATCAGCACAGAAGAATCTTTTTTGTGACTCACAAAGGTGAAATTTAAGCGAATATTGCATAATCCTATTATAAAAAAAAAGATATTACAAACTAAATGTAAAAGTTTAGGCACAACATTTTTTCTTGTACGAATGTTAATGTTTAATAACAAGTTGCAAATGGCAAAAGCAACTATAAAATAGACGTGTGGCACTCGGACACTGCCGCGGTAAAGCTATTGCATAGCATACCTTTGTTTTTCTTTGATATTAAATTAAATTACACTAAAAAAAAAATACCCTCACCCAAAACCCCTCCCTCACCCTCACCCTCACCCCCACCCTCACCCTCACTCTCACTCCTCACTCCTCACCCTCACCCCTCACTCTCACCCTCACCCCACTCTCACTCTCACAGTCACCCTCATGCTCACCCTCACACTCACACTCACTATCATCACGTCTCGATCCGTGCGAGCTCCGTACAATCGTACCATATAATATACTAGATGACCCCCACAGCTTCGCCCGTGGAATATTTCGACCTCCCGTCGCACCTATTTAATCCCGTCGCTTATAAATTTTAAAATGATGCATAAAAATTTGCCCGATTTGTCGACATTTATGACTACTGCTATGCTCCCCATTGTAGTAGCGTAATGATATATTATAGCCTATAGGCCTATAGCCTACCTCGATAAATGGGCTATCTAACACATAAAGAATTTTTCAAATCCGACCAGTAGTTCCTGAGATTAGCGCGTTCAACCAAATAAACAAACAAACAAACTCTTCAGCTTTATAATATTAGTATAGATGCATACACGTTAAGCCAACGCTCGGCCGTGCTCGGTGAACTTTGTGTGACCTCGGATCTTAGGCTTTTTTTCCTTACGGAATTTCTTGATAAAAACCCACTCAAAGCCCGCTATAAAAACTATGCAATAGCTTAAAAAATTATATTTAAAAAATAACGGAGCAATTTCTTATGATTTACTCTGGGGGTTCTATTTATGGACAACGGCAGAAAGGAGGCAAAAACCAAATAGATGTCGCGAGATGTACCATTCGTGCTGAGTACTACCTCAGATTACCTAAGTTATTGAAATTTGATTTCAGCAAGATAGAATTAACATTCGACGAATGGCGAGAAATGTTATCAGATCTCTGCATACAGAATCACTTGGTTGAGGAAGCTGTTATAACGCGTTTGACGAATTGTGGTATTCCTGGAGAAGTGTATGTCGAAGACAGAAAGTTTCGTTCCTACTTCAAGAATTATGTATCAAAGAGTAAACTTACGAATATTCCAATGAACTAAGCTGTACAAATTTACGCATCATTGCTACAGCAATTATTATTCCTTTTTACAAACATACAGCTGTATTTTGATAAAATGTTGACTTGTTTGAAATTTTTTATTTAATATTTGAGCATCGTATTTTATTCAAAGATAATGTTGAATTTTCAACCTTGTTTACAGTAAATCTACTATGCAAATAAGACTCAATATGAAACGTCAAATAGAATCAGTGTTTGGGATGGAAATTATTGATATTTGAATAATGTTTCCTTTTTATCTTTGAAATGTATTTTTTTAGAAATTTTCATTTTATATTTTTTGTTTTCTAAATAGGTATTTTTATAAAAAGCTCTGGTTTTGTTGATGGTCTTTGTGAATTCCGTATACTTTTAACTTTTCCTTACTGTTCTGTTAAACTTACTTTTTAAAACTAAATTTTTGATGCGTTAATTTTTGAATGATTGTACTTATGTACCTAAGTCTTAGACCATCTAGCTAAACCTATGTCGAGCATTTCTACTATTGTAAGCAAGTAGCGTGTGTTAAGCTCCTTCGTCCCTCATTAAGTAGATTCATCTCAAGCTTGATTAAATCCTTCTACGATAAAAAGTCTTCGCACATGTTTATATTTGTTTGTATATTACTGTATTTTGTTGACGTGCATGTTTGAATCTGCAGAAAACGAAAGAAGTCGCGATGTCTGCTGACCTGTCCCCTCTGACTACCCCGTCAGGGATACAGCGCGAAGATATTTGGTTTTAGTTAGTATTTTTTGTAAACAATAAATACGAAAAAAGCATTAACAAATTACATATCCAGACAATTTAATTGGTATTGGTAAATCGAATATTTTAGAGTTGTTATTCTGAACTCTGATGTAGAAACATCGCCCTTTTCCTTTTATACTCACTATTTACTTATTTTACTATTTATTGTATCATGCTCTTAGTATTTTATTACACAACATATTTATATTTAGAAACGTGGCTTTATGATACAATTACCTATTTTCTGTTGCATTTAAATAAATAAATAGGTAAACATTATTCTAGTCTAAATTAGGGGAGCCCAATGGGGATCTGGACAACTAATAACCATATTTATGTCTAAATACATTAAAATTAATACATAGAAAATACCTAAACCCTGAATCAAATATTGTTCCGACCCCGGATTCGTATTTGCATACACATACTCGTACCGAGGCAATCAAGGTAGCAATGTGCAACAATTTATTTCTGCACGACTTTTCTAAATATTCGTGCAAAATCTCCTACTTCTTCTTGCACGAAATTTCCTTTAATTTATGTATAAGTGAATATGAATGTAAATTTTTTTCTTGACTTCTAAAAGATCTTAGAGCTTAGTATGTGGGCATGACCTGTATATTTATCTACATCTATACCAATATATAAAGCTGAAGAGTTTGTTCGTATGTTTGTTTGAATCTTGGGAATCTCAGGAACAACTGAGCCGAATTGAAAAAAAAATTTTGGTTTCAATTTATTGAGGAAGGCTATAGGCTATATATATTCACGCTAATACCCAGGATAGTGGAGCAGTAAGCATAAGTGTCAACAAATCGGGCAATTATTCATACATTTCTGTAACAGTAAAAGCGACAGAATCAAATGGATGCGCCGGGGGTTCAAAATATATCGCGGCTGAAGCCGCGGGGGTCAGCTAGATTAAAATATTATAAGGAATTACTTAAATGTTTAAAGTGATAAAATATCATTGACCTAAATCTGATTCGACAAGCGTTTCGGGTATCCGTTTTCCGATCGCCATTTATAAGTCAATCTGAACACGTCTACTCTTTCGTGTCTGTGGTTAGATTCAGTAGAACAAGTCAGAATAAAAGATCTTATGAGAGTCAACACCGCGAGTGTATAATTGCAGAAATGAATCTGTTGCATATGAAAGCAATGTACCTGAATATCAGCGGCGCGAGTACCGCTTCTCTGGGGGCCGAGTCTGCTATTTCAATTATGTTGAAAGAGAATCGAAACTTATTTATTTTATTTATCTATCACGCCTTATACCCGAAGGGGTGGCAAAAGCATATTATATGCTCACTTTTCACCATGTGTATTCCTGTCCCACGTAATAGGTGGTGAGCCCATTGCCGTTTTGAAATTGACAAACGTAGGTTGTGGCCACAGGGCAGGGCTAAAGGGCCTTCTACTTGACTTAACGACTGCCATGTTACTGGCAACCGGGACCAACGGCTTAACGTGCCTTCCGAAGCACGGAAACGCTCGCAAATGTAAATGCCACAAAGTGGTCACCCATCCGAGAACCAGCCATAGTGAAAGTTGCGTAACTCAGCGATCTTTTACACTGAGTCTGCGGGGACACGAGCGCTTCAATCATCAAAAAGAATCGAATTCAAGCCACCGGTAAATTTTGATAGTTTTTTGTAGTCTACTATTACAATCGTACTCCAATAGACTTCTATCGGTCGGCTGATAGAATTCTACTAACACATACCGCGCCAGTGGCCGCTAGTCAGTGACATTTTTAATAGTCTACTAACAATTTGCCAGCTAAAAACAGCGATTCTGGTTCTATTCTGCGGCTTTTCAATAGTAGACTCGGCCCCCTGGTATTGTGAACATCCATAGGCTAGTGACTGATTTCCATCAGATGGGCCGTATGCTTGTCTCTTACCTCAGTGGTATAAAAAAAAGAACGTTTCTTTAGTAGGCTCTCCCTCCCAATGTAGAACAACATTAAAATCTTTTGTACTGCTAAATACAGATGAAGAGGAGGTAGAAAGGATTATCATGGGCCTAAAGAATGAATGTGCTGTAGGTTGGGATAATATTTCGAATAAAATACTTAAAAAATACCAGCATATTCTAGTACCTCCACTAACTTATATTTTCCAAAAGTGCCTGTCAATGGGACTATTTCCAAAATGCCTTAAAAGAGCTATTATAATTCCTGTAAACAAATCTGGTGACAAAAAGCAAGTAACAAACTATAGACCTATCTCCTTACTACCGGCAATATCTAAAATTCTGGAAAAAATTATCAATACCAGGTTGATGAATTATTTAGAAAATAACATGCTGTTAGCCAAAACAGGATTCAGGGAAAAAAGGTCAACAGCCGACGCCGTCCATCAACTAACGGATTAAATTGCTAAGGAACTTGATAAGGGTAACCATACGATAGGAATATTTCTGGATCTAGCTAAGGCATATGACACGGTTTCTATTCCCGCTTTGCTGCGTAAACTTGAAAATATAGGAATAAGAGGTATACAGTGGGAGCTGCTTAAGAGTTATCTAGAGGAGCGTTCACAATGTGTAAGGTTCGGCGGTATTGTTAGCGATGTTCTAGAAAATCCCGCTTTTGGCATTCCTCAAGGAAGCGTGTTAGGAAGCACTTTGTTCCTATTATACATAAACGACCTTTGTAATTTAAATCTAGAACATGGAATAATTATTTCGTACGCGGACGATACTGTCCTCCTTTTTTCTGCTGACTCAGAGACAGAGGTATTTATGCGTGCGCAACAAAGCTTTAAGTGCAACACAGCGTTAGTGAATAACTGACTTCAGAAAAATTTGTTAACATTAAACATAGAAAAGACCAAGTATCTTAAATTTTCAATGCGCAAAAGGGAGTCAAAGGGATTACCTCTGTACGCTCATTACTGCTGAGATATGGATAGCAATGGAAAGGATTGCATATGTTTAAAGATAGCGATAACGAATAAAATAAAGTACCTAGGTATTACGTTAGATGAAACACTAACTTTTAAGCCGCATATCGAAGTTTTAACTAAGCGGGTGCGTAAGATAATATTTATCTTCAAAAGGATCAGGTATATAGCAGATACAGAACTAATCAAAACGGTCTACTATGCGCTCTGCCAATCTCTTTTAAGTTACTGGTTAACCACATGGGGTGGCAGCCGTATAACGCTACTGTTACCCATTGAGAGAGCACAAAGAGCTATTCTCAAAGTAGCAACATTTCGCCCTTTTCTTTATCCGACTAACCTTCTATATAAGGATTGTAAAGTACTAACAGTCCGACAGCTTTTTGTGCTTAATACGGTACTAAAACAGCACTTAGCTCTCCCATACAGCACTGATTCTAACAATAAAAGGAGGAAAGGTATCGCATGCACTGAAAAAACTGCAATTAGACGCGAATTCACGGCTAAATTTTATTTATTCTTAGGACCTCTTTTATATAATAGAATGAATGCAAAGGCAAGTATCTATCCATTAAGTCATGCACAGTGTAATCGTGTATTAAAAAATGTCCTCCAATCTATGTCATACGAGGAGACAGAAAGTCTATGTATTGTAGTTAAATAGGCAAAATTCATGTAAATTTATTATTATAGATATATTTAACATACAGCTAACACTAGTACCTAGTAAGAATTAGATTATAATAGAAGTTTGTTTACAATTCATGTAAAATGGAGTATCCTTAAGCCTGAGACACAGGACTTCCATAAACTTGCCTGAGCTAAGTTTATGACTCAATCTATATTAATTGTGTGCTTGTCGTTTTACCTTTTGATTTAGTGAACTCTGTTTGTAATATTAAGATACTATATATGTCATTGGATAAGTAAGTAACATAGACACTATTGAAATTGTAGATGTGATTGATGAATAAATTTCTTATTATTATTATTAGTAAAAAACGTACCATTCGTGAGAGTACTTAGAATATATTCAAGTACCCTCACCAAACAGGAGCTCCTTAATAATAAAGTGAGCAGTGGTCCTGATAGTCTGAAAGGCGGGTGAATGCTGATATTGAGTGTGATACCTCATTAATATAATAATTCTTAATAATAATTCTCGCGCGAGCCACGAGACGAGCTGCGAGACGAGCCGCGGAGAAGTTTCTGGCTGTTAGCCAGATATTGGATATCCACATGGACTCCTACCGACTAAAACCACACTTTTTCCTTCCATCTGTCTATGGCCAGGAATTCCGGGTGAGCCCTCGGAAGGATAACCCGCCAGACTTTGTCCACTACCGGAGACTCGTTCAGGGAGATTTCGGGTGTTATTCTGCCTCTTTGGGGACTAATACCCAGACCTACTTAGCTAGTTAGGTTATGTTCATAGTCTTATGTCTACTTTATTTATTACGACTTGAATGTAATAAAAATCGACTTAACATTTACAGTAATAAAATTAATAAATAATTAAATATATATTACTTAATGTATGTAGGTCTAAGGTTTATTATTCATTTAATAAAAATACTGCTTTGTGGCTTTATCTTTAAATTAAGAGTCGCTCGTTTGAGCCGAGGAGCCTAGTTATATATTTATTAGCTGTGTAAATTTAGAACTAAAATATGAACATGGAGCTGAACTGTGAACCGGTTCACGACTCCCCGGTTCAACTACTTAAGCTGGGAGCTGGGGGCCAACTCTACTAATTTACAAACGCCGTTCTATTTCTCATCTATGTCGATTCCAATGCGATTGGTCAAAACTAGTGGTGACTTAATCTATTCCTTATATCACATTCGTACCTCACAAGCAGAAAAATAGAATGAGAATGCTGTTTTTAGCTGTCAAATGTTAGTAGGTTGACAGGTTCTGACATGATTGAAATAAAAAAATGTAGACTCATTGCAAGCACCCTGATCTGCAGCTCATGCATTTTGATTGAGCTACTTATATTTGTCTCACCAGTTCGAGGTAAGTTCTATATTTGTTTTAGGTTCCTTTACTTACATCTAGCTGAAAAATAATGAAGATACCTATTATTCAGTAATAAAACAAGAACAAACGGATGAACCAATTTTATTATAGTGTTTTTTTTTGTTTTTAGACAATTTGATTAAGATGATGGTTCTTAGCAATAAATTGAGAAGATCATCAACTGACTTCGAATGTGATGAATTGATCTCACTAAAGTCCACAAGTCTAATTGATCTGAAATTTAGTTTTTGATTGAAATTTGATTGTAATTCCTCGACATGGTAACCGGAAACTTTCTGCTGCATCAAATAGCCTGTGAATACCAAACTCCTAAGAAATTTTAAGCATTATACCAGTTTTAGTAGGTAGGTTTATAACTAACTGTTAATATGGTGGAACATTTCTTTTACACAGCGTCGTCTATCCCAAACTTAGCTAATAATATGTAAGTTTGTGCTATGGGATCTAGACGACTGATAAACATACTTATATATTTCTAAATACGTACATATTATACATAGGAAACACCCAAATTCCGAAACAAACATTTGTTAATCTTTTTTTTTCGTTAATGCAGGTATTTGGAATAAAATTTGTTTATAGATATTTAAAGTCAACCACATAGTGATGTGAAGTAATCAACCTTAGTACAATGTAATAAATTTTGCCCAAGAAAAGAACAGCAAACACACTGCCCTATAATTATTTTGCTATAAACTAAAACGCTTCCTTGAATGAAATGATTGAATTTAATGGAAGTTACAACGGCGTAGGTCTAATCAAAAGTTCAAAAAATATGATAGAATCCTGGAAACTTCCATTGTCGGAATTATCTGAATTTCGACCAGTATACCGATGCTAGTGGGTAGGAATGACTCTCCAGCCTTTAATTTAATTTGGTCCCAGAACAACATGAACTTAATACTGAAAATATTAGTATTTATTTGTTCAGTTAATTATAAATTCGGTGTTTTAAAGCAAGTATGGGTCTCACACTTTTTCGTTCGTTCAGATTCTGAAACCGAAATAAATATTATTATAAACTTTTTAATACCAAGATCCAGCGCCGTATTACAGAACGTTTCTCAATACTCAATCGACGCTTGAGAGTAGATTTTATAAGGCAAAATCTAGCCTCAAGCGTTGATTGAGTATTGAGAAACGTTCTGGAATACGGACCCAAGTGTCATGTTCAAATGTTGCGTAGCGTTCTTTAAGTCAATCTATTTTATTTTGCTCTTTGCCTACCTTTCCAAGAAGGTTGGCTAGGATAAAAAACTCATCCGCTTGGATAAGGTTTTGGATTAGGCTCCCTTATTGGAGTGGGGAAATAGGGCTAGTGATTTTAAATTACGGCTAAATGTGGAGTTTGGCTACTAACAAGAATACTAAAGTGAAAGCAGTATGCATGGATCGCGATGCCTGGCGATCTGTCCTCTCTGACTACCCCGTAGGGGATACAGCGTGAAGATAGATAGAACAAGAATACTTACTGTAATGTTTTAAACTGTCCCAAATGTTCAATCATTTTATTATAATTTTCGAGTTTAAGGATTTTTTACCTACTCTAAGATGAATGATACAGACAAATAATACTTATTGCTTATATTTTATTATACAAGTTTTTAGCTCTTGTTGCCTAAACATTGCTCGGCGTGGCACAGTAAACAATATAACGAAATTTATTTAATTAGACCTCTCGATGTTACTTGATCTTTATTAAGAACTCGATACCGCCGTATCTTAAATCATGTTATAGAAACAGAATGAAAATAAGCTTAATTCTTCAGTTTTATTAGTTTGGTCCGGCCTTTTCAAACTGATATCACATTTAGTTAATTGGAAAGAAATTTAACCTTCACAGAAAGTAACTGCAAATAATCTGGTATACATTGGAATAGGGATTTGCTGTTGTAGTTTTGTTAGCCCACAAGAGGACCCCTTACATATTATTACCAAATGATAGTTGAGTATCTTAATCACTACATATTATAAAACAAAGTCGCTTTTCGCTGTCTGTCCCTATGTATGCTTAGATCTTTAAAACTACGAAACGAATTACGATGCGGTTTTTTTTTAATAGTTAGTGTGATTCTTATAGAAGGTTTTTATGTAAAATTTGTTAAGTTTTTGTTTGACCAAACTATAACGATATTTTTTGGGGATGTCGGAAAAAATAAGCCGTCTGGGAGCTTTCAACAAAAACGCTGCCTATACTCTTTGAGATATCACAAAATAATGAATGGTGCAATTCTGTATCTTTTTTTTTTCTTTTTTTAACGTGTGGAAATCCCCTCGTATGTCATGCCGGACTCGAACCGGCTAAAACCACACAGTCCCCGCCTAACTGTCTATTGCTGGAAGCCCCGGGTAACAGCTCCCGGCAGACTTTGGCTACCACCGCATCCTCACCTGGTTCGGGTGCTATCCCGCTTCTTTCGGGGGTTGGTTCGGGTACTATCCCGCTTTTTGGGGCATGAGACGTGCGTGACATTTTCACGTCATGCCGACGTCTTGGGCCTGCTTCTGTAAGGACGGCGAGCAGCCCACCCGCCGTCCTCAGGCCCCCGGTCATGGAGGGGCCATGTAGTTTCACAAAAAAGTCCGCGACGATATATATCTATCTCATAAGAATAACATACTATATTCATTTTAATACTTTAAAAAACCATAAATTGTAAAGCGGTAATTTGAAGGCTATTTACACAAATATGCTATTAATCCTTATCATTTTTGCTGTGTTAGTTGGCCTCAGCATTTCATGAAGATTATTTTGTCTCTTACACCTTGCAAATTAAATGAATATCTTACGAGTTATCGCAGATTCAAAATAAAGCGCAAAGAAATTAATTTCGTGTAACCATAATTCGACTGGGCCGTGCGTGCGTAGGTACCTACTGGAGACCGGTGAAGTAGTTAATCAATGAATTTGGAAAATGTTCATACATTATTGTGAATGTGAAATTAATAAACAACGGGATTAAATGGGTGCCACGGGGTTCGAAGTATGTCACGGGCGAAGCCGGGCGGGTCAGCTAGTAATATTATAAATATGAAAGTTTGTATGGATGTTTGTTACTCTTTCACGTAATAACTACTGAACGGATTTTAATAAAACTTTAAACAATATAGCTTATACATCAGAATAACACATAGGCTACTTTTCATCCCGGGAACAAGTTCATGTGGGAAACGGGAACGGGAAAACTTCATTACGCGGCGAAGCCGCGGGCGTCAACTAGTAATATCATAAAAGCGAATGTTTGTATGGATGTTAGTTACTCTTTCACGTAAAAACTACTGCATGGATTTTAATGAAACTTTACAATAATATAGCTTATACATCAGAATAACACATAGGCTACTTTTAATCCCGTGTAACCATCAGTTTCTGTGAGGAACGGGAAACCTTATCTACGCGGGCGAAACCGCGGGCGTCAACTGGTATATTACAAATTAATCGTATTTTACTTGTTGGACTTTCTATATAATCGATACTGAAGGCGAAAAGTAATGGTGGCGCAAGTAGTTGCAGCACGCTGAAACTGTTTTTTTTTATCTTAAATGTTTTCCCAGTTGCTTATTAATTCTACCTGGATTTAGAGCCTGGTGTCCAATTCTAAATCTCCGATCTAGTGAGACTAGGGGTTTGAATTGGTTGTGAGGATACATTTTGGTATTGTTGGGAGCGACTGCCGCTTGACCTCCCAACCACGTAAGAGCCTCTTCGGCCTCTGCCTCTTGCCTTGACAGTTGAGGTCGCATGGGCCCCGTAGGTCTTGGTTGGCCCCTAACACCCATAGTCATAATAATACACTCCCGGACACCTAAATCGAGCCACCTTGATTTTTTTGGTTTGGAGTAGAGACTGTAGACTGACAAAAAAAAAGCTCATACCAACGAAATGAAGATGCTAAGATGGGCGGGAGGTGTCACACGTCTGGACAAAATCCGTAATGATTACGTGCGGGGTAGCTTTAAAGTTGCATCCATTGCGGATAAAATCACCGAAAACCGCCTTCGTTGGTATGGGCACGTCAAGAGAAGAAGCGAAGACCATGTGGTCCAAATTGCGCTAAACCTGCCCGAACACAAGAGAGGAAGAGGCCGCCCACCATCAACCTGGTGGAAAAACCTGGAAAGAGACCTCAGGAATGCCCAATTGCCTGAATCGACAACCCAAGATCGCATGACTTGGCGCATGAAAGTGAGGAGACCCGACCTCAAATAATGGGATAAGGAGAGGAGAAAGAAAGGAGTAGAGACTGTAACTTATAAAATATGTATGTAGAAGGAAAATGTTTTGTTGCAGTTTTGGAGCTGGTATACTCATCATTCATTTAGAGTGGCACTGTTCTAAATTTGAACTACAGTTTATTAAAAAAGTCGAGTTACGTAGAAACAAGTCCACATTTGCTTTTTCAAGGAAAAAAATCTAATCTATTTTTAAATAAAGACAAGTTTTACTTCAAAAGAAATGTTTATTTAGTAACTTGTATTGCCTCTCAGTACATTTATGACAGCTCTCATACGGTTTGGCATATAATTAATCAATGTCGTTATGACATGTTGAGGAATGTCCTCCCATACTTCCAAAATTACGATTTTGAGCTCCTGCATGGTTTGCGGGGCAGGATGATGAGCTCGAAAACGCCTCTTCCGCTCATCCCATAAATGCTCTATAGGATTCATATCAGGACTTCGCGTTGGCCATCTCATAACAGTGATACCAATGTCATTTAAGTACTCCCTGACGATTCCCGCAGTATGGGCTTTAAAACGAATCATCCTGTGTTCGATCATTATCATGCATTAAAACGAAATCTTGGCCAATAAATTCAGCATATGGCATCACGTGGTTCTCTAAACATTGGCGAATGTCTCTATTGCCATCTAGGGGCGGCAGTCGTGGTCCCGTCACTACCTCTAGCTCAGTTTTGCCTTCCATAGAGATTCCTCCCCAGACTGTCCATGATCCTCCACCATAACTCACTTTCTCGTCAATACAGCATTACGCGAAACGCTCGTTCTGTCTTCGGTACACCTTACTCCTTCCGTCA
Organism: Thumatha senex; assembly: GCA_948477245.1. Taxonomy (NCBI): domain Eukaryota; kingdom Metazoa; phylum Arthropoda; class Insecta; order Lepidoptera; family Erebidae; genus Thumatha; species Thumatha senex. Next base: position 10,950,525 of record OX419725.1, on the reverse strand, counting down.
TTACCGTATAGCATTATCTTGACTCATCTGTGAAGAGAACCTGGCTCCATTGATGTCGAGTCCAATTTAGATGTTCGCGCGCAAACTCGAGACGGGCTATTCGGAGCGCTCGTGTCAATTTTGGTCCATTGGCTGGCTTATGGGGCTTTAAACCACGTTCATTGAGTCGCCTTCTAACGGTCCGAGCACTTACAGCCACTCCGTGAAAGTCCCTGGGCTGTCCTAGTATCTGAACAGAGTTAAGGCTTTGATTTCGTAAGCTAGTAGTGACAATGTATTGATCTTGTCTCGCTGTTGTCACTCGGTAACGAGGTCCTCCTGTTCGCCGAACGAAGCCGCCAGTCTCCAGGTATCGGTGGTAGACTCTTTGAACAGCGGAACGACTTATGTGAAGTTGTGAACTCACATCTCGCTGACTTAGCCCAGATTGAAGAAGTGCTACAGCTTGCGCGGCTACTTCAGGTGAAGTATCCATAATTTTATAGCCAAAAACGGTTCAATTTATAGAAAAATAACTAAACTAAACTTTTTGCGAAAATTTAAACCAAATCGACATTAAATTGCTTCAAAAGCAACTTTCAACAGTCATTATTTTTTTCAAATCAGTGAGCAAGCTTGGCTTTTGTTCTTTATTTTTAATTCTAAAATTCAAATTTGGAATAATACATACGGGAAAGACGATGAAACAGCATTAAAAATGCATAAAAACTTTTTTGTTATATTGTATATTTTTTGTGTATTGGGCTTTTAGGCCCGGGAATCTAAGGTGGCTCGATTCAAGAGTCCGGGAGTGTATATATGTATTTAGTTGTACCTAATACAAAAAAATAAAGTTACAATTATTTTTAAAAAGAAGGTACTTCAAAGTTAGGTTTTCTTGTTAAATCACCGGCACGTTTATTCGGCCAAATAACTTGAAACACAGAATATACGTTAATCTTTAAACATCTAGCTCAAATTAAACTGGTGCATTTTAAAATTCTTATTGGTTAAAGCTAATAAACAGACTTAGTATTCGTTATGTCAATCTTTTGATATGCCCATCTCACTCTTAGCTTCGATACGGAAGTTGATATTGTTACGTTCGTAGGGTATGGGTACTAATAGGAATTGCACTAATACCACGTATTTAAAAGAAACACTTTAATTACTCTAAATAAAAACAATAACACCACAATTAATAATCACTACTAAACACACTAAACTTAAACTCTTCGCTTAGATAATCGCACTGTAACAGTATCGCACTACTTAGCTTCGATCACTTCGATTCGCACTGTTCGCTTCCTCAAAGGAGACTGTCCTGTAGCCGCGAGCTCGGCCCTTTATATACGCCTAGTAATGTTCTGAAATATTCGGGAGAATTCGTTCGGTACCTACAATCGGGTACATCTCTAGAATGTTCCACACGATACTAGTTGCTCCTTCGGTATGTGCCGGAAGGTTCTTGACCTATTGCTGTCCCTTCTGGTGCTATCTCCATCACATAGTTCTAGAATGTTCTTAGTGTAGCTATCTCTTTTTAATAGTGCTATCCCTGTCTAATAGCTCTGGAATATTCTGAATGTAGCTCTCTCTTTCTAATACTGCTATCCTTGTCACTCTTTCATGAAATTACGCTATATACTGTAGTGGGCTTCAAAGGCCCTTAAGGGGTCCTGAAAACGCCTGAAAAGGGGTATTCAGGTTATGATGTCATGTGATAGGGGGTGGCCTGAAACGAACTGAAAACATGTTTCAGGCGCCTGAAAACAATGGCAACTGGGGTGAAATTCGGATAATTTGGTATGTGATAGAGCCTCCTCGGAAACGGCCTGAAACCGCTTTTCAGCCTGCTGAAAACGTTCCCAAGGCCCAGAAAATTACGTTTAAAGTTGTTCACTAGTCCGCCGGCGTAACAATATAAACTTTAAGGATCATCACAAATGTTAAAAAAAAAATTACATATAAAAAAAATAGTCCAGTCAACGTAGACCGAAAAGTACCAAATAGCGGAAATAATTTATGTAGAAGCCAAAATTTTTACAGTTGTAGGGGTAGATGTCCTTAACAACATACTACAAGTACTAAGGGTTGGGGGTGAAGTTAAGTGTGAAGGGGGTCTCGAAAGGTGCTATTTTTAAATTTATCATTAATAACTCAATAACCACTGCTTCTATCAAAAAAACTGTAAAAATAATTATCTATAATAAAGATCCTCTTCGCCTTTTTGCTAGGATCAAAGCTTAAGAAAATATGGTGAGATAAACAGACACTAACGGAGCCTCCGTCGAATATAGCTTCCTTGATGATGATTTCGACAAAATTAATTGTTCAATACATATCCCTAAGCTAAAATTATTTGATTTCAACAATAAAAAAATATTTTTTTTAAATTTAACAATTCTTTGGTAACAATTAAAACTGTTTTATTTTTGACAAGAATCCACACGGTGAAAAGTGGGCAAATAATATACATCTGCCACCCCTTCGGGGATAAGGCGCGAAGAAGCGAAAGAAGTATGCATGGATCGCGAAGCCTGGCGATCTGTCCTCTCTGACTACCCCGTCAGGGATACAGCGTGAAGATAGTTAGTTAGTTAGTTAGGATATTTATTTATTATTTTATTTATTTTTAATATTTAATTTACTCCTCCATATTTTCTTAAGCTTTGATCCTATCAAAAAAGTGTAGAGAACCTTTATTGTATAGAATTTTATGTAGATTAAATTAGTAATAGATATTTTTTGATATAAGCAGTGGTTTTTGAAAACTTAACGAAAATTTTAAGAATAGGAATTTTCCAGACCCCCTCACCCTAAGCTTCACCCACCCCTCAATACTTTTCCTGGCCCTACAACTGTACCAATTTTAGCTTCTACATGAATTATATCCGCCATTTTTACTTCGTTGCCTGGACTATAATACTCTTGTGCTTAAGGAACAACCCTTAAAAAGTACTATTGAACCCAAAGATGATATTTCTGCTGTGAGTTTTCGAATAATCGAGTTCCCTGGAGACAATTCGAAAACGATTATACTGGCACGCGTTAAGCTCTTAATCGAGTAATCATACGCCAAAAATCATTTTGTAAAATGCTGATACTTTTACACTGCTAAACCAATATTAAACAAACATAGCTAAGACCCTCTGCAAAAAAACTGGCTTTAAATTGAAAAAAGTCGCATCAAAATTGGTCCATCTGTTTGAGAGCTACGATGCCACAGACAGACACATACACACTACAAAATTGACGTCAAACTTATAACACCCCTCGTTTTACGTCGACGGTTTAAAAATAAGAAATTATAAGTTTCTGCCACCGTTTGAGACCTTTGATACCACAGACAGATAGAACGGTCAGATGAGACTCATGCATGGATATCAATTATGTTGTAACGAAACGTATATATGTCTTAAACTTTGATCAGGTACTTAATTATACTATTTAGTCGAAGAGGGACGGCTAATACTACCTCACTAGAAACTTCGAAAAGGTGGGAGGAAGATAGATATTGGGGAGCGCGTGCGTTTTAATCGCGCGGAATTTCTTTTATACGTCAGTCATCCATATTTTTTGAGCATTCATCTGCACAATCGCTTGAGAGCCGGTCGACGACATTTACGTGATCAAGATACTTTAAGATGACTTCAAAAATTTTTGTAAAAATATGTAAGTAATCGTAGAAGTTTCTTATCGCAAAAATATATCGTATTGTAAATATCTTTCTTAGTAATTATTACTACGCAGAATTCAGACCCGTCGTGAGGGTAAGTTAAAAAACGCATATTTTTTACATTGTCTCTATACAGATATATAAAATTCAAGTGTCTGTTTAAAATCAATGTTGTACCCTGGAATCCGTTTTGACTGGCTGCTAGGAGGCGCTGTAATAGTTCTGTTTAATTTCATCATTATAGATATCCTTTTTCTTTATCCACACCAACGCCAAATGCTGCTCCAATCCGTCAGCAGAGTCGCGAATAGCAAGTGAATTGAGGTAAAGTTGCTAGACCTTTTGACGTGGCTATCTTCCTCTGTGACTGAGGCCTGAGGACTATGGGTGGGCTGCCCACCGACTTTACCGAGATATGTCGGTACCGGCGCGTGACTCAACAAATTCACGCACGAGTCACGCCCAGACCATTAGGCGAGGCCACGGTGGTAGCCAGTGTGCCTGGTATCCTGGAATATCTTTCTAAGGAGTTAGCCGGGGCGACATGCAGATAAGTTGGGACCATGCAGATTTAGTCGGTTCGAATCTGACATAACATTCCTGGGGATTTTTACACGAGCATCTCAGTAACACCTATGTGTAGAACATAGGTATAAATTATTATTAATAAGGTTTACCCTCGTTAATGAATTTTAACCGGCTTTAGGAGGAGGTTATGAATTCGATTGGTAAATTTTTGTTAATATCTATCTATCTTTACGCTGTACCGCTGACGGGGTAGTTAGAGAACAGATCGCGAGTCTTCGAGATCTATGCACATTTATTTTCGATTCATTAATCGTTTCATACATGCACGTCTGGGTATGCGATTACATTTTTGAGCAATCTTCTCATCCGGTCGTCGTATGTACGTCTATCTACCCTGACTCCTTCTACCCTCTACTTTCGCAAAAATAATATTATATTCTTCGTCAATCGTTCATTATCGTGCCCTAACCAATGAAGCACGCCCTATTCTAGTCGAATGCCGACACTTTCATTCAAATCAGCCATGTAACGAATCACTTCGTTACTTATTCGGTTAGTCAACTTTATTTAATTTATTATGTTAATATGCTTTTTCATTTTGAGTACTTAAATTTATTATTACAAACTTCCTTTTACTACTTATATTGTGTTATAAACTAAAACGTTCTACTGATTATCCTTTGTTGTGATAATTATTGAGTGGTAAAAATTTACATCGGAATTAATAGTTGTAGGTACTTTCTAATTTATGACCATTGAGATTGAGAGCATTGACCTACCATATATCATATGCACAGCAGTAAGAGATTCCTGAGGGTGTTTCTTTGTAAGCTTATCCTTTTTATCTAAGTAATACCAAACTGCCAGACAGTCTTGATAATGCCTCGTGTGTAGGCGAAACACGTGTCGACATCGTACGACATTCTAAAAAAGCGGAATATTGCAAAAATAACATTTAAAAACAAAATAATTATAGTATTTTAAAATGGATTTCCGCCATGTAACGCCTGATTCAATTAGTTATTACATACCATTTTATCATGGCAAAACATATAGTAATTTTCAATTTGTAGGAGTATTGTATGGATCGGTAGTCATAAATAAATAACGCATGTACTCCGAACTTGAAAATAGATAATATCAATGAGATATTTTCAATCTCTTGAAAATTTGTATACTAACTATCCTCACGCTGTATCCCTGACGGGGTAGTCAGAGAGGACAGATCGCCAGGCTTCGCGATCCATGCATACTTCTTTCGCTTCTTGTAGATTCATCAATTGCTTCATACACGCACGTCTAGGTATATTTTCCTATTGTGAAACATTAGACAAAAAGTTAAAGTTGCCCACTAATGTCTTGGGGGTCTAAGCATCATCACCAGCTAACGGTGCACCTACTGCGCAATGAACAAGGCAATGACATTCACTACAATATTCGTGAACATAGCTACATATTTTTTACCTCTTGTTCAGTACAGCCTAGTTTATACCCATATTAAATAACACCACTTGTACTGTTCCACAACATTTACTTTGTAAACCTGACCGGTTTCGCCTCACGGCATTCGCCTTACGCATGTCGTCATATTGTGTACCTTTGAGAATGCCGTAAGGCGAAACCGGTCAGGTTTACAAAGTAAATGTTGTGGAACAGTACAAGTGGTGTTATTTAATATGTGTAGCAAGTTCCACCAAGCGCCATCAATCAACAGTATAAATAATCAAGTTCAAACCATTTATTTTCTTTTTTTTATAGCCGAGACCTATTGCAACTGGACGTTTGACGGATTCCTGTGCTGGCCGCCTACAAAAGGAGGTCAAAAAACAGAGCAAATGTGTCCACCAGTACACCTCAGCGATAGGACTCGTGAGTACCGTGAAAGTAATACGACACATACATACTACATATGCTATATAAATACATCACATACATATTGTCACGCCTTTATCTCCGAAGGGCTAGGCAGGCATACTATAAGCCCACATTTTACCGTATGCATTTTTCTCCCACGTAACAGGTGATGAGCCCATTGCCGTGTTGAAATGGACCAGTAACGGCTGGCGACCGGCTTAACGTAAATGTAAATGCATCAAAGTGGTCACCCATCCATGCATCAGTTACAGTGAAAGTTGCTTAACGCAACAAAACTATAAAAAGACTGTCACCGTCAGTATGTTGGCCTAAAACACTACGAGTAATAGTGGACAGATTGAAATAATTACGTATCGAAATAAGAAATATTTAAAAGCAAACCTTTTTTACAAATTAGCATCTGTTACTGATATAAACAAACATTAAAAATATGACCAAATGCGTGTTAGGTATCACGCAAAATTGGGTTCTACCTTCACGCTATAACCCGATCTCGTTTACACCATACTAGCTTACCTCCGCGGCTTCGCCCGTGACACACTTCGAACTCCCGACGCACCATTTCAATCTCGTCGTTTATATTAACATATTTTTAAATGTAACAAATTTTAACCGATTTGTTGACATTTATGCTTACTGCTCCGCTCTCCAGAGCAGTAGCATGATAATATATAGCCTATTATAGCCTTCCTCGATAAATGGGCTATCATACACAAAAAGAATTTTACAATTCGAACCAGTAGTTTTTGAGATTAGCGCGTTGAACCAAACAAACAAACTCTTTAGCTTTAGATAGATTTTTTCCGTCTGGGTGTTTTAGAAATGGCATTCCGGCTATGTGGCAAGGACGGCCAGTGGGCTGGGAGAGACATAAACCCCAACGGCTGGACAAATTTCACTTCTTGCTTTCCGGCCGTAGTTCAAGATCTTTTGAACAAAGTCAATAGAAATGATGCTCGGGTAAGGAAAATTTGTAATATTTGATGATTTTAACTCTGAATTATTAGTGTGCTTTAGTTGTTTTTCATGCATATTGTTAGAGAAATTTTGAGAAATCAGTTGATGACGGTGTTTGTTGCCCAAATTGTCAGTGACTACGTGGGATCCGCAACAGCCACACACCTCGCTTGTACGTCAATTCAAAAACACCGAATAACTGAAATAACTATCTTTACGCTGTATCCCTGACGGGGTAGTCAGAGAGGAGAGTACAGATCATCAGGCTTCGCGATCTATGCATACTTCTTTCGCTTCTTGCAGATTCATCAATCGCTTCATACGCGCACTTCTGGGTATCAAAATACTTTTGTACAGAAGGAAAAAAAAGTACGGTTGTACGATCAGCTCCAAAGACCCCTTACCCACCCCCTTAGAATGTTAATGTAAACTACTAGGGTAAGATTTATTTGGAGCTGGCTGTACAATTGTTGTAATGGCAATGTATGTACGTAAAAAATAATTATTTTTTTGTTACAGTACGAGTACAAGTTCTATGTCAGTATGTCAGTTATAAAATCGAAATATGCGTGTACACTAAAAATTAAAGATTAGTTATTGACGATTTCGCTATTTATCTAATTCATCAAAGTTTTTAAGCGACGAGTGAATATTTTTGAGAATTTCTTCAATTCTCCATTTTATGTAGGTGCTGTGTCGCTCAAAAATATCAATCTATTTATTAATTATTTGTTACTGGTTTGTTACATAAATATTAAAGATTTATTACCAAATGTCATTCCGTTACATGCATGTTTTTTTTTAACGTGTGAAAATCCCCTCGTATGTCATGCCGGACTCGAGCCGGCTAAAACCACACAGTCCCCGCCTAACTGTCTATTGCCGGACGCCCCTGGGAACTCCTCGGAAAGATGTCCCAGAGCACCCGGCAGACTTTGGCTACCACAGCGGCCTCACCTAGGGTTCGGGTGTTATCCCGCTTCTTTGGGGGTTGGTTCGGGTACTACCCCGCTTCTTGGGGCATGAGGCGTGCGTGACATATTGACACTGTAATATTTTAGTTATCTTTATATTATATTATTGTCCTGTACGTGTGTATGTCACTAAACTCCTCCTAAACGGCTGGACCGATTTATTTTATGTGCGTTTTGGTGGCGCCATATATGGTTTAAATTCACAAATCAAAGAAATAAAACGGGCGCTGAAGTCGGTAGGTATAACTGCAGGACAACTTCTGTCGGTTCGATACTTGCAGTATAAAAAAAATAAAAATGAAATTATATATAGGACCACCTTAGCTTCCTATAATTATTTTTATTACTAGCTCATATAAAAATATTTAGTAAAAAATGTTATGAATTTAACCTATGTATATACTTATGTATATACGTATAGACCTATGTATATGTTATGAATTTTTTAATTGAATAATGAGTCTTTTGAATAAAAAAACAGTCTTTAAATATACCTATAGGTTAGGTTACATTTATTTCTTTTGGGCATTAAAAGCATAATATTCTTTATGAACTGAGGTACCCGAAATAAAATGCCAATATCTGAAAACTGTTTTTTTTATACTACTGCGGTAGCAGACTAGCTTACGGCCCACCTGATGGAAAGTGGTCACCGTAAACTATGGACGTTTGCAACACCAGAGATGCAGCACTCGCGCTGCCGACCCTTTATGAACCTTCATTAGATAGATCCATCATTAGCATAAGCTGTTAGTAGAATTCTTCATTTGCTTCTTTTTTGAGCATATATACGGCATGAGAGCATTCAGAGTTCAATTTGCTACAAATTTTGATCAAACTGGGCTTTCCAATTCATATCAATACTTGCTGACCCGCGCAACTTCGTCAGCACCACCATAAATGTGATAAATGAAGAACCGCTACTCCGATTTTGTGCAAACTTCACATAAACCATAGTCCGAACAATGCCTAAACATTTGGTTTAGATAGGTGAGCCCGTTCTTGAGTTATAAAGTTACAACGAAAAGTCGCATTTTTTATATATAAATTGATAAACATTAAGAAAATTAGCTAGAACACATATAGGTTTGCAGAGTTTTTGGACATAATATTTATTTTGTGCCCTAATCCCTTTTTTGTTGCAGATCAAGTTTCTTATAGCTGCAGCAACACGACAAATTGAGATTTACGGTTTTGCTATTTCGTTTGTTCTTTTGACGATTTCTCTTATCATTTTTCACAGCTTCGAGTAAGTACATTTTATTTATATACTAGTTGACTCCCGCGGCTTTGCCTGCGTGGTGAGATTTTCTCACCCCGTTTCTCTTTTTACGTGCAATTTTTCCAAACTTTGTCTTCATAAATACCTTCCTTTAAGTTCGAGTAAATAAAAAAATACTCGATGGTGGACTATCCAGCTATCTGGGGTCTGAGGTTTGCGCTTAGCAACATATTTGTGATTTATTTATATTTATATAGATAATTCATAGGTCACGATTTTCGTCGGGGATTTACTCTGAAACTAAGTACCCGATGTTAATTCCCTCGGTTTTGCAATGATATGGTGTATGGGATTGCCGTGCTCAGATCTCGGGTTTGAGACACGGATAAAAAAAAAAATTCGTGTGATCTGCAAATGTTTGTTTCGGAGTTTGCGGTGTTCCTATGTATAATTTTTCCATTTTCCATTTTCCATTGCATTTCATTCTATTCTATTCCATTCTATTCTAATCTAAGCTATTCTAATGCCTTGTCTGTTAGTCAGCAAGTGCTCCAATTAGAGGTTGGTTTAGACTTCAAAGACATTTGAAGTGTTCCTTACAACCTACAAATTTGCCGACTAAGGGACAAGTATTCAATCGGCAAAATATAAACATATGGGAAAGTGATGTTTCTCGCAATAATCCGAGCATTTCTCAATAGTATAGATACATTACAAAGCATGGAATCCTGCTCACTTCCTCACTCGTGCCCTGATGGAGACTCGAGTGTTAATACTGCGTGCCAATTTTACGTCCAGCTGTAGGCAAAAGTTGCATACACGGCCTGTCAGCTGCCTGCCATTCGTCTAGTAATTAGTGTAATCGTATGAGTAACCGTGACGCTCCATAACATGCCCCCTAATATATTAGGTCTATACCTAATATCTAGAATATAGAGGAGTTTTTAGTAGGTCGCGTTTGACATTAATTCCTTGGCCACAGACCATGGATACATACAATAAATAAATATATAGTATACATAGAAAACATACACGGATTGCTCTATTTTTTTTCTTGGAGAATTCCAAAGTTATAACTGTCTGTATAATTACCAAATCTGTTGTAGTATGAGAGTCGGTCAAGATTTCCTTATAAGTTTAGATGTAATGTCTTTTGTTATTTCAGATGCCTCAATAACGAACGCATTAAGATCCATAAGAATTTATTTTTGGCCATGGATCTTCAGGTACTTTTGCGATTGATCATCTATATTGATCAAGCAATAGTGCGCGCAAATATATCAGAAACAACCAGTGCTATTGAAAAAGTGGTAAGTTTGTATTTATTAATAAGCTAAATAACAAACAATCTTCACGATACAGATCCCTGACGGGATAGTCAGAAAGGACAGATCGCCAGTTTTCGCAATCCATGCTTACTTCCTGCTGATTAATTAATCGCTAGGTATTAAAGTACTTTCATTGTAAATTTGTTTTCTATCAATTCATGCATACACCGGTGTTTATCTGATGGTAAAAATTTGATGCGTTACTTTTTCTGAATTTTCTTTGGAAAATGCCTTTTTAAAGTTTTTACCAATGTATGGACTGAATCCAAAGATTTTGTTTGAAGTGCATTTGGAAAACGTGACTATATAATTTGGCAGTATATGGAATAGAAAATTACACTCGTGGTAAGCAGAGGGTGTAATAGACACCTCCGAGATCTTCGCAATCAAAGCGACCTGCTAGAGGTGCACCGACATACTAACTTAAGAGGCAACGGCGCAAAGATGTGCTAGAGAGGTCATTCGGCGGTGTTCGTTCATAACAATTCTAAAAATCAAAGCCATATGGTACCTGTTCCTAGCAACCTAACAACGCCTGGCTCTAATTCCAGATAGGATTTGAAAGTAACTGAAAAACACAAAATGAAGTTGACACCCGTGGTCTGGGCAAAGTCGAGTATAATAAAACTCTCTCCCTCTAGCCACGGTAATAGGCTCAACAACTATTGGAATAAATACAAAATATTGAATTGGGGGTGTATATAGTATGCCCCTGTCTACCTCGGCTCTCTATCCATACTAATATTATAAAGAGGAAAACTTTGTTTGTTTGTTTGTAATGAATAGGCTCAAAAACTACTGGTACGATTTCAAAAATTCTTTCTCCTTTTGAAAGCTACATTATCCACGAGTAACATAGGCTATATTTTATTTTGGATTATAATTGGGTTCCGTAAGATATTTGGGTTTTTCGGACACAAAGTGTAAAAAATCAACCAGAAATGTTACTTATTTTGCGTACGATGCCTAAACTATAAAAGCTAGATCCATAAAATGTTCTAATTAATTGTAGATCATATATTTATATGATCTACAAAAAAGTCCGGGACACACTATACCTATCTATGTCGAGTGAGGCCCAACAACTATTTTTTTATTTATAAATCTTGATTTTTTTTTGGACTACATTTTAGCGCGTTTATTTTACTTATGCTTTTTTTTAATCCTTATCAGAATAAATTATTACATTACTAAGTACAGTTTATGTAGATAATATTTACATATTTCGACCAGGCCGTGCGGGCGTAGGTAGGTACTGGAGAGCGAAGAAGTTATCAACGAATTCGGAAAATCTTCATACATTATTGTGAAATTAATAAACGACTGGACTAACCCTAGAACCGTACCCTGGTACGGTACTGGTACAATCGTAAAAAAAATCGAAAATTGTTCTTAAATTTTTTATTATTATACGGTTTGTTTTGCATGTCCGTGTATTTACGTGGTGGGGGGACGCATCGATACCTTAGTCGGACGGTGGTCTTGCTGGCGAGTGGACGCGGTACCACCTAGAAGACCGGTTTCAATACCGAACTTTACCAACCCCTCTCCAAATAAGTATTTAGGATATATTGAAAAAAAAACGAGATGTACCAGCGGTAAACCCTACTAGTCTAAAAACTGGTAGGTGTTTTTTTTTGTCCGAGGTCCAAAGACCGCAAATCACGCACACAATGTGTGAAATGCAAAACATATGTGTGTTGAACATCGAAACAAAATATGCCAAAATTGTTTGTAGTTCCCTAATAATGTGATATGATTATGATTAATAAGTCTGAAATTGTTGTATTAACCCTTATGTACGTTGATTTTAGAATAAAAGTTTATTATTCTTATAAAAAACTGTTATTATTATTGGGGTTACCCAGTACCCCATGGTACCGTTAATGTATGTCCAAGATGGGTACGGTTCTAGGGTTAAATGGGTGCTATGGGGTTCGAAGTATGTCACGGGCGAAGCCGGGCGGGACAGCTAGTACTAATATATAAAGCTAGTTTGTTTGTTTGTTGTAACGCGCTAATCTCAGGAACTACTGGACGGATTTAAAAAATTAATTCTGTGTTAGATAGCTCATTCATCGAGGAAGGCTGTACATTATCACGCTACTTTCCTGGAGAGCGGAGCAGTAGTCGTAAATATCGACTAATCGGGCAAATTTTAAAGCATTACTGTAGAATTTATAAGCGACGAATAAATAGGTGCGACGGGAGTTAGAAGTATGTCATGTTCGAAGCCGGGGGGTCGCTTGGTCGTCTATATAATCTTGATATCCAAAATAAAAAGATTTTTTGTAATTCGCGACATTTAGTTTCTGAGATTAGCGCATTCAACCAAACAAACATAGACTTCAGCTTCATTTATTAGTATAGACATGGAGCTCCCACGTTTTTCACTCCACATACTATAATACCTACTGTTGCAACTACCTTCCTAAAATCAGATTACTGTTCAATGGAAGTTCACACTTTTATTTCGGTGCCTCCATAATGTTGTTGTCTAACTAGTGATGTGCATTCATAATATTAATCAAAAAATTAAAAGTGCCCTCGATATTATTTGCCCAAGTTTTTTACGTCTACTATTGACTCTTCAGGTAAGTTTGAAGACGAACCCGGAAGAAACAAGAACACTTTAATCCTCAAATAACTGACTGCTATACACTTGCGTACGTTTTTTTCTTTTGCATTTCCTTTATTTTGTTTGGTTTGCTTATATTTGGTTGACGCCTCAATGCATACCTTCTACACCATACTTAATAAAGTTATAGCTCAATTCACGCCTTTTAAAGGTCATTCGGATGCATACCCTTTATGGTTTTCATCGGCTTCGAGTCGCAGCATGAAAGAAAAGCTTCACTATCATAAACTATATCGTATAAAAGGTAATCCTCGTGACTATGACACATTTAGCATGCGTCGATCCCGCTGTAAAAACTTATGGCGAAAGATTATAACATACTCGTATTTATCTCTTCTGTGGAGTCCTCACTCGATGGTGGTATTAAGGGTTTCTGGCGTTTTGTTAACAGTAAGAGGGACTGTAATGCCATACCTTAAACAATGAAATATGGTAATTATCTTGTCTCTTCTGACCGGCAGGCCATCTGTGAATTTTTCTCGTTCTACTTCGGTTCTGTCTTTGAACCAGCTACAGTGTATGAGAATTGATGCACTTCTCATGTTGAAGTATCCGTCCTCTCTTCAATTCATGTAAGTAGCTATGATGTTCTGTGCAAAATAAATAAATTGGATTCTGGTAAAGGGCCTGGATCCGATAGAATCCCACCTTATTTTATTAAAAAATGTGGCAGTGAATTGTGTGCGCCATTGTCTATACTGTTTAATAAGTCAATCCAGAACGGAGTTTTCCCCAGTACCTGGAAAGTGGCGCATATTGTACCAATATATAAAGCGGGCGACAAAACGTGTTTTGTTAACTATAGCCATATGTCCTAAATGGCTAACTTTTTCGAATCAGTAGTCTATGACTCATATCATCATATCCGTCCACTGCTCTAGTCAAGACAACATGGTTTTAAAAATCGTTCAACTTTATCGAACCTATTGATTTATAAAAACGCTATATACACTGATTTTTCTAAGGCTTTCGATAAAGTAAACCATGGCATACTTTGTACTAATTTATCACGCTTTGGAATACATGGTAACTTTCTTCATTGGGTTGAGTGTACTTATATATAAGGAGCCAACTTGGGACTATCAGGGGTGCCTTATCCACTCCGATTGTTTGTACTTCCAGTGTTCCACAGGGATCGCATTTGAAAACACTCTTCTTTATTGCTTTTATCAGCGATTTAGTCAATAGGTTAGAAAGTTCTTGCTTGCTTTACGCTGATGATTTAAAGATATACTCTGAAGAAGAAGCGCTCGTGGCCCCGCGGTCTCAGTGTTCGGTAAACGATCACTGAGGTACGCAACTTTCACTATGGCTGGTCGTCGGATGGGTGACCACTTTGTGGCATTTACATTTGCGAGCGTTTCCGTGCTTCGGAAGGCACGTTAAGCCGTTGGTCCCGGTTGCCAGTAAAAGGGCAGTCGTTAAGCCTGGTTGAAGGCCTTATAGGCGGCTTAAAAAATTTCAACAGCAGGTAGCCACAGCCTGCGTCTGTCTATTTCAACACGGCAATGGGGTCACCACCTATTACGTGGGACAGGAATCCACACGGTGAAAAGTGGGCATATAATATGCCTCTGCCACCCCTTCGGGGATAAGGCGTGATGGATATTTATTTATTTATTTATTTACTTACTCTGAAGTTAGCATTCCTCATGATAATTTAAAACTACAATCAGATTTGGAAAAAATTGTAAGTTGTTGTCAAGAAAATCATATGTCCATAAATGTTCCAAAATGTTTTAAAACTTTCACCAACAAACATCAAATGATTTTACTTAACATAATATAACTTGATATGGCCTTGAAAAAAGAACATTGTTAAAGATTTAGGAATTTTATTGATGAAAAACTTACGTTTCAGGCTCATATAGACCATATTATTTGTTTAAGTACAAGACTTCTTCGCTTTATATGTAGAATCACTAAAGATTGTAAGAATCCACTTAGTCTCATATCTTTATCAAATGTTAATTCGCAATATTTTAGAATACAACTCAAGCATTTGGTCGCCCTTTTATACACTACATAGTAAGCAATTGGAGAGAGTCCAGCGGAAATGTCTTTATATTGCTTGCAATAGAATGGGACTACATAGAAAATTGAAGTCATATGCGGAGAGACTGGATTGTTTAAAGTTGCGATCACTTGAGAATCGCCGGAAGTGTAGTGATCTGTGTACTCTTCATAAGATTGTGCATTTCCTTGATCGACTTCCCTGAAAAACTATCCTCAATAAATTTCATCGTAAGGTTTCGACATCGTCAGCCTTATCTTAATAATTTTGTCTTGTACGTCCATATTATTAACACGTCATTCTACAACCCAATCATTAGAATGTGTCGTCTCTATAACGAACTCAGGAGCATAGCCACGGGTTGGACATTTTCAACCAAGGTTTCTCGAAGTACAAAAATATTGTTAAGCGGGTTATGGTTAGGTTATAAACATTTTGTTATTTTAACTGTTATTTTAACTTTAAATTAATAATATTAATGAATGAAACATGTTTCATCTTTGATTTATAAGCAAATTGTAACACTTATGCACAAATTAATTCATGGTGAGTACACGTTTTGGAACTCGATCTAGAACCGAACCTTGTATTTTTGTTTTGTAAATTGTATCTGATTGTTTTCTGTTTGGTGTACTAAATAAATAAATTTTGCTTATACAAAGATATGTTCGCAGCTGTAGGTGTTACAATTGCTCCGCTGTTAAATTAATCATTCTACTTGTATTACTTAGTACTATAAAAATCATAATTAACCATAAAGAAAGAACAAATCTACGATTGCGTAGCCATAAATCCGAATGTGAATATTTCGTAAAATATTGCTCTTTAGCTTATTATTTGTTAATTTGAAAAAGAATCCAAGTAGGTGTCGAACGGGCCGTGCAGTCATCCACGTTCTGTTCGCGCGGCCGACTTAAAACCCCGCTAACTTATTTTTTTATTGTACTTAGTCAAATTTATGGTTTGTGGCCTTCGATTTTGACAGAGTTTACATTTTCATTGGATACCATGGCGAAGCAATCGTAACGCACCCTAAACTATTTTTTTTTGGGCTTGGCCGAGACAGTTTTAGTACCAATTCCCTGAACCACACACGCATCTCTATGATGGGTATCCCGTTGAGTGTAGACTTTTCATAGAAATAATAGCGGTATTCCAATTGCAATTCATACTCGATCTCTTTAGACTGTGGTAGTAGTATAATATAGGTGATCTTCAAGATATTCAACTGAAATTCAAACGCTCGTAGCCGCACTTACTTGGTGTTCTGTAAACGATCACTGCTTAAACATCTTTTACTATGGTACCGTTTTCAACGCTCATTTATGAGCACAAGGAAAAGATTTGGGCTCACCACCTGTTACGTGGGACGAAAGTGCATACGGTGAAACGTGGGCGTTTAATATGCCTCTGCCTACCCCTTCGGGGATAAAGGCGTGACCATATGTATGTATGTAGGAAAAGATTTGCAGATTGAACAAAGGCAAGGTCTAAAATTTTGATGCGATCCTGTATTACGAAAGGCGTATTTGAGAAAAGAAAGAGAACGAAATGTTATAAACAAGGCTGCAGGAGTAGTTGTCCCTCGAAGTGTAATGACTTCACACAAGCTTCGAATTCATCGCAAGAAAAACTTGGCGAGTGCACTTGCTTCTTATATAAAAGACGGCAAATCTCCGAAAGTACAAGTTCTATTCTTTCAAAGAATAAATTCTAAAAGTTTGTGTAATAAGAGTAAGATTTGGATAGATATTATTCCAAATCTTACACAAATTTTTGCAGGAACCAAGATATTGTTTGTGGTATGGGAGGAATATATAGGATCCGATAGAGAGACTCCGTTCGGGCAAAGTACATATATTTTTCCCTCTCGGAGACAGGTGTGTAATACTCGGGTAATATAAATATAAAATATTAGGTTTAATATGGAATTTCATTCCCGTGGCACAGTTTTGACATTGCCGTGCACGCATGTTTCATCGCCGTGCACGCATGTTTTATCCCTGTGGCACGAAATTTTCAATCTTGTATATCTCGTTTGTTTTTTAAGTTATCTATTCGATATTGAGCAAGAATACATACATTATTAAAAAAAAATAAAAAACACGAGGTATTATTAAAAAAACTAACAGATAAAAAAATCCAAGACAATGAAACTTTTTATGGACCTGTTGAAATTTGCCCATTTATAGTATCCTCCACATAAGACCTTCAACATTCAACTGGCACCCGGGCCCAAAGACTAAACGTGCTATCTGAAGTTCTATAACCCGCCATCGAGCACCTACTTCAGGACGAACCGTAGTCTCGGTTACTGGACACAGATAGCAGGGCTAGGAACGAATGAAAAATATGGTAGAAGTGTTATTCTGGTGAAAACTTATAAACGATAATGGCATTGACTATTATTTTTTTTACCTTTCAGAAACTGAAGGTTTTCACATTATAATTTTGTTTTCATGCTTGTTCTTTTTTTTCAGCAATTCCTGTGCAAGTCAATGTACCTTGGGCTAGAGTATCTAATAAATAGCATGTTCATGTGGATGCTCAATGAGGGCATTTCATTAAACAGAATTGTGACCAAAGCGGTAATGCGATTTACTAACTACACTGTAACGTACTTAGTTTTGGGGTGGATAGTGCCTCTCGTTAATACCATCATTTGGACCGTAGTAGTAGCCAATCAGTATTCGAAGGATAATACCCTTGGGTAAGTTGTCAGATTTATTTATTATAGTTGTTTATCAAAGCCTTATTAATATAATATATTTATAAAAGATCATCTGTCAAAGTTTAATACGTGTTTTTAAACCTCGCAAGTATTTATTTATCAAAAGTGTTGTAAATCTTGGTTTTGTGTAAAAAACGACACATAAAACGAAAGTTTTATTCACCCGCGATTGTAAAGTACAGTAAATCAGTGATTATAAACTAAGATTCTGAACATAAAACAGTGAAAACGAAAATCGAGGAACTGTAAACAAACATAGTTACATATAACCAATTGGTAAACAAATTAGTGATCAGTGACAAATGACAATTGTATATATTACGGTATTTTATTTCATTCTACCTCCGTTATTATCCAAATCTGTCAGTTGTCAATCATAGACACTGTTTTTGTTATTTGTCTTTATCCATCTGGGGCAGGCAAAGAAAACCCAACAGCCTTGTCAATACTAAGTTGCAAGTTGCACCAGTATTCGAGATGAGTAAAGTGAAATGTTTGATGTTGATGGACAGCTTGCATGGGGATGCTGTACGGAGGATATAAATAGAGAATCTCATTTGAAGTGCATTATATGCAACAAAGCTTTTCATTACGTGTGTTTATCCCTGCCTTAAGAATATATTTCTCCCCAAAAGTGGAAATGCCCAGCATGCATTCCGAAAACGAAAAAGAAGGACCATACTCCGATCCGTAATATGATTGCTTCAAGGGGTAGTAAAAGGCCAGCTCTTCAATGTCCTCCACAGGCGTGTTTAGATAACATCCTTAAGGAGGACACAATCCGTAAGACTATCGAAGAAGCAATTTCGAACGAAAAGAGTAAAATGATTAGTAAATTAAACTGTACTGTGACGGAATCCATAAATAGAGAGCTTAAACTGCTTAAGGACGAAATATCCCAAATCAGCGAATCATTGAGTTTTCTAAATAATAAATATGAACAAATAATTAGTGACCAAGCGGATTCAAAGAAGCTTATCAAGGATCTCATGCAGGATAATCAGAACCTGAAGGCTACTATCGTTGACCTTACAGCGCGCACCAATCATCTGGAACATCAGATCCGGCCATGTAATATCGAACTGAAATCTTTACACGAAAAAAAGAACGAAAATCTTTATCAGATCGTCTCAAAATTAGGAGAGGTGGTTGGGTGGGAGATTAAAATTAAGAACATTCATAATTGCACACGTACTGCTAAATTGGATCGGATCAGCACGCGTTCAAGTTCCATTGTTCTTCAGCTTGGCTCTCCCAGAGCCCGTGATGGGCTCCTCGCCGCAACTTAAAACTTTAACAGGAAATACCCAAACAATAGAGTCAATAGTGTACATCTTGGCATATCTGGTAAGATGAATCCGGTTTATATGTCGGAACACCAGACTCCAGCCCAGAAATCTCTCCATCCTGCTGCGATGCTCAAAGCTAAGGAGAGGGGCTTCAAATATGTCTGGGTTAGAAACGGCAGAATCTTTGAGAAAAAGCGACGATGCTGAATATGTTTTGGTGAAGCATCTTAGTGTACTGGATAAATTAGTTTAGATTAGAGAGTAGTTTATACTTTTTTTTTTCTTTTTTTTTTAGTGAATTGTAATCGTTGTGTTTGCACAGTTTGCTTGTAGTGGCATATATTCCTTAAAATACAATCAACTAAATATTTATTACCAGAATACGCGAGGTCTTAAACTAAAACTTAACATACTCTTAAAATGACGATTCAAATAAGGTGGAGAATTTCAACTTGGTTCGATACGGTTCGGGTAGTTCAGGTGGCTAGAACATTGCCCTGGTTAGGCAAAGGTCACAGTTTCAATCCCTGTCTCGAATCGAATTGTCTTTTTCCACTTTATTAAAAAAATTATGTAAATCTCACAATTTTCGCAACCAACTGAGTGGTGTGGACTACGATATTATAGTTACTACTGAGTCATGGCTGAATAGTGGGGTGTTGAGTAGCGAGTTATTTGACGAGAGATACACAGTTTACAGAAGAGATAGAGAAAACTCAGGCTTGCATAGTGAGCTGGATGGTGGGGGAGTTTTAATTGCTATTACTAAAAAGTTGAAATCGGAGCGCGTTGCGAGATGGGACAGCAGGTGTGAGGATTCGTGGGTAACTATAGATCTTAATGATGCCCGATCTCGGGTAGCTCTTTGCGCAGTATACTTACCTTCACCATTACAACGTCACATGCTGGAACATTTTATTGACAAAAGTAATGCAATATGTGAAGAAACAATTTGTCAAAATATATAATTGGAGATTTTAACTTACGAAACTTTGACTGGAACTTGTTTGACGATACGGCTTCTGTTTATGTAACACCTAGCATCAGTCAACCTCTGGTTGATTTCCTGAACGTAAACAGTCTTATTCAACACAACCGTGTAGTAAACAGCGACAAACAGCAACTTCGTTATCACAAATATACCATCATGTCATGTCAGCAAGGCACATGCCACCTTGAGTGTCGTTGATCTCCTACGTCTTGCATTGGATATTTGCATCCCGCTATCTGATGAAGGTGAGCTTGCATATAACACTGGCACCACACATTATAACTATTACAAAGCGGATTACGACCAGATTAAGTTATTTTTATCAGATGTTAACTGGGTGGGAACTTTCGATCGTATGAACAATGTAAACGACATGGTCAAAGTGTTTTCATCATCCGACAGGCGATCTTAAAATTCGTGCCAAAACGAGTTAATAAACGTAATCTCCATCCTTCCTGGTAAATAGCTGGCTATAGGTTAAAAAAATCACTGAAGGAGAAATATAAACTAAGATGCCGTGTTAAAAAATACGGTAACCCATTGGATGTGCATGAATTAAAACTAGTTAGTAAACGGTGTTAGAGACTGGAAGAAAACATTTCTAAAAATCCAAAGCAGTTTTGGACTTACGTTAAGGCGAAACGGGGTGGTTCTGGTTCTTACCCTGTCTCGATGACTGATGGCAATGAAACTACCTCGAACGAGACGCGCATATGTGACATATTTGCAGCATATTTCTCGTCTGTATACAGCGGCAGGGATGGAGTTACCGTTCTTAAAACTTCAGACTACTTAGCAAAAATAGAAAACCAAGGTCTGAACTGA
Source organism: Thumatha senex (assembly GCA_948477245.1). Lineage (NCBI taxonomy): Eukaryota > Metazoa > Arthropoda > Insecta > Lepidoptera > Erebidae > Thumatha > Thumatha senex. Next base: position 10,929,495 of record OX419725.1, on the reverse strand, counting down.
TAATTTATTGAATAAATTGAAGAGTTTAGACTGTTCAAAAGGAGCGGGTTCCGATAGCATACCGCCAGTATTTATCTCGAATTGTGCAGAACATCTTGTAACATCGTCTGCCTTTGCTATTAATATTTAACAAATCTTTATCTTCTGGAGTGTTTCCCAAAGAATGGAAAATAGCTAAAATAGTTCCTATTCATAAATCTGATAGTAATTGTGTGGTTGCTAATTATCGCCCAATCTCAATATGATCAACCTTCGCAAAGGTGTTTGAATCCCAAGTGTGTCCGTGTATACAGAAACACTTTAAGCTATTTATAAACAATATCCAGCATGGATTTGTGAAATCTAGATCTACATACACAAATTTAGTCGCTTTCATGGAGACTCTGATTGAGGCAATGGATGCTCGCAAGCAATTTCATGCCATTTAACCGACTTTAGCAAGGCCTTTGACCGAGTCTCCCATAAAATCCTTCTACGAAAGTTATCCATGTACGGTATAACGGGTAGCTTTTTAAATTGGTTGCAGTCATATTTGGAGGATCGTTCTTTCTTTGTGGTCATCAACGGCTTTGAATCTTGTGGTCATTAACGTCTGGTGTTCCTCAGGGCTCGCATATTGGTCCTATTTTATTCAATATCTTTATAAATGACCTCCCTACGTGTCTTCAATTCTCTGACAGCTACATGTACGCAGATGATCTGAAGTTTGGAAGAGTGGTGGAGTTCCCGAGCGACGCTCAATTGTTACAAGATGATATTAATATATTGACTGAGTGGGAGACAGAATGAGATGAGACTTAATACCCAGAAGTGCTTCCACATTAAATTGTCGCGGAAAATCAAACTACTTGAAGCTAATTACAACATAGGACAAGAGAAAGTTCAGGAGATGAATGGGGTAAAGGATCTGGGTGTGATCATTGACAGGAGGCTGACATTTCTTCCACACGTCGAGAGCGTGGTGAAACGGGCGTCTCGAATGCTCGGGTTTGTAATGCGCAATGGAAAAGTCTTCCGTAGAAGCAGGCCTAAGATTGTGTTATATAATAACCTAGTGCGAAGTATGTTAGAATACTGTAGCGTGGTTTGGAGACCCCACTTTGCTGTCCACTCAATGCGTCTAGAGCGGGTTCAAAAGAGATTTCTATGGCATATATCATACAGAGAAAGAGCAATAAAAAATACAACACCTTACCATCGAAAACTGAAGCGTTTCGATTATGATCTCCTTATTGGATCGAAGGAAAATTGAGGATAGTGTTTTTATGTACAAAAACTTGCATAACATTCTCAATTGCCCGCAATTGTTGGCAAGATTCAATCTTAATGTTCCGTCTAGATACCCTCGTAAACAGATTAACCCTTTCCACCCACCACTACGTAGGACAGCTTATGGTGTCAACTCGCCGATCCCAAGGCTTTCAAAGTTGGCAAACGAGTATAGCGACCTTGTAGACGTTCACGCAGACTCGCTAATTGAGTTCCGGTCCACATTTATAAAACATCACAGGGATAAAGTACCAGAATAAGTTGGCAGGATGGGATTTTCTACTCAAAAGGCATATAGTAGAAACAAAATTCACCAAAACGGTCCAGCTGTTCTCTAGTTTTTGTGAGATTGATATGCCTAAATTCTTTTAATATCAATACGTAGGTACATTATTTTTATATAAATTTTGCATGTTGTACGAATAGTTGCCTATAATTATCTGTTACACTTACATTTTCCTCTTAATTATGTTTCTATTATATAGCATGTAAAGGTGTAAACGAATGTTGGCGATCTAATAAATAAATTATAAATGTTAAAAAGTTGCAATTTATTTAGATAATTATAATTATAAATTCGCAAGCGTGGTGAAGTTTTTCCGTACACCCCCCGGTGTTATAGTAAGCTAATTTGTAATTCTTAAAGATAGATATATGCCATCGTGGACTTTTCGGTAGACACGAATAAGTTACACAATTTCACCATTTATTATTTTGTTATAATAATAAAAAGTAGGAATGTAAGTATATTGTTATTGTTTAAATATTTCTGTAGTTTTTTATATACTTTTACTCAAATAAAAAAATATGGTTTTCTACAATTTTGCCATACAGCCTTATTTAGTCATTATCTTAAACTTAAACTTTTATTTATCATTCTTTCACTGGCGGCATATTTCTGTGATCCACAAATGTTTGTTTCGGAGTTTGGGTGATTCCTATGTATAATATGTATGTATTTAAAAATATAATGTATGTATATCAGTTGTCTAGATCCCATAACACAAGCTTACATTAGTTTACTTTGGGCTAGACGGCGCTGTTTAAAAGATGTCCACAATATTTATTTTAATTTTATTTATTCACGTCGTATGGGTGATGTGGTTTTTAATGTTACATGACCTGGAGCGGTCTATCCCGGAAAAACTTTACCCTTGAGAAATGCTTGCAAGATCACCAAATTTCACTCTACCTAAATCAATTTCTTGAGATCTTTTCATTAAATAATGTAGAGTACGTAACTCATTAAAAATTGTTTCAGCTGTTGGTACGGCTACAACTTTGATCTCGAATTCTGGATAATGCAAGGCCCTCGCTTGACAGTCATTTTGGTAATTTTATTTTTTAATATTCTTATTCAATTCACTTGACCTTTGCCTAACAAGGCAATGCTCTAATCCACTTGAAATTATTCATAATTCAACATCTTCATTTAAGAGTATGACCAGAGCCATCTATAACTACTTAGCATTTATAATATCGATGAAAAGTATTTAAAAAAAAACAGTATATCAACCATGTTTATTTTAATGATGCGATGGACTTCAGCCAATCTATGGATAAAGCATTAGTGTGCGTTTTTTTTATTTTTATATAGTTTACTCGTATATAAAAAGATAGAAAAAAAATCTACATCGTACATACATTTTTAAGTTCATAATTAAGAAATTATTATTTATCTATCACGCCTTATCCCCGAAGGGGTGGCAGAGGTATACATATTGTATGCCCACTTTTCACCATGTGTATTTCTGTCCCACGTAATAGGTGGTGAGCCCATTGCCGTGTTGAAATAGACAGAGGCAGGTTGCGGCTACCTGCTGTTGAAATTTGGCTACAACGCATCAAAAGTTTACTATATTTAAAGATAGTATAAATAGATAGTTATACGAAGTCTGCCCGTGCGAATTTGCCCTGGTTGTTTTGTTCTAGACATTTCCCATTTAAAGTCACAAGTGTAGGTACCTACTCCCTATTTCACTTGGCTTGGCACCGAGTTCAAACCTATTAATAGATAGCACATACAAATAGTAGTATTTTATCAAAATTAAAGGTATTAATTAGATTTGCATAAGAGGTATATTAAATTAAATCTTTATTAAGTTATTTTATATTAAAGTCGCTTTTTTAAACGAAGTTTTTTTTTATTCATACCCCTAGTTGATAAGCAAACCTTTTTTTTTTCAAAACAACGTTTGCCGGGTCAGTTACTGTATTTATAATATTTATATTTACAGATAAACCTGGGCTTTTTACTCAATATCATGTGGATGCTGGTGTTAAAGCTGAAAGAAGACACCACGTCTGACATTGTCAAAGCTAGGTAAGTAAAGGTAAAGTATTATATTAAAACTAATTGACGCCCGCGGCTCCGCACACGTGGTGAAGTTTTCCCGTTCCCCTTTCCTATGCGTTATTCCTGATGCTATATTATCAGTAGTTTCATCAAAATCCATTCTGTAGATTTTGCGTGAAAGAGTAACAAACATCCAACCATACTTACAAACTTTCGCGTTTATAATACGAGTATTAGTAGGATAATTTTAAAGTATTAACTTTTGACTATTAACTTAGTTTATTATAATAACAGAGTAGTTAAAATGGAGAAATACCGCAAAACTATTTAAATAGGTTTCTCAGACTCTTACTTTGATTACAGGAAAGCGGTTAAAGCAGCCTTTGTTCTGCTACCGCTGCTGGGAATAACAAACATACTGGGCATGTTCCACGGTCCCGTATCTGGCCCAGCTTGGCACTTTGCGGTGTGGTCGTACATCACGCATTTCTTACGATCGTTCCAAGGAGCGATTATTGCGTGTCTATACTGCTTCAGAAATGAAGAAGTGAGTATTAACAAATACTGAAATTTTAGCTGTTTTCCGTGACTACTTACCTACTTAGAGGTACCTACTTAGAATATCAACTCATCACCGCAAAGCGGGGGCGACTACAGTCACCTCCCAGTAAGTGGTTGCAGGTAAAGCTGCCGGCCTAGCCTAGCGCTTGGGAACATCCCCTCTAGGGAATACCTAGGCTCCCTGAAATAATATGTAGAAGCACCGTGTAGATTTAGTTGGTAAGATATGGCTACTACATCAAAAGTCCTGACGAGGTGAAGTCAAACAGAATCTCCACACGATTATCATAACAAAAAGCTCATTACCTCTTGTATACTTATAGTTCCATGGTATTTAAACAAGTGAAATAGACGGCCTAATCTCACTAGTTCGGTTCGCCTCCATTGGTACATTATTATAGTTTCTTCTCATTACCTCTTCCACTCTTATAGTTGCCTGGTACCCGACCAAGAAATATAATAGTATGTTAAATACAAAGTTACCGCCGGTACTCTGTCAACAAAAATTTGATATCCCACAAGAAACCTATAATCGGAATAAAATAAATCCTGAATATTATTTCAGCTGAAAACATTACTATATGTACACCTACAGTATATCAATACCTCCTTGAAAATTTACCCTTTTTCCTGGCTCAATTCCATTATAACCCGTTCAGCTGTGAAATGGAAATAAACGAACATTCACGGGGATATTTCCGCATTTATAATATTAGTATATATCGTATGTTAATTTAAGCTAACCTGCGTAGAGACCTTGGATTGCTAAGAGCTAAGAAATTATTCTTTTCTAAATTTTACAAATGCGACTCGAACTGTTTCTATCTATACATGACTGCGACAAACATGACATTTCACATTGGATGGGTGGAGAGTGGAGTTGACTATTGAGGTTTTAGGACGTTGCAGGCAAATTGAACGGAAATATTGTACTGGATTCAATTTAATAATAGAATGAATCGAGTAAATACATTAAGTAAAAATATAACAGAAACACGTAACATGTTGACAGCTCATAGGGTCCTACAAGCATTATGTCAAATACAGTGAACCAGTTTGTACAAGAGCATATAATATATGTCAAAGACACCCCATCAACCAAAATGTAAAGTTATCAACACACTGCCTGCAACTCTATATTATTAGCAAGATAATTTATTGACATCCACTAAAATTAGTTATTGCACGGTGAAATTGACTGTAGACGTTTTAATCAGCTCAATAAATATGTAATAAAGATAAATTTTTATAATACGACTGGAGCCGGACATCTTTTAAAAAAAAATACAGTTGCTTTAACTGCTCAAACTCTAGAAACTCAAACTTTAGAATTGTGATCAGTTTAGTGGGTGATGGTAGTTATCTTTTAGACTTCAATAGGTGTCATAATACGGAGGTAGGCATGTAATGCAGCCTCCATTTTGAACACAGTATATGTAGACCTGAACCTCTCTGAAGTTGGAATAGTTTTTTTTTTTATATCTGGTTCGCCAAAATTACGCCGTCCGCCTGATGGAAAGCCATGACGACATCTAGCGAATTGAGGGGCACTCTCTTAGTCTACATGACTACTGACAGCGTCCTTCAAGTTGGCGGACCAATGATGTGCCTCTTCACGCTCCGCTTGAAGAACCCGGGATTGTAAGAGGAAGGAAACACGTGCGCAGGCAGAGCGTTCCAGGTAACTATAGTTCGACAGAGAAACGATCTTTTTAATCGTTCCGTTCTGGCAAAAATTCTTTCCACTGTAGGAGAGTTGCACTTCTGCCGAGCACGCGTTGTTCGGGAACGAAAAGTAGAGGGTGGGATTAGGTTGAAGAGCTCTTTAGAACACTCGCTATGGTACATGCGGTAAAATGCAGCCAAGGACGCTATGGTTCTACGCTGCGCCAGCGGCTCAAGACTTCCTGTTACCTCAGGACAATCTATAATGCGAATAGCACGTCTCTGCTCGAGTCGTCGAGCGCATCCAGCAAGTATCTCGCGAAATCATCCCAAAGGTGAGAACAGTATTCGACGCAGGTACGAATCTGTGTTTTGTACCACATACATCTCTGATGCGGCGTGAAAAATCGTCTCACCTTATTCAGGACTCCTAACTTCCGCGAGGCTAGCCCAATATAGCTCTCTATATAAGATTTGTTACTGAGCTCACGACGAACGTCTATGCCGTCCTCGGCATAGACGTTCCTCGTGAGCTCAGTAGTCAGCTCAGTAATCAGTAATCAGGATGTCTAGATTGTCCTTCATTGGTATTGTAGTGTTCTAAAGAAAGGGTAGAGGTAGGAAAGGGGATTTTTTAGCTGTTAACGTACACGCCCGTGTTTTTCGGGCATTGAAATCGACTAGGTTTTCAGAACCCCATCCGGAAGTGCGATTCAGAACCCGGCCGACATCAGCCACAAGTTGCCGTATTTTTTCCTCAATGTCGGCCCTTCCCACTGCTGGACGGGCAGAAAAACTCCCGTGCAACGTGTGTACATATGCAGATGCATAGCAATAAATGTTCCCGAGGGACAGCATGTCATTGATATGCAGAAGAAAGAGACCCCTGTGGTACCCCGGCATTAACCCGCAAAAAGCAAGAAGCCTGGCCATCACATAGGACCCGCATACGACGCTTTGGCCAGTTGTCAGTATCTACGGCTGCCCGTTGGATGTGACGTAAGCTCCCGGCCCAGCTGCGCGACACGCTGGGTATCCGCTCTCCTGAAGGCCCTCTTGCTGGCCCTAGTGGACCTGTTGTACGCTACCTTGAGGCGGCCTACTTTCGGGTCGCGCACCGCCCGAGCCCTGACCCAGGCGCGATACGCAGTCTGCCTTTGTTGAACAGCCTCGGCGTACTCACGCCCGAACCTGGGCCGAGTTTTGCGAATGCTGGCGACATCAGTATATGGGATGTAATATTTCATCCCTGAACTGATCTCGCCAGCAATCGCGGAGGCACTATCCGACACAGCTTTGCTTGCAAAGCAGCGCTGACTCCATGGGATGGATGCAAAGTACTCGCGAAGACCATCCCAATCACATCATCATCGCCGCGTTACCTCTACTGCACGGTGGTCGGAGGTGCCCAATGGAGCGCCCACCGACACACTGTGCCGGTCTGGGCGACTCGTCAGCAGTAGGTCCAGCAAAGCGGGCGCGTGATCTGACCTGTCTGGTATCCGCGTGATCCCGCGTACCATCTGGGTCAGACCGTGGGAGAGAGCGAATGCATGGGCGGCACTACCCGCATGATAGGTCTTGAGGGACCCTAGCCACTCAGTGTGGTGACCTTAGAAGTCCCCCAGAAACAGCAACTCGGCGTTCGGGAACCGCACCTGTGCGTCATCGGCCCCCTCGCTGAGGTATTGAAACAGCCTAGTTGTCTCCGTTTCCCCTGTGTGGGAACGGTATACGCACAAGTAGAACTGACTCATGTAGTTTAATTAATGTATATTATTTTTGTAGGTACGAGCAGTTTTAACAAGATCAGCATCCACACGACTAGCAATTTTTCGCCACAGGCATCCACGAGTAGCCAACGCGGTAGGTTTGGGAAGGCGGCAAGATGGTCAACGTTTTCCACGAGGAAGAGGCAGAGGCTCAGGAGACGGTGACAGGTCTAAACTTTATTGTATATTTGATGATTTTTCTGTATCTGTATCTGTCCGTTATCCTTCAAAGCTATGCGATAAATATATTAATGAACTTTACTTGATATTCCTACATTTTAACAGTGTAATATTATTTTAACAGTGGCGACGTCGGTGGTCCGAACGATATGCCTATGGTTCCTGTCCGGGAATTTCGATCGGCATTGCGCGCATCACAACCGGCTGAAGGATCAACACAACCAGAGTAAGTAAATTAAACAAGTAGCAGATATGAATATATATTTTATTTTTAGTATTTTTTTATATAATTCTCTTTAACTTCATAAGAAGTGCGAATTCTGCAATGGCTGACTGCATTGTGCGTTTGTTGGCTAGCTAATCATAATAGTTTTTAAGAAAAATAAAACAAAGCTTGCGTGCGCGCGCTATCAGTGTTACTAGTGGTAAAAACAAACTAAGATAAGTTTAGTGTTTAGTCAGAGCGACTTTTTAGCTGTTTAGGCAAGCCCTAGTATAAGTTTATCGATATAAATATAGAAGAATAACCATACCTTATTAGTTATTCCTGACTAAAGAGTTTTTACAGACCCTATACTGGTGCTGAAGATAAAAAGATTTCAATAATACGCACACGAGTGCAATCGGCTTTTAGCGACATCGGGACGAAATCTTGCCCAAATGGACGAGGTGACTGCGAAAAGGATGAAAACTTAAAACAAAACCTGTACCTATATGTTTGGTCATACAATGCTATTGTTAGGTCAAATACTGCACCACATCTACAATTTCTGTGATGAACAGTGAATTGTCAGAGCCTCTCAAAGCATATACTTCTGGGCTAGGTGTTGCCTACTCTTTGATTTAGTAATTTCTAATTTTCGCGGTGTATACGCATGCTTTATACGAGTATACTATTTTGGAGGTCACGCGAAATAATATTTACTTATTTACAACGATGTTTCGAACGCAATGCGTCGCCCGTGGTCATGGATGGACTTCGTCGAAAGTATGCATGGAGTTATTTTGTGTGTAACTACGAGTACCTTTTATTATACGTTAGTTATGTCGGTTTTGTTTGGCACAGGTTTTTTAATTTCATGTTTCTTCATAACTGGATTCCACATCCCGGATAGCTTGAATCCATCCATAGGGAACTTCAAAATATTCAAACGTTATCCGGGATGTGGAATTCAATTCAATCCTGTGCCAAACAAAAATGGAGGGTAGTTACACACAAAAGTAACTCTATGCACACTCACGGCAGTCAGTGCCAGTCCAGCCCCGATCACGGGGTTTCAACGCGTTCGAAACGCAAGTAACTACGAGTATTACGTCTTGTAAAGTCCCGATTAGTATGTATACCTTGACTTACAGGTTGAAGACTAGGCATCAACATTTTCGAGAGCGTAGAGGATTGAGAAAGAGGGTTTTATTTTTATATAACATACGTCAAAATGGCACCGCCGCATGATGGAAAGAGGAGATCCATGATATTGACGACTGCTATCACAGCCAGCAGAGCTCCAATGGCAGTTCTTAATAGTTAATCTTAAAGTACTCAGGAGGGAAACGCGTGCGAATACAGAGTTTCTAATCTTTATGGTGCGATTTAGGAATGATTTGCTATTTTGGGCACGATTCTATATACCCTGCTCATGTTGTCCGTCCATTGTGAATGAAAAAGAGAGTTTGGTACCAAGTGGGATTTTTTAGAATACTCATAATGGCAGACACTATAAAATTTAACTAAGCTGACGATCGTTCTGCGCATTTCCAACGGTAAAAGGTTAAACCTCCGAACAATCGATAATGCGGATGCGAAGAGCATCAAGTAAGTACTTGGCGAAGTAATCCCAGACATGTGAGCAGTATTCCACACGGACGAATCTGACACGTATGTAGCAAGCACTTGTAACCCAGCGTACATAACCACCTTACCGTATTAAGGGTTCAAGCTTTCGGGAGGCCTAACTGATGCACCCATAGATTTAATAGCCGTTTTACATGTTCGTTATTTTGCTTCTTTGTCATATAGCTGTTTAGGAGTAATCTTTCAAAGTAGTTTTGCGGCGTAACTATTGTCATCAAAAAGGTTTTATAGTTTAACTCTGAACGCCCCAGAATGCAGAATTTATTTGCAGCAAAATTATTTTTGCTGCGGTAGTGGTGTGTTCTGAAGAAAGGAAATGGGATATATCATCGCATACGCTTGCGTTTTCTTGGCTCGACCAGGTTATCGGAACCCTACCAGATGCAGTTCAGACTACGATTAGAGTTCAGCCACAAGATGTCTTCTTATATCCTCAAAATCCGTCCGCTTTGCTGCCGGATGACTTGAAATATATCCCATGTTTTCTACTATCATCTGCATAGCAACATACATAATTGCTATGTATATGACAACATTTATCATTAATATGCAGGAGAAAGAGGTCGTAGATAAAACGGGGGTTAGTTTAAAGCCTGCCATGTCAGCATTTATCTGCAGGATATCCCGAGACCTAACCAACACCTCATAAGAAACGATTGCTTGTTATAAAGTTCTAAAGTTCATTACAAGACCATATCTTGTTAATTGTTCCAGAACTCACCGAGAGCATGCGGTGCAATGGAGCGACCATACTGAAGTGCGCCACATCCCTCGAGTAGTTACAACAAATCTGCCGTAAATATGACGTCAATTTTTACAAATTAACTGAATGTATTTTCTTTTTTTATTGGTTACCGAATAAAAAGTAATTAAAAAAATAGTAGATTTTATATTGCTTAGTAAAGTACGTAGGTATAAATAATAAATTAATAAATATGGCAATTTTTATTTTTTCTCAAAGCCACCCAACCCAAAGTATGCTAATATTAAAAATAAAACTTGTGGTATGGGATTTAGGCAACTAATAAAAATACTTAAGTATTTCTGTATACCGGGTATATTGTTATATTGATGCACTGATTCATCATCAGTTTATTCATATTAGTCATAGTTTTTTCTAAGTTTTGTATACCGATAGTTTAATAAGTTAGTTAGTTAGTTTTAAAATTTATTAAAATACTCGTATCGTAAGGAATGACATGCCTATCAATGGTCTCACTACAGGGGACGCCGATGAACACCGGGTGCCGTGAGACGCGACTGGGACAGACGCTCGGATGATAACTCATATCGGAAATTTAACTAAAACAACTATCTTTACGCTGTAACCCTGACGGGGTAGTCAGTGAGGACAGATCGCCAGGCTTCGCGATCCATGCACACTTCTTTCTCTTCTTGATGATTCATCAATGGCTTCACACGCGCACTCTGATTATCCGAGTACTTTTGACTTAACCGTTTTAAAATTAAAATAATTTTAATTTTTGTCGAAAATTTATTTATTTTTATGTATCCCACAGCATTTTCAGCCTTAAAAAATTTCGCCAATATTAAAATACCTTTATATTTGCCACAACTATAACAAATAAATAAATAAATATCCATCACGCCTTATCCCCCTTATATCCCGAAGGGGTGGCAGAGGCATATTATATGCCCACTTTTCATCGTGTGGATTCCTGTCTCACGTAATAGGTGGTGAGCCCATTTACGTGTTGAAATAGACAGACGCAGGATGTGACTAACTGCTGTTGAAATTTTTCAAGCCGCCCATAAGTCATTCAACCAGGCTTAACGACTGCCATTTTACTGGAAACAGGGACCAACGGCTTAACGTGCCTTCCGAAGCACGGAAACGCTCGCAAATGTAAATGCCACAAAGTGGTCACCGATCCGAGGACCAGCCATAGTGAAAGTTGCGTAACTCAGTGATCGTTTACAGAACACTGAGACCGCGGGGCCAGGAGCGCTTCTCCTATATTTAACTATAACAATAATAAAAAATGTAATATGAAGCCTTTCCATCTTATCTATCACGCCTTATCCCCGAAGGGGTGGCAGAGGCATATTATATGCCCACTTTTCACCATGTGTATTCCTGTCCAACGTAATAGGTGGTGAGTCCATTGCCGTGTTGAAATAGACAGACGCAGGTCGTGGCTACCTGCTGTTGATATTTTTCAACCCGCCCATTAGGCCTTCAACTTGACTTAACGACTACCATGTTACTGGCAACGGGTATCAACGGCTTAACTTACCTTCCGAAGCACGGAAACGCTTGCAAATGTAAATGCCAAAAAGTGGTCACTCATCCGTGACCAGCCATAGCAAGTTGTTTAAGTCAATGATCGTTTACTCGAGATCGGTCAATGATCGAGTCAATGAACACCGAGCCCGCAGGACCACAAGCGCTTCGTCATTGTCTTTAATCTTAGTGTATTCCCAGTTGCTTCTAAACCCTACCTGGATATGGAGTCTTGGGTTCAATTTTATTTGACTACTAGCTACAGTTAACGTTTGTTTTTCGGCATTGTTAGGAGCCACTTTCCTCTGACCCTCCGTAAGAACACCTGTGTCGTTACCTTGTCCCACTATTCAATTATTTCTATTTAATTTCCAGGTCACACCCCACATGACCCGGCCGTGGACAACGTTATCGGCCACCTCGTAGACTGATACTCAATAGAAAAAAAGATGGTTCTGACCCAGCCGATGATGTCGTACCGTGGCCTGTTACTCGGATGTAAACTGGTCGACATACTCGTACATATGGTCACACATATTACTATTGTATTTGGTCTTTGTCTGACTGTGACTACATGCTGTGGAAAATTTTCAAACCTTCTATTTCGCTTACACGTTACCGGGACAAATGGTTTAACGTGCCTACGGAACCTTGGTAGCGTCAGCAAATGGAAATATCAAAAGGTCGTCCATTATAGGACTGATCTTAACATGAAATGATCGCAGTACGTGCTGATCATTTTGTTGAGAATTGTGCAAGCTGTACTATGAGCCCTGCAGCAATTATCTGCTGAAGGCTTGGAAAAATAAAAATATATTTATTTTCCAACATAATTACATCGGTAGTTTGATTTTGATAGTGACGTAAATAACTAACTGTGACTTCGTCTGCAGCGCGGTTATAATTGGCCGTGGACAACGTTATCGGCCGCCTCGTAGACAAAATAAAAATGGTTCTGACCCGGCCGATGATATCGTACCGTGGCCTGTTACTGTATGTAAACTGGTCGACATGTTCTGCTGAAGACTTGGAAAAATAAAAATATATTCTAGTATAATTATATCGGTAGTTTAATTTACATACTTGAAACAAATAACTAGCTGTGACTTCGTCTGCAGCGCAGTTATAATTGTAAAAATAGTACGCATCTTCACTGCTAGGTGCTATACATTGCATCTCTGGAGTCGCCGCAGCGTAAAATGCTGAGCTGAACTATCTGCTGAAGGCATGGAAAGACTATTCTGAACTGATTACATAAAAACAAGCTGTTTGTTGCGACTGCGTCTGCAGCGTAGCTAGTAAAGTTACACCTACACACGTAGGCGCTCACATTTCACCTGTAGCGTAAAATGTTGATGAACACTGAAATGGCTGGATTATGAGCCTTTCACCAATTATCTGCGGAAGGCAAGGAAAGAGAAAAATATATTCTGACATGATTACGTCGGAAGTTTGATTTACATACTCTACATAAATAACTGTTTGCTGCAACTCTGTCTGCAGCGCTGCTAGTAAAAGATAGCACCTACACACGTAGGTGCTCACATTGCACCTCCGGAGTCACCGTAGCGTAAGATGCTGATGAATACTGAGCTAGCTGGACTATGAGCCCTTCACCAATTATCTGCTGAAGGCAAAGGAAAGAGGAAAATATATACTGACATGATTACGTCGGTAGTTTGATTTACATACTCTACATAAATAACTGTTTGCTGCGACTTCGTCTGCAGCGCATCTAGTAAAAGATAGCACCTACACACGTAGGTGCTTACATTGCACCTCAGGAGTCACCGTAGCGTAAGATGCTGATGAATACTGAGCTAGCTGGACTATGAGCCCTTCACCAATTATCTGCTGAAGACAAGGAAAGAGAAAAATTAATGCTGACATGTTTACGTCGGTAGTTTTATTTGCATACACTACACAAATATCTTGCTATTAGCTGCGACTTCGTCCGCTGTATAAATGAAGTCTAGAAAAAAAGTGAGATGTCTCAGGACACCACACAAGTGTGAATCGTCGTAATTAATTTGAAGACTGAAGCAGACGTTGGATATTGGATGTTGGACATCCAACATTGAACATTGGGGGATCGTCGCAACAACACCTGTCATCAATTTACACATGTGTTGAATTTACATGTCAAACGTTTTTGTTTTGTTCTTAATAATTGTGGTTAGCTTTTTATTTTTTATCTAAGCTTCGTTGGTAATATATTGACTGGAACTATGCTTACAATAGTAAGTATCCTCCGTCCAATGTGTGAAAGATCTTTATTACATGTAACTAAACAATAATATTATATTTAATTAGTAAATATGTTTATGTATAAAATGCATCTGATAAAAATTGGGCGTATATTACGCCTCTGCCTACCCCTTAGGGGATAAAGGCATGACAATATATATGTATTTACCTGTATATATCTTATTTAACGTCAATTTATTTCTGTAATTTAGGTCATTGTTAAAATAAGTTAAAACAATTTCATTACGCACTCTGTAGAAATGAGTACTGTCAAAATCTTGATGGACCCATTGTCACAATAGTGGAGACAAAAGATTAAAAAGCCCTGTTGGACCCATCAATGGAACTTTCCAATGGAAAAAACAGTCCTAAACCGAATAAAGTTGCCTGATCGAGTGCCAAAACGAAAACCATTGAGGTCAGTGGAACTGTTAAACAGCCCGCTGATTCAATACGAATTTCTTTGTAGTGGGCGGGTCACCACGTCTGGAATAGATGGCTATATATAAACAATACCTCCTGAGGATGAGGGTTACTTAAGGTACTACAAAACTATCATATAATTTACGTGTTTGGGTCATAAATGAAAATGCATTAACATTTCAAAAGGACATTGAAATTTTAGCAGAAATTTATGAGATTCTGTTCTGTGAAAGGACAATCAACCTGAAGCAGTAGAACAGTGACATTGTATACAGTTGGTGCTGTGTTAAAACGAATAGGTGTGAGTCTAGCTAGACAGCTACCCATGATAGAAAAGGGAAACCGTTATATTGTATTCAGTACGCACGACATCACTAAACTTCAGGAAGTAATCACTGTACATGCACCCTTAGAATATACGAGAGACACCAAAGATGCAATTTCAAATCTCTATTTATTCTAAGAGACAAACGCATTGGAATAAGGAAGACCTTGTCGACAAAGATATTACTAGTAGCATATGTGTTATTCTGATGTGTAAGCTATGTTATTGTAAAGTTTCATCAATATCCAATAGATATAGATTTTGAGTGAAAGAGTAACAAACATCCATCCATACTTACAAACTTTCGCATGTTAGTAGGATGTAATTGTATACTTTGGAAAAATAAATTATGTACAGTGTAGGTACAGATCTGACTGTCCTTATGTCTGTGGTACGGGTACTTACTACTTACTAGCAGTAGTCCATTGTCATAAGCTAATTTCAATGATTAGTGATGTTCTAAAGTTTTGTTATAGTTCAGGTACCTATTACATTATTAATTTTATAGTAACCTAAGTAATATCTTGGTGTATTCGCAGCCAATTCCAACCATACCTGACTTTCTTGAACTAACTACTTAAGCCGTGCCTCTGCACACGGCAGTCCTTGCTCACTTGGAAACAAATTGTAAACTCGAAACGAATAATGCTACATATAAATTAATATTATGTAATTACTAGAGGACCCACATTGTTTCGCTTGTGGCATAGTTCGAACTCCCATCGCACCTATTTAATCCAGTCGCTTATAAATTCTACAATAATGCATAAAATAACCGATTTTTCGACATTTATGACTAATGCTCTGCTCCCCAGGGTAGTAGTGTGATTATATATAGCCTATAGCCTTTCATATAAATGGTAATAATAATCCTTTCCTTTCATATAATCTAATACAAAAATATTTTTTTCAAATCCGACCAAACGTTCCTGATATTAGCGCGTTCAACCAAACAAACAAACTCTTCAGCTTTATAATCTTATCTTTTCGAGAAGTTACCTACCCGGCCGGTCCGGCAATAGACAGTTAGGCAGGGACCGTGTGGTTTTAGCCAGTTCGAGTCCGGCATGACATCCGAGGGGATTTCCACAGGAAAAAAAAACTAAAATAATGATAAAAACCCGACTCTTCTACATATTGGTATATTTCACTTTGATTGTGTGAAAGTGAATATCAATTGGCTTTTGATTTTCGGCATTATTGAGAGCGTGTGACCAATCAACACGGGGTTGGGAGGTCAGAAAGCAAAAGCCAACGTTATTGCCTCGTCCATTTGTCAGTAAATGCCATGGATCTCCAACTGTTATTTATAAGATAAATTCAAAATATATAAATGAAAATCGTATGATATAAATGTATGTGAAATAAAAACTATGATATCATTATTATAAATAATAAATTTTGCTATAATTATAATATTATATAAGTCAAATAAATATATTGTAAATAAGAATCCTATGAAGTAGGTGACGAATGTGCAAGTAATCTAAATTAAGTAAGTGTTGTAAAACATTGATCGAAAATTTATAAAAAAAATGTTAATTATATAATTAGATTGATGAATCTGCAAGAAGCAAAAGAAGCATGGATCGTGTAGCCTGGCGATCTGTCCTTTCTGACTACACCGTCAGGGATACATGTTAAAGATAGTTAGTTAGATTATATAATTAGATAACCTAAACAATTTGTAAAAATAATTTATTATGTAAATTATAGTTAGTAAAACTTGATCAGACTTTTTTAAAACTTGTAAATTATTTGTAATTAAATAATGAAAGTGGATCATCTTGACAATATGACTCCTTTTTTTATAGTGGTAAAGGATTAAAAATTGTAAATTTAAAATTTATCTTGTAAATAATCTAATTATGATGATATCCATCACAATTCTTCTTCATATTAGTGGGTTCCCAGTTGTTTCCAAAACTTATCTCGAATGGAACCTGGAGGTCAGTTTTATTTGTCTGTTGCGTTTGATTTTGAGCATTATTAGAAACAATTGCCGTTAGACCTCCGAACCATTGTCTCTTCATTCTTTCAGCAAGTGAAGTCGTTTTGGCCCCGGAAATGTTGATGAGACCCCTTACACGAAATCCCATTTTTATAAGATTATTCTTATGTATGTATATATCCTAATTTTGAAGAATTATTGATTCTATATAAGCATAACTATGAATTTATATAAAGATAAAAAAAGAAAATGAAATTTTCTATTTAGATTATAAAATCTATTTTTCCATTAATCAATTATTTTACATAATTATCAATTAAACACTTAAATATATGTATTGATTGTTATTAACAAATGTCTATATACGAGTATATCCTCCGCCTCCCTCATATATTTAGGTATTATTCTAACTATCAATGTGATCATTGAGACTATAAATATCAACACCGTCTAGGGATATTTTGGATTTACTCAATTTACTCAAAATTTATTAAAAATAACTAAGTATACATCCGTGCTACTAATGTTAGCCAACTACATGTATATATTTTTATTCAGCCCATTTTTCAGACTACACTCCAGAATAAAAGAAAATATTTTTTTTGTGTAAACAGATTTTTAATCAAATAAATTGGTGAAAAATAAGGAAAAATTATCTGTTTTTAACAGTTAAGTGAAAAATCAGTAGTCAGTAAAACCACCCATGACGTTAATAACGGTCCTGCAACGTTTTTTCATGCTTTGCATTAAGTTATCGGAATATTGTCCCAGGTCCGGCTAAGATGCAAAAAAGGTTTCTCTTCCGTCTCAATCTTTGCAAAGAAATTCCTCAAAGCCCTACTTAGGAGCTTATTCCACGCGTGTTCTATGGGGTTTAGGTCAGGCGATTGAGCGGGCCACCCTAAGACCAATACGTTGTGCTCCTGCAACCAGTTCGTCACCACTCTCGTTGTGTGCGAACGGGTGTTATTGTGCATGAGCGTGAATTCTTGGCCCATTTGTTGTCGATGGAGGTAGATTATTGGTACTAGCACCTCGTTACAGTACTTCCATCCTTCTGATCCAAACGAAGTCTGTTCTTCCACCAAAACGAATTCCTGCCCAAACCATAATTGTCCCGCACTGGTATGAATGGACTTCCTAAGGATGTTGCAACTGAGCTGCTTGAGGCAGCTCTGACGGCCAGGCACTCGCCAAACACGTACTCTACGTGTATCGGGATGGAAACCAAACCGGGTCTCATCAGAAAACAGTACTACAGACCACTGGTTGTCCTTCAAGAACAAATGTTCACGAGCCCACTCTCCTCCACGATTTCCTCGGCGTAGTGCTGGAGTACGAAGAGTCTGCGAGCATGAAGCATAGCTTCATGCAGCCTTCTCCTCACAGTTTGGTCTTGTTTGGTCGCTCACAATCAACTGGTGCTCTGACTGACCTCTGACTTTCTGACCAACTGCATGGCCGTACATCTGATTGTCTTCTCGCGGCAACTTGCAAAAATCGGTCTTGTCGTTGAGTGGTTAAGCGCTTCCCGCCTGGGTGTCTTTCAGCCACTTCACCAGTAGCACAAATACGTGACCAAAACATTGATATCACGTTTTGTCTTGTTCCAATCTCCTCAGCAATACTCCGTTGAGTAGCCCGGCTTGGAGCATGCCCACTGCCCTTAACATTTCGTCTCTTGTTAAACGGCGCGGCTGCATGATGCACACAATAACATTTATTCAAAATTAACCGATAACTTGTTATGAAATTTCAATTTGACACAAAGTAATAGCCAAAAACTAATGTAGGTAAATGAAACCTTTGGCCTTTGCTACCATTATTCCGCGTAAATCTTTTGTTTTTAATTTATTATTTCAAATTCAAATTTAGTATCGATCAAAAAGTTTTACCACATTTCAATTTCATCTTCTTTCTTTTTTTAACAAAATAAGCTTTTTTCAAAAGAATTTTACACTAGCCATTATTTTTTGAGTTTAAGAACTTTATACAAAAAATCCATAGGCGGTGTCGATGTTGTATGTGTGTATACTCGTACGTAGGTCACACTATAAGTTTTGCGTAACATAAAAAAACAACATTTTATAACCAAAATATTATGTTAATTGCTTTTCATAATACTCTCCTTTACATATTAAACATTTTTTTAAACGGGAGGACCATAGATCTGAAGGCATGTTTTGTACGTGCTGATTGAACGCTATCACTGCCTCTTCGGAGTTAGTAAAAGTGAAAACTCTTATCAAATCTTTGATTTTGAGGAAAATACAGAAATCAAAGGGTGCTAGGTCGGGGCTATGCGCAGGATGGGTGACGAGTTGTATTTTTTCGGAAGCTAAAAATGACTTTGTTTGGTTGGCCGTGTGTGAAGAAGCGTTATCATGATGTAGGAGAACGGGGCATTTTGATCGTCTTTCGCGAACTTTTTCTAACACTCTGGGTAAAGAAATGGTAGAATACCACTCGGCATTAACACACTTTTGATCTTCAAATGGAATTGTACAGATGGGTACCGTAGCTGAGAAAAAAACGCAATCTTTTTTTACCAACGTTTCTCGCCTGCCTCTCTTTTGTTGGCCTGTTCTCATTATCAAACACCCATTCACAAGTTTGCTGTTTTTTCGGGTTCAAAACAATAAATCCACGTTACGTCTCCTGTGACAATGTCATAAACAGCATTAAAATGTCCGTGGTCGTACTTCAGTAGCATATGTGAGCACCATTCCACGCGAGCCCGCTTCTGCTCCGCTGTTTGTTCATGAGGGATCCAACGACAACAAAGTTTCCGAACTATCAATTCTTAGTGTAAAATTTTCTGAATTTGGTTCATACCAATCCCCAATACTCCTCCAATTTACTATTAGGTAATCCGCGGGTTTTCTTCAATTAGCTGCTTAACAGTAGCCACATTATTCTCGTTGACGGCAGTTGAAGGCCGCCCTTCAAGAAGTTCGTCATGTAAAGAAACTCGACCTCACTCAAATTCAGAAAACCATCGCCTCACGGTCTTGCGGAAAGAGAAATCATAAAAAATCATCGCTCTAATTTAGTCGATCTATTATAGTTGCGTACGTAGAACTTCGATATGTCATAAAAAACAATTGACAAATGACTTCCCGCCAATTGTTTTTTTTAATTAATAAGAAGTTTGCAACGTTTCAAAAAATATAACATTCGAAATTCAAATAGTTCCGATTAGCTAGAAGTGCAAAACTTATAGTGTGCCCCATGTATTGTAAGTTTAAATAAATGTTCCTATTATAGGCACCTAAGTATATAAGTGGTTCTTTAAAATGTTTAATAAATAAATGTTATATAACTTACCTTTGTCTTTTAATGGTGACCTGTTGCTCGTGCTTTCTTCTCTTCATATTGGCGTATTCCCAGCTGCTTCCAAGCTAAGGCTTCAAAATAGAATAAATCTAGCTAGGCCTAGATTTCCAATCCAATAATTGACCGCTAGGAGCAGCTATTGTTTTGCTTTTGATTTTCGGCATAGTTGGGAGCAATTGTCGTCTGACCTCCTAAACCGCCTTAATAAAGGCACCCCTTCGTCCGTAGGTGAGCAGGTGGTGTACCGCTAGCAGGTCGTTTGGGCTTCTGAAGATCTTGATCACAATAGACAATAGGCGAAGGAGTAAGGTTTCGTGCATTCTCTGTACCACCATGATGTTACCAAGTTTGTTTTCCTCCTCTTATAACCCAGGATTATTCAAGCGAAGCGAGAAGAGAAACACATCATCGGGCCGCCAACTTGAGAGCCACTGATACTCGTAATAGACTTGTGGACTGTGACAGTGACTTTCACAGTCCACGAGTCAGGGTTTTCCATCGGGCGGGCGGCGTCACTTTGGCGATATAAACATAATAAAAGCTTGACGAGGTAATAAAACACTCCATCAAAAGCTTTAGTGTCATCAAAATCATGACATGTACTGCCACAAACTTAACCCCTGACTACCTACTCCTTATTTCAGTAACGTAACTACCTACCTGGAGTAGCTCAGACTACGGTACTTTAAACTGATATAAAAAATAAATTATAGTGTCGAATATCAAATTGAAACCAAAATTGTTTTAGTAATATTTTTTATTTAAATAATATATCTTTAATAATTAACATATTTCATAAAAAAATCTTTAATTTGAACTGAAGAGGCGAGTGAAGTGAGCCGACGAAAGTCTCTGTTTTAAGTCCACTAGGGAAAAATGCAATCGATGTCCGACCGTCCGTCCGTCCATTCAGTCTACAGGTCGCATATTTCATCGGATTTGCATCAACTTGGCATGGACTATCCTTGATGTAGCCAAAAACTTTTAGCGTGGGGGCTTTTCGATCGGAGGGGGGGAAGGAGGCAGGGGAGGGGTAATGGTCCCGTCATCTAATAATTATTAACTCACACATTAACCAAAAAAATGTTTAGCCTT
Organism: Thumatha senex; assembly: GCA_948477245.1. NCBI lineage: Eukaryota > Metazoa > Arthropoda > Insecta > Lepidoptera > Erebidae > Thumatha > Thumatha senex. Next base: position 10,908,278 of record OX419725.1, on the reverse strand, counting down.
TTTCCTCAATTTACTCCGAAGTCTACGGTTCACAGAACCACTAGAATAAATGAGATAATTATAAAAAATTACATCATATTAGAAACTTTATTCATTTATTTTTAATACTTATACATATACACAATGAACATAATCTAAAACATTTTTTTTAAATGCGAAAGTTTGTAGATTTGGATGTTTGTTACTTTTCACAAAATCTACTGAATGGATTTCAATGAAACTTTACAATAATATAGCTTACGCATCAGAATAACACTTACGCTACTTTTTATCCCGGGAAAAAGTTCCAGTGGGAGTCGGTAACGGGCAAACTTCACAACGCGTGCGTATTTTATAAAATTGCAATAGTCAATGTTCTTAATTTTTCATGGAACAGTGACCCTTATCACGAATTTTAATTTTTTCTCGGTATATATCGCAACAAATTGAAAGGAACGTCATTGACTGAAGGAAAATCAAAAAGTGTGTTTTTCGGCATTGTCCAGAACTGAATTCGTATCTTGATCGCTTCCTATTTCGGAATCAGATGCGGAGGTACGTACGAATGGCTGCTCAAGGTCCCAAGGTGCGTGTAGTGAGTATACCTACCAATACAAGATTTTCCCTCTCGCCAGAATGGTGCAGTAAGGACAAATACCAATAATAAAATTGAGAGAGGCTCCTTCAAAACCTTTTCTAAATTTAGCAGAACTAAAACTTGAAGACGCGATTGATAAAGTTGCTTTTTAAAGGCTCAAAAATACACAACGGAGAGCATTTCCCATCACAAATACATCGAGTGTACTCCTCGAGTCGCACAGCAATACTATACTTCTACTTTTGCTTAAAATTAGTGTTGTTTTGAACCCAGTTGCTTCTGAATCAAACCCAAGCCACTAATTTGAAAAAATAAAGGCAAAGAAGCCTGCGGTTTTCCTTTATCTGGTTTTTTGAAGGCGATATCATTTAGCTTCTGATATAGATTCTGAGCTCCGTAGCCTTCATCATTGCCTCATCCGTTAGTTAGCAGGTGCACCGCTAGCAGATTAGATCACTTGAACACGAAGAAAATGGTAGAACCCGTTACACCCAACCTCTTTCCCTTCCAAACACTTTTATGAAATATACCTAACCTCTTCCTACCCCCTCTTAAATTCTACCCCATCTGACAATGTCATAAACAGCATTAAAATGATCTATTATAGGTATAGGTGTGGGTGTGGGAGAATGGAGTGTAATACAGATTACACTCCATTCTCCCACACCCACACCTCCAACACCATCACCACATTCAAAGATCGAGTAAGTCAGAGAGCATCCCTTAGCCCGACGTACTCAAAATCTTTAACACAACCGACTAACACAAAACAAAACTCAATATACTTCTTACTTAACATTCACCCTTAATCCCCGAACGGGTGGCAGAGGCATTTTATACGCCAACATTTCACCGTAAGTATTTTTGTCCTACGTAACAGGTGGTAATTGCTATGTTGAATTGGACAGGTGCAGGTTGTGGCTGTTGAAAAATGTAATAGTAAAAGTTTACTTACCTAAGCAAAAGTTAGGGTATGTCATTAATAAAACAATAATTTTAATTAAACAATATTAATATTTTTATAAAACACATATTAATTTCTTAACACACATTATATATTAATCCCGTAGGTACACTCTTATTCTGAAATGAGCACATTTATTATTAGTATATCATATTACTACTGCCTGAAAATAAGTTGCATTTTGAAATTTATTCAACACAATCTGTAATCGCAATTTCGCAAATTAATTCGCATTGTAATGTTTAAATTTAAACCATTTGATATAAAAATATCTGGTAAGTAGGCATCTCTTAAATATAAATTTCTTAAAAATATATGTTATATATAAGTTCCTGTAGTAAGTTATACACTTATTATATTTATGTTAAAATTGGGTTTTTTTTATTCAAGGGTAATTTTTTTGGTAATTCTTCTTCATGGGGTTTCAAAATTTGCAAAATCGAGTTGGACATGGCGTCTCTGAATCTTCAACTGAGCCATTCTTCGAATCTTCTTGTATGAATACTGAACCATATGTTTCACATTCCAATATTGATTAGATAGGTACTGACATTTTGGTATAGGCACCTAAGTACTGCAAATAACACTATGCAGACATAGATGACACGCACACCATTAAAACATATAATCACATCGAGAAAACTAACAGACCAGCTTCAAATTCCATTTACATTTCTAATTCAGACGCTTCAGCCAGTAGATCTGAAATATTCTTCTCTAATTCGTCAACTCGCATGCTCATTTCGTCAATTCTGCTGATGATTTCATCAGTCATTATTTGAAAGTTATTCTGCATATTCTGAAGAAGTGACTGGACATATTGTACGAGTTCCTGAAAGGTTTTGGGTTCATCGTCAACTGGTGTGTACGTACCTGTGTCTGCATCAGACATATCGGTGTTAGAGGTTTCAGTATTTTCTTCAGCCATTGCTGCTGCTTTTGGCACTTGAACAATATAAAAATTCTTATTTCATGATTAAAATTTGAACACGTCTACCATGTGACAGGATATTTTTTTAATGATGAGAACGCAATTGCGCACTCCTGATAACCTTGATTTACACGGCGCCGAATCTCGACCGAGTAGAGTTACACGCCTGCGCCCTACGAACAACCCTCTCTCCACTAACGCCCTTAAATTAGCATTATTAATCTGAAGTTATCCTACTAGATGTCACTGCACCTAAAACTTTACAGTCACTTCTAAATATTTTGAACTAAAACACTCGTACTTGTTACACTTATTTATTACTTAAACCTGACCGGTTTAGCCTTACGGCATTTTCAAAGGATTTTTTATTCTTGTTTCGCTACTTTTCGAAAAATGTCAGAATATTTTATCAATTTAATGCCTACCTACAGATGTAGGTAATAGCGAGGGTTTCAGATAGAGCGGAGTCTATGAATGATTAGTGTCTACTAAATATGTACTATACCTTCTTAGCAATACATATCATGGAAGCAGTGGGATACTTACCCACGTTTGAGATTTACTTATTGAATTTGAACTGCTGCAGGGAGATGACCGTTGCCCCTACAGCATTGAAGGAACAGCGTATGGTTATAGTCCTTTTAACTGTGACATATACTCATCACTGTAGCTTCCACTCGTTAAAAAATAGGCCTACCTTTTGACCAGTTAAAGTAGATACACAAGTAAATTGACTTTTGTAATTACTTGTTTCAAACAGATTGTTTGAATACTAGCTCTCCCGCTGTTTCTCACTTATAACTCTCATAGAAAAGTGCGATTCAACGCAGTCAGATACAGATCGACCTTACCATAGAAGCACTTACATTCGGCTCACGATTTTCATTTCAAAAAATGGTGAAACAGGTGGTTCACTAAGAGATCCGTCTACCTTACATAAAAGTGTTCGTAGCCTCAATAGTGTTCTGTAAACGAATACGAGCTACTTTACATCTAATGGTACCGTCAGTACTGAGATGAGTGACGACTATGGCACTTCATTGTCTCCTAGCCTAGGAGCGCAACTCAAGTCGTTGGGTATTAGGTGATAGTGTGGGCGGTTTGAAATTTGACAATAGCAGGTGGACTTGGACCGTCTATCTCTATGGCTATAGTGTCGGTAGCGTGCAGTGTTAAAGTGTTTGCAGTACATAGGCAAGGGTAACGAGGTCATTTTCGATCGAGTGACGCGTATGTTTGTTTGTTACATTATGTATCTATGACATGTACATACATATAGTCACACCTTGGCAGAGGCTTATTATACGCCCACATTTCACCATATGCCATTTGTGCCACGTAATAGGGGGAGAGCCCATTGCCGTCATTGTAACCTTATTAATTTAAAAAAATATATTCTTCAATTCGGGATGCTTACAGGAATAAACCTTGACCGAAATGAAATACAATAAAGCACATCTAATTTAAAAAATATATATTTTAATAAAAGATAATATTATAAATTTCTTTCTCAATAGAGCTCTTAGAAAGATCATCGGTAACATAAAACAATGTTCTGGTTTTCATACAATTATGTAGGTAGTATATTACTATCACACTGTTCTTAAAACTGTTCTAGTTTTTGGTTCCAATTCACACAAATTGTATGTACTGTTGACCCCTTCAATACACGGGATCTATAGCATATATAAATAAATATCCATCACGCCTTATCCCCGAAGGGGTGGCAGAGGCATATTATATGCCCACTTTTCACCGTGTGGATTCCTGTCCCACGTAATAGGTGGTGAGCCCATTGCCGTGTTGAAATAGACAGACGCAGGTTGTGGCTACCTGCTGTTGAAATTTTCAAGCCGCCCATAAGGCCTTCAACCAGGCTTAACGACTGCCATTTTACTGGCAACCGGGACCAACGGCTTAACGTGCCTTCCGAAGCACGGAAACGCTCGCAAATGTAAATACCACAAAGTGGTCACCCATCCGAGGACCAGCCATAGTGAAAGTTGCGTAACTCAGTGATCGTATACTGTAAAATAACTCAGTATCGCCAAGAATTATTAATAAATGTTTCCCAAGTGATAGTATGTATGTTTAATACACATTAAAAAATACACACACAATCTTATTATGATTAAAATTAAAACTATGGAATGATTTGAAAAAAAATTTTTGTACATATCAAATTATATTTTAAACTAGTTAACGCCCGCGGCTTCGCCCGCGTAGAGACGTTTTCCCGTTCACGTTTTCCACAGGAACTTGTTCCCGGGATAAAAAGTAGCCTATGTCCGTCTCCTGGCTCTAAGCTACCTCTCCACCAATTTTCAGCCAAATTAGTTCAGTGGTTTAGGCGTGAAAGCGTAACAGACAGACAGACAGAGTTACTTTCGCATTTATAATATTAGTAGAAATTTCAATATATATAAATTGGAACAATCGATGGTCTCGTTAAAATCCGGTAGGTACATATTTGACGCGCGACGATCCAAAGCATGTTGCAGAGCAGTATGTCGGAGAGGCGCGTGGCGACTGTCCTGTCATACTGTAGTATTTTTTACTGTGATTGTGACGAACTAACGTTTAATTATACCTACAATGTTTGACAAAAATCAGTGGTAATCGTAATTAAATATAATAAATAAATATCGTTGGGACAACTCACACAACGCCATCTGATTCCACACTAAGCAGAGCTTGTACTATGGTAACCAAACATGATAAACATACTTATATATTTCTGAATACACACATATTATAGATAAATATCACCCAGACACAGAATAAACCATCGTGCTCATCACACAAAGTTTTATCCTGGGTGGGAATCGAACCCACGAACTCTTGCGTAGCAGTCGGATACACTCCCACAGAGGCAGTCAAAATAAAGTCAAAAATGTCATAAATTAAATTTAAGCAACATTGAGAAGGTGCGAAATACAGATAAGATGCTTATTACACAAACTGAAAGATTCAGTATCATGGTTTTGTACTAATCTATTTGTGGTTTTTATTTGTCGTAGTCTTAGTTTACTACCTAATTAAAGTTAATTAAGTTTGAAAAATATACAATATGGTTTAAATTTAAATAAATAACATAAAATATAAGTAATTTCAAAATATCAAAAAAAAATATCTCCCTAATTTTGGGGTAAATTTGAAAACCAATAGCTGCATTGCAAATGTTATTCTTTTTAATATATTAAGTTCTGAGTGTTTAGTGTGATAAGTTCTATCGAGTACGGTTAGACAGCGCGTTCTGAATTCCATACAAATTCGCGTTAACGCAGTTACCGTAGGCGGTAAAGGTACTCGCAATAACTGAACTAGGCAATCAGTTGTAGCCTTTAAGATGACGTGAAAACAACGGTATACCTTAATAAGTAATTTAAACCTTATTCAATTAATAAATGATATTTTGATAATTTTGTTTCGTTTGAAATAAAAAATATTAGTTTCAAGACCTTTTTGTGAAGCATTTGAAATTATATAGATTTAAAGTTGTCCCATTGATATCAGAATAATATTACTCAAGATTCACGTAGAGAATTGTGGCAAGGTACGATATCAGTATATTAAATAATGTTATGCTAGCAAAAATCATTGAATTTTATTATAAAACTGGTAATAGTATTATGTACTATAATTATTTCAAATGAAAAATTAAGTATTAACACATAATATATTTGTTAGTAATCGCGTATGGCTCAAATTCCAGGGAAAGTGTGATCAACGACTCCTGCGACCTTTTGACGTATTGGAATACACACATAAACAAACGTTTGTAATATTTGCCACACTATGAGTATGTGTGTAAGTGTAACACACGTCTATACAACACAATCACATGTCTATACAATTTATAAAATAATATTTTTTTATATTAATATTGTGGGATATTTTTACAAAGCGCCATCTACCCAAACTCAGCTAATATAAATTTGTGCTACAAGATATAAACATACTCTATATTTCCAAATACATACATATTATTTATAGAAAACACCCAAACTCGGAAACACACATAGGTGGATACACATATATTTTTACGGCCCAGGTTCGAACTCGAGACCTCAGCGCGGCAGGCGTATATACCCTACGTCACCGAGGCAGTTTTCAGAATTTACAAAGTGTGTAGTGGTTGGAATAAAGATATTGCGGAGTATGATCTAATAATGCCACATTCCTTTAATCTCCCACAAAGTCAATAGTTTAAAAACTACTAATGTAATGTTACTTTATCATATCATATTATGATATTGTCGGGACCGTCACAGTTAGATCTCGTTACACTACAGTTGAAGTGCGGGATTCAGCATGAGGTTTTTTTTTGTCTCGGAGAATGCGTTTACGCGCCGCCATTCCTACTGCAGGGGCAGCAGAAATGGTGTGTGGGACTCCCGGCCTAATGGGGGCCATCCTACCCACTAAACCTCGCGGTGTTCCGTCTTCTTCCCAACCGGGTCGCAGGATAGGCCTGAGGGCTATTCACTGCGACCCAGCTAAGGGAATGCCCCAAGATGAGGCTCTCCTCGGGGGATGAGGCTCTCCGACAAGTGTTCATACTGTATAATATTACTAAGTACTGTGATTGTGACGAACTAACGTTTATTTTATACGATTAGGTATAACAGTACGTAAAAGTTGATCAAATTACTGTACAAGTATAGTATAACATCAATTACAATCGTAATTACCTTATAAATAACTATAAGCACAATAGTAAAGGATCGAAAGAGAGACATTATCATTATAAAATCCGGTTGATTATAAAAGTTTAGTGAGAAAACAAGCCCAACACTATTGCGGGGATTATTTTGTATACCCCATAGTTAGTATATACAGGGTCATTTGTAAAACACCAGCAACCTGCTAGGACTAGGTAGAAAAATATATATGAATATTTTTTATATGAATATTTTAATTTTTGAAATCGTTTTTAATATATATATAACGTTTTCCAAAATTAAAAAAAAGAATATCAAATATTATTTATAGAAAACACCCAAACTCGGTAACACTAATAGGTAGATTACACATATATTTTTACGGCCCAGGTTCGAACCCAGCGCGCGCGGCAGGCGTATTTACTACCACTTACGTCACCGAGGCAGTTTTCAGAATTTACGAATTTACGAAGTGGTGAGAAAGGAGGAAAGATATCGCGGAGTATCTTTTTGACATATTATTATATTTTTTTAAATATAATAATATGTTAAATTTCGCTGTTATTTCATGTACTGATTGACTCAACGCAACTCGTGAATATTACAGGGGATGAGGGTGGGCCAGTGATCGCTCCTTTGCGCTTGACCTTTGTCAATCGCCATTATGTGCGCACGTCCATCGTTCATTCATCGGAATGTAGTATGTGACTAAAAAAAAACTCAGGAGTTCTCGTAAGCGAATCCAAGAGCGTAAACCTATGACGCAGCTTAAAGGTTTAAGGTTCAATGTATTATACTACCCGTTTTGTAACAAGTTGCCAAAAGTGGTAAAACAAACGTTGTTGGTTATGACCTTGGCTATCCACTCTTAGCTGGTTGCTGGTGTTTTACAAATGACCCTGTATAAGTATAAATTAATACGTTCTATTATACATCAAATAAAGAAGTCAAACATGTCGAAATTTTACCTGCATACTTAGCCTATCATTTCGTTATAAAAAATATTCATAGCTTCATAGATAACTAGATGCGTAAATGTGTTTCCGGTAGGAAGATGTTTTCCCGGGATATAAACTAGCATTTTTCAGAGTGTCCGGGGTATCAATGCGAACAAAATGTTATTAGTAAAAAAAAACGATAGATGCCACTAGTAGTGTCAAATTATAGGATACACAAAACAATAATCTTATCTAGCTATTTAAAGTCAGGTAGCAGTCAGTCAATCCACTGAATGCCTACGACGTGCAAGAACGACAAACAAAATATACACTTTCTCATTAATAATATTAGGATAGACATCAATATGAAGGGAGTGAAGAATAATAGGAATGAAAGGAAGAAGCTACAGTCGCCGACCACAAAAAAAATTGGCACATGGGCAAGTGGTAATAGTCTATTGGGTTAAAGGTTAAATGGACTGAGTGACTTGAGTGGACGAAGATCAGGTCTGGCATTTTAATTTTTACATTTTATTTATTATTACCATTTGTGTACACACCCAATGGACATGTACAGCAATGGTAAGAATGACCCTAATGGGTCATGCCAAAAATATGTTCTTGACACAGAATGGTGTCATAGACTATTTTTTTATACCACTGAGGTGGCAGACTAGCATACGTCCCACCTGATGGAAAGTGGTCACCATAGCCTATGGACGTTTACAACACCAGAGGCATTTTACGAATTTTGTCTACACTTTTCAATCTGTACATGACTGATCTCACTTTATAAAGTGTGGGTGTGTTACCCACACTTTATAAATTGAGATCTTGTAACTGCACCACAAACAGGATTATTATTTTTATGTATATATATTAGTATCTTATACTAACGGAATCCCAAAGAAAGTATAATAAATTAAGCTAACAAGACCAGTGAGGATTGCACCCATTAGGTCCTTAACATAAAGTTAAATAAACAAGCGTCTTGTCGATGGTGGTTTCCTAACACAGTTTAAATTATTTTAAACATTATAATTTTATACTTAAATATTATAAATATTTATAATTTATTATAATGTCTCGGAAAAAATAATATTTTCAACAAATCAGAGAGCATAACGCGCTAAAAAAAACTGTAAAAAAAGACATAAAATAACGGTATAACAAACATCTTATTTAAAAAAAATGCTATTAGAAATAATAGGTTATTGCAATTATCATACACATATTGAAGAACACAAAAATTGTAACACACTGCAATTGTCTAAAACGCTAAAATATTCTGTCGACATCATTTTTCTGCCACACGCTTAGCAGAACTCTTTCCTTTGCTGTAAAACATGTCCATGAATAAACCTGGAACAGAAAAAATATAGTTTAATACTGGCACTATCATTAGAGAAGTGTGAAAGGGTGAAGCACTCGCGGTCCCGCGGCTTCGGTGTTCTGTAAGCGTTAACCAACTTTCGGTATGGTTGAGCACTTTGTGGCATTTACATTTGCGAGCGTTTCCGTGCTTCGGAAGGCACGTTCAGCACACTGTCACTGGCAGTGATATGGCAGTTGTTAAGTCAAGTGAAATGCCTTATGGGCGGCTTGAAATTTTTTAACAGCAGGTAGTCTCAACCTGCGTCTGTCTATTATCAACACTGCAATGGGCTCACCATCTATTACGTGGGACAGGAATACACATGGTGAAAAGTGGGCATATAATATGCCTCTGCCACCCCTTCGGGGATAAGGCTTGATAGATAAATAAATAAGTTCGAAAGGGGTATCGCTATTATAGTACGCACGTAGATATATAGAGGAAGCGAGATAAGACATGGGGAAATGATTTATGACCCAATGATTCAGTTTATAACGTGGTTACTATAGCACAATTTGGCATCATTACATATCGTGCAAAAATGGACGGAAGCAATCTTTTTTTAAATTTACATCAAGTCGATGTTAAATTCGTATTTTTTTAGATCTCTGAATATTAGTTATTTGTGAACAGTTAAAACTACTCAAAACGGTAAGCAATAATACTTACATTAAGTTGCTGTAAGTTAATGTAATTCTACATAAATAAAAATGTATGTACACGCATGTATTCGCAGCGACTGCGCCAAATTGGTTAATTCTTTTATTGAGTTCGTTATGGTCAGGACAGGGCTCGAGTAAAAAAATACAAAATACAACATATTTTTGTGTTTTAGTATCGTGGAGGCATCGTGTGCATGTCTCTGTTAGTGTATTAGAGCGCATATAAGTCGAGAATTTGCAAGAGATGAGCATAAAAGAAGGATTCTTGAGTAAATTGAGCAAGAAATTTAAAAAAATTAGATGAAGTATGTGAGATTGAAGAAGTTGCGATTGATGTGTGTGGGGTAAACAAGAGAAGCCAAGGATGTAAGGGAGAATGTGTGTAGAAGTACTAAAGGCATTGTCTGATAAGTTTTGGTGAAACGTCAAAAGGTCTATTGCATATTTGGAGAGTAGGAAAAGGCCTATAACAGAGTGGTGAGGAATGAACTGTGGTCAATACTGGCCAGGTATGGAGTAAATCAGCCACTTTATACAAGCACTGAAACCTCTCTATGTGGGCTCTAGTGCTTGTATCAGGATCAACGGAGCTTGCAGACTTTTTTCACATTGAAAAAGGTGTGAAACCTATACATGGACAGTTGCCTGAAACAACTACAAGAGAGTACGTTTGGTCTAAAAATGGATGAACTGACTGTCCAGTGCCTCCTATACGCTGATGATCAGGTATTACTAGCATAATCGGCAGAGGAGCTGCAGTTGATGGTTATAGGCAGCAAATGAAGAGAATGGAGCCATATACAACTTTATGAGCAGTCAGAAAGTGTCTAAGAAGGCAAGACTGGCTGTACATAGAGGAATGCTGGTCCCCACACTTATATATGGAAGTGAAAGTTGGGTGTGGCAGAAAACGCATATAAGTATATTTTGTTTTGCAATTAATGCAGTTAAAATGAGAAGTATGCGAAGTATAGCTGGATTGAAGTTAATGGATAAAGAAAGGAAAAGCGCGATAAGGGAACATTGCGGTAGGGACGCATGGAGAGGGTGGATAAAAAACAGACTGACGAAGCAGATTCAGGTGGCGAGAGTGAGTGTTTTACTGGTAGGGGTCGACCTCGGCGTACGTATCTCAATCAAATTGGAGATGTTTTGGAAAAAGGCCAAGTACCCTTAATCGGCGAGCGTGTATGAATACACTTATGAAGAAGAAGCGAAAGTTGTAGGTCAGGTCGTAGCAAGTGTAAAGCTATAGTCTCTTTCTACCCCGATGGGAGACAGGCTTGATAATATGTATGTATGTTTAGTATTGTATTTGCAATATTCCGCTTTTCAAATATTGTAAGACACGAGACACCGCCAAGACTGCTTAGCAGCAATGGAGCTTGCACGTTCAGCTCAGCCTTTTGTAGTTCAAACGCAACCAAACAATTGCGCGATGCAGAATTTTAATCGTGTTGTTATTTGCAAACAAACCAGCAATGGGGAAGTATGGAATCGGGTTGTTCGTTCAGCAAAGTGCACTCGTCCCATACACTTACACATTGCTCGATTTGTCTGCAAACAGACACCACGATTAGAATCATGCATCGCGTTATCATTTGGTTGCGTTCGAACCACAAAAGGCTTAGCTCCAGGCATTGAGTAGTTGAAAAAGATATAGAGCTATTGAATGGGCTATACTGAAAGCTGAAAATTTTCAAGGCACTGCCATAGTCCCATTCTGGTACAATGCCAGGCCAGTCAAATTGGCTTAAAATGGAAAAAATCTAAATCATAATGACTTAGAATAACTGGCAAAATGTCTTCTAGATTTTATAAGACAAATGATATTGGAGTGCGGCATGACATCTTTTATATCTAACTCAATTTATTTTACTTGAATTTTACGAGTGATAGAAATATCCGTGAAATCTCTTGGTACAGAATGATTCATAGCGCGCGGTATGCTTTCCTACTCTTCTCACGGCAAATTGCACGGTTTTTAGAATCCCATGTAGTAAGGGCGAGCAGCGTGCATTTTATTGACACGGTGAGATCAGACACTTGACCGCAAAGAATTTGCTCCAAAGTAAAACGATGAAAACTGCTTAACCACGGTGGGCGAATGTAGGAAACTAGTGATATTTATAGGGAATCATGCCGCTATGAATTTGATAACTCCGTTCTACAGACGATCTAATCAAATCCCGCGGTATCAATGGAAACAGCTCTATATGCTATTGGGAATTGAAGCTAATCTATAGTAATAATTTGTTTGGTTGAACGCGCTAATCTTAGAAACTTATTGGTTTAAATATAAAAATTATTAAGGAAGGTTTTAGACTATAAAGCTATACTTCTACCCAGTAGAGTGGAGAAATTATCATAAATGTCCATAAATCGGTCAAGTTTCAATACATATTTTCTAATTAATTAATAAAATAAAATGAAAATGAATTAAAAAAAAGAAAAAGACAATATCTTTATTCAAATAGGTCATAAAGTAACACGTATGATCGTCAAGATTAATGCTTCTACATTTACTGTCAGATTCACAAGGAAATGGAGCTTGAGAAAGATCCTGGCAATAAAATTCATGGCCCCTATTTTCTAATAGCCTGTAGTTTACATAATGAGTCAAAGCTGGTGCAATAATTTTATAACACAAATCAAATATAATTTATAGGTGCACCAATTTTCAAGGTACTTATCTGTACCTAGTAATTAAAAAAACCAGTCACTTTATACAATAAAAAAAATACTCGTTATACTCGAATGATCTAAATAGCTCGAGCGAAAGTAAGCAACTTACTCCTATTTCTATGTATCATTGAAATGATCATTAATAGTGTACATAGGCACTCTTCAAGAGAAGTGTCTTAATTTCCACTATGAATTTATGTAAAGTAAGGTTTATAAAGGAATTTTATTAAATAGTAATCACTAGAATTCCTACAAAGGAGTCGTGAACCTTTTGTAAGCAATGATAATGATGTATTTAATGAATTAATAAATATATATCATGTGCTCATTGTATTAACGTATGTTCTGTTTACTAACATGATATTTGGAAACATTATATGCCATTTATTTTTTTATATTTTCTTTATGAAATTTTTGAGTATGCAATTTATAAATTGCATGTATTTGTAAAATTTCGAAATTATGAGATGTATAAGTTAAATGAAAAGAAGAAAGAAAGAAAGAAGCCAGTAAGAAAGTGCTACGGGGGTTCGAAGTATGCCACGGGTAAAGCTACGGGGCACAGTTAAGAACATATAACTCTTAATATTAAAAGACTATAGCGAGCAATGGCTATATAAATTAGGTGCAACCTTGTTTGTAATATTAAAGCAATATTCATCAATACTGTATAGTGTAATACCTGAGAACACCAGCACAGCTCCTAACCACTGCCTTGGCAGTAAAACGTTGCCGAATAATATCACAGACGTTAGTACTGTAAAGAACTTCCTAGTAGTAGTCACTACTGAACAAGGGAGCGGTCCGAATTCTGCTACCTGCAAAGTAAATTAGGTTTCGTATTTAACATACCTACATACATATAATCTCAACCTATGGTGACTAAGGAACTCCATCAAGATCTCCGGGGCCCAAGCAACCTATCCTGCTAGCGGTGGACCTGCTAGCGGTGGACCTGCTAGCGATGGACCTACTGACTAACAGACGTAGCAACAACGCAGGAGTATTTATCAGGTGTCAGGTAAGGCGGGAGTCGCTTTCAACAATGCCAAATATCTAAACGCCACTAATACTAGATCGTTCAATAAATCCCGAGACTAATTTGAAAATAGCGTATATATTAAAAAATCTTTTTATTTTTAAAAAGTACTGGCCTTCAATAAAAGATATGTGTAAATTTTTTAAAAATGGAACATTAAATATTGATTTTGCAGACATCTAAGTGACGCTACGCTTGTAGTTTCGATACAATGGAAAAAAAACGAGTTTCGCGTGTTGATAAAACATTGTTTTAATGGGAAAAACACAGCAATGGCTTATAAAATGTTATGCAGGATCTAAAGCAATCATTTGTCGGTGGTATGCCGACTTCAAACGCGGTCGCATGGACGGGCTCAGATGGGCGACCGCTTTGTGGCATTTCCATTTACGATTGTTTCCGTGCTTCAGGAGGCACTTTTAGCCGTTGATCCCGCTTGCCAGTAAACTGGCAGTCTTTAAACCAAGTTGAAGGTCTTAAGGTTTATTGAAAAATTTCAACCGCCCCTTAGCCGGTAGCCTCAAACTGCGCCTATCCATTTCAACGCGGTTACGGGCTTACGAAATCAATAATGGGCGTAAAATATGTTTCCGCCAACCCCATCAGCTATAAAGGCATAACTGTATGTATGTATATAGTCTGCTATTTACGATAAAATTGCAGCATCAGCGTGACCTTGGGAGGGCTAATCAAAAACCAATAATCGCTTTTTTTACTTTGCATCTTATACCTCAGCTAGCAGCCACAGATTATAGGCAAGAAAATGACCAGAAAACTATAACGAATCCTACAAAGCCATGTGGCTTTTAAAGATATTATAAAGGCATTACTTACCATAAAGAAAATAAACATTTGGCCTAGCGCTCCAACTAAGGCAAAGACTATGAGGTAGACTATAACCTCTGGGTATAGGGATATGAAACTGATGAACTTGAATATTTCACCACTGATCAGTACGCCTACAGACAGGATTAGTGATGACCTGTAACCAATAGAAAATACTATGCAGAGACTTTATAAATATAAATATATATACTCATTGCCAATACGCATTACAGGTGAAGAATTTGTGGCAACGCATTAGGTTAGGTTCCGATAATCTGATATTACGATAGCCACGGCGCGGCGTGACCAAACAAATCGAGTTCAGTTCGGTGTGACCTTGGTACAGTCTATAAAAATGCAGTATTTGCACCTTCACTAAGTCTTATACGTCAACTGTTAGAAGTTTGTTCATGAAATATGCAACAATTGCAATTTGGATGTGTAATCGATGTCGCCAGCACATATTTCCTTTCGAATAATAATTATAATATTTTGCTATCACATTATAAACACGTCATCACGGTCGAAAAATTCTGTCTTCCAAAATAAAGGAATTTCATCGCAGGCGAAGCTAAGGGCGCAAGCTAGTACACTAACACTACACAGAAGTAACAAGACTAACATGTAAACGAGTAGGTACATAAGTCACCTTGAGAACTACCATAACGGTGTCGAAATAAAAGATAAGAATTTTTCTTTAAGTGGAACGATACCTAACGTTTTACTAAAGTTGTGAACAGTAGGTACCATCTCCCACTATCGTTGTCGACCAAAAACAGTATGGTAATACATTCAATCGCTGCGCTGGCGGCAAAACACGCGTTCGCTTATAGTATCGCTATCTAATTCGCTCAAAAAAACAAACAAATATCGTTCGCTAATAGCATATTTCATACTTATATTACACAATTAGTTTAGTAAAAGTATAACATACCACCCATTAGTATTCAACATCATGGCATATGCGGAAGGTGATGATTCGCTCTTGATGCGTTCCTGAAAAGCAAGATAGCATGGTGAATGTCGCATGTTTCATGAAATCTGTCAGTGGAGTAAAACTTGTCATCAAAATCTTAGTGAACCACTTTAAAACCGATGATATAAAGACAGGGTGGTATGGGAAATATTGCAACTGCACTCCACATGGAAGCGGTAGTTTCCTTTATAGATTCGCTCTTACACGTATCGCTAACTCTGAGGATAGTCACAGCAACACCACAGCCGAAAGACATAGGTTTACTCTTTATACTGTGGCAATACTATGGCTATTGTGACCGAATTAAATCTAGTAAGGAGGTGACAAAAAAGGCGACGGCTGGCTGAAAACCGAGATTTTTCAGCGGCATATGTAAACTTTGTGGAATTTACATTTGCGAGCGTTTCCGTGCTTCGGAAGGCACGTTAAGCCGTTGGTCCCGGTTGCCAGCAAAATGGCAGTCGTTAAGACTGGTTGAAGGCCTTATGGGCGGCTTGAAACGTTTCAACAGCAGGTCGCCACAGCCTGCGCCTGTCCACTTCAACACGGCAAGGGGCTCACCACCCGTTACGTGGGACAAAACTGCATACGGTGAAATGTGGGCGTACAGTATGCCTCTGCCTACCCCTTCGGGGATATAGGCGTGACAATATGTAGATGTGTAAACTAACAATACAATTTAGAGTACTACCTATGGTAACTATTTTGAGATATTTTTCAATATCACGCTACCAAGCCATAATATCACGAAACAAGTTATTAAAAACAATTCTGTGGTAACTATTGCATGGCAAAATTTATAAACATTTTGAATCAGGTTAGCAGGCATGTGCCAAACCAATTTGCCAAAGACAATTTTTATTTTCAAAGTCGGTTATGGCGACCTATGGTGCCTAAAGATCACATCTTTTCTACCACTCTAGGTCTCCAGTTGACTCCTGTGATGTCCGAAGTATATTCTTCTCTACAGAATTTAAATTATACCAAATAATAACTGCCCTCATTATCAACATAATGTCTTGTGTCATATGTTGTGTGCAGTAAAATACTTTAGTGATATTAACACTAACAAAATAGTTGACTATTTTTTAGAGTTTCATAAAACAATAATATGGGACAATTAAGTGACTAAATATTGAGAAAAAAATACCTGTACTGCACCAGTCAGCCCATCCATGAGTAAGGATAGACAGAGCAGAAGTTCTCCAATGCCAACACCCTGAGATTCCTCAATTTTCTTGTTGCCTTGATCCTTGTACATAAACATTACTACACCGACTACAATTAGCAGAACAAATAGATATTTCTTAAGTGGATAAGATTTGTGACCAATCAGAACACCGAGTATCATTACTGGGATGGGCTTTGCTGCTTTGCCAACCACCTGAAAAGTTCAAAAGATTTTCGGTTGTTTTTCGATTTTCTTTTTTGTCTGCGCTTGGAATACTTAAAAAAAAGAGACTCATAAATTAAGATAGGTGATAAAATAAATATAGGCTATAGTTACACCTGTACCGTGAACCCAGTAAAAACCTTTATTATAATCAAATAAAAATAAAATAAAAATGTCTTTATTTTGAAAAGACCATTTTACAAAATGTCATACACTAAAACTAAAGAAAAAAATTGTATATTTAAAGTGACCACCGGTTCGGAACGCGGCCCACCTGAGAAGAACCGGCAAGAAACTTAGGAAGGCTTTTTTTTTGATGGCCTATTTACAATTTAATATATTATGACTATAATATTTTATTTGCCAGCAGATCATTTCCAGGCATCCCTGTCCTGTAAATAGTCTTGAATAGAGTAATAACCTTTTTCACAAAGCTTTCTTTTAATAACTAAAAAAAAACTAACTATCTTCACGCTGTATCCCTGACGGGGTAGTCAGAGAGGACAGATCGCCAGGCTTCGCGATCCATGCATACTTCTTTCGCTTCTTCGAGATTCATCAATCGCTTCATACACGCACGTCTGGGTATCCGAGTACTTTTGACCTTTCCGTTTTCTTTTAATAAACTTTTTAAATTTATTTAATGGTAAATTTCTCTGGTCACAGGGAAGCTTGTTGTAAAAGCGTATACAGTTACCCTGGAAATAATCGCCAATCTTATGCAGCCGACTGTGGTGAACTAAAAGATTGTTTTTATGTCTAGTGTTTATATTATGTATATCACAGAGTTTAGTAATGGACTAGCAGATCTTCAGATCTGTTTATATATAGCTTCTGTTTTTAATGTTTATCCAGTCTGTTCTTAAAAGTATTCACCAATTGAGCACTTCTTAGTTTCAGTAAGCCTATTCCACATATCCACACTTGATTTGGCAACAAATGGAAAATTATGTAAATTATGGAAAAATGGAATTAGGAATTGCACCTGCACTTTTACCTGCACAGTAGTGAATTTCTTTGAGATGCGAAATAAATATCACACTTATGAATTATAGGATGATCAGGATCCAAATCTTTTGATAACTAATACCCATGTCGATCAAATGGCGAGGTTTACAGTTATTTGGATGTAAGAGGCCCACTATGATCTCTGGAGCCCAAGCAACGTTCCCTGCTAGTGGTACATCTGCTGACTAACGGACGAGGCAGCAGGGCAGCTGCCCTTTTGGGGTTGTAAGGTCAGACGATGGTCGCTCGCAGCTACACCAAGAATCAAAAGTCAAACAATAGCTGTTCTTAGGAGTCAGATAAAAGTGGACCCCAGATTGCAAATCCTGGTAGGGTTTTGCAGCAACTGGCAAAATGATTTACATGAACAAGAAGAAGATGACATATTGATTGAACTAAGAAAGGATCACAGATATTAAATATTATGATAAAAATAAAATGGGTGATTGTTATTATGTTACCTGTGTAGGGTAGTTGATCCATTGCAAGGCCATATAGGAGCACACCATTGCGAGCAGGTATGTCATGGCAGATGTAAAGTAATATATTCTTCTAGTCGTATCTACTTCTTTCTTCATTGACAACTAAAACCATATCATTTTATGAGGATAGAGTTAAAGCTCAATTATAAATAGAAAGATTATTTGGAAAATCTTAAGTGCAGTAATGCACCTCTTTATTTTTTTTCTTTTTCTTTAGCATTCTGAATAGACTTAGTGTCTTATTGAAATAAAAAAAATATGAGTCATAGAGGAAAAGTTTTGAGTGCCTCAGTGGGGCAGTGGTACTGTATGCAACAACTGCACTGAGGTCCCGGGTTCAATGCCCGGTTCGAAACAAAACATTAGTGTGATCTTTCTAATGTTTGTTTCAAAGTTTGAGTGTTTACTGTGTATAATATGTACGTATTTAGAAATAAATAAGTATGTACATCAGTTGTCTAAATCCCATACCGCAAGCTTATATTAGTTTACTTTGGGATAGACGACATTGTGTAAAAAAAAATAACCCAAAATTGTTTTTATTATTTAATTTGTTCTAGTTACTGTATACTATTTATTCTGATCTAAATGAAGTCAATGACATGTCCAAGAAGAAAACCATTTAATAAATTCCTTAGTGGAGTGGCAACACTTGACATAATTACACTTGTTCAGCTGACACTAAAAAGAGCTTCTGAGACCTTTCGAATAACCACATATTTAAATGATGCAGTGAGCTCATTGCACTACCTCAATAAACAATTCAATTCAATTGTAAAATATAATAATGCTGATGTGATAATCTTCTAAGGAAATATGCAGGTATTGTAATTTAGGGTGGAGAGAAAGGAGCTGGAGAAGGACAATGTTAAAAGGCACACCGAGATCAGTGACATCATCTAAGCTCTGAAAAACAGGCTTATTATTATATAATATTTAGTAATTGAGATAAATTATAATAGTACTTCATTAAAGAACAAATATTATAGAATAGTATTCTAATTATCAAAGTTTGTAGCAGGTTTCTTTTAGCAGCTATTCAACTTGTGTCAAGTATTTTACTTGTGACTTCACATTCACAGGCATAAATATGTCGTCCTGTGGATATCAGTAATATTTCGGGTTTAAGAGTAACCTATCACTGTAAAGGCATTAAACTATCAATATTTAAAATTTCATGTCTACCAAACACACTTTTAAATTTTGCATAAATAAAATAGAATGAAATTTTGTATAGTATCACAGAAACCAGATATGTAAGTTATTATACACTATAGATCTAAAATGAATAAAAAGTGTAAGTCATCACAACCTCTGTGTTCCACTTTATATGGCTTTTGGAGTTCATCTTTGACTGTTAGTTCAGGTTTTGTTCATTTGTTTTATGTGTGTTCTATCGCCTTTACAATGGCTTGTGCTCTGAAGAGATGTTTAATATGATTCCCACGACTACCTTCTACCATCGCTCCACTCGCCATAGACAGGGTGTTCACCCTCATACTTCGCATCCTGATCACACGCATACGGTTAGGTCCGATAGAGGCTTTATTCCACGTATGCTTGGATTGTGGAATGAACTTTCTGCCTGGGCTTTCCTGAAGGACTACAGTATGGGGTTCTTCAAAAGGGATCGTAGAAGGTTTATAAAGGGTCGGCAGCACACGTGCCGCACCTCTGGTGTTGCAAACGTCCATAGGCAATAGTGACCACTTTCCATCAGGTGGGCCGTACGCTTGTCTGCCTCACCTCAGTACATACATACATACATGTCATATTGTCACACCTTTATTCTCGAAGGGATATGCAGAGGCATATTGAACGCCCACATTTCACCATATGCATTTTTGTACGACATAACAGGTGGTGCCCATCGCCGTGTTAAAATGGACGGGCGCAGGCTGCATCAACCTGCTGTTGAAATTTTTTAGGCTGCCCATAAGGCCTTTAACTTGGCTTAATGACTGCCATTTTATTAGCAACCGGGACCAATGGCAAAACATGCCTTTCGAAGCACGGTTCTGGGGTGGGTCTAAAGGGCTGAATAAATACCTGTGGTATAAAAAAAAATAAAGGTTACATTGAAAGTTCTCACCGAGGTGCCCAAGCTATCAGAGATACAGCATAGAAATACATATTAAGTGTATTAAACCAAATCTCAAGTGCTCAGCAATAGTTTTAATAGTTGAGAAGACAGCAATAATTAAAAAAAAAATTACTTACTATTAAGACTTGAACGAAAATATAGTTGAAAATACATTGCATTAGAACCAAAGACAGTGTGCAAGTAAATTTATCATTGTCCCCATACTTTCCTCGAGTTATTTTTTCTTGAAGTATACCAAACACAAAGTAACAAAAAAATATTGCGAGCGCATATGTTATAAACCTAAATTCAGTAGTTGTCTTGGCCATTTTGATAGTCTATTACAGTCACGAGATCTGCAAGAAATAACACAATTTTTTATATATTAAATGAGTAAAATATTATACAGAGTAGAAGTGCATTTTTAAAATGCATATCTGTACCTACGCATAATGACAGACTTACATTTCAAAAATTAGAAATAATGCACCTCATTCACCCACTAACAAGTTATGAAGCGATTGTGACTTACAAAATTGTATAAATGAAGAAAATTACAAATATTTCTAACGTACTGATACGACTACCCCAAGGCAAACTAATATTACGAAACGTCAAACGAACGCAGCGACCGGCTGGGCTGATATTACTGAAAAATTAACGTGATCTCTTTCACCCACGATCAGTAGAAAGAGAAATCGTCACGAAATGTCATTCGTCCACGTCACACGTGTGACTAGACATTGGTACTGCTGGTACTTCACTAGGTTACTAAATTGTATAGGCTTTGATAAAGCCCTGAATCTGAATACCTTCTGACTTATTTTACTGATCGTTGTCCCATTTTTTACTTTGTATTCATACAATAATAATACTAGTTGGATAAAGCAGTTAACAGGCGCTATAAAGTGATTATATAAAGGCTCGCTTCAAACACTAGCGCACTCAAATTATCTTGATACTTGCAGTCCGCAGACAGTGAAAATAAAAAATGAAAATGAAATTCTTTATTCATGTATGTCATATAGTAACACTTATGAACGTCAAGATTACTGCTTCTACATTTACATTTACTGCGAGATTCGCAAAGCAATAGGTATAGAGCCAGAGGAAGAACCTGGCAATAAAATTCATGACCACTCTTTTCTAACCGCCAGTAATTACGTTAAGTAAGAGTAAGAGTAAGTAATTACATTAGTTTGATTTATATGATATTTGACCAATCATACAATAATGAATTTATACAAAAAAAAACAAAATCAATGTTGTGTTCATTAAAATTACACTTACATAGTTCCTTTGGATTTATGTGAGAACAGTCGACAGAACTTAGTTTGCCTTAAATATAAATAATACTAGTGGTTCTGTGAACCGTAGACTTCGGAGTAAATTTTCTTTCTTATCAATAAAAAAAGTTAACATTTCTTTTTTTTTGTTTTGAACTCTCTTGAGAACCACTACGGGACCATTTCCCCTCCCCTGCCTCCATTTCCCCCCAATCGAAAAACCCCCTCGCTAAAAGTTGCAAATCCGATGAAAAATGCGACCTGTAGCCTGAATGAACGGATGGACGGACGGTCGGACATCAATAGCATTTTTCCCGTACCAGTAGAGTTAAAACTAAGACTTTCGTCGGCTCGCTTCGCTAGCCTCCTCAGTCAATTATTTGTAATAATTGCTATAACAGCAAGTGTTCCTTCATTAGAGACCCTTACTGTAGGAAAGTATAAAAATCTTAAACTGGCCATTTTTCGCTTATATTGGATTTAGACTGACGTCATTTTATTTTCGATGTATCCTGAGCAAGCCCTTTTATTTGATATTCATATTGTACCAGTGTTTTAAAATAACTACTCTGCCTTCTTGGGTGTTCTAGTTGAATTTAGAATGACATCTCACAGCTAACTATGCATTGCCAACAATTAGCGGCACGTCCAGAAATAAAACAAGAAACTCATCGTGCCTAGTACCTATTAAATCTACTCTCTACCTTGACGTTGGTGGAATCGTCGGTAAACGAACGACGGGGCCATTAAAACAAAACAAGATAAGACATCGTGCCTAGAACTTCGAGTAACTAGAGGTGGCATACCTACGAAAATCGCGTGTACTACTCAAATTTAGAAACAAAAACGGCGCCTTTCTGTATAGCTGCCATTTTGTATATCTAAATATTTAAAGATGATGTTAGAATACAGTGTTTTCGGATTTCGACGTTTCAATTCATCCAGTCGTCTAACTCTCTCCTTCTTGAAATGGGAGGCATTTAATAATTTAAAGAATTTTTGGTATATGTTGCAATAAGGGTCCTATTTCTGGGGACCTAAGGGTCCTAAACATTAATGGAAAAAAAATTTTTAAAGGTATTTAAGTTTTCGATATCGCCTATCTATTAAATACAGACCAATTCAAAAAATATTTATAGTCATAGAGAGAAAAAAAATAGTTACAAAAAATTTCACTGATAATTAGCTAAATTAGCCGGATATTTTTAACTCTTTACAAAAGAGTGCATATTATTGTATACGTGCTTTATTTTTAAATTAAGTGATAAATTTTGACACTATCTATAAAACAATCACAAAAATTACTATTTTGATGGCACCCAAGATTGCGTCCAATTATCCAATGTCATATTTAAAGTACTAGCAAGTAGCTCCTGAAGTTTGGCACCCAAAATACACACACCCCGGCACAATTAGCGGAACATAAAACAATTCTAAATATTTTTCAAAACAATTTTATTTTAAAAACCAATAGACGCCATTCGCTGTCAAAAATAAAATGCCATATTTTAAAATTAAAAGGTACTTCGTTTGGTGCAATTTAATTGAGAAAAATAAACATTACGGAAAAATAAACATTCTTGAATTATCATGGCGACTAAAAAAATTCAAAAATAAACATTAAAAATATTTTATTATTCATTGGAATAAAGGAT
This sequence comes from Thumatha senex, assembly GCA_948477245.1. Taxonomy (NCBI): domain Eukaryota; kingdom Metazoa; phylum Arthropoda; class Insecta; order Lepidoptera; family Erebidae; genus Thumatha; species Thumatha senex. The sequence goes on along the minus strand of OX419725.1, from coordinate 10,884,735 downwards.
AAATCAGTATCGAGTATTTCCTCCAAGTTTCTACCCGTCTTGGCATGCTAAGAATGATGTTGTCTATCGTTTCTTGGGAAAGTGTCTGCCATTCCTCCAATACGGCATTTCACAGTTCATCCAAAGTCCACAGGATTCTGGATTTCACCCCACGTTTTAGTAAGTCCCAGACATGTTCAATCGGATTCATGTCTGGTGACCTTGCTGGCCACTCCATTACTGCGATGTTCACATAATTAAGGTACTCGCGAGTTCGCAGTGCGGTATGAGGCCGAGCATTATCTTGCATCAACACAAAGCCATCACCGATAAAGGGGGCAAAAGTTACCACGTTTTCTTCAAGAACCTCCCTTATGTTTCGATCAGCAGTCAGACTCCCTCTATCGAACACCACTAAGACCGTGCGAGCTCCCAAACACCCCCCCCCCCCAAACCATTGTGGACCCTCCGCCGTATGCTACCGTAGACATTTGGTCCGTGGTCCAAAGACAATGCGCTCGAGCGAAATTGCTGTTCCGCTAATATAGCCGGTGTGTGTAGTAATTTTGGGTTCGTTTTATTATTAGATATCTCAGAGTTACGAAAATCAAAGGTAACTAAAACAAAAATACCCATATTGCAAAAACATATTATTTTCATACGCCAAGGATAGCAGTGATATTCCTGATTTTTATACACATTACAATATAAATCACAAAGGAGAATAGGTATCCTGTTTAAATAATTAATTTTTAATTAAATCCATTCCGAAAAATATATAAGGAAAAAGAAGAGGTGCATTTATTTTTTATTCCTCAAAACTTCAAAAATGCTTGATATGAAATTTACTTTAGTAATGTTAATATTGTACAATATCGGTAATTACTATCACAGATTATGTAAAATAGATATATATCTTGAAAAAAAAAATTATTTACCGAAATATACATATTTAAAGAAGCGCTCGTGGCTCCGCGGACTCAGTGTTCTGTAAACGATCACTGCGTTAAGTAACATTCGCTATAGGTGGTCATTGGATGGGTGACCACTTTGCGGAATTTTCACATTGGTCCCGGTTGCCAGTAAAATAGCAGTCGTTAAGCCTGGTTGAAGGGCTTATGGGCGGCTTGAAAATTTTCAACAGCAAGTCGCCACAGCCTGCGCCTGTTCATTTCAACACGGCAATGGGCTTACCACCTGTACGTGGGACAAAAATGCATACATTGAAATGTGGGCGTATAATATGCCTCTGCCTTCCCCTTTGGGAATAAAAGCCGTGAAAATATGTATAAATGTATGTATGTACATTTTAAAGAGGATTTAAACTAAAAGCATGTTCTCTTATACATATAACTTTGAGTCAGATTTATTTTATTGAAACTTGATAGTTAGTTAATAGCTAAATTTCAATCTCTTTACAACACAACTATTAAAGGGGCAACGTCTAAAAATACTTACTAAAATGTTCGTGACGGAACGGTATCGTTTCGTAACGTCATAATATTTAGAGTACAATTAAAATATGATTCTATCAAATGAAGTGAGCAAATATAAAAATAGATTTTACATGAGTTTTTAACTTTCCCATTCCTATTGTATCCTCTCATATTCTTCTTTAACTATTTATTTTAATCAAACTAAAATAAAAAAAACTCGGTTTAAAATTATTAAACTACAATTCACACTTGATAAATCGATATGACAAATGATATGATGGACAGCTCTAAAGACGCACTTAGACAGTTTAAATTGAGCAGATAAAATGGCGACCGGGCACGATCCTCCATTGCTATGACGTCACGTTTTTATGTTGCCAAAACTAAGTCGAATAAATATATGTTGTCTCTTTTTACATGGGGTATTACAAGTAAGTTAAAGCAAGACGGCTATAAGTTTATGAGTAGGTGCAATGTCGATTTAAATCATATTTGTATATCCGATAGTTCTTAAAGAACATTACGCTCGCTCCATTTATTATTCCTACCTCAATGTGCCTAGAAAGATGGACAAAAGCGGACAGTCGGTCAGTAAAATTCCGTGTAGTGCACAGTCACTCTTACTTTAACTGTAAAGCACAGGTCAACCCCAAGTTACCGCATGAATCTTATTATTATTAATGTGAACAGAGATGTCCAGTTTTTGTATGGACATAGATTTTGTATACTGATCATTATTATAGCACTGGTATAATAGTCGTCAAAACTAGACATAAAACGATTTAGATAATAATTAAAAAATCCAAATTTTTTAAGGAAATATAATTCATTGTTAGCCTGAATGCGAACTAAACATTTTCTAAATATGCCTGAAAGTATATGGGGTCGAAATAAAAATATAACTTCGACGATTGGCATTGCTCACTTTTTTTAAATGTGTCAAAAGGAAAAGTTACATAATTTACAATATTTGGCCCAACCCTTTCATGTCACTGATGATATTGTAAATTAACTATTTAACATAAGTATTTCATACATACATATCGTCACACCTGTCTCCCATCGGGGTAGGCAGAGACTATGGCTTACCACTTGCTACGATCCTGGCATACAACTTTCGCTTCTTCCACTTTCATAAGTGTCTTCCTACACACACGCCGGTTAAAGGTACTCTTGACCAGACATTTTTCCAAAATGTCTTCTATTTGATTGACATATGTACGTCGAGGTCGCCCCTTACCAGTTTGCCCATTCACTCTCTTCAGATAAATGTGTAAAGTAGTAAAATGTAAAAGTGTAAAGTCTACTTTCATCCATCCTCTCCACGTGTCCGAACCATCTAAGCATACCTTTTTCTATCTTAGTCACTACTTCTTCTACCATACCGCAATGTTCCCTTATCACACTGTTCCGTTCTTTGTCCACACTCTAGCTGTACTCCGCAGACTTCTCATTTCCAATGCATTAATTTTACTTCTATGCTTCTTCTGCCACACCCAACATTCACTGCCATACATGAGTGTAGGAACTAGTACTCATCTATGCACAGCCAGTCTTTCAGACACGTTCTGACTGGCGTACATGACTCCATTCACTTGATTTCCAGCCAAAACTCTTCGTTCAATGTCACAATCACACTTTTCATCTCTCACAAATTTTGAACCTATATATACAAATTCTTTCACCTATTCCACTCGTTTTCCTTCCACAAAAATCTGCAACTCCTGATGATGCCAGTATTACCTGATCATCAGCGTATAGGAGGCATTTAACAGTCAGTTCATTCATTTTTAAACCATACGCACTCTCTTGCAGTTCTTTCAAACAACTGTCCATGTATAGGTTAAACAGCGCCGGTGACGCTACACAACCCTGTCTCACACCTTTTTCAATGTGAAAAAAGTCTGTGCAAGCTCCGTTGATCCTGACACAAGCACTGGAGCCCTCATAGAGAGATTTCAGTGCTCGTATCAAGTGACTGCTTACTCCATACTTGGCCAGTGTTGTCCATAGTTCATGCCTCACCACTCGCAAATATGCAATAGACCTTTTGACATTTTGCCAAAAAAATTTCGGCTATGCATCGTAAGGAAAAGACCTGATCCGTGCATCCTCTTCCTTTCATAAATCCTGCTGGTACATCCCACATTTTTCCTTCAGTTTCATTCATCACTCTTTTTATCAAAACTTTTGCACACAATTTGCCGACGATGCTGAGCAAGCTTATGCCGCGGTAGTTTTTGCACTCTTGCTGTGACCCTTTTCCTTTGTAAAGCGGCACGATGACAGCCTTGCACCAATCTCCTGGCACGCTGCCATTCCTCCAGCAAAGATTAAAAAGGCGGTACAGCTGGCAAGCTACCACGCCATGTCCCGCTTTCAGCATCCCGACAGAAATCCTATCAAATCCAGCAGCCTTACCCAATTTCATACTACTCAATGCTTCCACAATTTCTTCCATACTTATGATGCTTTCATTGCTTAGTTTATTCCTTTCCCAAGAACTCAATTGTGCTTCCATATCCTCTTTTTCATATAAGCTTTCAAAATAATCCTTCCATCTTTTTAGCACACATTCTTCTCCTTTTAGAAAACTGCCATCCTGGTTTCTGATATTACTGAGTTTGGATGATGTTTGTTGACCCCTCACAGATTTTATAGTTTTACAAAAGAATTTTATATTCTACCTTTTATATTCATTCTTTGCCATTTTTACATCCTCATCCGTTGCCCTCTGCATTCTGCATATACCTATTATTATAAAATATAAAACAAAGTAGTTTTTCGCTGTCTGTCCCTATGTACGCTTAAATCTTTAAAATTACGCTACGAATTTCGATGCAGTTTTTTTAGATAAAGTGATTCTTATAGAAGGTTTTTATGTATATTTTGTTAAGTTTTTGTAAACATTAACTTAATTATAACGATATATGTTGGCGGTGTCGGAAAAAATGAGCCATCTGGGAGCTTTTAACGAAAACACTGCCTAAACCCTTTGAGATATAACAAAATAATGTATTTTCGGAATTATGTAATGAATGATGTATCTAATGTCTACAAAAAAGTCCGCGACAGTATATGTTCATCTCTTAAGGATACCGTACTATATCCATTTTAATACTTAAAAAAAAACAGCAATTATAAAGCGGTAATTTTAAGGCTATTTACACAAAAACATTATTAATGCTTATCATTTTTAATATGTTAGTTGGCTTCAGCATTTTATGAAGATTATTTTGTCCCTCAACAGTTTGCAAATTAAATGAATATCTTAGGCGATATGGTAATATCAAAAAATGCGCGAATAAATTAATTTCGTGTAACAATAATTCGACCTGGCCGTGCAGGCGCGGTTGTAGGGACTTGAGAAACAAAGTCGTTTTTGACTGTCGGTCCCTATTTACACTTAGATCCTTAAAACTACGCAACGAAATTTTATGTATAATTTGTTAAGTTTTTGCATACATTAATTTAATTATATCGATATATGTTGGCAGTGTCGGAAAAAATAAGCCGTCTGGGAGCTTTTAACGAAAACGCTGTCTAAACCCTTTAAGATATAACAAAATAATGTATGGTGGAATTCTGTATCTTATATAGGTCTACAAAAAAGTCCGCGACGGTATATGTCAATCTCTTAAGGATACCGTACTATATCCATTTTAATACTTTAAAAAAACAGCAATACTAAAGCGGTAATTTAAGGGGATTACCTCGCTCAAATCCCAAAAACAAGGTAAGTTTAAAGAAGATTGCAGATGAATCCGTTTGTGCGTTTCCCTTATAAAAAATATATGGTATATTTAAGGTCATCACCAATACATTGTATTGTTTAAAATTTTAATAATGTTCCCAAAAATTTGATAAAAAATCTTAATAAATAGGTCCTTTTTCAACCTAAATTGTAAATTTTCTCTGTAACGGCTAAATAGTTAGGCATGAATTTTGTATCAAAAAATATGTACTGACGTATTTCACAATTTGTATTGTTTTTTTTTCTTATTTCTTTTAATATTTTTGAATTATGAATAAAAACCCGAAACCTCACCAGCACCCCGCTTGAAGCACCCCTGCTAAGGCCTGTGACGCAAAGAGTAATCTAAACCATCTTTCGGAATATTTGTGCCAATGAATTTGAAGCGCTATCTACATTTCCTAACGTTCTCGTTATATATATATATATATATATATATTTATATTATTATTTGTATGTAAATGTATGCAAGCATATAAGTATACCGAGTAGCACTATAAGGATTGGTGTTTTTCAGTAAACCCGTATATACTTTTATGAGGATTTGTATGGTTACATTCATCTATACTAATATTATAAAGCTGAAGAGTTTGTTTGTTTGGTTGAACGCGCTAATCTCAGAAACTATGGGCTCGATTTGAAAATTTATTATTGTGTAGAATAGTCCATTTATCGAGGAAGGCTATAGGCTATATAACATCACGCTATGACTATTAGGAGGGGAGCAGCAATGATAAATGTAGCAAAATCGGGAGAAAATAATTTCTATTTGAAAGCTTCCGTACGTTACGAACGCTGCCTAAACGATTAATGTTACGCAAAAAATATGTATTACATAATTATTCCTCTTTAAAAGTTCTAAAATAAAGTCCGCGATAGCATAAGCTATCTTTTAAGGTAAACTCACTATAATCATTTTATTGTAATCAAATTTGTTCTCAACTAATGTAATGGCGCGAGATAAGCGGATAGCGCATGCGCGACCGCGCATAGTTGTCGCCTCTCGCTGGCCGAGGCGCACTGCCGAAAGGATGTGCGTTCTGGGATCTACTCTGCTTTCAAATGCGTTTTTACGATATCTTATAGTTTGGTATAGTATATAGAAGCCTATATATCATCACGCTACTGACCTGGAGAGAGGAGCAGTAATCATAAATGTCAACAAATCGGAAAAACTTTCATACATTATTGTAAAAGTAGGTACCTAATAAACGATGGGATTATATGGCTGCGACGCGACGGGGATAAAGGCGTGACGGCGTGAGTGATCAACTGACGGGAGTTCGAAATATGTCACGGGCGAAGCCGCGCGGGTCAGCTAGTATATAATAACCAAATCAAATGTCATAAAAAATTATAAGTTTCTGAAAAAAGACGATCCTTATAGGGCGGTCCGGTATACTTATATCCTTTGCCCACTGTACGAAATTAATGCTATTTTTTATTAATTTCATTAGCGTGCTAATTTTTATCTCTTAGCATGCGACGTACTATTGCTATGATAAATGCTAATATGAACATCAATGAAGTAAACATCAACATGCTAGATCCTCCCGTTCCTGAGAAAATCGATGATGACACATGGATAGACAGGCGGACTGACGTCCAGACGGACACATTAAAAAAAATAAGGGTTACACTCTGCAAATTTATTAATAATATGTTTATCTAACCTCGTTCGCGGATTTCTCTTCAAAAATTGACCGGGATCGCCGTTAATGATGATGATGATGATGAAAAAAATATTCTACACTGAAAGAGTCTTTATTGATTACACAACATTATTTAATAAGACCTGTTGACCGGGATTAACGTTAGATGATAATGGTGATGATTCTATTATTTAGTAGCAAGATATTGAATCTAGGTGCCAATTAACTATCAAGACAAAATATTTATCTAGACGCGTTTGCGGTCTGCTATATGTACATGCATATGCCTAACGGTGTCGCGGGTCCAGAGATTTATCTTATCTAAAAATATGCGTACCGCTCTAAAAGAAGTTTTCAATTCAATAAAAATAAAAAAAACTTTAGTTCCGTTGTTTTCCTTTAGAGAGACGGAACCCAATAAATACATTTTGTAATACATTATTTATTCCACAATAAAGTACAATCACACGATTTTAGGTTTATATATTCACAATAAAAGAATAATACAAAAAAACCCAAAAGTATCTAAAACTCGTAAAAAGTACGTACGAAATTCGACTTCTTACTCAAATCAATCGCTTTCACAGATTGTCAAAAAAATTTATACTAAAATGGAATAAATACCTCCAAACACAAGCATTTAATAGTTAAAAAATAATGGGCTGAATATCAACCATGCACTTTTTCATTCACACACTCCGTATTTCGCAATAGCACAATGACACGATCCATTCATGAATTAGTCGTGAAAATGAATTTTAGCAATCGCAGCGACGCATCATTCGCAGCTCGCCTGCCTCATGATTTAGTCGTCGCAGCGACGCAGCGTTCACAGCTCGCCTGCGATATGAATTTGTCGTGAATTATAATTATGAGTTTTGACAATTTAATTTAGCATTCGCAACTCGCCACTCAGTAGCGGCGCGAACGTCGATGCGCATAGTCATGTATTGGAGGGAGATTGTGATTGTTACGTAATCGATGTCTCAGCAATAATTAATTTTAGCGAGTACTGTTCATTAAATTAATGCGAATGGGGTCTTAGCAATTAAATATGATTCCTAACGCTAATATTTCCTACACTAGTACTTAGACGTAGAATAGCTGCACAATTTACAACTGAAACATTAAACACGATAAAGAGACAACAAATAAAATAATAATATAATAATTATGCGTTATTTATTGAAAATATCTTTATGCATATAGGTCATAAAGTAACACAAACAAAATACAGTAACAAAGTAACACTAGCAAAAGCACAGCGGTGAGGCATCGTAAGGATTATTATAACACACACAAAACGTATTTTTGGCGAAATTCCACTAAACAAGCAACAAAACAACGAATTGAAATATTGAAATAAAAAATTTCATAATTTGAAGTAACGTGTCATGTTCCTTTTTTATGGCCTTGTTGCTAATGTCAAATACTCTAATATATAAATATGATGAGCAATATAGGTAACATAAATAATTGTGATAAATCAATTAACAAAATTAATATATCATTAATAATTAATATAAATAGATATTAAAAAAAAGTTAATCGTTAAATTAATATTAGGTATTATTATCGTGCTCGTTATATTGATCAGTGACATCTATCCGAGATAGTAGAATCACTTAGAAACTTGTTTCCTTTTAGGAAAAAAAGATGGTGTAACTTCCTTTACAAATAAGCGGCCTCCTTAAACTGACCCCCCTCCTGCTGTGACGTGTACTCGGGACGCGGACTCGAAGACTCTTGTGACGGGTGGACTATACGCGCGTTATTTTTTCCAAATATAATCTAAAAGTCCACGTTTTGAATGTTTTATCAATGAAATCTTGTTGTAAATAGTATAAATATAAATAAATAAAATAAACAAATGTCGATCACGCCTTATCCCCGAAGGGGTGGCAGAGGCATATTATATGCCTACTTTTCACCGTGTGGATTACTGTCCCACGTAATAGGTGGTGAGCCCATTGCCGTGTTGAAAGAGACAGACGCAGGTTGTGGCTACCTGCTGTAGAAATTTTTCATGTCGCCCATATGGCATTCAACCAGGCTTAACGACTCCCATTTTACTGGCAACCGGGACCAACGGCTTAACATGCCTTCCGAAGCACAGAAACGCTCGCAAATGTAAATGCCACAAAGTGGTCACCCATCCGAGGACCAGCCATAGTGAAAGTTGCGTAACTCAGTGATCGTTTACAGAACACTGAGACCGCGGGGCCACGAGCCCTTAAATATAATAATAAATATAATAATTTCGTAAAACAACATTAGTAATTAAGTTTGTAAATATATTTAAAGTAGTCTGTAATTTCGTTTTGTTTTTTCAATCGATCATAGAGTAAGCCTGACTATGCCTAAATATAAGAATAAAAGTAAGGTGAAGCGTTCTCCAAAACTATTGGTAAGTACCTACCCTATTGAGTACATTATTTCTATTGTGTTTTTTTTATCGTTTTAAGCTATCTTGAGAATTTCGAATGACGGAGGATGGAGACTTTGATGACTGATGATGTCACCTACCTGATGGTGGACTACGAAGGTGGGTATACGAACCCAGTGCCGACGCTACGTAGAACCAGCGTGTTTGGACTCATTCGAAAGGTCTCATGGTGACCTTGGTGACTAATGATGTCACCTACCTGATGGTGGATTACGAAGGTGGGTATAGGATCTCAGTGACGGCATTACGTAGAACCATCGTGATTGTACTCATTTGAAAGGTCTCATGGAGACCTTGGTGACTGATGATGTCACCTACCTGATAGTGGACTACGAAAGTGGGTATAGGATCTCAGTGACGGCGCTACGTAAAACCAGCGTGTTTAACCTCATTCGAAAGGTCTCATGTAGACCTTGGTGACTAATAATGTCACCGACCTGATGGTGGACTACAAAGGTGGGTATATGAACCCAGTAACGGCGCTACGTAGAACCAGCGTGTTTGGACTCATTCGAAAGGTCTCATGGAGACCTTGGTGACTAATGATGTCACCTACCTGATGGTGGACTACAAAGGTGGGTATACGATCTCAGTGACGGCACTATGTAGAACCATCGTGATAGGACTCATTTGAAAGGTGTCATGGAGACCTTGGTGAGTGATGATGTCACCTACCTGATGGTGGACTACGAAGGTGGGTATAGAATCTCAGTGACGGCGCTACGTAGTACCAGCGTGTTTGGATCCATTTGAAAGAGGTCATGGAAACTAAGGTCACCGGAAAAATAATCTTGTTTAAAAAGAACCTAGTTAAAATACCTTTTAGTTTATTTGCGGTGTAAATATGGCTATTATCACCAAACAGTAATAGCAAAAAAGATTACTTTAGCTCATTTAAGTTAGTATTTTTCAGGCAATTAAGAAACCAGCAAAACTCCGAATCACAAAATCAGGAACTTCAGCCATTAACAGATACACACGATCTGTCTAGTATGGCAGTTGATGAGGGAGCAAATTATGCCGGTAACTTATTGTGTATGCTTACACTGCGGTATATGTTCGATAGTTTCCCTAGCTAATTTAATTTGACACTGTATTGTTAAAATGTTTGTTTTAGGTTGAAGAAGATGAAGAAGATTTACCAGATTTGATTATTGAAGAACAAGAATCATAAGCAGAAACAAAAAACATATCTGGAAGACGAATTATATATATAGCTTACTTCTTTTCCAAAATACAAGAAATAGGCGGCCATGGTGCTTTTAACTGTGGTATACAAAGTTTGAAAGGAGAGAAACGTGTTGGATTTGCTTCTTAGTTTACAGTAGAATGTTTGATGTGTAAAGAGAAGTTTTCTCTTTGAAATGTCACTGGCGACTTAGATATTAATACAGCAGTGGTCGCGGGCGCCGTTTCAGTTGGTATAGGGTATTCGCAATTAGAGGAACTGTTATCAGCATTTGACTTGCCCGTGACGTCTGAACCTGTATACCAAAAACGCCACGATATTGCTTCCAATGCCTGGGACAAAGCACTTAGCAAATCAATGAATGATGCTGCTGAAGAAGAAAAAATAATTGCTTTAGAAAAAGGTAACGTCAACAAAGATAGGATACCTATTATAGATGTGGTTGTAGACGGATGCTGGAGTAAGAGATCTTACAAAAAGAACTATTCAGCAATGTCAGGAGCTGCTGCCATAATTGGAAGACACACAAAAAAGATTTTGTTTCTTGGCATTAAAAATAAATATTGTAGCATATGTACGCAAGACCTTAATAAAAATCAAAACCCAAGAACTCACCAGTGCTTTAAAAATTTTACGGGATCATCGACTGCCATGGAGTCAACAATAACTGTGGAAGGGTTTAAAGCATCTATGGAAATGTATGGTCTGATTTATGGTCGCCTCATTTATGACGGAGACTCTAGCACGTATGCAAAAATTTTGGAAGCAAGACCTTTTCCTCAATTTACAGTTGAAAAGGTAGAATGTAGGAACCACCTTCTAAGAAACTTTTGCAACAAATTAGACAACCTAACCACTGATACGAAATATCCTATAAGTTTCAGAAAACTAATCACAATAAAACGCATCATGAGCATTAGGTCAGCAATACGAAAATGCAGCAAAAAGCATCGTGGTGCTTTTTGCTGCATTTTCGTATTGCTGACCTCGTTAGAAAATTTAGATTTTGGCAATCAAAAACTTGTTGAAGACATCCAGACTGTACATTTACATGCCTTTGGTAACCATACCAAATGTAAAAGCCATTTCTGTAACAGTCCATAAAATGTTGAAATCTTACCGCAAGCATTTTTTACAAGTTCCTTATGGCAGAAAATATGTTTTTTTTATTAATACAATTGCGGGGCATTCCAGAAGTTTTGTTCATGATGTTGACAGTAACATCGTGGAAAGTTTTCATAGTGTGGTAGCCAAATTAGTGGGTGGTAAAAGAGTGCATTAATCGTGCAGGATACCAAACTCGATGTTCAGCGTCTGCAGTTAATTTTAATACTAAAAGAAAACCTGTTTCCATATTGTATAAAACAATTGTCGGGCAAAGTGCTAAGGGCAAAATGAGCACCTTAGATAACAAGTATCGCAGAAAAAGAAATTTGTTAAAACATATTAATTACAAAAAACGACAGACACATGGTGCCGTAAATAAAGATTATGGAGAACAAACCATAAGGCCCGATGTGAGTGATGCGATGCTAGAACAAATGAAGGAGAATTTTCTATCCAACTTAGATAAAAGTGAGAAAGAAAGAAGACAAATTGAAAAACAAACAATTTTGCAGAGCGAGTCAAGCGAATGGCTCGAACTCCGGCGCTCCTTGTTGACGGCTTCAAACTTTGGAAGAGTTATTAAAATGAGGCCTGATACTAGTTGCGCCAGCGTAGTCAAACAACTGTTCTACAAAATAAATATAGATGCTGCGCCTATACAGCATGAAAGAGAACACGAAAAATAAGCGCTCGATCAGCTATCTATTCAAAACGATGTTTAAATTAGACCATGCGGACTTTTTTAGGATCCCGAGATTCCATATTTAGGAGCTACTCCAGATGGGCTTATTGGAGAAGACGCGATAGTAGAGGTGAAATGTCCCATCTCAGCGCACAAGATAGGACTGGACGAAGCCATAGCTCAAAAAAAGGAAATATTTGGGTTACAGATAACTCGGGCATTTTGCAGGTTAATAAAACCCACAATTGTTATTACCAATTTCAATGACAATTGCATTTGACTCGGAAAGCAAAATGTTTATTTGGAGTATGGTTTAATGAGTCAAAGCCTCTGAAAACAGAAACAATAATTAGAGAAAATGATGATGTACATTTTATTAAATTGTATTTTGCCGGAACTTTTGGATCCGCGGCACAGTCGAAATATGGCAATTAGAAATCCGCCATATATTTTACAGGCAATAAAGAACAAGGAAGACCGGAAAAAGGTGCATAAATTACAAAAACCAGAAGACGAAAATATGTGCGTACTTCAAGAAGAAAGCCTACATGCTACATGCAACCTTCACCAACACTTATCCCAATAAATGACCAACCGACCTGTTCACGATATTTAAATTTCAGTGACTATTAACGGGAAGAGTTTGAGATTTTGTCATTATTATACAATTAATTAATAATTATAATTGTAATAATCGCTTGACAGTGATAAAGAAAATAAAGGTGATTATTTATAGCTTATTGTTTATTTTGCTAATAACCCTAACTATTTCTGTTACTGAGATCCAATAAGCACTTACCTGGTCATCATCAGACCTTCAGAATGTACCAGTGCTCAATTAGATAAATGTTGAAAGCTAGGTCATCCTAACTATTTCCGTTACAGAGAACCAATAAGCACTTACGTGGTCATCATCAGACCTTCAGAATGTACCATGTAGTATCACCAGTGCTCAATTAGATAAATGTTGAAAGCTATTTCATCCTTACTATTTCTGTTACTGAGAACCAATAAGCACTTACCTGGTCATCATCAGACCTTCAGAATGTACCATGTAGTGGCACCAGTGCACAATTAGATAAATTTTGAAAGCTAGGTCATCCTAACTATTTCCGTTACTGAGAACCAATAAGCACTTACCTGGTCATCATCAGACCTTCATTATGTATCATTTATTAGAATGAAAGCTATGTCAACAGGCATATTGCATCGTGTAGTTAAAAATAAATTATGAAGTAGACAAATAAATATCAAATATAAACTTTGATAGACTAGAAAAAGACAAGACTACAAAAACCAGAGGAACAAAATTTATTAGACCTCTCAGAGAGCAAATGAAATAGGCAAAAACGATGACAACTCTGCGACACATCACACACATTATTAATCCTTATCATTTTTAATATATTAGTTGGTTTCAGCAATTTATGAAGATTATTTTGTCCATTTACACTTTGCAAATTAAATGAATATCTTAGGCGATACGGCAATATCAAAAAAAATGCACAACTAAATTAATTTCGTGTAACAAAAAATCGACCGGGCCGTGCGGGCTCGGGCGTAGTACTTGAGAGCGGAGAAGTAATCAAGTGATCGTGAAATTAATAAACGACGGGATTAAATGGGTGCCACGGGGTTCGAAGTACGTCACGGGCGAAGCTGGGCGGGTCAGCTAGTTAACATTAAAAACAATGAACGTAGCAAAAATATTGAAAATACTTTTTAGAACGCTCAAGTTTTTAAAATCCTAATAATTTGATAGTTAACAATAACTTACTCATTATCTTGTAATAAACGTATTAGTAGCCGTTATCCTCGAAAGGATAGCAGAGGCACACTATGTATTATTATTATACGCCCACATTTCATAGAATGAATTTGAAATGGACAGGTACAGGTTGTAACTGGTGACAACCCCAGTTGATATTTTTCAAGCTGTCCATTTTTGGCTTCAACTTGGTTTAATGACTGCATTATGTTACTGGCAACCGGGTCCAACGACTTAACGTTACTTCCGAAGCAGGGAAACGCTCTTAAATGGAAATAGATACCACAAAGCGGTCATCCATTTGAATAACATAATCGGAACTAAAAGTATTAAAAACATAGCTCGCATTGTAGCCGCTCCGAGCGGTGCGCTGCCCGAATGTACCCCTCTGCGTCATCAAATGCATAAAATGTATATAGAAGTATCAGTTTATGCTATAATTCTACTAAATGGCTCTGATCGCTACAGTTAAGCGGTTTTGTAACTTTCATCGCCCTTAATTGCGAGTAAGGATTGAGGGTCAGAAATGTAGAACAATAAAAACTATTTATATTATCTGTGATAGAACTAAGTCTGTGAAAAGACAAGTACAGGTTTCAAAAATAAATGAACTGTTATAAGGTCTAACACCGCCATCTAGAGTTATATATATATACTAAAATCTTACTGAATTTGCTTAGCTGGGTGTGTTAAATTAAGTATAGGACTTAAAATATAGATGTCGTGGCTTGCCCTGGTGAGAAATTTGTGTATATGAATTCTGCCCCCGATATTTAAAAGGGCGCATTTAACAAAAAGTAAAAACGGAGAAATTAATATTTTAATATTTCAAACGGGTAATTGTTTGCTGTCTTTGATTAAATTAAAATAATTAAATACAAAAAAATTGCGAATTATGGCCATGATAATATTCTTTGACACCTATGAATAATTTTTTAATTTATCATTATTATTTAATAAAAAATGTCAAAAAAACCTTTTTAACTTATTGTAAAAAAATAAAATAAATACTACGCCCTTAATTGTAAAGTCGCAAATAGCCAAATGCGCCTTTTATATCTCAAACACTTATTGCTGTCCTTTTATGCTTAGCGTTGGCGTTTATATCCTGTACTCATGATTTAAAAAAGAAAACGCATTTGGTTATACGCGCCTTTTATTTAAAGTTATCAAAACTACCTAGATAATCTTAACTTTAAAATAAAAGTACATTCAGTTGTTTCATCTGAGTTTTTTCCTTAAAATATAGGTGTATTAAAACAAAGTCCTCTGTCTAAAAGACTACTAAATGGATTTTCGTGCGGTGTTCACCAATAAATAAAATAATACAAAGTTACAGTAAACGTTTAAGTATGCTAGCATAACCTACTCGTAGATTTTATGAATACCAAATAAAACAACATCAACATTTAGTTGTCAAGAATTTATTAAGTGTTGGCATTACACCCAAATAACAAAAAAAGGCCTTAACTTTTTGCATAGTAACACAAATGCCTTTTTTAACTTACAATACTGTAATCCTTGTAGGTAGTAAGGTTATAATATAACCTAGAAAGCTGTAAATTAAAATATTGTCTTTAATTATTCCTCATATTCATTAATCAAATCGACAGAGTTATCTTTACTTCACACATCTTATTTAGGTAGACTCATCGTGTCATATTTTGAAGTTTGTAGACAGAAGAGCAATTTTCAAATTTGCAAAAGTCGTTTTGTATAAAACACTTGTACTTTTCAACAAAATTTACTTTTTAACCTGACCGGTTTTGCCTTATGGCATTTCATCAACCTTTGAAAATGCCGTAAGGCGAAACAAGCAAGAGCAAGGTTAAAAAGTAAATTTTGTGGAAAAGTTTAAATTTTATGTAGCAAGTTCCACCAAGTGCCATTAATCAACAGTATAAACAGTTTGCAAAAGTTGCTTACATCTATGGATGTAAGCAACTTTTGCAAACTCTCTCTTTATTATACAGTAATATTACGATGTGTGTCAGAGATGGCGCGTTGGAAGTCTTCGAAATCGTATATTCTTTTCTTTTTTTTGAGAGAGAGCTGAACTTGATGATGAGATTCATCCGCGTACATTATACGTATGTCTCACTTCCAAGTATTTTAGAGTTATAGTTTACAAATATATAACTAACTCTGGTAATTAAATCGAAGCTTCTACCCCCCTTCATATTAATTTTTGCTGAAACAAAAGTACTAACAAGCGTAATCAAAAGTAATTGAGTAAGAGAGCCCGTGACGGCCAGACCTTTCTATAAAAGCTGAATGTTTCTCTATGCATATCTTTAACATAAATGAGATTGATTAATAACTATAAAGCGTGTACTACCCTTGGCACTTATCAGGTATCAAATGTATAAGTATCTTCAGTTTATAATAGTTAGTTATATTATATTAGGTTAGTTCGTGATATTATAAATTTGTTTATGTATGAAGAAAGTATTTAAAGCAGTCTAGTAAAGAGTTACCACCATACTACGTGTCTGGCAATGGATGTGATGATTATTCATATTATTCTGAAAATAATATATAAAAAAACTAGCCTTTATACTATGACGAACTTGAGGTAGTAAGCATTTTATGTTTAAACACATTATTGAGGTACTAATTTATATACCTTTGATGCATTAAAGTGCTAGAGGAACCATGATGCCAGCTTCATAGACACTGATCATTTCTATTTAAATTGGAGAAATGCTCAGAGAAATGAAAACTTTTCGAATAAAATCGTAACATAACTTTCACTTTATTTATTGTACTAGCTGTCAAGCCCGGCTTCGCCCTTGACATATTTCGAACTCCCGTCGCACCTATTTATATAACATATTTAAAAAACTCTTTTTGTTTTGTATAGCCCATTTATCGAGGAAGGCTAAAGGCTATATATCATCACGCTACTTGCCCGTAGAGTGGAGCAGTATTCATAAATGTAGCCAAATCGGGTAAATTTTAATGCATTATTGTAGAATTTATAAGCGACGGAATTATTCCTGTCGTTCCCGTAAATGGGCTTTACAAAACAAAAAGAGTTTTTTAAATCCGTCCAGTAGTTGCTGAGATTAGTGCGTTCAACCAAACAAACAAACAAACAAACTCTTCAGCTTTATAATATTAATTAGTATAGATATTTACTTTATATTTCATATCCCTGATAATATATATGCTAAAGATAAATATACATAGGGCATGATTAATTAATATAATAATGCTTATCTGATATTTCACGCAACGAAAAATTGTGCACCCGCGCGACACTGCCTTACTCACACAGCTATTCGGGCGCAACTCTCAGTATATACAAATGTACTTAGTGGGCGTAACTGACATAAAAATGATCCGCCGTCTTACAATCCATACCCAGTGTACCCCGCGGTAGATTTAGGATAATAGCTCAAAAGGACGTTTTTGCGTATTAGCGCCTTTTGAATTATGAACATTAGATTATTTTTTATCCACCGTAAGTAAAAAAGGCGTACATGACGAATGCGTCTCGCCCAAGATTAACGATAAGAAGTAGAAAGGGCACTAGTGGTAGATGTAGATATTTTTCCTTAGCGTAAGAGCAATTTTCCATTAGTGCATTAGGCGTAAATGATGCGCCTTTTTAATTTCATTTCATAAATACAATGTAAAATGCGCCTTCATAATTACTGAAGTCGCAAATAAACTGTAAAGAATAAAGACGTAAATAAGTATTATGCGCCTCTTTAATTAGGTTTTAGATAATTTCGACCTTTTATCTTCAAATAGGTGTTAATGAACGTGCAGAAGTGCCTTATTTCCATGAGCTAAAATTGGATTGAAACAAGATAGGAAAATATTAAAAATATAGGCAGATGCGGCTTTTGCTGAATGATGAAATAAGAAAATTATATTATATTATCTGTGATATAACTCAATTTCGAAAAAAATGTTAGATGCGCCCTTTTAACTATCGGGGGCAGAATTGTAAGTATTATCACAGATAATATAATAATTATTTACTAGCAATATTAGCGAGAGTGAATGTAACTTTCCCATTAATGGATGCTCCGCGGTATCAGCCGTCCTTCGCTTCCCATGGTAATACGGGAATAAATTGTAACCTAAGTTACTCTAAGCGTTAGCTAAAATTGGTTCAACCGTTTCGGAGATTAATGGGAACAAACAGACAGATAAAAAAATTGTTAAAGTAGGAATATTAGTTTATATGCATTTACTGTAAAGCTGTTAATTTGGAGTTACAAACAGACACTTCAATTTTGTATTTGTGTATCACAAAGCATGAAATCAATGTCACATTCGAGCAACAATCCTTGTTCTGTTTAAAGATGTATAAATTAGATTAAACGTCTCATTAATGGTCCATGTGTAAAGGAGCAATATTGTAAAGCGTCCATTATATCTTCGTAAGAAAGAAATGGATAGCGTGGTGTAAATTCTGAGACATTATGTTACGTAATCGTACAGTTTTCATTATTTTGATAATTCCATTCAAGACCGATGCGATTTAAAAACACGTAAGTGATTTAAATTGAGACATCTAGTGGAATATACATGAAACTTTTATACTACTTTAATATGTGGGCGTACTGTTGCGCTAGATGGCGTTTATTTATAATTCACTTAACACACATGAGTTTTGCGGCAAACTATTTAAATATTTTTAAGTAAATAATAAATCAAATAACTTATACTAATTATATTGTGATTATTTTGTTGATACAGTTCAATGTTTTAATTTATTTATCATTGACAACTTGGTTTCGATGACATTGTCAGCGTGGAACGGAACGCCTCAACCGTATGGTAATGATAATACCAAAAGCAACTCTACATGGATGATTAAAAGGCATACTCTACCGGTAAATACTGGTTATGGCCTTCGTTTTTACAATAAAACTTCTAAAACTCTGTTACAGAATGAACGTAAAAGGTTATAATATTCATGGCAATCATTTCGCATGAGAGACTGCGAATTTCCGTACAGTGTGACAATAGAATTACTTAACCATGATTCTTATTAGTTTTAGGTATAATTTACTTGACGTACCAACCTAAGAAACAAGTTTTCGAGTCAAATTTATGTTAGTAAACTTATTTTATAGTTGTGATTTACTTGTGTTCAGTGTTATAATGAAGTTATATTAAATTTTGAGTTATTTACTTGAGTTGAGTGTTGTTTGAAGTGATTTACACAAAATTTGCATTAAGTTAAACTAAGTTGTAGGATGACATAATTTGCGGCAAATTCAAGTAGTCGCTATAAAAATTATTTTCTGCTATGAGTCATAATTCGGATAACAATGGTTTCTCTTATTTTATTACGAACTCGTGTTTTAACTGTTTGATATAGTGATATGTGGTAACGTGTCTGGATTCAACACGGATTAACTTTACACAAGTAAGTGTTGATAAAGTTTATTAATTGTTTACGAACTTAATCTAAGTACCTAGGCTGTAAAGTTTATAATAATTAATTTGTTATAGAATTGATGTTGGATTATTGTGTAACTCAGCGCATTCCTTTTTATAGATATACACCTACTTAAGTACATATTTAAATACTAGTTGACGCCCGCGGCTTAGCCCGCGTAGAGAAGTTTTCCCGTTCCCGTTTCCCACAGGAACTTGTTCCCGGGATAAAAATGAGCCTATGTGTTAGTCTGATGTATAAGCTATATTATAGTACAGTGTCATAAAAATCTATTCAGTAGTTTTTACGTGAAAGAGTAACAAACATCCATACAAACTTACGCATTTATAATATTACCTATTAAGATTAAGAAATTTATCTAGGTACCTATGTATTATATCATATACATATCTGACTGTAGTTAATTCGTGGTTAGATTTGTACACTAACCAGTTACGTACTTAAGTACTTATGTTCGAGTTAGAAATGATTATAGAGTTAATTGCCTACTCAATGCGTTGGAATTTCCTCTTATATTGGGGTCAAAACTTTATTGGTTTAAGTATAATGTATGTTAGAAATTTTAATTTCTTAAGTCTTTTGGTTTTTAAAGAGGTCTAATATAAAACTTTTTTTGACTTCCACTTTCATTGACAGACCAACTCTACATTCATATTTTGAATCCTCCTGATATAAAGGTCGTCCTACATTAGAAAGAATATATATAAGTACTTATATTGCATTTTACTAGGTACCTAATATTGTATGTATGTATGCATGCACTGCAAATAGAAGGAAAAATCTAAACAAAAACAAGTACCAATCCGTTTGACTCACGTGGTAAAGCAAATTACTCTCATCACACAACGATGGCACACAGAATAGGTATTTGTTATAGCTAACATTTGGACACGCCTGACAGCAATCGACTGTGACAGATTGAGGAAAATAATTCTTCTTCTTTAACTACAAATTACCACCTAATGTTCATAGACTCTAAAATAATAAGTCGACCTAGGTAGGTCCAAGTTGGATTCAGCAGAATCTTTGTGTTTGCAGTTAGTAAGATCCTGGGACTTTCATTGTGCCTAGTTTACTTTAATGAGGTTTTTTCATACAAAATGTAGCTTATGTAGTTTCCATTCTATTTCAATCGTATTGAAATAGAATGGAAATCGTCGCTCAATAGAAAGCCACCAGTATAATTTTGTCAGTTTTTCGTAGCAAACTAATACAATCGTAGACCAATAGTGTTCTATCGGTCGGCCGATAGAATTCTACTAACACGTACAGCACCAGTGGCCGTTAGTCACTTGCATTTTTGTTAGTTTACCAGTATCGTAACTATACAATCTGGGGCCCGTGGCAAATTCTTTGGATGGGCCCTCCCAATAAGAATTGTCCCGCTGTAATTTAATTTTAATGAACGACAAGTCGTTTCTTACTATTAGTAAAGAAAAGAATGTTGATGCGCTCGTGACTCTACTATATCAGTAATCTGTTAACGATCATTGCGTTAAGCAACTTTCGCTATGGCTGGTCATTAGATGGGTGACCGATTTGTTGTATTTATATTTACAAGCGTTTCCATGCTTCAGAAGGTACGTTGAGTCATTGGTCCCTGTGTCGTGTGTGGGATAAAGGCGTGACTGTTTAATAATTAGGAATCATTTAATGTCGCACAGTTTTCCTGAAGTATGTACTGCATTAATGTTATTCCTTATGCTACACTACACGCTTTTCATATGCCGACAAGCCTCCACAAGATCTAGCGTCTGAATCCGGCGTTGGCTTGGTTGGCGTAGGCTTGCCAGCGCATGACGAATGGACATTCTCAGGTTGTGGCGGCCTTCTGTTGAGAATTCCTTTTATCTTCCACGGAAATGCTCGTAATTGCAAATGCCACAAATATGTCACTCGTCCGAAGATCGCAAGAGCTACTTAATGCAATGATGCCGAGAGCTTCAATAAATATATCAGTAAGTCAGTTCATCTCTGAAAGTAGACCGAAAACTAAGAATCACCTGGGCAAATGATTAAGATAGGTGTGTCTTTTTAATTTTTACCAACAAATTGTAGACCATTTAGCCCGTAGACAGAGAATACTATAGACACACAGTCAGCGTGCCGCAGAAAGGGACAGGTAGTGTTATAACTGGGTTACCATATGAAGAAATTTTCCCCATATTTTGTATTGTTAAAATGCTAAGTATCCACCTACGTTCCGTAGATAAAAAGATATTATTACAAGACCCACCAAGATAGTGTAGTCCAAATTAAGCTTATACGAGCTTGTGTTAGGGGATTTAGACAACTAACAAACATACTTGAAAGCAAACATTTAAATATACGAAACACGTTCTCTTATAACTTAGTATAGTATAAAGAGAGAAAACATGTGAGGCTGTGATATTAGTGTCTATAAACTCTAGTCTAGTAATATTTCAGGGTCCACTATTATTTCATTGCTAAGTGCAGCTATTATTTGACTTTTAATTTTCGGAATTGTTGTGAGCGACTGTCGTCTGACCTCCCAATCCCGTAAGGGCACCTGCGTAGTTGTCTTATCCATTAGTCAGTAGTTACACCGCTAGCAGGTGTAACTACTGACTAATGGATAAGACAACCTTACACTCACATGGAAAATACCTGAACTCCTTAACAAACATTTGCGTATCAAACAAATATTTGTCCCCACTGTTGCATCCACTACCAACTGCGCCGCAGAGGCATGATAGGTTCTAGTTTTCGTAGTAAATAATACAGTTTTTTTTTATTATGTTTATTTAGTTTTGCAGTTAACTGACATAATAAACATTTGTAAGCAAGCAGAGACTCTTATAAAATTAAGTTATTCCCAAAGAAAAATATCTCTTAAATTGTTTACGATTATTGACAACGGGTCTAGCTTCTCGAGTAATTGAGTCATTTTCTTCTTGTTAAATAAAAACTTTTGTTCAAAATGTTTGCTACAAATTCTTGTAGTTTGTGTTTGTGACCAATTGGATCGTCCTGTAGCTGTTAACCAAATCTGACGCAAATGATCCCTTTAAAAAAGCTGCTAGTAACCAATAATATAATTATTTAACTAAACACAACACAATAAAAAACATAACAAGTGCTTAGGTATTTTCACATGCAATGCAAGCTGATACACCTGCTGACAAACGAACAAGGTTCGGGCATACAGCATTGGCAGTTAAATATACTTCAAAAGCGCAAGAAAATTTAATAAATATTATTAGATATGAAAATTCTCAGCAGTTCCGCAGCTGAGCATTTATATGCCTCATCATCATAGCAATTTTTCGATTGCCGTTGATACTATGAAGCACCCAACCGAGATAGCCGGCTACTTCAGTGTTTAGCAAGTGTACAAACCAGCATTGAAGCGCTCGTGGCCCCGCTGACTTAAAGTTCTGTAAAACAACTTTCGCTAGGGCTGGTCACGGATGGCTGTTGTGCATTTACATTTGCGAGCGTTTCCGTGCTTTGGAAGGCACGTTACTGGCAACCGGGACATACGTGTCCCGGTTGCCTAACATGGCAGTTGTTAAGCCAAATTTAAGGCCTTATGGGCGGCTTGAAAAATTTCAGCAGCAGGTAGCCACAACCTGCGTATGCCTATTTCAACACGGCAATTGACTCACCACCTATTACGTGGGACTGGAATAAACACGGTGAATAGTGGGCGTGTAATACACCTCAGCCACTCCTTCAGGAATAAGGTGTGATTGATGAACAAACTAGCATATGGGGTTGACTTGGGCCTGGAACCACTCAAGGTATACATTCAAAACTATTAACTAAATGTCAAAACAAAAAGTAAAACTTACAAGTACTACGGATTCAGAACTATCACTGTCTACTTCCATTGTAGAAGTCGATGGCAAAGAATTCTCATTCATTATTGAGGCTGTACACTTTATGAACAGCAATAAGCATTGAAACTTTTAATAAAGCTTCCATCTAAATTATCAGATTTAATAATAAATACATAGAACGTAACAATTGCTTAAATAAAATAAGTACTATTATAGTTTGTCAGTGTAAGTAAATATTATCAATTTAGGCAATCACCTAGTTATAAAAAATAAATGTAGGCACCTTAGTTAGAACAGCATCTGAATCTCGGTACGACTTGCTTGTTTTCTTTATTATAAAGCAGTATCAAAATGTTTACTGCATATTTTGGAACATATTTCGGTACCCATCCATTACGAATAGTGGCAGCTATCCAAATGAAACGTGATCTTGTCTTAGTCGGGAAACTGTAATAAATAATACATGTATGTAACATCAAGGTAGTACTAAATTATATGAATATTGCAGCAATTTATAAAAAAAATACCGGGAGTATTGTTATTGGATCATGGCAATAACGAATATAGGTTATGAAATAATATAAATTAACAATAAAGATTGTTTATTCTGTTTACATAAACACATCTAATACTGTAATGTTTAAGAAAGAATTATAAGGTTAAAATAGTAAAAGGATGACTATTATTACAAAGTTTTCATTCAACTTACCGAATGGAAAGACAATCCGAGGATCTTCCTGTCACCATCACTTTTGCAGTCAATAATACTACAACGCACAATTGTAAATATTATTGTAATAAGTTTCTACACTTTTTACACGGAACACAACACTTGTAATTTGTGAAAATATAATATTTTGATCCGCACAATTCCTAAACGTCAAATTTATTTAGCTCCAAGCTGGAGCTGGCCTTGAAAAAACCGGCACGCGAGCTGAGATGCCGATAATGTCATGCTATCCTTTTCTTTCCCCAGTGTAGCAATTATTTGCTTTTCTTTCTTGTGGGAATGAAAAGGAATTATCCCACAGTCTATAGTATTCTCTGTCTACGATTTAACCACTTGAACGTCCCGATTTTTTGATGATCTAGTTTTTCGTAATTAACCTTTATAGGTTAATTACGAAAAGCTACAAATAACATAATTATAGTTAACTAGATCGTTCTCCATCCATCCATCCATCCATCCATATTGTCACGCCTTTATCCCCGAAGGGGTAGGCAGAGGCATAGTTAACGCCCACGTTTCACCGTATGCATTTCTGTCCCACGTAACAGGTGGTGAGCCCATTGCCGTGTTGAAATGGAAAGACGCAGGCTGCATCGACCTGCTGTTAAATTTTTTAAGCCGCCCATAGGGCCTCCAACTTGGCTTAACGACTGCTATTTTATTGGCAACCGAGACCAACGGCTTAACGTGCCTTCCGAAGCACGGAACTGGGGTGGGTCTAAAGGGCCGAATAAATTTAATAAAATGTGTCTATTTTAGATGTTAAATTTGGAAGAAATTTTGAACCCGTTGCCTTTTTAGTGAGGTGGTAAAAAAAAGGCTAAAAGGTCTTATGTGCTAGACACTAATTAGCACGACCGATTAAAGTCCTGGTAGTCTCAGGTGTACGTAAATTCATGTTTTGACGAATTTCCATACAACCGTTTATAGCTTATTTACTTCCTTAAGGGTAGAATTTAAAAAAATGCATTCTTAGGGGAAACCTACGTTTTTAAAGGAACGCAGATGCGCAGTTTGGGCTTCGTAGCTTTGTTAGTTTTATAGGTATCGTGATCAATAAGTCAGTTATTATAACTACTATTTTACCCCCTCAAGGGTAGAATTTATCAAAATTCCTTATCAAGATATTTTTTATTTTTATACAGAAGCAGGTATAAGAAATTTGGTGTTACTGTGTTTGAAAATGACGAATTTCCCATATAAACTTTCAAACCTCGTATACTCCCTTATGGGAAAAATTTTTCGAAACGGCGATACATGTGCCCATTTATTTGTAACCAGAAACAGGTGTACGTAACTTCAAGTTTCTATCTTTGAAAATGACGAACTTCCATACAACCGTTTATCGCTTATTTACTTCCCTAGGGGTAGAATTCCGCAAAATCCGTTCTTAGCAGAAACCTACGTATTAAAAAGAATCACCATACGAAGTTTGAGCTTCATAGCTTTGGCAGTTTCAGAGATATCGCGATCAGTTAGTCAGTGATTTTGCCTTTTATATATATATATAGATAGCTGATTCTCAAATGGGTAAGCGTTTTGTGTCATTGTCTATTTACTTACGAGCGTTTACGTGAACGGAAGAGTCGTGACGCCATTGGTGTTTGTTGCTGCTTATTGTCAGTAGGTACCTAACATGGCAGTTGCTAAGCCAAGTAGAAAACTTTATGGGCAGTTTGACAATTTTTCAATAGCAGGTCACCATAACCTGTGACTGGCTTACCACCGGTTACATGGAACAAATTGCATACGATAAAATGTGGGCGTATACTATGTCTTTACTTCCCACTTCAGTAATATTCTATTGTAACAGGAATTCAACATGTGTGCAAAGTGTCATATGAATCTGTTTAGTAGAAGTAGTGAAAAAACCTTTTCAACTGTTTTGAAGCATTATTTCACGGTAAGGCTAAATTACGCAGTACTTTAAGCTTTGGTAACCGTAACCAGGGTGATAGGATGTCTAGGAATTAACTAAGATAAATATCTTAGGACAGATTTAGAAGTTATATAAGATCAAAGTACAATTTTTAATACCCATCTTAAACTTTCTCATCAAGAATTTGTGCTTCATTTCAGAGGAATCTCATTTCACCAAAATATGATCCCTTGAAATCTTCGAGATTCAATTTTCATGGAGATTCGTTCCTTTATCGTTTTCTCGTGGCCCGTGGATAAAATTAAAATATATATTAGCGATATGAAAGTTGGTCAGAGCGAGAAAATATCTTTTATTATAAATTCTGTTAAATTGAACTGCTTTATTTTCCATAAGGAACTTTCTATTTGCTTCGTTCCAACTACGAATTAGAAATTGGCCCTGTCAGAAACATGTGGTGTTCGCCAAAACGCTATCTGAGAGCCTCTAGAGCCGGGACTTCACTAGAATTGTAATGCTTTGGATTTGTGGTGGGCTGTAAATTTAACATACAAAATTTGATGAATTTAAAAATGTTGAACAATGCTCTTACAGAATATATAGCATGGCATTCAGGCCATCTGACCTTTTTGAGCAGTCGCACCTCTGCCGCGCTGCAGTTATTCATAATTTTTCAGTTATTTATAACTCTACTGGAGACGTATCAGTCTTCAATCCTTGCGCTGGGTTACCGCAGTGGCACCATCTACAGTTACATTATATAATCTCACCATTCCAATACAATGTGAAACAAAGCAAATATCGAGATGTTTGAAATGACGAAATGAATTCCACACGTCTAATTTGAAATTTAATTTTACTTACTGTAGAAAATTGTATGATACCAAATATGGGACATAATTATTATTCCAATTAAAAAAATATCATAAGGTACTTAAGGCGTAGATTATGGCTTCCCTGCTAAATTTTCAAGTCATCTACAACTTGGTTTAATATCTGCTATGTTATTGGCAACTAATACGAACAGCATAACGTGCCTTCCGAAGCACAGAAACGCTATTAAATGGAATTGCTACAAAGCGTATGTCACCCATCTCAAGACCAGGTAAAAGTTTGAAGAACCTGAATTATCGTTTGAGTGTGTCGATACGAACATTATGACTGGATAACTCAGGTTTAGTTAATAACTTTCGAAATCTAAATTTGTATACCGGTCTATATGCAACGTACATTACCTCAACTTCTTATGAATCATTCCTTTATCTTTTACCATATCGCAACGTTCGCTTATCAAGCCGTTTATCACTTTGTCCCACAAAGTCACAGTCACTCGCTGTAGGTATTTATTACAACTGAAGGCTTACTCGCAAGGCTTACGTAGACGATTTTCTTGCACTGGCTTTTATTTCATAGTAGTCGTTTTAATAATATTGATAACTTTTCTTCTTAATTTAATATCTCAACAAAAAAAAACGAAATTAAGCTCGTGATCGTCAACAAAGCGAAACGAAATGTCAAGAACCAAAGTTATTTGGGCATAAAAGCCAGTGAAAGGCAACGTCAATGTAAATTATTGAACCTGAAATTTTTACCAGTGAGTCTCTTATGAAGCGGGGTCTCACTAAACCCAGATATGTAAAACTTATGGTTACTCAAATGCGACAGTTAAAAATTTGAGAAACTTAGTATCGCGAAAACAAAAATGTAACTAAATAAGAGGTAGACAAAAAACGAAACGAAACAAAATGTTACTGAGAACCATAGACTACCTACATACGATGACATATTCATGCACTTTTCAGCCGTAAAAATAAGGCATGGAATTAGTAAGTTGGACGGTAGTACTTACTAATTCCATGAAATAAGGTGACATAGAACTCATCTAAGCGTTCCATTTTTGAAGGATTATGACGTTGAAAACTGGTCTCCCATAGACACATAGAATCCATTCTCAAAAGAATAAGCTACAGTATACTAGATATACTTAATGACTAATGGATGATGCACTAACGCAGGCACCCTTAGGGCGTTAAAAGTTCCGCATTGAGGTTACTGTAACGTCTCTTTAAAACTTAGAATGATGTCACTTTTTTTCTCAAGTTATTCTCAGCAAGCCCTTTAATTTAATGCCCATATTTTAGCAGTGCATTAAAAATAACTAATCTACCATCTTGGGTGTTCCATCATTTTGAATTTAGAATGACGCCAGAGTGTATGCAAATTTTCGGTTCAATCGTTTGAAGAAATATCTAGTTCAAAATTGAGCTACAAGATTCCACACGAACAAAAATATTTGTAAGTTACTAAAACAACCAACTAACTGAATTACCAAAATATACCTAAATTTGGTTCATATTAAATGTATTCAGGTTGAACAAAATCTAAACTTAGATAATTATAGGTACTGTAATGAAAATATTCACATAAGAAAGGGTTTATAAGAATTTTTTTATGGGTTGTAGACTGCGTTTGCAGTAGGTATAACGTGAGTGAAGCTCGGTACATAAATTAATTTACTTTCATAACCGAAATAAACAGTAGATATACTTTTAAACCAAATATACAGTAGAGTTCTAATGGAATAATATACTAGGGCTGCCACTCAAAGACCTCTGGGGAAATACTTGTCACTGAAATTGTCTCCAAACTTGGTAATTTAATTTCCAACTTATTGGATTGAACAAAACGTTTCATACTCTGTACCTATAATATTATGCATACAATATTATTAATTTAACGGTTCCTGGTTTAATTATATTATTGGTCATAAGAAAAATATGCTGTTTTGGAGATAAAAATAGGAATACTCCGTTGCTTTTTAAAAAAGTGGTTACATGAGCTTATATGTGTTTGGAAACACCAGAGTTTAAACATTGCGAATGTATGTTTTAAGTCATAAAACTATTAACTTCGCTTAATGACTACTGTGTTACTGGTAACTCAGATTCCGGCCCATCCTACGGCAAAGGGTAGAAACGACGCACGGTACTCCGACGTACCACCTCACTAAGCCTCTTAAGGCCATGTCTCCTTTGCCAGGCACCTGTGTGAGTCGGCCACTTTCCATTCCCTCTATTCTCAGTGGGACATTCATGGGCTGTTCGAAGCGGCTATAGTTTAACCTACTTCGGGAAATAGTGAGGGGCAGCTCATCTCCCCGAGGAGAGTCTCATTTCGTGGAATTTCCTTAGCGGGTCACTGAAAATACATCTCAGGCCTACCGTGCAACCAGGTTGAGACGAACGCAGTACATTGAAGGGTTTATTGGGTAGGATAGCTCCTAAAGGGCCGAGAGTGCTACGTGATGGTGCGTAAAAAGAATTCTTAACGTCAAAAAAGAAAACTGGTAACTGGGATCAACGGTTTAACGTGCCTTACAAAGCATGATAACATTTGTAAATAGCAATGCCGAAAACGGTAACTCATTTCAAGCGTAACAAGATAAAATTATGAGGGCGATGTGTGATCAATACCTGACAAGAATATATTTTTAATAACATTAACATATATTTGTAAGTACATCATATTCCGATATCTGCTCATACCAATGTAAAATGCGTATCGAATAATAATTTTACGGTTTCATAATAAGATGAAATTTCATCCCGTTCCACGGGATGAAATTCCATCTTAATATTTTTTCGAGCGTTTGCCAATAAGAGTGCTTCTCACACATCAAGTAGGTAGTAGGGCCAATACGTACTCATCATGTTCGGAATTCATCGCAACATAACACCATTGTTTACTAATCACCATGACGCAACTGATTAAATAACCTGCGTTATAAGACAAGACAATGATTAACGTGCTGCAGTTAAACCTGCTTCAATTAACCAATAATAGGTTGGAATGAAATGAATGAATGAATGAAATGATATTTGTTATAGATAACAAAAGAGTAATTATAGGAGTGGAAGGGGCTCTACCAAGATCTTTGAAGTCCAATCGACCTCACTTGCTAGCGGCGCAATTGTTGACCAACGCACGGTCAAAATATGATTACGTGACCACATTATCTATACTTATAATAAAACTGTAGAGACTCAAAACTCTGTTCATTGCTGATATTAAAATTTTTTTTTAGTGATTTCTAAAACCGATTTTTCTGAAACATTTGGAGTGAAATTCATTGATGAGAAGTAATTTATATGAAGTTTTTATTCTTCTTTTTCTTTGTTTATCTTTTTAACATTACATTCTGCATTTGTAATGTACCTATGATGACTAAGTACGTGCATAATGCAACGTTAATTTCGTGTGGCAAAACAACGTTAGTCGGTGAACTAGTATTGCATAATTTACACACCAATTTTCCGGATCGTTGATTCGTTTTTTATTTAAATACATAATATGAACTTAGCAGATGTCTTAAGAGGTAAATTTCAATGTCAGATTTATCCAAGTGAACGAACAGGTAGTATGAGTTTATGCATGTAAATGAAAATGCAGCTACGCTTTTATACAACCGAGAGAGCAATTATAGAGGTGTTGGGATAGATGTGTTGTTCATAATATGAGGCTATTATTAAAACGAGTGTGTCTGTGTTTACTTCAAGAAGCAACAAACATTTATGGAAGAGAAATTTGGTCTACTCAGCCGAGAAACCTACTTCGATTCTGAAAAGCTTCGCTATACCAAGAACAACGCCCTGGAATCAGCTATCTATAAACCAGCCTCCTACCTAACCCTACCTCCGTTGGCTGACATAAATCCTCCCCGTTGACTAAGCTAGTAAACAGTTTTCGATACACCAAGGTGAACTAAGTATACATGTACTACATTTGATTCTTTCAATGTAAATAAGTAGGAGTATATATATGTTGGTGGAAAGACAGCAGTACACGGATATAAGGATGTTTCTAATACGGCGAGACTTTCAGATTTAGATTTCGTTTCTTGAATGGATTCACATCTTTTTAAACGAGTAAGACGGTTGAGAGTGATTTTGAGGTCACTCATTGTGACGCTACTCAAAAGATAGATTATTATTACTCACGAGTAGAATCGATAGAGATCAATAGGAAGTTACGTCGGATATGGCCATTATCACGTACCTAGCATCGAGTCACGTCTGCCAATTTATAGTACTTTTTTGATATCGTAAATTTCAGATTACCGAGTTTGACCTTTATTTGCACCTAGTTATCTACCACACCTTGTCAACAGATAAACCATGCGCAGTCCCCTTATCTGTTTGTTTTGAATGCTAACTAAAGCCATAGATTACAGTGACGATTTGACAGCATACAAAATATTCATATTTTTCAATAAAATTATATCTCCTCGAAATATATGTAATTATGAAATCGTAATATCTAATTTACTAGTCACTAGTACTCAGAGAGGACATCACTTGATATTCGTATAGGTCTAGATCTGACTGTGACTCCTTTCCCCTACTTTCGCACAACAGATATTCTTCGTCTTGTTTCTCACTCTTTC
Source organism: Thumatha senex (assembly GCA_948477245.1). Lineage (NCBI taxonomy): Eukaryota > Metazoa > Arthropoda > Insecta > Lepidoptera > Erebidae > Thumatha > Thumatha senex. The sequence continues at coordinate 10,853,442 of OX419725.1, read as the reverse complement.
GTTAATCATGTATGTTCTTCTCGTTGATTGTTTCATGTATCTTTTGGCTTACCCAGATTTCAAATATCCTCAATACTGTCGATGATATTGAAAAATTGTTCCACATCGAAGACGACTGATAAGGTCTGCATAAGGATATCTTGTGACTGTGCAATGCGAGGGTTTTTTGTACGTAGTAACTTTATAATATTAGTATAGATAAATTATTGGGTGACTCAATCATCTATCAATGCCCAGCCGAAAGCCTTACTACTAGAAGCTAGATTTGTTTAGGGTAAGGTACAATTTTTATGTCGGTGCTCACCAAGAATTTATTTTCCACCTTAGGATAGCCAAAACTCAATCGAGTAGAGCTTCGGGCGCGGCCGTCCCCTATTCTATGACATTTTGACACTTCTCTACATTGCTGCGGGGGCAGCAGGATAACTTTCTGCGGCACTTCCAGCTATGGAGAGACAACTAAACCCACCACTGTGTTCCGCCTTTACCCAGTCTTAGGATAGAGAGAGATGAAAACTACTGCGACTCAAGATCGGGTATGTGTCGCAATGGGGCTCGCTTCGGGAGTCAGATGGGCATCCCGCACGCTTAATTAGGACAACTCGTGTATGCAACAAATGATGATTGACTTTGTTTAAATATAGATTAAAATTTTCTGATTCTGATTACTTAAATACAATATTTTAATCTACCTGGAAGGCATTTAACAACATTTATAACACATACTTCAAAACGGGGAATAAAATATATACCTAGACATTTTTCTACATTGACATAATTTATTGTTCTCATTATTTTATTTCATTATTTTTAGACATAGACAAAAAAAAGTGAAAATTTATAATTGACAATTCTACACCTCATTTTTATACAGGTGGACATTATTATATTTTTTTCATTTTAGAACAATTACACTCATATTAATATGATATTTCGGGTCTGATCCGTGACTTATCTAAGCCTACCTTATATTTCCAGACATTTCGACTGTATTACACTAGCGGTGGTCAGGGGTGGACTCCATAGAATATAGTTTATTCTAGACTAACAGTACAACTTCGTCTCACATGTCAGCAAAATTCTATCCAGTTGAGATTGGAGCTCGATTATAATAGTGAACCACAAAATCTGCTGAATTATACCATCGCGTCGGTCGGTTTCTATTGAGGGAACATTTCTAGACTTTGTCCCAATGTTACACTAACCGCAACCCATGTGATGCAAGGATTTGGATTTATTAGGATTATGAACGATTGTATTTATTTGATAGCAGGTTTTCTAGTGATAGTTATTAGACATTCTCATCAAAACCGCTCAGCCGTTTATTTTTAGATTCTTCTTTTAAAATGACTTATTAAACAGTTTTCCTAAACATATATATAAATATACTTACTACATACTTACTACTACATATTTGTATGTAATCGTCAGACAAATTAATTCATGATTTGATAATACGAGTACATTTTGTATGGGATTGTTGCTTGTCTCTTTGGCGTATCCAATTATCTCGCTACACTGTATGTAAAAGGCTTCTGTACATATAATAGACCTATAATAAACCTTCGAAGTAATTGCGTTGGTAGTCACTTGATAGGCTTTCTCGTCAAAATCTTTCTTCTAAAATAAAATTATTCATTGAACAGATATTAATTAATTACTTTGGCATTACGAGAAAAATCTTATGATTTTTTGTATTTATAAAATAAGATCGTGTTTACGTGGTATAATATGGTATATGATCTCGTATGACCGCTGGAAACTTGGGGCTGCTGCTGCCTTTTCACTTTGTTCACCAGTCACGTAAAGGTTGTAAAGAGAAGGATTTGCTGGAGCAGAGCGCCCTGATTACAGTGACTGCGGACTGATGCTGAATTTCCCTTACTACTGTCAGCGAATAAATATTTTTAACATTCTGACTACATATTTCAACTTGGTTCGATACGGTTCGGGTAGTTCAGGTGGCTAGAACATTGCCCTGGTTAGGCAAAGGTCACGGGTTCAATCCCCGTCTCGAATCGAATTGTCCTTTTCCACTTTATTGAACATTTATGAGAAATTTCGCAAATTAATTGCTTTAAAAAAATATATTTCATGTTTTCTCAATGCTTTTGCTGATACTCTTAGGTGACGCCGCGGTGGTAGCCAAAGTCTCCCGGGGGCACTGGAAAATTTCTCCGAGGAGTTACCCGAGGCAGCCGGAATTAGACAGTTACGGGCCATTTAGATGGGGAGAAATCGTCCGCTACTATCACAAGCAATAATCGCCATAACATTATCGTATCAGAATGTTAACATACCGTTTAAAAACTAACTAACTAACTTAAACTAACTAACGATTATGTCATACGAGACTCGGAAGGGACTAATCGCTTGGCAATAATTTCCTGCGTCTGTTTACACAGCTAAATTATAGTAAGAGGATTCTTGCTTACGAGAATCTCGACTCGTATAGACACGATCTCGTATGACATTTCTTCAAGTTCGTACGAGTATCGAAGAAATCGGTTTGAACCGTTTTTCGTGCGAGATTTGCTCATTGCTCATTCGAGTTTAGTGATTATTGGAGTATTGCTATATTTGCATCTTTTTTTTAATATATATGGTTACATTTATTGAAAATTTATTATTATTTATTTATCTATCACGCCTTTTCCCCGAAGGGGTGGCAGAGGCACATATATTATATGCCCACTTTTCACCATGTGTATTCCTGTCCCACGTAATAGGTGGTGAGCCTATTGCCGTGTTGAAATAGACAGACGCAGGTTGTTGCTACCTGCTGTTGAATTTTTTAAGTCACCCATATAGCCTTCAACTTGGCTTAACGACTGCCATTTTATTGGCAACCGGGACCAACGGCTTAACGTGCCTTCCGAAGCATGGACTGGGGTGGGTCTAAAGGGCCGAATAAATTTAGTAAACTGTGTCTATTTTAGATGTTAAATTTGGAAGAAATTTTTAACCCGTTGCCTTTTTAGTGGTAACAAAAAGGCTAAAAGGTCTTATATGCTAGACACTAATTAGCACGACCAATTAAAGTCCTGGTAGTCTCGGACTGAACAGAAAATTTGGCTTTACGAAACAACCATTTAGGTATATGTTTTTGAATGTCTCTTCATCCTTCAATTGTAATTCAAGGCCAACACTTTTTTTCCGTTTCTTATAAAATCTTGCTTTAGAAGAGCAAATATGTTTAAAATATCCTCGCGCAGACTACTCATGGTAGCAACAGGCACAAAATCTCGAATCTAAGAGTTGTGCCTCACGATCAGCCTCAGATTCCTGGGGTCGAACTAGCCCCATACTTTTAGCATGTCTACTGTACTGGAAGAGATTCGACCTTAATAGTTAATATTATAATCAAACAAAAACTAGCCTTTGTGTTAATCCAGAGTGTCAGCTACCTTCGCACTAAATGTTATCTGTATTGATCCAGCCGTTTGAGAATGTAAAACCAAGAAACATACACACTCGCAAACTTTCGCTGAGTAATTATAACTCACAAAGAGTAAACTTGTTGAGGTCTCTACTATTTATTTATTTATAACATCTTAATTTTTTTAAATTCTATGGGTGCTTCTATCTGAGTCTAATATTAATTACAACTGCGTCAGAAGTGGCACTTATCCTTGATTCTGAGAGAGATCTAAAGGATACTTCTCTTTATGTTGCTTGTTTACAGCTTATGGAAGTTGGAGTACCGATAACGAGGTTGGTTCTACTCACCTTTTGTTCACATCGTTCTTTGCGTTGAAGTGGATTTTCGAGTCGAGTTTATAAAACTTCGTTTATTTTATATTATAATAATTATTTTTTAATTTGGTATTTGGTATCGGAATTTGGGTAGGTACGTTTTGTGTTTTAGAAGAGGTAAAATCTTGTATATTTATTGCTATTAATATAATATATTTATCTATTACGCCTTATCCCGAAGGGGTGGCAGAGGCATGTTATATGCCCACTTTTTACGATGTATATTCCTGTCCCACGTAATAGGTGGTGAGCCCATTGCCGTGCTGAAATAGACAGACGCAGGTCACGCAGGTTCTGGCTACCTAGTTAAATTAATAGCAGGTTGTGCTATTAATAATAATTATTATTAAAGTTACATGTTACGGTAGATGTTAATTCCTACTTGTCACATATTCTTTTTAAAACAATCAGACATCCTATCCTATCCTTGTCCTAGTTGAGATTGTTTACATTAACAACTAGTTAAATTACTTATATCTATATGTGTAGGCTTGTAATTTGCAATATTGTGAAATATTGTTAATCAAAAGCTAAATACTCGTACGTTATAAGTATGTAAGCCTTTCTAAAATAAATAAATAACTAACAAGTTAAAATGTTTATTAACTGTGGTCGACACATCAAATCCTACTTCCTACTATTATTATAAAGGCAAAAGTGTAAAAGTATGTTTGCTCTTTCCCGCAAAAACTACTGAATGGATTTTGTTGAAACTTTACAATAACATAGTTTACACATCTTAATAATAATCAAGTTACTGTAGGAAACGGGAACGGAAAAACTTCTCTACGCGGGCGAAGTCGCTCCATATTTTTCTTAACACAGTTAAATACATTCGTATTTCATATCTATTAATCAAATAAATCAGCGTCAGTTCAATAATCGAAAACGGGTGGTACAGGTTTTGGTTTCGAGGCTTCCTTGTCTTCCCCGTGACCTCTTTTAAGTCTCGAGGAGGTCAGACTTACTTGGTCTTTCAAGATTTCGGTAGGGTTCCATTGCACTACTTACCTATCCATATCGCACATTGGTACTCTCATAGTTGTAGATATTCCAAAAATGTTTCAAAAAGCTGCGTCATATCTCCAAATATTTCATGTTTTAAACTTACAAATTTTTCTACTCTAACTTTCGCAAGTTTAACATTGAAAATTGAGAATGAGATCCTTTTTTAATGCTAACTAAAAAAAAACAAACTAACTATCTTCACGCTGTATCCCTGACGGGGTAGTCAGAGAGGACAGATCGCCAGGCTTCGCGATCCATGCTTACTTCTTTCGCTTCTTCGAGATTCATCAATCGCTTCTTACACGCACGTCTGGGTATCCGAGTACTTTTGACCTTTCCGTTTTTGAGCAATCTGCTCACGTGGTCTTCATATGTAAGTCTCGGCCTACCCTGACTCCTTCTACCCTCTACTTTTGAACAATATATATTCTTCGTCAATCGTTCCTCACTCATTCGTTGGACGTGTCCGATTCCTTCCCTCATTCCCTGATCAAAAACGGCAATCTGACGTGATTATTATTAATCAAAATTATTTCTTTTCCAGATATTTTCAACAACCTACCAACCATACCAACAAATGCAGAAGGATAGTGTATAAAAATGGCTGACAATAATAAAAAACGAGGTAGCAGCTTTCGCAAATTATTCCCAAACTTGTTTTCTAGTCATAAATCTAAAGATAAAAATACCAGCAAAGAATCACAATCCAATTCAAAAAATTCCGCAATATCTTCTAAAGGTGATCAATATCAAAATCCCCGAAAGATAAAACTTGATCAATGTAATGAAAAGTTAGATGATAGTGACCAAATATACGAAAATTTGTCGCCACATATGCAACAAAGTGATAGCGAAACTCAGCCTAGTGACATATTAAGTCAGCATTCTTCTAGTAGTACACTTGTTTCGGAAAGTGCTAAGAACAAATCACTAGAACTAAATGAAAATGCTTATAAAGATTACGCAGCAAGACCACAAGTGCCACGAAAACCTTATGACTCTATCAATGCACCAAAGTCACCGAATAGAGAAAAGTTGATGAACTGTTCCGATCAGTATCCTGACGTATATTACCATTCCCTGGATAAGTTGGCTGATAAAATATCACCATTTGATGAAATGGAAATTTACCGAGCATCACAGGCTCAAGCTGATCCGGCATCAGTTGGAGCAGAAATAAAACGCGTAAGTACAAAATACTTGATATCGCCTAAAAAAGAAGCAGAGGTGCGGACTATCCAGCCAACTAGAGCTCGTAGCTTATCATTTGACAATAAGGAGGAGAGCAAGAAGGATAAATCCTCTAAAATTAGAACTAGCGTCAGAGATGAAAATACTAGAAAACCATATAATTACTCCGCTCCAACATCACCGATTCCAATAGGTCATAAATTACCAAATATGCCTAAAACAGTTTCTCCATATCAACATATAAGAAAAACCATGATAGAAAATGAAGAGAAAAGAAATTCTTTGAGTAGGACAAGTGTCCGTAATAAGATGACGCCTTCACCGAGGCCTGAGTATGGTCAACGATTTAACACGGCTTCCAAATTACAAGAGAATACAAAACTTGATCATAATGATCGGGAGAAAACTAGGCAGTCAGTGGAAGCATTTTATTGGCAAAAATTAAAAGAATTAAAACAGCATGAAGATGAATATTACATAAGGCACTCTTTAACCATTGGTAAAAATCAACCGAACATGCAATCTAATTCTAATCGCAGCACACCTAACTCGTTTTCATTTGTAATGGAGCCACGAAGTTATAGCTTGCCTCGTGGAAAAGATTTTAAAGGTTACAACGTGAATCACCCAATTTACACGTCTACACCATTTACGAGAGGAGCTCCTGAGCGGCGAACGGATTCGTTTATTAAAAGTCGAATTACGTACGAAGATCCTGATATCATTTACCGCCATCCAGTAAAACATCAGGCAGTAAAATCACCTGCATCCCAAGAACAAAAAATATCGAATTATCAGCGGGAATCCAATACCCTTCAAAATCAATCTTATAATTCAATGAAAAGAGTTAGTTTTGATGAAAATCGTGTAAAACAAGGAAGCAATGTTGAAAATAATAGTTACATACAAGTGAGTGACTATAAATCGCAAAATAGACCTAGTCTGTGTTCGTTGAATATGGTGAAAACCAGTGATTCGTCGTCGCGTGTGCCTCCTCGACCGCCTGTCCGGACCACCAGTGTTGGCGGAACGAGGAAAAGTTTTAATGCCGTCAACAATAAGAAAATTATTCCTTTAACCTGTACTGGTCATTCTCTATGTTCAGAGTCGGAAAGTGGATCGGAAGCCGGCGAAATACAAAGGATATTGCATAGTAACGCTCAGAAAGGTAAGGAAATTTGCATGCTTGAATAAATCGCTTATTGATTTTGTCGGAACTTTGTTCAGTACAGGGGTTATGAAGTTATTGACGTTATAGATCCTTATATAATAGCTGATTTGTCTATAACGTTTAATAATAAATGACCTTATATAGTAATAATTTGGGATTGTAAAGGCCACAGATAGGTTCTAGAACTAATATTGAAAATTTGTACTGAATGCCTTATCAAAATAATTTTGAGAAGCAATTAGTAACTACGCTGACTATACCATAAATTAATGTGGATATAATGTCACGAGGTCGAACAGAATTTGAACCCGCGTCCTTAGTCAATCCGGGGCCTCTCTCGAAACTAATTAAATATTCCCACCTTATTATTATTGTTTATAGGTCTTACCACAGAATAAATAATAGTTCTAAGTCCTACGTAATATTAGTACTACGGTCTTACTTAAATAAGTGCCGATAATCGGCGCCTATGTCGCCCTAAGACGTATAAAGTGTTTGTTGGTTAGCGGCTAAAGAGATAAGTAAACACTACATTTCCTACACTGATATCCCCAGTAGCGTAAAAATACGTACTGGTTGGGTGTAACTGAGCTGAGACAGTGGCTAAACCGGTGACCGAACCAGTGACCAGGCCAAGACTAAGATGATTTTCGACAGATTAAGAATCTTACGTCAAATCCTGAGCCATGCCAAAATTTTGTAATGTTCGATGAAATAATTGCAATCGATCAGGTGCTAAGTGCCGCGAGCTCTGTGCATAACGGAAACCGACCGGATGCGTTCGTTTCTAGCGACAGCTTAGCATAAAACTTAGCAATAAACCCTAAACAAAAAATTTTGGGGGTTCCATAGAACTGAAATTCAAAATTATCTTTTTTTCATCAAACCCATATCTATGGAATATAATGTCATTTATTTCTAAACTGAATAGTTTGCGCGAGACACTTCCATGTGGTAAAAGGTGTCCCCCCCCCTGTAACTTCTAAAATAAAAGATAGTAAAACTAAAAAAACATGATGTACATTACCATGCAAACTTTCACCGAGAATTGGTTTGAACAATATTTAGTAAGTAGTTATTTTTAATACGTCATTAATCTTTAGTCATAAAAGTTACAACGCAAAATAAGAACTTTTATATGATGTTACTTGCTGCTACGGAACCCTTCATGGCACTTAGCCTCTTTTTTACACAATGCCATCGAGCCTAAAGTAAGCTATTATAAAGTTGTGGTATGGGATCTAGAAAACTGATAACCACACTCATACCTATATTTCTAAATAAATACATAGGAAACACCCAAACTCCGAAACAAACATTTACGGATCACACAATTATTTGCTTTTACCCGAGAATCGAACCCCGGTCCTCAGTGCGGCAGTCGTAGTAACTCAACTTAGTAGCGTATCAGACACCACGTAAGCGGATCAACATTTCAGTTCAATCGGTTGAAAATATCTGTTCCAAAATTAAGTTCTAAGATTGTAGCAAAACAAATTTGCATAAAAATTTACACAAATTAAAAAAGGAAGGTTTACATAATATATAAAAAAAACTATAAATAAAAAAACAAAATAAAAATATCTTTATTTTGCATAGACAATTTCAACGGCACTTACAAAATGTCATACACTAAAACTAAAGAAAAAATAATATATTTAAAGTGACCTATAATTTAGGCATCAAAATCTCTTTCACATCGCTGTTAGCCACAACCGTAACAAGAATGCTGGCAGCAATACTAGTACTATTCAACGTGACAATGCTGAAATGCTGGTAAATTCCGGTACGGTTGTGTCCAACAGCGATGTGGACGAGTTTTTTGATGCCTGAATTATAATTTTTCTCTGCCCGCGTCGAGAAGTTATCCAGTTCTCGTTTCCCACAGGAAATTGTTCCCGAAATAAAAAGTAGCTTATGTGATATTGTAATGTGTAAACAATATTATTGTAAAGTTTCATCATAAAATTAATCCATTCAGTAGTATTTGCGTGAAAGAGTTACAAAGTTTTTTTGATATTACTTAAGGAATGAATTTCGAAAAAAACCATTTAAAGTAAAGACTTCTCCGCACTGGCATCTTTTAGTATCCGCAACCGGCGACATAGTAGCTTTTTACATAGCAAGATGCAGCGACCAAGCGCTCAAAGTACACTCAAAAATTACTCACTTACTGAATCACTTTTCAAATAGCAAAACAGTATCCGAGGAGTCGCTAAGACGCGGGATACCGATGTTGAGCGATTAAGCTGATTGAGCGAGTCGCTCAATCGCGACGCTGCATCGACACAGTCTTAAATCGCCGGTTAATACTAAAAGAAGACAGTGATCATAATGGATCACACCACAAAAGTAAACTACGTCCAAATTTTATGTTTATATCTTCAGTCGTTTGGAGGGACGATGATGAGTCAGTGAACCAGCTTCTTTACATAAGTAGATGGTAAAAGCTCGTAGCCCCGCTAAAACAGTGTTCTGTAGGATCACTGCGTTAAACAACTTTCGCTATGGCTGGTCCTCGGATGGGTGACCGATTTGTGGTAATTCATTTGGTATTTCATTTTTATTTTTTACGAGCAGTGGATTGCTTTGGATGGCATGTTAAGCCATTGGTTCCGGTTACTAGTAACTTGTAGGCCTTATGGGCGACTTAAATAATATAACATCCGGTCCACACAACATGCGCCTGTCTATTTCAACACGGGAATGGGCTCACCGTAAGTTCTCCGGAAGTTTGACAAAAAAATATTTTGGTGAAAAATAAGGAAATGAAATGAGGCCCTATAGCCTGCCCTAGCCCCTTTCAAGGATAAAGGCGTATTAGTATTAGCATGAATTTATAGTGGTATCGAATCTCCTTTAATTCAATATACTGACCTATACATAACTATACGACTTGCAAATTAATGATATCATTGCTGATTTTAAAACTCGTAATGTGTGAAATTGTTTAGACACATAAATGGTTTTGTGCAAACAAGTTCGGCTATTAGCGCACATTACGACGCACCACACACCGCAGATATGTGGTACCTTTATACTCGTTTATGGCAAAATATACATGGAAGTATAATGGAATAAGCTCACTGGTAAAGTCAATTCAAATAGCTTTGTTTCAAACCATTTTATGTTGTATTGTTATAGCGCTCGTCGCCGCAATATCTTTGTGTTCTGTAAACGATTACGACGTTAAACGTCTTATGCTATGGTCAGTACTGAGATGGGTAACCGTTTGTGGCATTACTATTTACGAGTATTTCTGTTTTTTTGGGAAACACGTTAAGCCTTTGGCTTCGGGTGTCAGGAACATGGTAGTTGTCAAGTCAAGTGAAGTTAGCGGTTTGCAAAATTTCAAACCACGGAACATATAATAATAGGACATAGAACATATAATAATACCTATTATTATATGTTCTGTGTTTCAAGCTGTCTGTTTTAACGTGGCTATTAGGTCGGCAGCACAAGTGTGAATTTGTAGATATCCATAGACTCCAGTGACCATTTTAGACCATCACTTCTTCGCATTTTTATCTTTTTCTAGTGAAGTCCCTAAAATATTTCCTACTGGCTTAAAGTTTCTTTTGGGTCCGTGTGACCAAACCGCAACATCAGGGGTCCGCATTCTTCTCCCTTTTGGGCATGCTCCGGGCAATGGAAATAAGGCCGGCTGGAGCATTTTGGAGCGACGACTTAACAATTTCAGTGCATTACACTACAACTGTTAGTCAGCGTACTGATTTCCATCACATAAGGGGGTCATGACAGGGATGACCAATACTATAGCTTCCAGCCTAGTTGAGCAGAATAGGAACTGCCCAACTAGGCTGGACTGTAGCACTTGGTGGATAGTGAATCATTCCAGAGGGTTATAATTGTTACCGATTTGTTTGTATGATTTAAGACATTATGTTTTTGATTTTTATGCTTACAGTTAATTTTTGATTAATTACGTGTGAATATAATTATGAAAGACATCTAAAGATTAATTTACATGGAAACAAAGGTATAATTAATTAAATTAATTCAAGCACAATTATTCAATTCCATTACTAAGTTTGGTCACATAACCTTTATTTTTCTCTCCAAGATTTGTAAAAAAAATCTAAGATCAACCAAATCAGCCTAGTGCTGAGGTGTCAATCAACTATCGCCAGAACACACGGTACTGCATCAGTCTCAAGGAACGTTTCAACGTTTTCAAGGAATTCGGCGTTTAAAATATCTATTCGTATTTTAACAAATTTTTTATCTTTATGAGTCAAGTATAAACAGCTTTACTATTAGGTATTATTTTTGTACAATGGTACACAATCCCGATACTAATTGATATTGTCCGATTAATATTCGCATATCTAAGTATTCAGTACAGCACTCAGCTTTCCCAGCAATCCCGAAAAAAATTTCATAATTGTCCGCTCTCGACAATTTAGTATTAAAGACGTTTATTTAAAAAACGAGCACATTTTATCACACAATCACGCTGCCTTTGCAAATAATCTATGTGGCAAATGCGTAATATTGTTTTATAAATGTTTGGCACAAAATTAATCATATTAAAGTAGAACGCGACGCGACGTTTATAAATAGCATTATGATCGATCTTATTATTTCCAATTATTCTAACAAACGAGCTTAATTAAGTTTGCAAATTCGTGTTGCTATTGGATATTTGGCTAGTAAATTAAAATTGTTAATGAATGCTTGCTCTGTTATATGATAACTAGGGAGTATCGGGAGAGCGCAATGGCGATGTATAGAGTTCCGTAGCTAATATGTCCAATTATATAAATTATAATGTTAATAAATTCAAATGTAACATATATATGATTTTTTACATAATAATAATATGATTCCATTTGGACAGTAGGTCGAATATTAATCATAGACAAAGAGGTATTTATCGACCATAGTTTTTATTTTAGGAACCGTGAATTTATTCACGTTTTCAAAATCAACAAATTTTACTAGCAGCTGACGATTTTCAATTTGATCTTTGATTTGATGACGACTATCAAAGTAAATGAGTATTAGTTTTAGGTTTGGACTTTGAGAGTAACGCAAGCCAATTTTTTTTCATGGAAAAATTCTTACTATTACAAGGAGGCGGACTATATTTGCAATATGATGAAGAAAATTCTAGTAAACGCAATGTTCTACGTAGTTAGGTCTACCTACTACCCGAATTACTCTCTATATTGCGATTGTACAAAAAATTTAGCATCTTCATAAAAAGGTACAACGTAAAAGTTATCATATCTCAATGATACACTAATTAAGTAATAAGTAGAACTATATTAATAAATCTATAAGATAAATATAAAGCAAAAGTCCATTATGTTACATAGTAATATGAACATAAGATAAGGGATAATACCGTACTTACACACTCCATACTGTTATTAGCATTGTGTTACATTATTATACCATTTCGGGCTTACTATAATGGTATTGGTGTAAGAATACTGTGATCTAGTATTATGATATTAACTAGAATAAAGAGAAGATAAGGTTGCTACATAAAATACGAGTGTAAGTTAATAATTGAACGAGTTTTTAATACATTTTTACTATGGATAAGACAAAAGTACTCGGATACGTGCGTGTATAAAGCGAATGATGAATTTTGAACAAGCTAGAAGTATGCATGGATTGCGAAGCCTGGCGATCTATCCTCTCTGACTACTCCGTAAGGGATACAGCGTGAAGATAGTTTTTAACACTATCATGTGATTGTCTTAAGACCTAATTATGTATAGTTTTATGAAACTATACATAACTAGGTCTTAAGACAATCACATGATAGTATTAACTCCATAATGAAAATTACATAATATTTCACGGAGTAGTGTATGCACTACTCCATGAAATATTATGTAATTTTCATTATGGAGTATTTTGTCAATAAAAAAGAAGCCTTAGCCAAGAAGCCCTTTATAAAAATAGTTAAATAGACTTCAAACAATACAAAAAACAACAGCACAAAACTACGTTACAAAATTTGCATAAACCGTTTAACTATTAATTAAAATTAAGTTTAACCTATGATAGACTTACAAACTTTGACATATTACCTTTAACTTATATTTCATAGCTTTAAGATGGGACCTCTATGCGACTTGGAAGTGAGGGCTCGTCGTTGTATCAATGGCGCAAGAAGGCGTTGGAGCAGAACTATAGGCCTGTGCTCCGTGAAATCGAGGCACAGTGATCCCTGCTCCGCCTATCTCTATGTCTCCTGACATAGAAGGTGCGACTTGAGCAACCTATGTGGGGACATAACACACTGGAAGCGGTGAAGCCTGTCATGGAGGACTGGCTGGAGAGGCAACACGACAGGCGTTCTTCGCCCAAGACTACCGACCTCCGTGACTGGGGACCTGAGTACGGTGGGCGAGCTCGCCGCTTTTACAGAAGCATGCCATGGAAGGTGGCGTAGCGTGAGGGTTACTTGCACGTAGTTCTCTCCCTCAAGGAAAAAAAAGAATAAAGAGAAGATAAGGTTGCTACATAAAATACGAGTGTAAGTTAATAATTGAACGAGTTTTTAATACATTTTTACTATGGATAAGACAAAAGTACTCGGATACGTGCGTGTATAAAGCGAATGATGAATTTTGAACAAGCTAGAAGTATGCATGGATTGCGAAGCCTGGCGATCTATCCTCTCTGACTACTCCGTAAGGGATACAGCGTGAAGATAGTTTTTAACATTATCATGTGATTGTCTTAAGACCTAATTATGTATAGTTTTATGAAACTATACATAATTAGGTCTTAAGACAATCACATGATAGTATTAACTCCATAATGAAAATTACATAATATTTCATGGAGTAGTGTATGCACTACTCCATGAAATATTATGTAATTTTCATTATGGAGTATTTTGTCAATAAAAAAGAAGCCTTAGCACAAGAAGTATTACACCTGAACCCTCAAAGAAGCGAGATAACAATGGAACCCCCCAAAGAGGCAGGATACACACCCGAACCCCCCCTGAACGAACCTGCGGTAGCGGACAAAGTCTGTCGGGGGCTCTGAGGCTATCCTTCCGAGGGCTCACCCGGGACTCCTGGCCATAGACAGATGGAATGGCAACTTGTGGTTTTAGTCGGTAGGAGTCTGGCATAGCATCCATGAGGGTTTCCACAAGAAAAAAAATGTTTAAATTATTGTAAAGCAAACAAGCCCAGAATATTTCTACCTATTTGTCATAAATATCTGTTAATGTTAGTTGTTTCGTCGTGAACAGCTAGCAAATATACAAATAAACAGAGATACTATCGCATTAGTATTTGACTTACAGTAGGTACAAACCGTAGATATATACCGCACCTAATAATAAGTATTAGGTACCTTATTTTAATTAGTTTTTTTTTGTGGTATTCCATTTTGTAAATTTCGATGCCGTTTGAATAAAGCTATTGGAGCTTGCAATGATTTTCTTTTCAAATAAAACATTTCTAGTAAAACCTCTCTGATTGTTATTTTCGGAAACAATCCGTCGCTTGATTGGAATTGAAAAGACAGAGATGAATTGTAATTGAACGTTGGTACATTGATTTTCAGTTGAAACAAAAATTCTTTGAGTATAAAATGAATTATTCCTCTTACAGACCACTGTTCGGACCATTTTTGCTTTGTTTTATTTTCTTGTTATTAGGTTATTAACTTCTTTTTAGCGTCTTCCCAGTTGCTCAATCAAAATCTACCAAGTTTCACATAGTTATCTACACTTTGAACATAATGATTTATAAAATAATTATAGCTGAACAGTAGATATACCACTAGCTAGTACTGAAATTTGAAAAAGAAGGATGAATAACTAATTAAGATGGCTTTTACATGTCCACACAAAAAATTACAGGTAATTATAAATTTGGTGTAGTGAAACTTGGATGGATAAAACTGAAAGCAGTGAAATGGCGTGGATAAAACTGGTACAGTCATTTGAGCGTGTAATAGTAACAAACATACACACTCACAAACTTTCATATTTAAACTATTATTATACTAAGCAGACAATTGTTAAATACTATCTCTTCACATTCAGCCAAAGCTCTCCGGAAGTTTAGAGCTTGATAAAAGCGACAGTCACGTTTGAGACTAAACTACTGGTAAGTATCGTCAGCCTCAGAAGTGGTTTAACATAATTCAAAGTTATAGAATAGATTTGTGAATAATAACTTTGTTTTTGTTTATGAACAGTGTATGAAGCGATAGTATTATCATGTAGCTTTTATTTTTTGCATTACACTGTCATAATAATATTATCTGTGTTTATTACTCTATGGTATTAGTTTTGGTCTATGTCTCTCTCTTGTAAAATTGGCCACCAGGACAATACACGTTGAAACTCGAACAAGTCTTTTTATTAATAAAACCACAAACATCAGGTGTGGGGTTCTGGAGTCATCAAAACTGTGCACTTTTATATCCCCTTTTGGTAGATTTCGTTTTCTTCGACTACCGTTTGGTATAAATGCCTCTCTTGAAATATTCCATAAAGAAATGGTATCCCGGTTTGGTCACATAAATGGTATTAATATAATGATGGATGATTTCTTAATATATATATATATATATATATAAAATAAAGTCGTGTCAGTTACAATATTTATATATATTATATTTATTATTTATATATATTTATAGGATAACTGTATACGCTTTTACAACAAGCTTCCCTGTGACCTGAGAAATTTACCATTAAATAAATTTAAAAAGTTAATTAAATACAAGCTTTGTGAAAAAGGTTATTACTCCATTAAAGACTATTTGCAGGACAGGGACGCCTGGAAATGATCTGCTGGCAAAGTGAAATAATATTAAATTGTAAAAAGGCCATCAAAAAAAAGCCTTCCTAAGTTTCTTGCCGGTTCTTCTCAGGTGGGCTGCGTTCCGAAACGGTGGTCGCTTTAAATATTTTAAATAGTGTATGACATTTTCGTAAGCGCCGTTAAAATGGTCTATGCAGAATAAAGATATTTTTATTTTATTTATAACTCAACAACGGCTGTATCGATTTGGCTGAAAATTTGTGGGGAGGTAGCTTAGAGCTAGGAGACGGACATAGGCTACTTTTTATCCTGGGAATAAGTTCCTGTGGGAAACGGGAACGGTAAAACTTATCTTTGCGGGCTAAGCCGCGGGCGTCAACTAGTATATGATAAAACAATTCAACAACATGATGAAATTCTAAAGAAAGTTCTCTGTCGTGCTAGATATATCGGTCTTACCTTTAATGCTGATAAGTGTAACATTTGTCAAATTGAAGTTAAATATTTAGGTTTTGTATTTAATAAAAATGGAGTATCTGTGGATCCGTCCAAAGTTGAATTGATTTGCAAAATGCCTCAACCTAAAAGTGTCACAGATTTTCAAAGATTTCTTTGTATGATAAATTTTCTTGGCTCATTCATAAAAGATTTATCAAAGGAAACTTCTAACTTGAGACAATTACTCAATAAAAACACAATATGGCCATTAAATGATAATCATCAAAATGAATTCAATAAACTAAAGCTACTTATTAGTTCTTCACCAGTCTTAACTTATTTTGATCCTCAAAAACCACTTACAATTTCAGTAGATGCTTCAAAAGATGCTCTAGGTACCGTAATTTTACACATTATCAGTCCTATAGCATATGGTTCAGCTTCTCTTACTAAATCTCAACAAAATTACTCACAGATTGAAAAGGAACTCTTAGCTATTTTATTCGGCTGTACTAAGTTCCATCAGTACAATTTTAAGCTATTGCATAGTTTTTATCGCGGGCTTTGGGCGGGCTTTAATCAAGAAATTCCGTAACACAAAAAACCAAGACCCGAGGTCACACGAAGTTCACCGAGCACGGCCGAGCTTTGGCTTAACGTGTATGTACATATATTATATGGTACGATTGTACGAAGCTCGCACGGATCGAGACGTGATGATAGTGAGTGTGAGGGTGAGGACGAGGGTGACTGTGAGAGTGAGGGTGGGGTGAGGGTGAGAGTGAGGGTGAGAGTTAGGGGTGAGGGTGAGTAGTGAGAGTGAGTGTGAGGATGGGGGTGAGGGTGTTTTTTTAAGCTATTGCATAGTTTTTATCGCGGGCTTTGAGCGGGCTTTAATCAAGAAATTCCGTAACACAAAAAACCTAAGATCCGAGGTCACACCAAGTTCACCGAGCACTGCCGAGCGTTTTATCGCGGGCTTTGAGCGGGCTTTAATCAAGAAATTCCGTAACACAAAAAACCTAAGACCCGAGGTCACACGAAGTTCACCGAGCACGGCCGAGCGTTGGCTTCTGTTTAGTATACCTTTGTTTAATATACCACCCTAGATTACAACGTATATTGCTATGTTTGCAACAATATGACCTTACAGTTACATATAAACCTGGAAAGTATTTATATGTTGCTGACGCCTTGTCCAGAGCTGCATTATCAGAAAACACAAGATATAGATAATTACATAGGAAACTGTGAAATTTGTCTCACTTTGAGAAAAAGTAACTCTAAAGGAAGCTTACTACCCCATGATTACAAGAAAATTCCTTGGCACAAAGTAGGTATGGATTTCTTTGAATTTAACAAAAAGACATATTTAATAGTAGATGATATTTTTTCCAAATTTGTTGAAATAGCGATTTTAAATCAAGGCTACAGTGCAGAGCAAGTCATAATTAAATTGAAATCAATATTCGCTCGTCATGGTATTCCCCATACATTAGTTTCAGATAATGGTCCACCGATGAATTCTAAATCTTTTCATGAATTCACCCTAGATTGGAATATCCACCATGTTACTTCTAGTCCCTATCATACTCATTCAAATGGTATGGTAGAAAGGACAGTAGGAATAATTAAAAATATTCTTAATAAATGTTTACTCGATAACACTAATCCATACTTAGCATTATTGCAATATCGCAATACACTTAAAAACAATTTATGTTCCTGGCTCAGCTTTCTATGTCACATACAGCCGCACTCAGAGTCGTTCATTAAATTAGTGTAAATTGTCATTTAACTAATTATGATTAAAATAAATAATTGGCCGTTGCTCCTAGAGACGAAATTAATGGTTCATTAGTTAATGCCTACTTAAGTCAACATAGGGCGGTGGGCCGTATCGAAACGTATGTCGGTAAAGTGCAATATCGCTACATACCTAAAGACATTTTAATAATTTTATAAAATTTAGTAGTTTTTATAGGGTACAGTTATTATATTCCTTCAAAATAAAAGTTGAATGTTTTACTATTATTTTGAAGGAAAATTACTATCAACTACGGAATATTTCCTGAATGCATGATTATAGATATGGATGGATCACTATACATATGGTTTTTTGATTCTCTCCGCAAAAAACATAGGTGACATAATAGCGCTAACACACGTTCGGATTTGGTCTGCCGGACCTCGACAGATCAAATCCGCCAACCAAATATGTCATTATGATCTGTCATTATGAAAATTGTCTATTTGGAGAAAAAATTAATTATATCTGGGAAAATTTACGAAAAACTAGCTAGAATGGCAACATTGATCATATACGATGCGGATCGAGGCGAATTCAATTTATAATAATTATGTCCGCTGGACTGCTGAACACACGGTAAGATTGGGTCGGGAAGCATATCAAATCCGCAATCGGGAGAAACCAAATCCGAACGTGTGTTAGCGCTATAACCATACTTTTGACACGTGAACGTCAATTTAATGTCTATTTAAGATTTAAGTAAGGGTTCGGCGGCCATTAGAGTTAATTGACATTAAATGACAATAATGACTCATTAACTGTCTCTGAGAGTGAATTTTTATTAATCTTTACTTAAAACTCCTTAATCAATCATTAAATCGACTCGGAGGGCGGCAGTTAGACTTCGAACTAAGCTACCTATTGTAAAAAAGCTTCTTAAACCTAAATTGTGTAATTTTTTTTTACTTTTGAAGAAGGCTTACAGACTAATAATACATTTAGTGTAATTAACTATAGTAAACATGTTGCTAATAACAAACCTCCATCTACATACAATAAGAAGATTAAAGAAATAGGAACAATTAAACAATATCTAAAAGGTCTTAGTAACCAGGCCACAAATCAATTACAAAAAAAAGAATACGTACAAACTATGGCACACTATGGTATAGTTTGTTATTTCGGTACCTGGTTGCGACGGTATACGATTCGAAAGTTGCCGCGTTATTTTTTCCATGTTGCATCGCCGATCTCCATTTGTTTTTAATTAATTAGTTGTCGACACTCCCACCTCTCTTCCCTTTATTCCATTTCTCTTTCACACCTTCCTTGTCTTGCATAAGAGAAGAGCGAGACAGCTGTGTTACCGCTATTTAGCGGTAGAAAACTCCACCGCAGCGCTGCCAACACACAGGCAGCGAAGACGCTATGAAGAATAGTACTGCAATGGCCGCGGGCGCGCACGCATATACCTTTCGCAATAGTTGTGTTTTCCATGGATAAATAGTGTTTTCGTGCAAGGAAACCAGGAATCCAAGTCCAGGGACGTCCCCGGCTGCCTCCCATGTGCCCATTCCTGTTTCCATTTCTTTTTCGTGGACAACAGCGTGTAAATTTCATTAGTAATAGGTAGACCACGCGGGTAGGTACCTAGGTCAGCGCGCACAAGTACCTACGCTCGCTCGCGTCGCGTCTCGCTGCTCGTCACCGCTTCCATTTTGATCATTCGTTAGTTTTGCACTGTAGGTAGCTATAGTTGTTTTGTTTTAACAATGCCTCCGAAAGAGATTCCGGATCTACAGTTAAAACTATTACACGCTAAGAAGGATAGCCTTTTTAAGCGTATACAATTAATTTGTGATTATTCATCGAGGATCGCAGATGAATCAATAAAAGACTTGTTTTTATCCTCGATCGAAACCGTAGATACTTTGCGCTTAGATTTCGAAAATGTTTTCGATAAAATTAACTTGCTTGAATTAAAATTAAATCCTGATTTCTTATTAAGTTATGACGCCATGTCATCTTTCGAAGATTTAATTTGTCGCATTAATCGTGTCTCTAAGTCATTGCAAGCGCCCGTGCCCGTAGTAGTCACCGATTCGAAACCCGGGCCAGCCGGTTTCTTCGTGCCTAACTTCCGCCCGCTGTGACGTCACAGCCGCCCGCGCCGTTGAGTGGCGACTCGGAGCGCCCTCGCGTGTTTTCATCCCCGTCCGCGCCTAGCGCCTCCAGCCTAACGATGTCGCTTTGTGCTCGCTATCGAGTTTGCACACAAGCCCTACTACGGTACTTCTGGCAACCGCTCGAATTGTTTTTTACGATTCGCATCGTAGGGGACATAGTGTTCGCGCACTTTTAGATAGTGCTTCTCAAAGTAATTTTATTAGTAAAAATTGTTGTAGTCGTCTTGGTTTGCATATAAATAACCGCCCCGCTTGTAATGTTGTGAAAGGTATTGGGGGTTCCACTAAAGCCGTTCAAGGTTCTGTAGGGATTAAATTCCACTCGTGTTTTGATTGTGATGTTAGTTTTTCGATGGATTCGCTAGTCGTCGCTAAGGTTACCGAACTTTTACCGACTGTCGCAGTCAATACCTTATTATTGACTAATTTTAGAGATTTGCCTTTGGCCGATGATACTTACGCCGTTCCAGGAGATATTGATTTGTTAGTTTGCGCTTCGATTTTCCCGCACCTCCTGTTGCAGCATAAGGTTCAAGGTCACGCATCGCATCCCGCGCCGCTCGATTAGAGACGGTTCTTGGTTTTGTTATTGTTGGTTCCGCACCCGCTTGTTTTGATTGTAACTCGACAGTGTCATATTGTTGCGCCGTCGAGCCGCTGGACTCCGCTGTCCGTAAATTCTGGGAGATAGAAGAGGTGAACGTCCCTCCTACTGTCAGCCCGGATGATAAACTTTGTGAAGAGTTTTATAGCCGAACGACTACTCGCGATAGTGATGGTCGTTTAGTTGTCGCACTCCCCTTTAAGGGTGATATTAATTCGCTTGGAGATTCGTTTCAGTCAGCCGAAAAACGCTTCTTTTGCTTAGAACGGAAAATGCAGACATCTCCAAAGTTGAAGGAGACTTTCGATAGCGTAATAGTAGAATATTTGGATAAAGGTTTCATTTCACCCGCGCCTCCCGAAACCGAAGAGACGAAGCACGCTCCTTCATATACCATACCGCACCATGGAGTTCTCCGCGAGGATAAACTAACCACCAAGTTGCGCTTTGTTTTAGATGGCAGCGCCAAAACTAGTTCGAATGTTTCGGTAAACGATATTTTGCACAGTGGTCAAAATCTCAAAGGTAATTTGTTCGAAATTATAGTTAACTTTCGCTTATTCGCTGTCGCGCTTTCAGCCGACATTAGACAAATGTTTCTTTGTATTGGTCACGAATCAGATCGCCGATTTCAACGCATTTTGTATAGATTTTCGCCGCAGGAACCTTTACAGGTTTACGAATTTAATCGCGTTTGTTTTGGACTTAAATCCAATCCCTTCCACGCTCTTCGCACTGTCAAGCAGCTCGCCGCCGATGAGGGCGACAGTTACCCGAAGGCTAAGGAGACTGTAGAAACTGGTCTGTACATGGATGACTACATTTATTCTGTGCAGACCGAAGATCAAGCTGTCGCAACTGCGGCTGAAGTAATTGATCTCATGAAAGCTGGTCATTTTGATCTCGTACAATGGACTAGTAGTTCGCAAACGGTCTTGGATTTGATTCCACCGTCGCATCGCTTGTCGACTGTCAAGGAGTTTCATAGTAATGATACGCACAAGGTTCTCGGTTTGCGTTGGTCACCTTCGTCCGACATGTTTGGTTTGAAGGTTTGTCCTACACCGTCGACCTGCACTAAGCGCACCATATTGTCGTGTGTCGCACGCATATGGGATGTAATGGGATTTGTAGCACCGGTCGTCTTGTACGCAAAGCTTCTCATAAAAGAACTTTGGCTGTCCAACTGTGACTGGGACGACAGTCCTTCTGACCACATCATTAAATTGTGGGACCGCTTTAGAGCCGAGCTTCCTATGCTAGAGCAAATTAGAATACCGCGCCATGTTGGCATCTCCGATGATAGTATTGTAACTGTTTTAGGTTTCGCTGACGCTAGTGAGAAAGCGTATGGGGGTGTTGTGTAATTCCACGTTCGTAACGGTGATGACATTTCATTTCACCTTATCAGCGCTAAATCTAAAGTAGCCCCTAGTAAGGTAGTCTCTCTCGCTCGTCTCGAGCTGTGCGCTATATTGGTTCTAGCCCAGCTCATTAGTTCGATTGTTAGTAGTTGTCGCAACCGCATTAATATAGATAGAATTTTAGCATTCTCGGACTCGACCGTCTCTTTGTGTTGGACACATTCTTCGCCCCATCATTGGGATAAATTTGTCGCAAATAGGGTGGCAAAAATTCAATCGGAATTGGCGCCGCAATTCTTTTATCACGTCTCAGGCCCGGACAACCCTGCCGATTGTTTGTATCGTGGGTTAACACCTGCACAGATTTTGGATCATCCGTTGTGGTTCCATGGTTCTTCCTGGTGCCAAGCCCGACCTGATGAATGGACTGTTAGTCCTTTCAACCCCGCTACTGTGTCCACGCCGCCAGAGGAAAAGAAAACCTCTTTAGTTACTACTGCACCGCTCGAAAAATCGCCTATCTTAGAGTTGGCTAGCCGTGTTTCACCGTTTTTATTTGTCGATTTTTTAAAATCCTTCCTCGTCGCGAGCATGTTACCGCCTTTGACTTAAACAAGGCTGAGTTAATTGTGCTTCGTGAACTTCAGCGATTTTATTTTTCGTCTGAAATTAGAAATTTGGAATTAAATAAACCTTGTAGTCGCGCTTTTCAACATTTGAAACCTTTTTTGAAGGATGGCCTCATTCGAGTTGGTGGTCGTTTGAGCCAGTCCGCATTAGAGTACGATCAAATGCATCCTATAGTTCTCCCGCGCAAGCATCATATCGTTGATCTTTTCGTTGAATATCACCATAGAGTGAATTGTCACGCTGGTCCAGATTTATTAATGTCGATTTTGCGCCAGAAATACTGGATTCTCACTCAGGTGGCTGTTATTGGCAGTCCTAACATGATGTTACGCATTGATTGGTCACAATTGCCTAGTATATTGTTCAACGGTGTTGCGATACCCATTAGCGAAACTGTAAAAAATCTGGGTATTTTGGTGGACAGCACACTTTCCTGGCGACCCCAATTGCAGGAAGTCAGCAGGAAGCTGTTTGCATCTGCAGGATCCCTGCGCCGACTTCGTAATTTCCTGCCAATGGCTACTAAAATTGCGCTTGCTCAATCCCTTCTTCTTCCCATACTTGATTATGCCGATGTCATTTATCTCGATATAACTGAAGAACAACTTGATAAGCTTGAGCGCCTACAAAACTTTTGCATAAGATTCATATTTGGATTACGCAAATATGATCACGTAGATGAATATCGCAACTTGCTCGAGTGGCTTCCAATTCGCCTTCGACGGAATACTCATATCCTTAACATGCTTTACAATATACTGTTCCATCCGCGTACCCCAAATTATCTCAAAGAACGATTCATGTTCCTCAATGACACACATTCTAGATCCCTGAGGCCATCGGAATCTTTGGAACTGGCAGTACCTAGTCATTCCACTAGATTTTTCGATAAATCTTTCTCCGTACAAGCTGTGCGGCTATGGAACGCACTGCCTATATCGATTAGACGAGCACAGTCGCTGGTTGTCTTTAAACGTATGTTAAAGAATTACTATTTAACTCAATAGTTAATTCCTTATCACGTCTAAGTAATTATTATGAGGTCGATAATCATCTGCACACTGTATTTTATTATGGTATATAATATTATCTCCAATACATCATTTTATGTATAGTTTATGACTGTATGCATGTATGTATATATGTATGTATACAAGTATTAGTGACAATGTATATATTTATATGTATGTAGATATTTTCAGTAGTTTGTGTATTTGTTTATTGGTATGTATGTATTGTACGTATTGTTTATGAAACTTTATACTTCCACACCTAAACTACCCATTTTTCTGACCGTTGACATCACTCTCTCTCTCTATCCATCCTAAGGTTGCCTGGAAGAAATTGCTGTTTAGCGATAAGGCCGCCCTTTGTACATTATTATATGAAATTTATTGTTAATTAACTTAAAGTTGGTGTACAATAAAGTTTATTCTATTCTATTCTATTCTATTCTCTCCGCGTGCAATTTGATTCGTTCGATAGTTCATAGATGTATTCCGTGTTTCAAACTTCGCCCGAAGTCAATCGCGCCCGAAATGGCCGATCATCGTCCTTGTCGTGTTGTTCAGGCTGCTAAACCGTTCGTACACACGGGTACAGATTACGCTGGCCCTTTCAGGGTAACAGTTTCGCGTGGTCGTGGTATACGCTCCACGAAAGATTATTTTTATCTTTTTGTTTGTATGACGACTCGCGCCGTTCATCGCACCGCACGCCATGCTTCATGGCTGCATTTAAAAGATTTTTGTCGCGTCGTGGTTCCGTATCTCGAATGTATTCGGACAACGAATTACGTCGGAGCTCGTCGTAACCTTTCCGAACTACATAATTTTTTGCGTTCCAAACACTTTAACTCGGAATTTGCCTACGTCTTAGCTCAAAACCGCGTTGAGTGGTCGTTCAATACGCCCGCCGCAAGCCACTTTGGTGGCAATTGGGAAGCTCATATTAAAAGCTTAAAGTCGCACCTTTTTTGCGTTATAGGTGAACAGATACTCACGTTTGAAGAGCTGAGCACCGTGCTTACTCAAGTTGAGGCCGTAATGAATACGCGTCCTCTTTGTAGAATCTTGTCTAGTGAACCCTCGGAGCCGCTTGCACTGACTCCAGCGCACTCTTTGAATGTTACACCGTTAAAATACTTACCCGCTTTTAAAAGAGAGGAAGATCGACTTTATCTTCTCTCGCGTCATGCCTTATTGGATGAACTCGTTCAATCGTTTTGGAAGCGTTGGAGAACAGGCTATTTGCATAAGGTACAGTCACGTCAGAAATGGAATACTCCATCGAACCCTATTACTGTCGGTACTGTCGTAGTTATTTTAACTGAAAATATGCCTCCATTACATTGGCGTCTTGGGGTAGTAGAAGAAGTTTTCCCTGGGTCAAATGCGATCACCCGTATAGTTCGCGTTAAAACCGCAACTGGTTCGTACTTGCGACCAGTTATTCGTCTTTGTCCTTGGCCTAATCAACAGTAACTTCAATAACAAATTTAGCTTGTTCGATTAGGTTTAGTTCGATAGCATTTTGTTTAGTTAGCAGCTAAAGCTTAGTGGCAACTGTATAGTCAGTTGTTTCTTTTTTGAAGGTAACCCTTCAAGCCGGGAACATATGGTTGCGCCGGTATACGATTCGAAAGTTGCCGCGATATTTTTTCTATGTTGCATCGCCGATCTCCGTTTGTTTTTAATTAATTAATTGTCGACACTCCCACCTTTCTTCCTTTTATTCCATTTCTCTTTCGCACCTACCTTGTCTTGCATAAGAGAAGAGCGATACAGCTGTGTTACCGCTATCTAGCGGTAGAAAACTCCACCGCAGCGCTGCCAACACACAGGCAGCGAAGATGCATTGAAGAATGGTACTGCAATGGCCGCGCGCGCGCTCGCATAAACCTTTCGCAATAGTTGTGTTTTCCATGGATAAATAGTGTTTTCGTGCAAGGAAACCAGGAATCCAAGTCGAGGGACGTCCCCGGTGGCCTCCACCTCAGCATCTCGCAGCAGTAGCAAGGTAGTGTGCCCATTCCTGTTTCCATTTCTTTTTCGTCGGCAACCGCGTGTAAATTTCATTTTTGTCTTTCCCCGCAAATACAGTCCACTTCGAATTTATTTATTTCGCCCGCTCAACCAGTACCTATTGTCATTTGTCATGTAAGTTGTCATGTATGGCTCAAAAATTGTAATGTTTGTGTTATTTCTATTACAAGATAAATAAAAACAAAAGTTCAAATACACATAAAGGCCATTGAAGTTTTTCCTGAATTGATGCAGCAAACATCGGAAAACACCCATGGCAAACAATTTTGTTTACCATAAATATCCAACACCTGCCCCATCTAGCATCGTTATTGTGTGACAAAATAATAAATATAAAATAATATTATAATATCATCAGAAAACAGTTTAGTACTCGTACCCAGTTATAAAAACCATACAAGTTAAAATGTGAATTGAATATACATTTTACATCGAATTTGTGATTTTAGGCTGCAAACTATTGAATTGCATCCTACTAGATAGCTTGAGCGTCATGATCTAGGTCACTACTGAAGAATTCGTTGGCCATTATTCTTCTTACCGTGCAAGTCTGACTGCAGAACAAATCTATGACTAATCTATGACTGCAGAAAAAGTTTATGTTGCAATACCAGTGACTAAAACTAATCCCCGTCATTAACCAAGATTTATTTTTACTTTTTGTTGGCAAAAGCAATTAAAATGATTTGAAAGTTAGCTTATTGCTTTAAAAATGTATCCATGGATTGAGTGGAGTCCATCGCATCAATGTCTAAAAATGGTTAAAACGCTTTTCATTGATATCAGAGTTGTTATGTAGCTGATATAAGACTGATCATACTCTTAAATGAGGATTACAATATAGTAAAGAATTTCAATTTATTTCGGTACAGTTCGGGTAGTTTAGTGGCGCAGAACATTGCCCTGGTTAGGTAAAGGTTACGGTTCCAATCCACGTCCTACACCTTCCTGTATACCACTATTAAATAGGTGTAAATACACAAAGAAAAGTAAATGTTAATAAAACTTCTTTATAAGCTACGTTCAAATCATTGCTCACAGTACCCAAAAGTTATCACCCTATAAGCAGACTGGTGACGAAGGAGAAACCGACAATTGTGTGAATAACTGAACACCGCTTTCTGAATGTGAGAATAGATGCAACTTAACCTCAGGTCTGCCCCAGTGTCTTGCTAAGAATCTTTTTAAAGCTTATGCACACAGGAATTGCACGCACTTAGATTGTAAAGGGGTGATAGTGGTGAATGGCGGGAATCAGGAAAAAAATACTGGCTCGCCGAGACGTCACAACTCATTGGAATTTTTGAAGTTGAGTTGTATATATAAGTTACACAATTTCGAAGAAGACATATTTAGAAGAAGCAAAACGATATACCGATCTTCTCTGGTGGTGTTCCCTTAATCTTTTGTGAAAGAGAAGAGAAACTAAGGACTGATTTTGCGTTTTTTTTTCGACAGACTACAGTGTCTGTTAACCACTTTACACTATACACAATTACTGAGAGAAAAAGCTATACCTATATACTTATAGAGGTAATCTACCAGAATCAGCCTCTGGTAAAGTGCCTTTGCAAAGATTAGATTAGAAGAACTTCTGAGAATTCATGAGCTAGCGAATTGCAAATTGTTTAAACAAATCTGTGAGACCACTAATCAATTGTTCGTTCCTACTGATTTACTCGTATCTTAACGTTCTCAATGTTTACACTGCTTTTCTTATAAGACATCGAAGATTTCATCCCAAAATTGCGATATGAGGGCAATCCTTGAACACGTGTTTCTTATTTTTGCTGCATTATAAAGGAGTTTCTTACTATGGAAGGTTCTGTAAAATGCAGCCAAGAAAGTTATTGTCCTACGCCAGTGGCTCCAGGCTGCCCCTTACCCCAGAACAATCATAATGCGAATACCACGTCATGGATAGAGGAGCAAGTGTACTAAGAACTTTGCGAAGCGTTGAAGCAGGGTCTAAACTGAGTCTTGGAGAACACTTCTAGTGATGCGTGAAGAATCTCCTCAGGATTCATAGCTTCCGTGAGGCTAACCCACATCAGCCTTTCCTGGACTATTTAAAATATTGTCTTTGATCTGAGGTGTTACCACGATTGACCTCTGAGAAATTCAATAAAGAACATGTAACACTTTTTTTTTGGGTGCTACCACCAGCTTCACTCCGGGCAGAGCAATGAAGAGACTCTAAAAAGAAATAATGCCAGGGCGCCTTGTATGAAGAGTGTGTGTGGTTGGGAGATAAATAATATGCTTGCACAATTGTTCTTTACAAGGTTTAATTAAAAAAAGGATTTGATTATTTTAAGGAAAAAATCTACCTCACAATAAAAAATATAAATATTTAGCAAAGTAAGTTCATCACAGGTATCAATTATTACATAAATGCAATGCTAAGGGTATAATGTTCATAGATAGGATATTCTTCACACACACACAAGAAAATATGCAGCAGATACAGGAGTAGAAAATAAAAGGTACTCAGCTTTTGTGCTAGGGTGCGAAACTTGCGGAGCGAGCTGACAAATCCGCTCACGCCAAGCTTTCGTGCGTCGACGCGCTGGTGCCCAATGCTGAGGAAGGCCGATGACAGCCCACAGAGACCGTGAGCAGCGGCCCTTGTGAGTACAACTCACAAACAAGTAGCAGAATCTTGCGAAGCCTCCGCGCCTTTCCTCCAAGGGAAACCACAACGCTGCCAGCAATTACGTGGATAGCGGGGTTTCTTATACACTCGTACGTGATTATGACTATAGCGGCTATAGAATTAGGCTGGGTTGGCCAAAACTTGCACAAGAAAAATCACTATTAACGAATTTTGGAGAATATCTCATAAATCTGGAGAACTTCGGGTATCCTTTAACTATCTCAGGTCGATAATCGATCTAGATCCTTCCTCACACAACCTATTTATCCTTTTTTTCACTCCGACCCCACTCTGGAGAACTGTCAAAATTATCCTTTTCTTGTCGTTCAGTAATCAACATACTAATTTCTACCACCATAGACCAAATTAAAGTTATTTTATATTTATGTTGAATTATTGATTTAAATACTAGTATTCCTTAAAAAAACTGTTTATTCAATTTTAATGTTATATATTTTAATTAAAATGGGATCTGTTGAAAATCAGACCCGGTAATGCCATCTATACGCAAACGCTAGGTACTATCACCCCATCCATCAATATAACTAGCGACGTCTGGCGGCAATATGTTCGCACTACCTCGCTAGTCAAAACTGCATGTTACAAACATAATAATCGATAACTAAGGCTGTTACACATAGGCTACGGGTCGTTATAGCCTAGCTGTTATCTTGTGATTATATGTAGCCCCTATGTGGATCCAATGTCTTGTTGTCGTTCGTGTAAGATTTAAACTTAATTCATTGAGTAGTTTTCGCGATTATCGCTCAGATATATATGTACCCAATAGTTCTCAACCGAGCCCCTAGGATATGTAGCGTGATAATATGTAGCCTATATGTCTTGTTATTCTTCGTGAAAGATTTCAATTAAATCTATGCGTAGTAGTTTTTGCGTTTTGCCCGGTTTCAATATGCGGAATTTAATCGTTCTCTGCCGAGCTCTTTGGTTTGGTAATATAGCGTAATTATATAGAACTAACCTAACCTAACCTAACCTAACATAACCTATTGTTAATACTCAAACAAAATTTCAATTAAATCCATTTAATTGTTACTGAGTTTTATACCTAATTGTCCTCTGCCGAGCTCCTAGGTTATGTAGCGTTATAATATATAGCCTATGTGTAGACCCGGCCTACTGTCTTGAAAATTTGAATAAAATCCATTAAGTAATTTCCGAGTTTATCCCGGACATGCGTTTATAGCTAATTGTTCTCTGCCAAGCTCCTAGGTTATGTAGCGTATTAGCATATAGCCTATGTGTAGGCCCAACATATTGTTAATGTTCATGCAAAATTTGAATTAAATCCAATCAGTAGTTTCTGAGTTTATCCCGGGGATGTATTTATAGTAAATTGTTCTCTGCCTAGCTCCTAGGTTATGTAGCGAGATAATATATAGCCTATGTGTTGACCCGACCTATTGTTAATGTTCGTTCAAAATTGGAATTAAATCCAATGAGTAGTTTTTGAGTTTATCCCGGACAAAGGCATTGCGGACAAACACACAGACAAAAATTAAAAAATAACATTTTTGGCTTTGGTATCCTTCGGTGAATACACAGCAAGTGTGTGACAGACGCAGGTTGTGACTACCTGCTGTTAATTTTTTCAAGCCGCCTATAGAGCCTTCAACTTGACTTAACGACTGCCATGTTACTAGCAACCGGGACCAACGGCTTATCGTGCCTTCCGAAGCACGGAAACGTTCGCAAATGTAATTGCCACAAAGTGGTCAACCAACGAGGAGAGCGGTGAAGAGATAGTGGAAGTGAAAAAGTCATAGTGAAAAAATAAATGTGCCACAATATTTATTTCAGATATCTATAAAATATTCCTCATATAATATTTACGAACGGATGAGAGAGAAAGCAACGGTAATCTTTCACGATCAAGTCAAATAATGACGAGATCGTCGAACTAATCCTATTTGATCCGGGGTTTGCTTGTGGGTTCATGCCGTAATTGATTATTGGCAGAATACTTATTAAAGTTAAATGTGTCTTATTATCATGAGACCTATTTCTTGGAATGTCCTTAGGATAACAAGAAATGTTATAAAATAAGTTTGTAAGTTAACAATTGTGTAGGAATTTATATTTTCTATTTAAATTAACTTCTAACGACATTTTGACAATTCGATACGACTAAAAGCTTGCGCAAGATCGTTTATTGACCGTGGTTCACCCGGGTGCAGACAATTAGCGCATATATACATTTTTTGATTAGATTTAACTGTTTTGTCGAGCTTTGTAGATTTTATGATTTCCTCACAACTAAACCGTTTAGTTGGTAGAGGTGCGCATATAATTGATGCAGTCGATTGTCGATTTATTTATATCTTCAAAAAAACCAGTCTCAAATTATTCAGAAAACCCTGGAGCAACCACGTTTTCTTGAATTTTCTGGGTCTAGTTTCAACCATCCATATACCTTCCATGCATGCTTCCTCTTATAGCCATTTTTTCAGGTTTATGCCTGAATACTGTTTCAGACTCTTGAATACTGAACTTTTTAATTAAAAGTAAATACAGCTTTTTGACCTTGTTGTCGAACAACTATCGAGTTGACAGTATGTGCGCTTCAATATAGTCCTATAGACATATGATACACAGCAATATAGTTGATTAACTACAAGTTGTATGTTAGCGCTAGCCCTAACGGAAGAGGATATGGAAGTTGCCAAGATATAGATAAAGATATGGATAAAGCTGCAACGTTGTAATGTGAACCTTCAACGCTAAAGTGCGAGTTCAAAAACGCGTTCAAACAAATATTAGGGGCCAATCTGTGCTTATCAACTTTCGTCGTCACAGGAGCTCTTCTGCATTTCGTAATTAATTCTTACTTTTTAAAATCAGCATCAGCATCTTTAAATTTAAACTTTCGCGCCACAAGGGTGCCAATCACAAAGCCTACTTCACTGACCTGCTGCGATTCAAATCGACTTAGGATCCATAAGGCTCCAATAAGATCTTAAAAATTGTATTGGTTTGCTGGAAGCCACTAGCAACGCTCTGTATCAAAGCCTTGCATCCGGAATAGGCAAAAACAGAAGCTCTAAACTGTTACTCAAGACTATCGAACTCAAAATAATCAAAAAGTACACGGACTTCAACCTTAGAATCCTGAAGATAATATCGACGCGACAATGGACGACACACCATCGAGCAGAATAAGAGCAAGAACGTAACCAATAGCCCGAAAGACCCAGTATGATAAATTGAAAACTGCGGTTAACAAAACCGTGATGGTCTAGATTCGATGTTCTTGAGGAAATCGAGAATTTTTATGGAGTAGTTTGTATCACGGTCAAAATAGCCCATTGGGCCCAGTGATGACGAAAACAGACAGCCATTAACACGCCATTACAAGGAAGACTGCCTAATACCGTCCAAGGCGAGTTCAGGGTAACTATAGAATAACATAAATCCTCTGAAGAGAACGTAAATACGACTGAGCTACTTAAAGCTAGCGGAACTCTGGTTCTATAGAGCTTGGACACCTGTAGAAGTGGAGTATACAGTTTCTGGAGTAGAGATTGGGAAACGGCAAAGGGACGCAAGCAAAAGGACGATCCCCCGCCAGATTTACCCAAGAATTAGAAAGTTGCAGGGAGGGACTGGGTGCGGTAGGCCCAATTTACGCCACAACCAAAGTTCTGCACTTTGGTTGTGGCGTAAATTGGGAGAGCCTTTCTTTTGGTAGTAGAGTGCCATTGGTATCAAAAAAATATTTTTATAGAACTGTGGTAGCAGACAAGCTTACCCGAAAGATAGCGTAGCCTATTACACACATAGACAGGTAGCTTAGCTTATTATATACATTATATACTTATTATATACAGTTATTAAGGTCCGTATTCCAGAACGTTTCTTAATACTCAATCAACGCTTAAGACTAGATTTTGCCTTATAAAATCTACTCTCAAGTGTTTCTTGAATATTGATAAACGTTCTGGAATACGGCCCTTAGTGTACTTTAGTGTTTAGTTCTTGATAATGAAACTTCATCCCTTTATGCACAACACCTTTTTGTATATGTTTTATCTTCTTTTGTAACATTTTACAATTATTTTATATAATATTTTCACTTCAACTCATAAATCTTTGATTTAAAGATGACAGCTACAAACTTGTAAAGACAAAGTTTGTAGCTTAAAATTGGCTTCTCGCTGTTCGCTGTCAATGTCTGAGTTAGATGTAGCTACATAGGAATAACAAAGGTAGCTTTATACAACAAATGGAAAGAGTAAAAAGGATAAAGTATTGCTCCATAAGCAAAGGAATATGTTTGGTCTGATTACTCTTGTATATTGTGTATGCCACCCACCTGGGGGCCGAGTTTGCTTGGTATCAACAAAATATTTGTATAGAACTGTGGTAGCAAGCCTCCCCGAAAAATAGCTTAGCCAATTACACACATATAGACAGGTAGCTTAACTTGGTTATTTAGTTTACTTTAGTGTTTAGTTCTTAGTAATTAAACTTCATCACTTTGTGCACAACACCGGTAGATAGCTGATGTTACTTGGAGTAAAACTCAAGCAACATTTAGGAACGGGAACTATATTATAAAGCTGAAAGATTGTTATTGGTTTATGATATTTAGGGCCGTATTACTAAATGAATCTCAGTACTCAAGATACGTTTGTGGTTAGTCCATCATCATCATCTGGACCTCTATCTCAATTGGGTCTCGCGACACCCGTGGTCCACTTTCCTTTGAATTCAAAAATAAGTCCAAATTTAATAAATTTGGACGAATTTAATTACAAATTTTCAATTTCATATTGAATTTAAATTTTTTACCTAATAAATATCGAACTTTTGTAAAGACGTTGAATTGATCGTTAAGGAAGGACTATGCCCAACATTTTTTATCCCACAAATTTTCAACCACTCGAAGACAATTTTCATTGGTAAATTCTAAATTCTAATAATTTTAATACGAGTACTTCGTCAGCTCTTCATACAAATTATTCACATTCAATATTTCGCTTTGACTGTTTGTTTTCGAAAATAGATTCTCACGAAAAGCCGACGAGTGGTTTGACATTGTTGGGACATTTATGTGGGTCGGTTGTATCCCTTGGGCATTTCAAAATAATAGTATAAATTGTCCGTTCATTAATATTAAACCCTACCACGTTTGTGTTACAATGAATAAAATATGGGACCCATATTTAATGTACTTTTTAAACAATTCCAATCTTACCTCTCCGGGGTAAGTTATTGGAAAGAGATAGAAAGTATAGGAATGTGAGAAGGATTACAACAACAGGTGACTGACAAACAATATCACGAGAATATCATTCTCGTAGCCGTCATGTGACGCCCGCAGAATTATCAGGGAATTATCATCATTAAGCAGTGTGGTCTCGAACTGTGTCCGGTAAGTATTTACTTATACATCTTTCCACCCTTTCATATAACATGAAACCAGTTTTCCGGTAGTACTCAAGGAAAATAAAATACGAATAGGTATAGGAAAACCTCTTTTATTAACTAACTAACCTATCTTCACGCTGTATTCCTGACGGGGTAGTCAGAGAGGACAGATCGCCAGGCTTCGCGATCCATGCATACTTCTTTCGCTTCTTCGAGATTCATCAATCGCTTCATACACGCACGTCTGGGTATCCGAGTACTTTTGACCTTTCCGTTTTTGAGCAATCTGCTCACGTGGTCTTCATATGTAAGTCTCGGCCTACCCTGACTCCTTCTACCCTCTACTTTTGAACAATATATATTCTTCGTCAATCGTTCCTCACTCATTCGTTGGACGTGTCCAAACCAACGGAGCACGCCCTTTTCCAGCTTAACGCTGACACTTTCATTCAAACCTGCCATATTTCGTATCACTTCGTTACGTATTCGGTCGGCCAAGGTAACGCCGCACAATTTTCGAAGTGATCGCATCTCCACAGCATTCAATTTACTTTCATGCATCTGCTGACATACCCAGGTTTCACTACCGTAAAGCAAAGTTGGCACTAGCACTGCGTTATGAATCGTCATTCGTGCTTCTTTTACGATGCTTTGTCGCTTTACTAACTGGGACAAAGCACCGTTAACTTTGTTTCCGGCAGCTACTCGCCGTTCTACATCCGAATCACATCTTCCATCCGCGCTAAACATACTTCCTAAATACACAATTTCATTCACTTGCTCTAGACGTTCCTGGTTTACCTACTTACGTCAACTCTTTCAAATACTAGAACCTTAGTTTTACTTGCATTCAAGCGAAGACCCTTACTTTCACACTCCTCTTTCATATTAGTGACTAATGTCTGAAGGTCGGCTTCTGATGAGGCCATGAGCACCGCACCATCAGCGTACAGCAGACAGTTTACTGTAAAGTCACCCAAATTCACACCCATATTAAAATCTTTCAACTTCTGCAGGCAACTGCCCAGATACACTATGAACAGCCAGGCGGACATGACACATCCCTGTTTGACGCCTCTACAGACATCAAAAAGAGGTGACACCCCCCCTACTCGCACGCAAGCCTTACAGTCCCTATAAAGCGACTGTATTGCCCGCAGTAGCGAGCCGTCCACGCCATATCCGGGCAGCAAGTCCCACAGAGTTTCTCTCACAACGTTATCAAATGCTTTCTCTAGATCCACAAAAGCGCAGAAAACCTTCTGGCTAACAGCCAGAAACTTTTCCGCGATCATGCGGAGAGAAAACACTTGATCCATGCAACCTCTTCCACGTCGGAATCCGCATTGAGCCTCCCATAAATACCTTTCAGACTTTTCTTGCATTCGTGCCGTTATAAACTTTGCATACACCTTACTAGCTAAGCTGACCAAGCTGATCGCCCTGTAGCTGGAGCAGTTTAGGCGCGAGCCTTTCCCTTTGTAAATAGGTACTACAACTGCTACTCGCCAGTCATCTGGGACCTCACCCGTCCGCCAGCACAAGTTGCATAACAGATATAGTGTGTCCCAGACACGCGACCCACCGTACTTGATCATCTCAGCAGTAACTCTGTCTTTTCCCGCAGCCTTACCACATTTCATACTTCTTATCGCTTGTTCTATTTCTTTCATACTAATGACTTCAATGA
This sequence comes from Thumatha senex, assembly GCA_948477245.1. NCBI lineage: Eukaryota > Metazoa > Arthropoda > Insecta > Lepidoptera > Erebidae > Thumatha > Thumatha senex. The sequence goes on along the minus strand of OX419725.1, from coordinate 10,817,783 downwards.
CATCGGGATCCGGAGCATCGAAGTGAGCTCCACTTCCCGATGTGGCATCTCTGTCTTTTCTTGCATACATCTTTTCATAATATTCACTCCATCTCTGCAGGACGTCAGTTTGGTCTGTTAGGACGTCATTGTTAACACTGAGTACTTTATTCATACTGCAGATTGCCGAACAACTCCGGGTCTTGCCTACCTCTTTCCAGAAGAGCTTGGCATTATCCCGGAAATTGGACGACAACCTTTCATCCGCTTTCATTCTGCACCTTTCACGAGCTTCTTCTATTAGTGCCTTCGTGTTAACTTTCTGCAGCTTGTATCTCTCTTTCATATTAAAATCATTCCGCGAGGCTAAGTAGTCTAGCCATGCTTTCTTCTTCATTCGAACTGCTTCTTTCACTTCCTCATTCCACCATGCATCACGCTTATTACTACTGCCTCTTTTCGTTTCTCCACACACTTCCACAGCGCCATTTATCATACTATCCCTAAGGTTCTGCCATACACTTTCCACATTCTCACTACTTACATTGACGTCGCCAAGCTTTTCGGCTACCCTTTCATTATATTTATCCCTAATGGATGCATCCTGCAGCTTCCAGCTTTTGATGCTATAAGTCGGCTCAGGTTCAGGACACTCGGTACGATGACGCCAACCCGCGAACAGACCCCTAATCCTAGTTATGACTAGGTAGTGGTCTGATCCCAGCTCAGCGCCTCGATAAACCCTTGTGTCCATCACCTGTTTACGGAGCCGACTATCCATTAGGAATAGATCTATCATGCTTCTCTTTGACTTACATCTCCTCGTATACATATGAATTTGTTTGTGGTTGAACATTGTGTTCGCCACAAACAAATCCTTTTCCTTACAAAATGCCAGTATTAGCTTGCCAGCGTCGTTCACCCTTTTATCCCCATACTCCCCGAGTACTGACTCAAAACCATCGCGAGCGGTACCCACCCATCCATTCAAGTCTCCACATACTATAAGTCTTTTATTTCCTTCTATCACATTTAGAGCTTCACTCATACTCTCCCAGAAGTCCTCTAGCTCACTCGCGTTCGACGAAGATACTGGCGCGTAAGCAGCTACCAGGAAAATCTTCGTCAAACCAAGTTTTACACGGATCCAGAGGATTCTAGGACCTACCAGTTTGTACTCATACATACCGGAAGCCAATCGCGAGGACAGCAAAATTCCAACCCTCCGACTGCCATGCTCGCTCTCTGGTACTCCAGACCAAAGCGCGAGCATCCCACCCGTGAGCTCCAAGACTTCGCTGCCCTTGCGCTTGGCCTCTGTCAAGCACACTGCATCTAACTTTCTCTCATTCATAACATCCATCAACTCATTCATCTTATCTGTCATTCCTCCCCTAACATTCCACGCAGCTACCCTGCACTCCATCCTCCATTTCCCGCCGTGTCGGGCCGCGCGTGTAGGGTGGCGGTCCCCTACGCCGCTCTGGCACACACTTTTCGCACCAGCGGGGACGAACTGGTGCGCGTCGCCTCGGGGGCACGCCCTAGCATCATTCGCCCTGGTGGCACTCGTGTTGGAGTAGAATTGCAGCCGTAGCTGGCAGGGATGGCGACGTGCACGCTTCTACTCTTCATCCTTTTATTAGATAATGTATAAATACCAATAATGACGTGTTTTATGTGCCTAGTTATATTTTGATTGATAAGGTAAATTTAATTGACTTTGATTTTTATAACATATTGAATATTAGTTTGAATTATATAATTAGACATATTTACAAAATTATTTGCACACCTGAAAAGGTAGTATACAGTGATCCAAATTTAATTGTAAGATCCTACTTTTAACCTGTATAATGCCATTGTCAACAAAATCATTTTAATCTAGAAAATAGTAGTAAAGTATAACCTATATTCAAAATATGGTCAAAGTAAGAAGCTCCACATCTTAAAGTCAATAACAATTTCACTTTAAAAAGAAATGACAAGATAGGTAACATAATAATATATCATTTCATTTTATTAATGCGACGAATACAAAACCCATACAAAATAAGATGTTAAATAATTCCCCTACATATTTATGTTATTGATTTTCATTTGACAAAAAGCTTGATATGATTAAGTCGCGTGTAAAATATAAAATATATGTCTCATATAAATCCCGCAGTGTACTCCAAATAAATGACTTGAAATTTACCTTGACGGAATGTTTCGTGTGTATACGAGAGTACAAAGTATGAAATTATACATGAAAATTATGCGCCAACAATGAGTTGTCGCGTGTTCATAAGTGTTGATAAAAAATTCACGCACGCGTGATGAGGAAATACGGCGAGTTGACACGATAAAGCTCTTCGTGTTGTGGTGTATTACTGAATTGTGTAGAATTCTATATTTGTATATTTTTTTAAAAGATGTACCTGAAGGGGAAGTTTTGTTTATTGTTTTTGTCATTGGTAATGCTAAATTGTTTAGATTACTGACCTACCAAGCTCTACACTGTATGTAAAAACTGATTACATGCCTTAAAAATGTGTCGCATGTCACGTCGTGCAGTGTTGGGAGCCCTGGTATTATGCTGCCGAGGGCTTAGCCAAAACTGCCGGTCATAGGCTGATGGCACCTTGTAGTTTTAGTCGGTAGAAGTACGGCACGAGGATTTCTACACATAAAAAAAAAACGCCATGAATATATTAATAACATTGTTAGACAGAGAAAGAACAGACCAGTTCCTACCTATTGCCTGATATGTTCTCAATAATAATTTGGAAAATATTGGAGACGGACACTAACTAAGAGTATTTGGAATATCCGAAGGTGTACTTTTTCAAGGAAAACCAAATCACAAGGAAAAGAACACCCATCCACCAAGGTGTAGTCTGTTGAAATTGACAAAGACGTTGAATATTGCTCAGTCGGATCGTCCGCCCAGCAACGTCACCAGTGCTAGTTGGTACTAGTGGTATGGAAGGCCTTTGGTGTGTGACGCAAGTTGTGACGTCACACTTGGCTCTTTTCACCTTCCTTTTGTCTGCTCTTGTGCTGCTGATATATTCTGAGTCTTTAAAATAGTACAAATATAATCATGTAATTGGCAATGACATTTTTGAGCCGTTTAGGATCGAAAGTTAGTTCGTGGGTACCAAGTGTTTCTTTATGGAACTTGAAGTTTTTCCGTACCCGTTTGACACAGGAACGTGATCCCAAGGTAAAAATATCCTTTTTTTTTCCAGGAAGCCAATAAACATACCAATTTAATGCCAAATCAGTTCAGTAAATAGCGTGATTGAAGTACATAAAAACAAATACACTTTCGGATATGGAATATTGGTCCATTTCAATATTACAAATGCGAATTCATATTGCAAAGTGATTGGTTATCGCTTTTTATACCTCATTTTACCCAGCTGCCTCAGTGACGTTAATGTTTTTACACGCTCATGTACATATATGGTTTTCAAAATTTATTAATCCCTCTATAGGCTGAACTGATTTTGATGAATGAAATTGTCATAGCATACATAATATCACGGTCACCGCCTTTTTTTTAATGAGTCAACCCGACCAAGTTTTTCATGTTGTTGGAGTTTCATTGAATAGAAGTGAAAGCGTTGCGTTGTGTAGTATAACAGTTAATAACACGTTTTTATTATGTTATGTAAAAAAAAAAATTCGTTAATAATGGGTATACGTCATCAAATACTACAAAAAACGAACAAAAGATTTTCTTTGTATTGAATCCTATTCAATATTTATTCAAAAACGTTGGATTAAAATCAACCTGAGTGGGAGCCCCCACTGCCGCCATAATTGGGTACATCCATGAAAACCTATTCAAAGAATAACAAAGCAAAAATAGCCAAATGAATTCTAAAAATCTTTCTGAGTGTCTCTTCAATTCTGCACGGGACCGTTAATTAAAACTCGATACTATTAACATTCTCTAGAAAGTACAAACTAGGTTACCACATACCCACATAACCTATATTATGATCTAGTCTAAGGTCCGTATTCCGGAACGTTTTTCAATACTCAATCAACGCTTGAGGCTAGATTTTGCCTTATACAATCTACTCTCAAGCGTCGATTGAGTATTGATAAACGTTCTGGAATAAGGGCCTAAGACAGCTTAGTTGGAAGATAGTGCCCATCAGTGTAGCGTAATAGTACCCACCGGTATAGTGTAGTAGTCTTTTTTTAGTATTTTTTGAATGATGGATTTAAAGTAGGTACAGGCCTGGAACGGCTTCTAAATGCTTTTTGGATTATTTTTCTTTAATAAATATTTATACTTATAAAAAACTAATTATTTTCTTATTAGTACTCATGACTTTTAAAAAACCAATCATAATGACAAACTAGCTAGTTTCATTCACTTGGCAAATGTCGTAAAAATATCATTACATAAGTAAGATAATGTCTTAGTTATTGGTTGAGCGGGCGAGATAAATAAATTCAAAATGGACTGTTTTTGCGGGGAAAGACAAAAAATGAAATTTACACGCGATTGTCGACGGATAAAGAAATGGAAAAACAGGAATGGGCACACTACCTTGCTGCTTGCTGCGAGATGCTGAGGTGGAGGCTGCCGGGGGCGTCCCTGGTCTTGAATTCCTGGTTTCCTTGCACGAAAACACTATTTATCCATGGAAAATACAATTATTGCGATAGTTGGTGCGGGCGCGCACGCGTGGTGTAGGACAGACTGCCAGCCTTCAATCGTGGTCGCTGCCCGTGAGGCTAGCGGCGCGAGCGCAGGTACTTGCGTGCGTAATACAGCTGTCTCGCTCTTCCTTTATGCGAGACAAGGTAGGTGCGAAAAAGAAATGGAATAAAGGGGGGCGGGGGGAGTGTCGACAACTAATTAATTAAAAACAAATGCAGATCAGCGATGCAACATAGAAAAAATAACGCGGCTACTCTTTTATCATAAAGACTTGAAGGTTTACCTTCGAAAAAGGAACAACTGACTATACAGTTGCCACTAAGCTTTAGCTGCTAACTAAACAAAATGCTATCGAACTAAACTAAACTAAACCTAATCGAACAAACTAAATTTATTATTGAAGTTACTGTTGATTAGGCAAAGGACAAAGACGAATAACTGGTCGCAAGTACGAACCAGTTGCGGTTTTAACGCGAACTATACGGGTGATCGCATTTGACCCAGGGAAAACTTCTTCTACTACCCCAAGAGGCCAATGTAATGGAGGCATATTTTCAGTTAAAATAACTACGACAGTACCGACAGTAATAGGGTTCGATGGAGTATTCCATTTCTGACGTGACTGTAGCGTATGCAAATAGTCTGTCCTCCAACGCTTCCAAAACGATTGAACGAGTTTATCCAATAATGTATGACGCGAGAGAAGATGAAGTCGATCTTCCTCTATTTCAAAAGCGGGTAAGTATTTTAACGGTGTAACATTCAAAAAGTGCGCTGGAGTCAGTGCAAGCGGCTCCGAGGGATCACTAGACAAGGTTCTACAAAGAGGACGCGTATTCATTACGGCCTCGACTTGAGTGAGCACGGTGCTCAGCTCTACAAACGTGAGTATCTGTTCACCCATAACGCGAAACAGGTGCGTTTTTAAGCTTTTAATATTAGCCTCCCAGTCACCACCAAAGTGGCTTGCGGCGGGCGTATTGAACGACCACTCAATGCGGTTTTCAGCTAAGACGTAGGCAAATTCCGTGTTAAAGTGTTTAGAGCGCAAAAAAATATATAGTTCGGAAAGGTTACGACGAGCTCCGACGTAATTCGTACCGTTGTCCGAATACATTCGAGATACGGAACCCCGACGGTTGTCCGTACCTGAGTCGTGATAAAAGTTTTGCGGCGCCGATTCCGACTGAATTTTTGCCACCCTATTTGCGACAAATGTATCCCAACGATGGGGCGAAGAATGTGTCCAACACAAACCGACGGTCGAGTCCGAGAATGTGAAAATTCTATCTATATTAATGCGTTGAAATCGGCGATCTGATTCGCGAACACCAATACAAAGAAACATTTGTCTAATGTCGACTGAAAGCGCTGCAGCGAATAAGCGAAAGTTAACTATAATTTCGAACAAATTACCTTGGAGATTTTGACCACTGTGCAAAATATCGTTTACCGAAACATTCGAACTAGTTTTGGCGCTGCCATCTAAAACAACGCGCAACTTGGTGGTTAGTTTATCCTCGCAGACAACTCCTTGGTGCGGTATGGTATACGAAGGAGCGTGCTTCGTCTCTTCGGTTTCGGGAGGCGCGGGTGAAATGATATCTTTATCCAAATATTCTACTATTACGCCATCGTAAGCCTCCTTCAACTTTGGAGATGTCTGCATTTTCTGTTCTAAACAAAAGAAGCGTTTTTCGGCTGACTGAAACGAATCTCCAAGCGAATTAACATCACCCTTAAAGGGGAGTGCGACAACATAATGACTATCACTATCGCGAGTAGTCGTGCGACTGTAAAACTCTTCACAAAGTTTATCATCCGGTCTGACAATAGGAGGGACGTTCACCTCTTCTATCTCCCAGAATTTACGGACAGCGGAGTCCAGCGGCTCGACGGTGCAACAATATGACACTGTCGAGTTACAATCAAAATAAGCGGGTGCGGAACCAACGATAACAAACCCAAGAACCGTCTCTAAGGCGAGCGGCGCGGGGTGCGATGCGTGACCTTGAACCTTATGCTGCGACAGGAGGTGCGGGAAAATCGAAGCGCCAACTAACAAATCAATATCTCCTGGAACGGCGTAAGCATCATCGGCCAACGGCAAATCTCTAAAATTAGTCAATAATGAGGTATTGACTGCGACAGTCGGTAAAAGTTTGGTAACCTTATCGACGACTAGCGAATCCATCGAAAAACTAACATCAAAATCAAAACGCGAGTGGAATTTAATCCCTACAGAACCTTGAACGGCTTTACTGGAACCCCCAATACCTTTCACAACATTACAGGCCAGGCGGTTATTTATATGCAAACCAAGACGACTACAACAATTTTTACTAATAAAATTACTTTGAGAAGCACTATCTAAAAGTGCGCGAACACTATGTCCCCTACCATGCGAATCGTAAACAACAACTCGAGTGGTTGCCAGAAGTACCGTAGTAGGGCTTGTGTGCAAACTTAATAGCGAGCACAAAGCGACATCGTTAGGGACGAAACCACGCGAGTGCGCTCCGAACCGCGACTCAATGGCGCGGGCGGCTGTGACGTCACAGCGGACGGACGGTTAGGCACTGAGTTCGCGCAGCTGGAATCGACGGGCAAACTACCGGACATGGCGTTATTGTTTTCGAAGTGTAATAATGAATGGTGTTTACCATTACACTTGCGACAAAAATTATTCGAATTACAGAATGAAACACGATGTTTCTTACCGAGACAGTTGATACATAAATTACTAGAACGAACAAATTTATGGTGGACGCTGGGAGTGAGTTTATTGAACTCCGAACATTTATAAAGTTGGTCATGGTGACCTTGACACAAAGAACAATTTTTCGAATGCAACACTTGCGATTGCGAAGTTGTAGGTTCAAAATAACAAAAGATTGCGTGGACTTCGTGGGCTTACTGCGATTAGTCGGACTATTTTTCGCTACTCCGTGGTTTAACGAAGTTCGTTGCAAAATTCAAATATGTTGACGAACGAAAGTTTCTAAATCGTCGAACTTAGGTATTTGATGGCCACGTCTATCCATTTCAAATAAGCGAACGGTTTCGGAATCTAATTTCTTTAAACCGATATACAAAAACAAAAGGTCACACAGGTCATTGATCTTGACATTCTTTAGAACGCTAACAGCCGATGCAAAAATATCTAAGAATTTTTCTAAGTCGTGTTCATTACACGATGAGCTATTTTTCAAATTAAATATTTGATCCAAATAAGCGGTTGTTACTAAGCGTTTGTCTTCGTATTTGACCTTCAAAGTATTCAAAATCAAACTATAATTTAAACGCAAAGCGTAAACGGTTTTTGCTTTCCCGGTTAGTTTACTAACTAAGTAATGTAATTTTTCGTAATCCGATAACGAATTATTATTATAAATAAATAATATAAATATTGTGGGACACTTTTCACACAGCGCCATCTAGCCCAAAGTAAGCTAATATTAGCTTGTGTTATGGGATCTAGATAACTGATAAACATGCTTATATATTTCTAAATATATACATATTATAGATAAATAACACCCAGACACAGAATAAACCATCGTGCTCATCACACAAAGTTTTATCCTGGGTGGGAATCGAACCTACGACCTCTTGCGTAGCAGTCGGATGCACTCCCACCGCGCCACAGAGGCAGTCAAAATATTATGCATCGTATTTTCGAAACTAGCGAAAAACAAAGGCCAATTTTTAATATCGCCATCAAATTCGGGTATTTGTATGGGCGGTAATTTAGGTCGGTCCTGTTTCAGCAAATCAAAACCGGCTGGCCCGGGTTTCGAATCGGTAACTTAGCGACACGTTTTATGCGACATATTAAATCTTCGAAAGATGACATGGCGTCGTAACTTAATAAGAAATCGGGATTTAATTTTAATTCAAGCAAGTTAATTTTATCGAGAACATTTTCGAAATCTAAGCGCAAAGTATCTACGGTTTCGATCGAGGATAAAAACAATTCTTTTATTGATTCATCTGCGATCCTTGATAAATAATCAGAAATTAATTGCATACGCTTAAAAAGGCTATCCTTCTTAGCGTGTAATAGTTTTAACTCCGGAATCTCCTACCTACAGTGCAAAACTAACGAACGATCAAAATGGCAGCGGTGGTAAGCAGCGAGACGCGACGCCAACGAGCGTAGGTACCTACTTGCGCGCGCGGGCCTAGGTACCTGCCCGCGTGGTCTACCTATTACTATGCGGTGCAGTCGAAATTACCAACTATTTAGTACCTACCTATGCGAAAAACAGTAGGAAAGTATGCGTTTATTCCCTAATGGAATAAAACTATTATCTATGCGTTTATTCCCTATAGAATAAAAACTATTACCTAATCTATGCGTTTATTCCGTGGTGGAATAAAAACTATAACCTATACCTATGCATTTATTCCGAATGGAGTAAAAACTATAACCTATACCTATGCGTTTATTCCGTGGTGGAATAAAAACTATAACCTATACCTATATTCCCTGTGGGATAAAAACTATTGTGTTTCTATTAGCAAACTATTCCCTGTGGGATAAAAACTATTGCGTTTCTATTAGCAAACTACTAAAGCGAGTGGATCAAAATCCGGATCGTAAGGACCAAAAAATGGTTGGGCGGGCGAGATAAATAAATTCAAAATGGACTAGATTTGCGGGGAAAGACAAAAAATGAAATTTACACGTGATTGTCGACGGAAAAAGAAATGGAATAATAGGAATGGGCTACTAACTACCTTGCTGCTTGCTGCGAGATGCTGAGGTGGAGGCTGCCGGGGGCGTCCCTGGACTTGAATTCCTGGTTTCCTTGCACGAAAACACTATTTATCCATGGAAAATACAATTAATGCGATAGTTGGTGCGGGCGCGCGCGCGTGGTGTAGGACAGACTGCCAGCCTTCAATCGTGGTCGCTGCCCGTGAGGCTAGCGGCGCGAGCGCAGGTACTTGCGCGCGTAATACAGCTGTCTCGCTCCTCCTTTATGCGAGACAAGGTAGTTGCGAAAGAGAAATGGAATAAAGGGAGGCGGGGGGAGCGTCGACAACTAATTAATTAAAAACAAATGCAGATCAGCGATGCAACATAGAAAAAATAACGCGGCTACTCTTTTATCATATACCGGCGCAACCAGTTATGCTATTTGAAGTAACACAAATTGTAATCATAAATCAGAGTGCATAAATATATAAAATAAAAATAAATTAATTAACCTTTATTTACAATGACCTTGGAACAATTTCTCCGGTCAAATTAGACATTCGAAGCTACTTAAATTCCCACCAAGCTTAAAATCAGTAAGATTGTTTAAAATATGATAAAAATAAAATTTGCGAAGTTCCCCATCTTTCAATATATGGAAAATGAATGAAAAAAGAAAATGGTATTTTTTAAATTTGGCCTTGAATATTTTTTTTCCCATACAGGGGATGATGAACATGACAAGATGGGGAACTTTAAAATTTTATTTTTATTCATATTATATTTTAAAGAATCTTACTGATTTTCAGCTTGTCGGGAATTTATGTAGCTTTACTCATATATTTTGGTCTCATTTGACCAGACTACAATGTGTAATATTATAAAACAAAACATTAATAACTATTCTAGGACATCTTGCCTAGGAGTTCTCCGGCGCGTCCGGCAATAGACATGTGTGTGTGGACTGTGTGGTTTTAGCCGGTTCGAGTCCGGCATAACATCCGAGGGGATTTCCACACGTTTAAAAAAAAACTAACCATACTTATAATTTTTTTTTTTAGCATGTACTCGTATACAATTTAAATTTTAATTTATTTACCTTTCAACTTAAGTCCCAACATACTTCTTTCCATTCCTTTTTCGCAAACACTCAGTTTGTGCTTAATTTTCTGTGTTAGTGGCCAGGTTTGGCAGCCGTACGTGAGACATCCAAGTATGCAAGTGTTGTAAATGCTTTTCTTTTCCGAAATGGGTTTAGTATCTTTGAGAGGTGTTATTAACTCGTCTTTCTAATTCTCTCTCTCTCTCTCTAGCTTTAAGGAATTATTTGATATGATGCCTACGGTTACTTTCTATTATTACACCGCTCACCATATGCAGGGAGTTCACAACCCTCGCACTTGGCGTCCGGAGCATTCGTATACTGTAAGGTCCGATGGGAGATTTCTTCCGTGGACGCGTAGATTGTGAAATGAGCTCCCTGTCGGGGAAAACCCCGTCCAACGTCTTCAGAATGGGGTTCTTAAAAAGGGGTGTGTTTTTACAGGGTCGGTAGTGCGACTGCCGCATAGATATTTTGTGTTTCAAAACGTCCATTACCAAAGTGACCACTTTCTGTTTACTTGTCTGCCCACCTCAGAGTATAAAAAAAGCTCTACATTAGAAAAACATATAAACAGAATATATGAACTTTGAATTATAGTTAAAATTTTGCGATTCCTTAATTACATTCACCTCTGCACTGTCTGTTCATAGACTTCCGTGGTTCGGACCGCCGTTGGCGCCAAGACACCTTTTCCTATCATCGTCGGGGTACACCAAGGGTCTGTCCTTATTCTGCTTCTGTTCAGTGTGATGTTAGACGCATTGTCAGATAACAGCAACCTCCATGGTTGTTCATGTATACTGACGATATCGCGCTGATAGACACGGACAGAGGCAGATTGGTGAGACGTATGAAGGCGTGAAAGGAGAAACTTTATTGAGAACGGCGGTCTGAAACTTTATTTAGCGAAGACCGCGAGTACTTGGCACTAAACTCTACCGTTCCCACATCCGTCCGCATAGGCAGTGATTTGGTCGAGTACACGGACCAGGTTAAATATCTGGGATCTGTATTCCACACGTCAAGTGACATCGATTGCGATGTCCAGTCACGCATTGCTACCGCGTGGACCAAGTGGCGGGAGATGACTGATTTCATTTGTAACACAAAAAGGCCAGTACAATTGAAGGGACAGGTCTATAAAACCATCATTTGACCTGTCGTTTTAACTGGCAGTGAGACATGGCCCATATTGGAGCGACACAAGCAGGATCTGGGTGTCACGGGAATGAAGATGCTGAAGGGCCCCGTCGGGTCCAGGTAAGAGAGGAAGACCCAAGAAGTGCTGGCTTGAAGTCAGTAAGGGATGACATGGTCTCACTACAGGGGATGCCGACGACCGTGCTAAATGTAGGAAAGCGGACCCCGGGCCTTTAGGAGACGCAACTGGGATAGACGCTCGGATGATGATGATGACTTTTATTTCTGACACAGAACTGTTTAGTATTTTATCTACTTAGGCCCACTTGCGTGAATGCTGGGGTAAAATAAATAATTATAGAGTTAGATAACTCGGAATTATAGCCATAGAAAAATATCATCGGGTTAACTAACCCAGTGTTTTATGTCACTCTATGTCATCCAACCAAACATTAATGATTGAACAAAGAATGAAACAGGTATGTCTATCTCTTTTACACTACAGTTTGCCACATATAGACTTTTTCTTACACGAATGAATGTTACATGACAGCCGAGTGCATTTTATTTATATCGTATTATGTGTGCGCGGCGTGTCATTTTGAGGAGTCCGTGTCACGTGCCACTTTATTGTCTGTCAGCTGCTAACCCAACGTTTGACGAATTAACCCTCCGAAATCGGCGAGTTTAAATTTTAGCGATTTAACCCTAGGTATACCCCTAACTCGGGGTCATGCGAGACAAATTAATGATTTAACTCGGGGTTAGTCCGTACCTCCGAGTTATACACGCTAACCCAAGATCGCGCAAGTGGGCCTTATATATACATAATTAATTAACTCGCGCATCTTTGTGTTTTTTTAGTTACTGAGCCTCTCAGAGCCTTTAATTAATAAAGTTTTCGTTCGATTTCTATGAACAAATCTCATTTCTGCCCACTAAAAAGTCTGTTCGAGAAAGGAGCTAATTTGCTCCCGCATTTAAAGGATCAAAACAGCACTTTTCGAATAGAAGGAACGAGAAGAGTATTTTAGATCAAAAGTTTCTTTAAGTACTTTAATCTAGGCCTCTGACTAGCTGTGCTCACTGAGTATTAAAATTTAAGTCATAGTAATATAACATCTAAGTTTTACAATATTTTTTACTCATACTATCATTTTACTATAAAGTTCTCTATTTGCAGTGCTGGTAGTATTCTGAATGAAATGTTTGACGAGAGGGGAGTAGGGTATCATTCGGAATTACCAAATAGGGAGCAGTGAGCTAGACGGTGTCTGCGGGTCCGGAGGGGTGGGTGGCATCCCTCACTCCAATATCAACATTCGCCTGAAGCGCTCGTTACCATAGATCAAACACAGTAACCAGTCAACTACGGTCTGTTTATATGTTAAGTGCCTCCATTTAAGCATCACCTCTGCTACAATGGGGAATGTTGCAATTGCGTAATCACCTAATTATATAATAAGCTTTACAGTAGGCTAATTTAATTTGTATTACTATGATATTCCGGGTCTTATTCGCGACGTATATTATAAGTATCAAAGCCTACCTTATACTTCCCGACGTTTCGACCGCATTACACCAGCCGTGTACACGGGTGTACTGATGTATTCAGCGCCGCCTTCTAGAAGCACGAGTGCTTTTTTCAGCTACACGCACTTGGTCGTCACAATTTTGATTAATCTGTTTTAATGTCGATCGGTCTACTTGTGACGCCGACTTGTTCGTTTGAAGGTTTTTTCAGGGTCGACAGCGTGAGTGCTGCTCTGGTATTGCAAACGTTCATAGGCTACGGTGACCACTTTCCACCAGGTGGAGACCGTATGCTTATCTGCCACCTCAGTGGTATAAAAAAAAACAGAAAATAAAAAAAATAAAAAATTCCGACACAAACATTTGAGGATCACAGAACTATTTGTTCCGGCAGTCTCATACAATTACTTTAGCGCCACCGTTACAATAAATAGTAGCGATTGTGTAGATTATTATTAGAAAAATTTATCTTATTATAAAAAAATCTAAAGACATTATCTGTAAGTAAAGCTAGACTGAAGCAAACCTAGACGTTAATTATAACAAACGCTGCCTGCCCTAGAAGAGGAAGTTGTATAAACTTCATATATTGCATTGGCTTGCAAGAGAAGCGTCGTAATTAAGTTTCATTATTAAACTTAGACCAGTATATCCATCATACTCGTACATTTCACGATCACAAAATATATCTCCGTGTACCGACATATTTGAGAATAGTTTGTACTTGGATGTTTGTGGAGTATAGCTGAAGTGAAATTGATGGATAAAGAAAGGAACAGTAGTGTAATAGGAGAACATTGCGGTATGGTAGACGATGTAGTGACTAAGAAAGAAAAAGGTGTGCTTAGATGGTTCGGACATGTGACATGAAAGTAGACTAACGAAACAGATTTATCAGAAAAAATGAATGGTCAAACTGGTAAGGGGCGACCTCGACGTACATATGTCAATCAAATAGAAGACACATTTTGGAAATAGGTCAGGTCAAGAGTACCCTTAACCGGCGAGTGTGCATGAAAACATTTATGAAAGTTGAAGAAGCGAAAGTTGTATGCCAGGATCGTAGCAAGTGGAAAGCCATAGTCTCTGCCTACCCCGATGGGAGACAGGCGTGACGATATGTATGTATGTATGTTTATTTGCCATTTACTTTAAATTTGTTTTATAGAACAAAATGTAACATTATATAGAACAAGGTGAACCCCCCGCTTCGCTCGTGACTTCGAAATCCCGTCGCACCTATTTAATCCCGTCGCATATAAATTCTAAAATAATGCACAAAAATTGACCCGACATTTTAACCTGCCAGGGTAGTAGCGTAAAGATATATAGCCTATAGCCTTCCTCGATATATGGGCTATCCAACATAATTTTACACTATTCCTATGATACACGATGGCCTAGCGGTTAAGCGTTGCACATAGATGACTGAATCAGTCTCGTAGTATTCATGATCTTTTTAAAGGTTATATTTGTTATAATATTCTTTGCGCGATCGAGACTGATATAAAATTGGTTATCTGGTTGACTTAGCTCACCCAATTCTTAAAGTTGGGAAGGTAGATGGTAGAAAAATAAACATAGAAAAATGATATTTGAATTCACGACTCACTGATGCAGTCATCTATGTGTAACGCTTAACCTAGCGGTCATCTTGTCCCATAGGAATAGTGTGAAAGTAAGAACCATAACTACTTGTTATATTTTCTTGAAAACTAAAATTCACAATTAACAACATTATAATTTGCCTATGGATTTTTGGAGTCCACCGTACACAGAAAACACGAATTTGTGGATCACACTAATATTCGTTCCGGCCATGTAGGTATTTGACCACTGCGCTACTGAAGTAATCTAAAAAGTATAAAAACCGACTATATAAATACTGCTCTGCTTCATGTTGATGATATAATTTCGGATGGCGCCGTATAATATTATGGTACTTTCAGAACTGTGATATACTTGCACTTAACACCTCAAAATTTTGAAATTTGTATTACGGTTCAAACTGCGGATGCTAAAGAAATATTATGAAAATATATATTTTATGAGGGTTTGCTATAAAACTATTTTAATATCGCGCTTGCACTCATGCTCATGGCAAAAATTTACGTGCGTGAGGGGAATATTGGCGTCTCCGTTTGGTCTGGTTGCTATCAAAGAGTTTTCCTGAGGACCGTATTACTAACTAAAAATTCAAATAACGTTTATTAATAACGTGACATTGCAGGAATGTAGTCTTCTTTTTCTTGCGATAGCCGATCGATTACGTGGGGAACAAATGTTTGACCATAACGTCCCCGCCAGGGGTAGACCCAAGAAGTTCTGGCTTGACGTCGAGAGAGCTGATAATATGTGTGCCAATGGTGTCACTACAGGGGTACCGACGATCGTGCGAAGTGAAGGAAAACAAGCAGGAAACTGAAACCCGGGCGTCGCGAGACGGTTGCGTCTCGCGTCAGACGTTCAGCATCAGATGTTCAAATGATGATGATGATGGACTAGCCACAAGCGTATTTTGAGTATATACTCGTACATAATACGGCCCTGAATATCATTATTATATGAAAACAAGACTGAGCATATAAGTAACTCCGAGAAACCCAACTACAACACCGTAACCAATAGTCTGCCAAAAACTTTTCTGTGATACATATAAATCCAATAATATTTCAGTGAACCCGATTCGAAATTTACTTCCGTTTATTTGGACAATCTTCAAAGCTAGTAAGGCGCTTTGCGTTTATATATTTACGTAAATATATTCGATGACTCGCTTATTATGGTTTCAGTAATCAGTTACGTTACGTTACAACGAATCCATTGAGGTTATAGCTTAAGTGTTCCTTTCTTGCCAAAAAGAACATTGAAACTAAACCTCAATTTTAGTTTACACTACGATGAATTTATAAAAAACTAAAACATTTAGATGTTAATATTTTGTATTACCTTCATTATTTTTAATGCAATCAATCAAGTAGACGTTTACGTATAGATGCCTACAATATTTCCCAGTAAATACACACCTACAGACACAGACGGTGATAAGCTCATGCGTTCATAGCACTACATTCCTTATAGACCTAGAGACATTTAAACGTTTACTGTACAGTGTGTATGTATTTAAAAAAAATTAAAGGATATTTGGCATAGCGTGAGAACTTCTCAATTATATATATTTTTAAATAATTTAGATAGTGATTGATATTTTTGTTATTTTGTTTATTACATTCACTACGGTCTAACTCTAACTGATATTCGATGTGTGGTTTTGCTTCAATTTACTAAACTGAGGAGGAAACGTGTGGTTACTTAGTGAAGGTTAAACTGTAACTGGAGGCGAGTTTCATAAGCAAGTCTGTGGTCACAAGTGCTACAACTTGTAAATCAGTCTATTATATGTTGTATTTACTTTGAATGTCTAGGGTATGACGCTGTAATATTACCTATATAACAACTTTCACGTCATCCCCTTGGCAATTAAAGTTTGATTGGAAGTAAAAATCCAAATATTTTGTTTCGTTTGTAAAAGAATATTTTGATTTTTAACACATGTACCTTTCTCACGCCTTTTATTACATATAGAAATCTTCATGGACGCTAGGCCGGACTCCTACTGACCAAAACTTGCAGCCGAACGTGATTTTAAACCCCGAAGATTCTAATCAATATATATAAAAATCAATGCATTCGTTGTAATTTTATAACAACAAATGCACAGATTTTTTGATGATGACATGCATTGATTGATGACAAGAACGGGTGAGCCAACCCAAATGTATAGGCTTCGTTCGGACTATTTAGTAGATGGTTTATGTGAAGTTTGCACAAAATCGGTCGAGCGGTTCTTCATTTATCACATTTTTGGTGGCGCTAACGAAGTTGTGCGTGTAAGCTAGTGTATTCATAAGATAGGTATCAAAACCTAGATTAGATCAAGTGTTTTGTTTTAAGTGCTATCCTAAACTTATTATATTATATTATACCTACTATTAAGAAATGGCCTAAGTATATATTTCTACCAGCGGACACCCGGCGGTTTTATCCGCCTAGTTCTCGTTCCCGTGTGAATACGGGAATAAAAAGGAGTCTAAGTTACTCCTTATAACATCAACTACCTGCCAGTCAAAATCGGTTCAACTATTTTATAGCCTGAACAAACTGACAGACAGATGCAAATTTTAATCATTGATTTTTCTATATTAGTACTAATGCTCTCACATGCATTTAGTGACAAGAGGTTTTTTATATTGTATTACAAAGAGACACTTTAACTTTATTTATCTGTATAGATTTGTCGAAAAAGACGACACGGTTCGGATAGGATTTGAACTCATGGCATACCTAGATGCCTCTCAATAGCGAGCTTTTATCAGCTTGTGAACATAATCTAAAATTCTTCACTATTTTATAATTACCTGAGTAAGTATAATATTCTGTTCATATCGCACTTCGTTAGAGTAAACTCGTGTTACAACTGCCCATTAAAAGCTGTGGAGGCGCTAGTAAATTGCTTTTATAAAATTTACACACCTACACATTCTTAGCTACTCTGTTGCTCGTTTATCTTTATTTATAAAACTATGTGTGTATGAACTTCATAAAATGAACTCCTCCGACTATATGAGCAGCATCCGAAAAATGATTTACAATTAATGAGTTGATACTATTAAAAAAACAAAGTGTGAATGAAATCTGTGGGAGGTTCAATGTGTATTCCGATGTGGTTTATGGATATGGGTTTTATCTTCACATGATCGCGGAGTTATTATTCTCAAAATTTATTAATTTTTTTAAAATTCTCAAGAATAAAAAAAAAACTATTTTATCTTGCGTATAAAAAATATTATTCACATGAAGCTTAAAGCATGAAATAATGGTAAAACTAACAGTGAATGTATTTCTTAAGATAAAGTGGAAAATAAGGTAAAATTAATCTGTTAAATTAATTAATCTGTTATGTGAAAAACAAGTAGTAGATGGATAGGATAACCAAATTTAGTGTAAATAAGATTTTAGGACATACATTATAGTATATTTTAGCTAAGAACCAAGCTGTACTCGTAGACGTCAGCTTTCTTAGAAAGAAAACCATTTCCAAATTGATCAATAAGAGGCAAATTGATACGGTCACATGTTTTATTAAATAATAAGTTTTTACATTGTAACGCAGAAGTGTGAGAGTTAAAAAATAAAAACCTTAAACCTTATTATTTATTAAAATATGTTTTGAATGCAAGCAATCTGACTTGCTTGTTTAAAATATATACATTCCGCCTGGATAAATAAGATATGCAGTATTTGCCTAGTTTTGAGTTCAGTACCGTCATAATGCTTTATTGAAAAGCATTTAGACTTTTAATTTAATTCATAGCTTTCTCGCAAAACTTCGTTATGATCTTATAAAAATACGATGCCCAAATTAGACTGTGTTAATATTTAACTCGGAAATTGTACATTCGATGACTATTTTGTCCATCATATCATAGTTTTTGTCATACATGTCATAGACGGGCTTAGTTCGAGGTTTCTGTTACACCCAGTATAATTAATTTATTGTACCTTTGATTGTCTCCTATTACGAACGAAATAATGTAAATAATTAATAAACGAACGATATAATATAAAATAATATAACTACTACGAGTATATCTATCTAAGTTTACAACATACAGATAACATTATAAGCAAACCATAAGCCACTAAAGCTTATACGCGGTAAAATACCCACTCAATTTATATGACCAATATATTATAATATAATATTATGACCAATCAGAAGGCTACCAACTAGCTAGCATTTAGTCAGTTCCTTTGTTACTAATTTTGTATAGAATACAAGTTACACCCCCGCTTCGCAAGTGACGCAATTTCCTAAACTTTGACGCCCTTTATACTCTCTTAGGAATGGATTTTCGTAAAACAATTCCATAATGGGTGTCTATATTATTGTTTATTAAACAACTTGCGTTCATTTTTACATAATAACCTATTAAAATAATAAAGATAGTTTAAAAGATAGTTCTCTGTCGAAACATAACTTAGAACACTACCTTGTTACCCTCTTACAACCCCTGAGTTCTTAAACTATCCAACACTGTTTAAATAAATTATCTAGTCACGTGTGAGGCAACAACACAAATAGTTTAAATTATGTATGTACTATTTGAAACTTGCGCGTATATTGCTAAACCTTATCAGACACGTATTTATTTAAAAATGTAACCTCTCGTCAACAGCTTTGTGAAGCATCCACTAACAAAATATCTACTCCATCAGAGGATTACCTAAACAAAGCTCGCTATTCCCATTAAGCTCAAAACTTCGTCCTACTTATTGTGTGGTTCACTTTACATAAATTTGCGTCAGGCCACTACAGGCGCTAAAGTGCAAGATAAAAGCCATTTTAAGAACAGTGTTGCTTACCGTATGCTGTACATTTCCTTTAACTTTTGTACAACATCTGGTCCATTTGCAGTTTTATATTAATGAAGGTTTATATAAAAACGCTTTAAACTTAGAAATGTCTACTAAAGTAGTAATCAAATTTGAAAAAGTGATTATGAGAACGTAGTTTTAGAATTTGGTTTTTCATATTTGCATCATGCCTTTGGAAATATGCAACACTGAGATGTTGCCGACCTATAACTGTGTTAAAATGGACAGGGATTGACTACCTGCTGTTGGAAATTTTACTACGTCCATAATGTCTTCAAATTTCTTTTTACATGCTATTTAGAAACGGCATCATCATCATCATCCGAGCGTCTGTCCCAGTTGCGTCTCGCGACGCCCGGGGTCCGCTTTCCTACATTTTCTCCTCCACTTCGCACGGTCGTCGGCATCCCCTGTAGTGAGACCATTGGCACGCATGTTATCCCTTACGACGTCAAGCCAGCACTTCTTGGGTCTTCCCCTCTTACTGGGTCCCGGCGGGGCTGACATGGCCAGACATTTGTTACCTACGTAGCCCGGCGGTTGCCGCAAGCCGTGACCATACCAACGAAGGCGACACTCTTGCAACTTGTCTGCAATGTCACGGACGTGAAGGCCGCCGCGGATGTGATAGTTCCTCACGCGGTCCATCCGCGTGACTCCACACATCCACCGCAGCATCTTCATTTCCGTGACACGCAGCTCCTGCTTGTGTCGCTCCAATATCAGCCACGTCTCACTGCCATGTAAAAGGACAGGTCTAATAATGGTTTTGTAGACCTGTCCCTTCAACCGGATCGGCATTTTAGGATCACAAATGACACTGGTCATCTCCCGCCATTTGGCCCACGCGGCAGCAATGCGTGACTTGACATCGCAATCGATCTCACTGGACGTGTGAAAAACAGATCCCAGGTATTTAACCTGGTCCGTGCGCTCGACCAAATCACCGCCTATGCGGACGGATGTGGGATCTGTCGAGTTTAGTGCCAAGTACTGGGTCTTCGCCACATTTAGTTTTAGACCGCCGTTCTCAAGCGTCTCCTTCCACGCCTTTACACGTCGCACCAATCTGCCCCTGTCCGCGTCTGCCAGCACAATATCGTCAGCATACATGAGCAACCATGGAGGCTGCTCATGCGGGTTTCTGATGCTGTCCGACAATTCGTCTAATATTACACTGAATAGAAGCGGACAAGGACAGAACCCTGGTGTACCCCGACGGTGATGGGGAAGGGTTTCGTGTCGCCAACAGCAGTCCGAACCATTGAATCGGAGTCACAGTACATGTCCCGGATAGTGTCAATATAGACCTCTGGAACCCCTTTGGACCGCAGTGCCCACCAGATCATCGCACGAGGAACACAGTCGAAGGCCTTCTGCATGTCTAGAAACAAACAGTGCAGAGGCGTGTTCTTCGACCTGTATTTCTCTGCGACAACCCTCAGGGCAAAAACAGGGTCCGTGGTTCCATGACCAGGGCGAAACCCATATTGACACTCCGAGAGAGTACACTACTGCCGGATCCGAGAGTCTATAATCCTCTCGAAGATCTTCATGGTGTGGGACATCACCTTTATACCGCGGTAGCTCCCGCACTCCTGCACTGACCCCTTACCTTTGAAGACTGGAGTAATAATACTCAGTCTCCATTGGTTTGGGATCTGCCCGCTGAGGAGTATGCGGTTAAAAAGGTTTACTAAGATGCCCACACCGCGAGGACCCATCGCCTTCCAGGCTTCGATGGGGACTCCATCGGGTCCGACAGCTTTCCGATTCTTCATGCGGCGAAGCGCAGTCAGGACTTCTCTAGGCGTTACCGGTGGCACTAGTCCCTGATTCGGAGGGAAGTCCGGAGGCTGCACCTCTTTATGCTGTTTATTAAACAGCTCGTGGAAGTACGAGCGCCATCTCTCCTTTACCGCGAGGTCTTCGCTTAACAGGTTGCCCTCAGGGTCTTTTACACAGCGACACTTGGATATATCCTGTGCCGCTTTGACCCTGGAGCGCGCCAGCTTATAGATGAGCTTCTGCCCCTCAGATGACTCCAGCGTATCATACAAAGGTTGTAAGTGGTCTCGTCTGGCTCTGGCTACAGCTCTCTTTGTGGCGCGCTTGGCAGACTTGTACGCGTCGCGGTCTTCGGGAGATCCGGTCGCTTGCCACTTTTTAAAGAGGGCTTTCTTCTCCCTGGTCTCCCTCAGGACTGCGTCGTTCCACCACCAAGTTTCCTTGTCACATTTGCGTCCACCCTTAGACACCGAGCACCACCTTCGCCGCTCCAAGGATGGCCGCCTGCACTTTGTCCCAGTAATCTTGAACTGGTTCGCCTTCAGTGTCGGTGCACTTGTCACCGACAGCTGAGACGAACTCTTGGGACCTAGTTTCATCAAGCAGCCACCATCTGATGCGGCGCTGGCACCGCTCGATGCGTTTGCCTTTAGGCTTCACGCATAGGTCCATGTCAAGGAGACGGTGTTGTGCAGTAAGACTCTCTCCGGGTATGACCTTGCAGTTGGCCACCTTGCCGATGTTGTGTCGCCTAGTGAGTAGGAAATCGATCTGAGTTGTACGCCTCCCACTGTTGTAGGTGATGAGACGTTCGGATTTCTTTTTGAAATACGTGTTCACAATGGCCAGATCGGCAGCCGCACACGTTCTGAGGATAGTTTCTCCTTCAGCGTTGCGGGTGCCGTATCCAAAACCACGATGAACACGCTCAAACTCCTCACACCTCTCACCCACATGACCGTTTAAGTCGCCGCCCAAAACGATTCCCTGTGACAACGGAATGCTCCGAAGTTTTGGTTTTGGTTTTCGACTCCCTCGAGTTGGCCCCAAAACGACATCATATCGGCGTCGCTACAACCGGCCTGTGGCGCGTAGGCACTTATCAGGTGGGTAATAATCCCATCGATAAGCACCCTGACGATCATAAGCCGGTCGCTACAGCGTTTCACCTCCATGATGCCGCTCTGCAGCCCTTCGGAGAGCACCACGGCCACCCCGTTCTCCCCACCAGGCGCACCCGTGTAGTACAGCTTGTAGCCTTTCTGCAAAGGCCGGGCTCTGTTGCCCTTCCACCGAGTCTCCTGCAGGAACGCCACGTCCACCCTCCGCCTGGAGAGTACTTCGGCCAACTCTACCGCACGCCCAGTCAACGTGCCAATGTTCCAAGATGCGAAGCTGATTCGGGTTGGGGCTAACTTCTTTAGCCGTGCTGTCCGGCTTACCCACTTGCCACAGGAGTCGGGCGGGGCTCCTGCGCGCCGTTTTGCGGCGGCGCCCTATCCCTAGCTGCAATCCTTTTGTGTCTGTCCATTTCTGTTTCGGCGGGTGGCTTTTATGGGAGCGACGCCCTCAGACCTCCCAACCCCAGAGGGGAAAGCCAGCGCCAGAGCCTCGTCCGTTAATCAGCAGGTGCACCTGTGCACTAACACGGGAGGTTGACTTGGGCCCCGAAGATCTTGGTCGGGCCCCTTACACCCCCTTATTTAGAAACGGCATAACAGGTATTATAAATGGGAAAGTGGGTAACTTATCTTTTTGTACCGTCTTAAGAATTGACGAAAAAGAATAAATGGAGACATATGAGTTTGGAGAGCAAACACACCTATTGAGTAAACGTCTAAAATGCGTATTTGAGCAAAACCAAATATCAAGCGATTGAAGCCGCTGGATCTTCTAGCTTTTAGTAACAACATTCAGACATTTATATGTACCAGTAATCTTACTAATACTCATCACCATTTAAGAATAGCCCCAATCGCATCGATGTTTTCGCTTCAGAACTACGCTTCTGCACCTAAAACCTACTAAACTTAATCATGTTAAAGTGATTTAAACAACGGAAATGGTTTCTATCTCATTATTTTGGGTCGGGATTAGTTAATACTGGCTGTACTTATTTGGCAAATTAGAATACCCCACATTCTGTTTGGACAATTTCGGTCCATATCTCTCTACTTTTATCTATAGTTTAAACACGAGCTGTACCGCTTACTGCGTACAAAATTGTATGCAATGAGCGGTCTTGGTCAAACTATAACACAGTTATATTTCATACATTTGTTTGCTTTGAAAAAAGCTTTGAAAAAACTTGTAAATTATTTTGCCAGTTGCACTTAAGAAAGAAACTTCTTGTTGAAAGACTTCATAGTGTAGATCCTTCTCAAAAAAGTTAGCCAGCTTACCCTGATTGTCCCTCATCCCAAATCCAAATCGCTCCACTTGCAGTATTTTTTATTATCATAATGCTGGAAACTACAAATTGTCAAATAGAATTGATCATTCCACATACATCATCTGATAAATAATTTCATTTAAATATAGTCTATGTTGGTTTTGTTACAAGTAGACGTCTTAAGTATATACTATAAATAGAAGAGACTCAAAATATCATTTGGAAAGTTGTCCTACAATCCAATAATATCCAGCTTTAGAATTTACCACAAACAACATAAAATCACAACGAGATAATCGGAATATGAATGGTAATAAATCTAGAAGATTCGAAGATCAAAGTGTGAATGACTACCACATTTAATGAATAATAAAAAGGTGTGTGCGGTTGAAAAAAAGCAGATGAATATTACTTTCGGAATGATATTTCTTCAGATTTTTGTATAGAAAGCTTATAAGGTTACATTGTTGACGTGTCGCCTTCCGTCCTTCTTATCTGTATTTTTACAATGATTTATCTAGCGACTGTTGGTACTACAAAGAGATTTATTTTAATATTGAGAATCTCAAGAATTTATCATGGTTATTATTTATTCGATGATTGTTGGTAACTATAGTCTATATATAGCATATAACTGTGTTACGGTAGCTAACTTATTCAATCCCTAATTCCCTACGACGCAGCGATAATGACGTCTGTATGCAGATAGCAGAGAAATGCCTGCCATTTTATATTTTCAGCATGGGCATTATCGAACTCTAAAAAACACACAAACATGATTTACAAAGTAAATTCAAGTTGAATTTACTTTGTAAATCATGTTTGTAAATCATAATACTTATAGTTTAAAAATTAACTAACTACCTACAATCCATTAGCCAATGATAAAAAAGTATCCTGCACTAGAACCGCACTACTTTATCGTCCCAGTAGCTGTAGAGCCGATGGGGAGTTGCAGTCATGTGTTCTCTAATTTCAGAGAAAGAGGGTTAAATACGGGGGAAGAAGAAGCTTTTTTGTCTATTTTGTTTTTTATGGTTTTAGTGGAGTCCTGTTATTAATACATATGAAACGTATCATACCAATAAAAACAGTCAAAACAATTTTAATCGCCAATCATATGAAAACGCGCAATTTATATGAAATTGAATTTGAACTTTTTTATCGTGATTTAATGATAATTTAATTATTTATCTTAATCTTCTTGATCCTAAAATGACGGCTTTTAAATGCAGAATAAACAATGCTGTTTGTTGTATTCATCTCCTTGGAACAATTACACTAACAGAAATGGCTTTGCTATCTTTATTTCCTAACTCCAAAGACTTTCATTGATTTCCTTGACTGACTACAAAAAAATGGAAATTAATAATTAATTAGTAGTTTATAGTACCTACTATTGTGCTTTTAAACTACTTAATCCTACTAATATTTATTAAGTAGTTTAAAAAAATGAGTTTATAAACTTTAAAGTTTGTAATAATGTATAGGATATGTAGGTTTGATACTCTTTCACGCAAAAACGACTTAATGGATTTTGATTAAACTTTTGAAGAACCCCATATTGTAGATTTGGGAAAACCCAGGCAGGGAGTTCGTTCCACAATTTAAGCGTACGCGGAAGAAAGCCTCTATAGGACCTAACTGTAAGTGAGCGCTCCGGACGCAAAGTCTGAGGGTGAACACCCTATCTATGGCGAAAGGTGCGGTGATAGAAGGTAGCCGTGGGCATCATATCAAACATGTCTTCAGAGCAGAGACCGTTGTGAAGGCGATAGAACACGCATAAGGAGGCAGGCTCTCCTGTCGCGAAGGGGTTCAACACCGCCCGCGAGTAGAGGATTGTTGACAATCCTCGTAGCACGCCTTTCTACTGTGTCGAAAGGTCGAAGCTGGTATTCAAGTGCACTAGCCCAAACCGGCACTCCATGTGTAGCCGCAGTTGCGACTTATACACCGAGCTTTTTAGACGCCAGCTATTGGAGCAACCTGTGTAATACCTGTCACCCGTACTATCCCCTTGCTAGCTATGAATGCCGTCAATGGACAGCATGTCATTGATATGTTCCTGTGGGTACCGGCAAAACTTCTCTACGCGGGCGAAGCAGCAGGCGTCAACTAGTCTGTTTTTGTTTAAAGTTGGAATTTTTTGATTATTTAAGTGAATATTTTTAAAAGATTTTAAAGCAAAAAAAAGCAGGCAGTTTACAATCAGAATCCTTTCACATTCTGTTTTTGTTTAAAATAAATCTTGATTTTAGCTTTAATAATGATAAGAATTTAAACAAGATATCCATGTATATGCAACTTGTTTAACATACTTGAAAGATATTCATTAATTCCTATATATATATATTTATTACAGCGTTAATCTTTGTTAACGTCTACCTATCCAATTGATTTTGTCTAACCCTATTACTTTAGAGACGTTGCCCTGTTTTATCAATATTAATTTGACTACGTATTATGCCTATGAGTCAAATTGTTTTTTGGCTTAAGAGTGAATCAGAGCCAGGTTTTCAAAACAAGTGAAGGTCGGTTTTAGCCCCGAAGATCTTCCCGAAAACGCAGGGCGCGTTTAGTCGTAGGTATTAATGTTGGCAAAATAGCAGATTAATAAAAAATCGCACAAACAAACACCTAGATATGGTATTATCAGTCTTGTAGTCTATCTCAGTGATCGCCAACAATACGTAAAGATTATAATAAACTTAACAGAATACTAACCATATATAGTCTAAGCTACAGAGAATGTAAGATTAGAGTAACAGAATATTTACAGACTCTCAACTACGCAGACACAGAAGGGCTGTTGGAAATTCTAAAATGAAATATCTACTACATGGTATAGTTTTATTATATTTATATTATACTTGTTACATGTAGTATTTTATATTATACACGTCATTCATCTTCATCCCATCATTCTGATTAGAAAATTTAGACAATCTATAAATAAAAGCGAAGAACAGCCAAGTCTGAAACACAGGTTTCATTAAACCTAGATCAGACAAGCCGCCATCTACAAGTTACGCATTAGTGAATGACTCATTTTTGATTTTATCTGCACTTGTGATTAACAAGTGCAGATAAAATCAAATAATTCATTTAGTATTACTTATTTTACGATTCTTAAACATTATAAGCTTATTTGTATGTGACATCCCTTATGATAAAACAATGACATATTTTGATGTAAACATTTTTAAACAAATAAATTATAAAATTATAATAAATTCGTCTGGTTCGTCCCCAACGCAAGTCTTCTAGTAAGTACTAAGTATGTAGTGAAAATGATTCATCAAGGTCTTCAGGGCCACAGTTATCTCACCTGCAATCGGCACCCCGTAATGGCATTTGCCTTGTCCATTATTCTGCAAAAGTATCACTAGCATCAGTTGATTAAAGAACGAAACGAAAAGAATATATCAGTCACAGTTATTAGAGAAGCGCCCGTGGTCCCCACAAGTCTAGTGTTCCGACCCCAAACGGCTTCAAAATATAATTACCATATAAGATTATAGTAGCTGTAAGTTGTAAATATAATTAATAAAAATAAAGAATCATAACAAAATGGCTATAATATGAGTTAACATTAATATATTATTTCAGATTTTTATTTCAATATTGTCATCACAATCAAAGGCACTAAAGCTGTTTGGTATTGTAACCTTACATTAAACAAAGCCTTATTATGACGAGTATTCAATCTTTCAACAAAACCTTTTCGGCCCTTGATTACTTTCATAAAATGTAAAGCTATTGTCCACTGTACAACCTAATGAATCTTTGTTCTCAGGCACCTGCCAATCATCTATAGAAGTTCGTGGTTCGAGGCAGTCTGTTTGAGAAAATTGAATCATAAAATAATCAATTGTTCGTTTTATATTACAGGCGGTTCCAGAATATTTTGTACAAATATTAAAAACTTTCTCAATAAAAGATAATTGAAGGCATAACCTTGGTTAGCCAAGTTTAGCTCAAAATTCCAGACTTATGGCCAGCTAACTACGTACTCTCTAAGAGTAACTAGTTTGCTCGCTATAGACAATTGTAAAAGAGTTTATTTTAAGTTAAGTTTAATAATCTATACTAATATTATAAAGCTGAAGAGTTTGTTTGTTTGTTTGGTTCAACGCGCTAATCTCAAGAACTACTGGTCGGATTTGAAAAATTCTTTTTGCGTTAAATAGCCCATTTATCGAGGAAGGCTATAGGCTATATATCATTACACTACTACACTGGGGAGCAGAGCAGTAGTCATAAAGTCGACAAAACGGGCAAATTTTTATGCATTTATCGACGGGATTAAATAGGTGCGACGGGAGGTCAAAATATTCTACGGGCGAAGCTGTGGGGGTCATCTAGCTAGAAATAAAGGGATATACTTATAAGACCAATTGGATTATGATTACATTCGAAAAAAGTAGCGGTAAAGAATTTGACTTTACATACATACATATTATCACACATATATATCATTATATTAAACGCCCACTTTTCACCGTATGCATTTTTGTCCCACGTAACAGGTGGTGAGCCCATTGCCGTGTTGAAATGGGCAGGCGCAGGCTGGGGCGACCTGCTGTGGAAATTTGACTTTATGGAAAAAATCCTAAATCCTAATGTAGTGAGTCGTCAAAGCCTCTATAACTTTGTGTAGAACGATTGGGACATCTGTCGGCAATATACAGTTAGGCAGGGACCGTGTGGTTTTAGCCGGTTCGAGTCCGACATGACATCCGTGGGGATTTCCACATGTTAAAGTAGGGTTCCGCGTTTGTGCACTACAATGAATTTTACTGTCTGGCAGTCCGTTTTTTTTCCGGTTCGATATGGCACAATGTATTTATCATATCTTTCGTCGGTCCGTTTGTTTGGTCAAGCCCTGTATTCTGAGAGTGTGTTGCGATATCAATTTGAAATTAAAACCAATTACGCAGGTCTACTTCTCTTGAACTAAACTAAGTTTATAAGGTTTTTTTTTATAAGGTATTTTCCTAACAGCGAAATAAACACACATAACTAGAAATAACATATAAAAATTTAAGTAAAAAGTGGGCGTATAATATGCCTTTGCCTGATAAGGCGTGATTGATAAATTAAATAAAGAAGTTATAGTATATTATTACATATAAACTTAGAAATAATATGTAATTATAGGTACATTATTATTATTAAGTACATAGGTTGGTATTCCATCATTTATTTTCATAATTTCAGCTGTGTTTAAGTTTTAAGCGAATGGTGTTGTATGAAATACTCCATAAATCATATTATTCATTAATCTTTGTGAGTCCCCAGCTTGTCCCTAGTTGCCCAAAGCCTCACAAATCTCAATCTAAACTGTTTCAGTTGTATAAAGCGTATGAACAGTAACATACCGTAAGGCAAAACCGGTTGAGTTGTGTCAAATGAAAATAGTGGAATATAAGTAAAAATAAAGTTGAATTTCCCTATGTATGAAGTAGCGAAATCGAACTTTATCCGATATATATATCCGTATTTAATGAGTCCCTTAGACTAATTTTAACTTATTATGGGGGAGCAAACACCAAGGAAGTGGTAAAATGGATATGAAAGATACTATTCAAGAATACTCAATTTACCAATAGCAAAATATACACGACAGGCTACAGATTGAAAGTCACATTTAAATATATATTCAATATCTTATAGTGAGAAAGTTTTATAATACGTAATCAATAGCAGATTTGATAACCATCTTTGTACGTTTGTTTACTGGTTTGGTCTTGTTACGTGATTACGTCAAATCGTTAGTTTCATAAATCTAATTTAATACCTAGTACTTAGTTAATTTAGGAGGCTTTTACCTGAACGGGGTCCATACATAATATATAATTGAAATATATAATAATATACCTACAATTAAAATAATTAATAATATATAATTATAATAAGATTAGAATTAAATAACTTAACTTTTAAAATATAATTCTTTGCATGCTCAATGTAATTAAATAATTATTAATGTTCATATATATATGTACTTAAATCCAACATGTATGGAATTTAATAAAGCTTTATTATTATTATTATGTCTCTTCTTTTCTCGGGTATCTTCTTTTTTTTCTCATGAAGATACCCGGGCTTTTGGTAGGCTTACATGGAGACATAGGTCCAACACGCAGAGGCCCTTTGAGAATTTTGATTTAATAGGGAATGGGAGTCTCTAAATTTGGTTTTTTGGCCACCACTCTGCTAAAAGTGGATCGCGATTTTGTTTCAACTCATTAACTACAATATATTCAAGAAAATAAAACGTCCGAAAATTAAAAAAAAGCAAAACTAAAATATCGTTATTTATTAAGTTCCCTTTTTTATAAAAGCAAGCATTATCTTGTTGACTTCAGTTAATAAATTAATTGACTGCTTCGGTGGCGCAGTATGCGACTGCCGCGACTGTGGTCCTGGGTTCGATTACCGGGTCGGAATAAATGTTTTTTGTAATTCACAAATGTTTGTTTCGGTGTTTGGGCGATTCCTATGTATAATATGTATGTATTTAGAAAAAATATATAACTATGTTTATCAGTCGTCTAGATCCCACAATCCAAGCTTATATTAGCTTAATTTGGGTTAGACGGTGCTGTGTAAAAAAAAATTCCTACAATATTATATTATTTTATATTAATCAATGTATAAAGCGGGTCAGTAAAATGACCTTCAGTTAGACATAGTTCATGTATTACTAGTTACAATATATCTCTGTTATATCTTTTACAGAACAAATAACAAACGGGGATACGAACAATTTAATAAAGAGCCTTAACTTAAAAGTCCCTAAAGTTACTTGTTGCTAAAGAGCAAAGATTGCTAAACGGCATGGATGTCGCTTGGTAGTTATATAATTAAGCTTATTTCCAAAGTCAGGAAAGTAATGTTTGAATATTTTCTTCAGAGAGTATTTTATTTTTTCACGAGATATATTTAATCCCTTTAACAAAAATAAATTGTGATTATGAGAGGCACCGAAACTTATGAGGCTCATATCAAAACTGTTAAATTATGACAAAAAACATTTGTGTAAAGGTATTCTTGGTAAGGTACCAAAATATATTATATTCTGAAGTTTTATATTCCTATATACTTACGAATACAACAATTTGTTTCGTGCTGTGACAAACTTTTGTAGAAAAGTAAAGAAAGTGTTCTAAAGTACTCGAAAAAAATTAGAAAAGTGTCGTCATTTGATGTGCTACAAATAAAAAGAACTAAGCAAATAATTAGTGTGTGTATCAATCTCGCCTTATCCCCGAAGGGGGGGTATATTATTAATTACGGGTTGCACTCCGGGTGTTTCGGCAGAAGTGAAAACTAAATTTATTAATAAATTATTTATTGAGACGCGTTCGCGGTTTGCTATATTACAATATGAACATGCATATATGCACACACTTTAGCTGCGTGTCGTTACGGTGTCGCGAGACCAGAGATTGTACTCGTATCTTATTTAAAATATTCGTAACGCGCTAATAGTAGTTTTCTCTTCACATAATACCACTAGCCGTGTTACCACGCTGAACTGAACTGAAAATTGCATAAAGAATCATCTAAAGCCACTGTCAAAAGTTTTTCTAATTCTTAAGTACTCGATAAGATTTCTTTTTAACCTGGTGCAGGATGATATAGTGATGATAGAGTCATATTAATATCGTTCAATAAATAAAATAGCCTTCAAAAGCGTTTAAGTTAAATATTATTTAAATATTATTTTAAGTTATATATTTTTTATGAAATGAGAATGATCGTTCAGTCTGTTCTAAAATAGATTTACCTATACGTCTGAAAAGGTGATTACCAAAAAAAATAACACGGGAATAAAAGCAACATGAGCTGCTTTGAAAGCACAACGCAAGATAAGAAACCTTATACTGGAATCACAGTTAGCAAAGTAAATGAATAAAAACATCTGCCAAGCTTACACCTGGACAATGCTACCGGTAAACTTTTTAACTACTAATCCGGTGAAGTTAGACCGAAAATTGGGGACAAAGTAAAATTTAGTTAGGTACGGCGAAAATTGGTACGAATATTTGGAACGTGAAATGTAAAACTCGTCATATCGATTCCACATCTACAAAACACAAAATTAGACAACAAAGTTCAAATATGGGCTTTATAGTTTTTGAGGTATTTAATTATAACTTTTTCGTAAAGATTTTTTGATATCGTTGTGTCCCTAACGGGGTAGTCAGTCAGGGATAATAAAAGAATAAAACATAATTTCAAAATATTCATTTTTTAATTAAATAGGTATCATTACTAATATACCCCGTGGTGCAAAAGATAGGCGAAAGCAGTACCTACAAGGTTTGGGAAAGTCGAATATTGTAGACTACGTTGTTTTTTTGTATGGAAATATTTACCCATGATAATGTTATTCATTAATGGGCTCTTAGAGCCAGAGCTTGTGACTAGTATAGATTACACAATAAGACAATATAACTAACTTCATTACTTTTGAAACACAAATATAAATAAAATAAATAAATATAGTGGGACATTTTTTTCACACAGCGCCATGTAGCCCAAAATAAGCTAATATAAGCTTGTGGTATGGGATCTAGGCACTGATAAACATACTTATATTTAAACTAGGTGATCCCCACTGCTTCGCCCGTGACATATTTCGTAAATAGTTTCGACATATTCGTCGCAACTATTTAATCCCGTCAATTACGAGTATTCTACAATAATGCATAATTTTTTTTACGATTTGACTACATTTATGATTACTGCTCCGCACTCCAGAGCAGTAGCCTGATGGTATATAACCTATAACCTTTCTAGATAAATGAGCTATCCAACACAAAAATATTTTTTCAAATCCGACCAGTAGTTTCTGAGGCTAATCTCAGAAACTACTGGTCGGATTTGAAAAAATATTTTTGTCAACCAAACAAACAAAGTCATCAGCTATATATATCAGTCTAGATAACAGTAATACTCCTGTAGATAATTAATTTAGTATTTAAGTAATTTAATACGTAGCGCGAGTAAATATATTGAATTCAATTTAATCAGTGCCGACCTGTTGTCGTAATAAGTGGTACTTTTTCTATCGTAAAAAGTTATTGCTCTATATATTTATCTTCTACTTTATTTCTAAACCGCTTTTCTACCTCAGTCATAAAATAAAAATATTATGAATATTAGAAAGCGCACAAAAGGGAGTTCAGTAAAATTATAAAGAAAATATGTAAGGCCTCCACTTCACTTCCATTCAATATTACGTTAGCCTTTTGTACGATAATAGCGACTGCACTTGACTGGTTTAAGAGTTTATGAATACCTGTCTGTTGTACACATCTAATATGAAAAGTACTGAACCAGTAAATATACGATAGATGTATTTTATTAATTAAAAAAAATAAATACGAAAATATACCATTTGATGAATAAAAATAACTCCGAAAATGTACCAATTGGTAGGCTTTGTAGCTTTTAGTTTTCATCGTTAATCCATACGCGGCCTATTTTTGACAAACTGTCTGTCTGGTTTAAATTTCAAAATGTTATAATAATTTTCGTGTTTATATTTGAAATCACCGAGTAAACCACAAATATAACAATATATTTTTCTATGAAAACGATAACACTTAGAAACTGATTACTAAAAAACGGTTTTACTCACGTGTGGTACAGGTGAGTAAAACCGTTTATTTGGTAATAATGAACATCGCTCACGAAAGTTATTATTCTAACTCAGAAACTTGGTAACCTCCTACAGATTACTACTCTACTTCATTTCTACTGTCTCGGTGGCGCAGTGGTAGTGTATGAGACTGCCGCGACTGAGGTCCAGAGTTCGATTACCGGGGCGGGAAAAAATATTTGTGTGATGCACAAATATTTGTTTCGGAGTTTGGATTTGTATAATTTGTATGAATTTAGAAATAAATAAGTATGTTTATCAGTCGTCTAGATCCCATTACACAAGTTTACATTAGCTTACTTTGGGCTAGAAGACGGTGTCTGTCATTTCGCGCAAAACATCTGATTTTTCAAACTTAAAATGTCTCTATTATATATTGCACTTTTTCAAAATAATATATACACACACATATCAAGAAAAAAACACTATTTTTAACACTCATAATATTTTTGATGCCATTTTTGTTATTTAAACTAGTTAAAAAAACTGTTTAAAAAAGTTCCGTCTCGGACGTCCGTGTGTCTGTATG
Source organism: Thumatha senex (assembly GCA_948477245.1). NCBI lineage: Eukaryota > Metazoa > Arthropoda > Insecta > Lepidoptera > Erebidae > Thumatha > Thumatha senex. The sequence continues at coordinate 10,783,826 of OX419725.1, read as the reverse complement.
TTACGGATTATTTTCTTGTTAACACGATAACGACCGAAATACTTTACTAATCGAGTCTTTTTTTTCTCTTACGCTTCTGTATAATTAGGAATAGAACCCTTTCAATTTTCACGGTCTCTTTCGATGTGGTTTAATTATTATTAACTAACTAACTATCTTCACGCTGTATCCCTGACGGGGTAGTCAGAGAGGACAGATCGCCAGGCTTCGCGATCCATACATACTTCTTTCGCTTCTTCGAGATTCATCAATCGCTTCATACACGCACGTCTAGGTATCCGAGTGCTTTTGACCTTTCCGTTTTTGAGCAATCTGCTCACGTGGTCTTCATATGTAAGTCTCGGCCTACCCTGACTCCTTCTACCCTCTACTTTTGAACAATATATATTCTTCGTCAATCGTTCCTCACTCATTCGTTGGACGTGTCCAAACCAACGGAGCGCGCCTTTTTCCAGCTTAACGCTGACACTTTCATTCAAACCTGCCATATTGCGTATCACTTCGTTACGTATTCGGTCGGCCAAGGTAACGCCGCACAATTTTCGAAGTGATCGCATCTCCACAGCATTCAATTTACTTTTATGCATCTGCTGACATACCCAGGTTTCACTGCCGTAAAGCAAAGCTGGCACTAGCACTGCGTTATGAATCGCCATGCGTGCTTATTTTACGATGCTTTGTCGCTTTACTAACTGGGACAAAGCACCGTTAACTTTGTTTCCGGCGGCTACTCGCCGTTATACATCCGAATCACATCTTCCATCCGCGCTAAACATACTCCCTAAATACACAATTTCATTCACTTGCTCTAGACGTTCCTGGTTTACCCTAATCTCGCATTTAGTTCTTACGTCACCTCTTTCAAATACTAGAACCTTAGTTTTACTTGCATTCAAGCGAAGACCCTTACTTTCACACTCCTCTTTCATATTAGTGACTAATGCTTGAAGGTCGGCTTCTGATGAGGCCATGAGCACCGCATCATCAGCGGTAAATATTAAATAATCAATTTTAGCACAACGTCATCTAGCATAATTTAAGATAATGCTTAATTTTATTTTTGGTTTTATGGCGTTGTGCGAAAACTTTTTAAAAATTTTAATTTATTGATCGAAATTTAAATTAAAACAAAACCATAATTTTTATAAAATAATAAAAGCGCGTGAGGCGTGCCCTTTTGGATTTTCCAAACTTTCTTATTTATTTATTGCTTTGAAGAACTTTACTTTTACGTCTCTAATTTTTTACAAGCTTTCTATTAACTTATCCTGTATATATAATCTTGCAATTAAATTTTAAAGCAGATCTTCAACCGATTGAGCTGAAATGTTGTATAGACGTTTAGCTTGGACGACAATGCATGGTTAACTGTATGCCGTCATCCTAAATCCGTAATGGTGAAACACTATAGACTAGTTATATTTATTGTACTGGTTCTGGTATTGCACTTACAATCATCATCATCATCCGAGCGTCTGTCCTAGCTGCATCTCGCGACGCCCGGGATTGCCCTTACAATAAGGGTATCAAATGCTTGCACTTTAAATTCAATACGGCGAACTAATACGACTAAGTTCTATGCTTCCTATAAAATGGGTTGATATCAAAAGAAAGCATTTGCTTATAATTATTTTTTGTAGTGTAATTTATATATATACAGATTTATTTATTTTTTTAACTTGCTGTTTTTATTGCATTACTGTATTTCATTATTTAAACTATTTTTTTTTGTTTTTATTTAAAACATATACATACATAACATATTGATACGCCTTTCTCCCCGAAGGGGTAGGCAGAGGCATACTATACGCCCACATTTCACCGTATGCATTTTTGTCCCACGTAACAGGTGGTGAGCCCATTGCCGTGTTGAAAATGGACAAGCGCAGGCTGTGGCGACCTGCTGTTGAAATTTTTTCAAGCCGCCCATAAGGCCTTCAACCAGGTTTAACGACCGCCATTTTACTAGCTACCGGGACCAATGGCTTAACGTGTCTTTCGAAGCACGAAAACGCTTGCAAATGTAAATTTCACAAAGTGGTCACCCATCCAAGGACCACCGAAGTATAGCGAATGTTGCTTAACGCAGTGATCGTTTACATAACACTGAGTCAGCGGGGTCACGAGAGCTTTATTTTTATTTATAGAGAAAAATACAACGATCTTTCCACTGATCTACCTAACAAAGGTAGACAAAAGGCTATTTATCCTAAAAAAATGTCCAGTAATTCAATTATACCTTTATGAACTTTTTCTAAAAAAATTTCGTAAACTGGCGTTGGAGCCGCGAAGTTTAATTAAAACTTCACGACAGTTTGTAAAAGACTGTCAGTAGCACTGTAGCAACATAGAGCATGACGTTGAGAAAGTAGTCGACTGTTAGCACTGGTTACAAAGTTAGTCCTCACGGGCAAAACTCGGCTAGAATTTGAACTCTGAGCTATCAAAGTTACTAGACTATAAATTTGTATTAGGGTACTGTTTTACACTCACTATATACACTGTTCTTAACTTACAAAACTGTACCACTCCTAAGAAGACAATATGTGAATTGTAAATATATTATTATTTATTAATTTATATAAATGAAATATTTACTTATTTAAACATGATCACAAATACAGTATTAAAGTTTTAATCATAGTAATTTATTATTTATTGTATATATGAGCAGTTGGTCCCGGTTGCCAGTAAAATAGCAGTCGTTAAGCCTGTTTTAAAGCCTTATGGGCGGCTTTAAAAATTTCTACAGCTGATTACCACAGCCTGAGCCTGTCTATAGCAACACGGCAATGGGCTCACCACCTGTTACGTGGGATAAAAATGCATACGGTGAAATGTGGGCGTATAGTATGCCTCTGCCTACCCCTTCGGGGATAAATGCGTGACAATATGTATGTATATATAACAAATCAATCTGATCGGCAAGTGGCGCGTAAACCTATCAAAAGGCTCATAATACAATAATTATAAGGACTGTATAACGCTGGAAAACATTGGCGTACATGCTTATTAGTACCTGCCAAGATTAGTTGTAGGCTGCAGCTGAAAACCAGTGCTGCTCTTAGAAATCTGCAACAGTACCTGAACTGTGGCTCTTTTTAACATGCACTTTACATATACACTTCTGTTTAGGACTTTTTAAGGTTAATAATTAGGCATTTGCATGTTGTATTTACCTATATAATTAATTGTTGCACTTAGATTAAAATGTTTCAATGCATTTACTGCTGCTGTATACGTGTTTACAAATGTTGGTTAATCATATTAAATAAATAAATAAATAATAAATTTAACAAAATAACCTATTTATTAATATTATGCGCGGTGTTTACTATGTTCAATAAATGATTTTTCTTTATAGTTTCGATTAAAAGGAAAAGTCATAATAAGCCAGAACACCTCGGATGAATAAACAACGACTATACTTCTTCTTTTTCATAAAATTGCTAGCGGATATTTTGTTACTTCTTCTACCTTCAGAAGTATGACTACTATAAACTTTACGGTCTTGAAGCAAATTACTTGAACTCCGTAAAAATATATATAATCAAGTATAATTATTGTGTTTCCCACAACGCCATCTAGCGCAAAGTAAGCTAATATAAGCTTGTGGTATGGGATCTAGATAACTGATAAACATACTTATATTTTTCTTAATACATACATACATATTATACATTAGAAACACCCAAACTCCAAAACCAACATTTGTAGATCAAATAAATATATTTGTTCAGAGCCGGGAATCGAACACGGGACCTCAAGCGCGGCAGTCGCATATACTACCACTGCGCCACCGAGGCAGTCAGAGTATACCCACAGTTTTATTGTATAATCCTACATAAAGAATGTAGAAAAAATGAATGCATTCTTTTTTTGTTTTTTAAGTCATAAAGAATAATTCAATTGCCTCTCTGAAAATATGAAACAAAAGAATAACCATTAATTATCCAAATGTATCTCTACCATATACTGGGCTTAATCCAGCAGCTGTGTTATTTTACAACGTCATTATTTAAAACCCAAAATTGTAACTTTTTACATTCTTATGAGTTAGGGTTGACGATTGTTAAATTAATTGGGGCTTTGGTTTCCCTATAAAATTATCATGTGGGTCTCAGAGCAGAATTACGATGTGGTTTTAATGAAGAAACATTTATATTATTTAAATACTTAACGACTATTAAATAAATAACGGTATTCTCTTTGCAAATTAGGCGTTTGAAAATTGTTACTGAAATGTGATACTAAAAACAAATAGAGTACTTATAGGTGCCGTTGGTGGGTAAATATTTAGGTTGGTAATAAATTGCTATCGGTAACATTATATACGTAGTAACTGAACCAGACAAAACGCTCCACTTAATTGAGTGTTCGATTTACTACTACAAAAGCTTTACAGCAGTTGAATTCACAAAAGAATTCCTTGACGTTTTAGGATATTTTTCTTATATGAATGTTGTTTTATAAGAATTAAAGAAATATATATTGTGGGACACTTTTTACTCGCCATATAGCCCAAACTAAGCTACAAGCTTGTACTATGGGATCTAGACAACTGATATACATACCTTTATATTCACGGCAGTCGCTTCTAAGTTAAGAGCCAGACAAAAACTGTCCTTAACAGCTAAGTAAAAGTGTATCCCAGGCTCCAAATCCAGGTGAGTTTTAGAAGCAATTGTGAAAACATTTAGATGAAGAGGCAAAGTAGAACGTAATGCTTTTTTACTCTATCGTATTTTAAATGTCCCATTATATCAGTTCTTAGTTTCATTTATCAACTACATATTTATTGCTTGAAGCGCTCGTGGCCCCGCGGTCTCAGTGTTCTGTAAACGATCACTGAGTTACGGAACATTAACCATGACTGGTCCTCGGATGGGTGACCACTTTGTGGCATTTACATTTGCGAGCGTTTCCGGGCTTCGGAAGGCACGTTAAACCGTTGGTCCCGGTTGCCAGTAATATAGCAGTCGTTAAGCTGAGTTGAAGGCCTCATGAGCGGCTTGAAAAATTTGAAACCTGCGCCTGTCCATTTCAACACGCAATGGGCTCACCACCTGTTACATGGGTCAAAATTGCATACGGTGAAATGTGGGCGCATAGTATCGGGGATTAAGGCGTGACAATACGTATGTACTCGTATATTTATTGCTTACCTTAGCTTGAACTTTTCCGGCTCTCATTGTTGCCTTTATTTCTGTTAACCCAAGGTTTATTGGAATATTTGTAAACCCTGAGTATATTTGTATTTTTTATCTTATACTGTGTTCAATTTGCTGAGGAAGTTGCAAATATGTATCTGCGGTGGTGGTGATTTTAAATAGAGAATGAAAAAGTGATATTTAAATGCAAATGCAATCGCTTTTTCAGAGCCTTGTTTCGAAGCCTCTGAAATATACCACAAAAAATATAAACTTATTAACACCCCCATTCCTGCTACAGAAACCACCCTAACCCCGGTTTGCTTAGAGGCTGAAAATTCTCTTTTAAGAATAAATATATATAAGTCAGTGCATTCACTGCTAAAAAGCCCCATTCACTGTAGCAATTCCAGGGCACACCTCTGTCCATCTCCAATAGTATTGGGATCCTTGGTGATAAGATCTCTAGTGACGTCCTATACCGTAGTCATTTCGAGAATATGGCGAAGCTGGCGTCCAAAAAGCTAAGAGCGCGGCAGTAGGTACTTTACTGCGGAGCATACACTGCTTCTCTACTAGCTTCGAACGTCAACGATCCTCTACTAGCAGGCGGCTGTACAATGGTATTGTTTGATATGATGCCCACGGCTACCTTCTATCAACGCACCGCTCTCCATAGACAGGGTGTTCGCCCTCACTCTCGTAGCGCTCGCACACGGTTAGATCCGATAGAGGCTTTATTTCGCGTACGCTTAGATTGTGGAATGAACTCCCTGCCTGGGTTTTCACAAACGTCTATAGTATGGGATTCTTCAGATGGGTCGGCAGCGCGAGTGCTGCCCCTCTGGAGTTGCAAACGTACATAGGCTATGGTGACCGCATTTCACCAGGTGTGCATATCTGCCACCTCAGTGGCATAAAAAGACTCTCGATATTGATATAAATTAATTAAGGATCGTGTACTCGTACGGTTCTTGCTAATTAATTGTAAATTACGGTTTCGTATCTCGTGTATAAAGTACCTTAATTAAAATATTGAATATGCTCCGTAAATAATATGTTTTAAAGAACCTTTAATAGGTTCATCTATAATTTTATATGTGGTGGAAATAAGAATTTGGGCTAGCGCAGGCACACTTTAAAGGTAAATGTCACGACTTCAAGTCTTTCAGGAAAAGGTAAGATTAAATTTTGAGATTAGATATCATAACCAATTAATAACACTTACTGAGGCAGTCTTCTTGTATATGTAGGCTTGTATTATACCTATATGTACCTTAACTTAAAAGAGTTTTTGTCTTATGTTGTCCCTGTAAACAATTTGATTCTAATTCCACGATTTGGGCTATAAAACGATTTCCCCTATTATAGATACATCATAGCGCTCTTATTTTAGGAATGAGTAGTGGGATAAAATCGGCTCTATGAAATAAAATGGATGATTTTTAGACTATTCATCTAATTACCATTAAAAGGTGAGTTTAACCATAATGATAAAAAGCACTATAAAAACATGGAACTCTCTGCCAGCGAACGTGTTTCCCTCCTCTTAAAATCCTGGGCCTTTAAGAGAAGGGCGAAAAGGCATATTTCTAGGCCGTCAAGATGGGGGAGATAGCGGCCCCATTCACGGTGGGCGACGACATTTTGACGTGCCACATATATATAAACAAAAGACACATAATTATATTACAATTAAAAGCTATTTTAAAAATGAATTGTTATACTGCTTGGCTCAGGCATAAAAATAACCTACATATCGTTGCAAAAAAGACTACCGATATGCCATAGAAACCCCCCCGGCTGTCAATTGTTTTGCAGCTTTCCCACATTCACGGCTTAGTAGGAATTCTATCGTGATATAAGTGTGCGCTATCATGCCCATAACGTGCATTATTGTTAGCGCATCGCTCGGTAGCGTAGAAAAGGCATGTTGGTTATTCTATGTATCCGACATACGTCACAGAATAAATTATAGTACTACGTGTCAAGGTGTTTAGATAAGTTGTGTTTAGATAATAGTGCTTTGATAAGTAGAGCTTAGATAAGTAGTAGTATTCTTTTTGTTTACAGGTAATACTACTGCAAGCAAGTTGCAAAACGTTTAATAACATATGGGGGATCTCCACACGTAAAAAAATAGTACGGTTGACAGCGTGAGTATAACATTTTTGGTGTATCAAACGCTCATAGAACTGAGGTAACCAACTCAATCATGTAGATCATATGCTTGTTTGGCACTTAAGTAGTAATATGCATTCTATTTTAACATTTGTTTATAAAAAGAACTAAAGTGTACGTACGAACCCTACGAAGAACTATGAAACCTGGTCTGATTTATACCTAATAATGTTCAAAGTTAATCTAAAATTAAAAGAATCCTTAATACAAAAAAGCTCTGAGATATGATGTTTTTTTTAAATTAAACCAACAGTTTAGAAGTTGCTTTCATTTCGTTAAGCTAGACACGTTCACCCGATGGTAATTGAAGGAGGTTAATTTAATGTAAACTTCGCCTCCAATTTTCTTAAACCTTTTTCCCTTAAGCCATTATTGCGGCATTTTTACCAACCTAGATCTTTTTTCCGAATCAACAGACATCGTTGTAAGCGAAATTTGCTGGCGGGAAAATCTTTCCAATGGAATTTTATGGAAAATGTTTAACGGATTTGATGTAACCAAAGTTCAGCTTTAAATAATGTATATTTTCGAGCACTTAATAGAAAGATGTATTTTTGTAGTTGTGTATAATTGATAAAATACAATACTAAGATTTGGTTTGCAGAGGCAAATACGTTTATTTTTACCTTAACCAATTTTTTTAACAGCCACCGACCGAAAGCTGTCATTGTAAAAAGTTTAACTTGTGTAATTGTCTGTCACTGGTATTACAGCTCTCGTTCGGGTGGGCCATTTTTGATGTGATTTTTATTTTCTAAAGTCGATGTTATCCAGATGGTCCCTTTGCTTCCTAAGTGATAAAGGGATCTCACTAAAATCCACAAGCCTTTTTATCTGTATTTTGGTGAATATTGTTACATTGATGTCATTTCCACGACATAATCTTTCTTTCTAACATTTCATGTTTAGTTTATAAAAAAGGTCTCAACGAGTCGTTCTTGGTACGGGGATTCTTTTAATTTTTAAATTATGTCCCAACGTAATAAGTTTTTGCCATGTTGCAACGGACGGATTCAAATTGTACCACTTTATTTTTTTAAACATCGTATTACATATTTCATGTCTGGCGCAAAAAATATACCGTTCATCTTGATCACACTAAATCCTCAACCCTGGAGGGAACGCCTTAGGTTTGGGGAGTTTTTTTACAGGGTACAGGTACAGGGAATAGTTATAATTTTGATTGATGGCATTTGGTGGTACTTGATACACATCTTGAAAGAAAAGACTTATATACATTGTAAGATAAGTACCTACCTATTTATATACCTCAGACGCTAGTTGACGAACGCGGTTCCGCACGCGTCGTTAAAGGTTTCCCGTTCCTGTTGCCCACAGGAACTTGTTCACGGGATAAAAGTAGCGTATGTATTATTCCGATGTGTAAGCTATATTATTGTAAAGTTTCATCAAAATACGTTCAGTAAAAGTTCATTTGCGTGAAAGAGTAACAAACATCCATACTTACAAACTTTCGCGTTTATAATATTAGTAGGATATTAATTTATACATTGGGGGTTTTAAACATAGGTATTTATGGCACATTGAACACTACCGCTTAAATTATATACAAAATTGTTTAATTTTATTTTAGCAGATCTCTAAAGAATATATCTTCTGTCATTCTTCTTTACAAAAAAGATTGGTGATGTACTTTGTGCACCTTAACAATACTTTAACACGTGGTAACATTTTAAGTTCTGTGGCACGTGTAGTGAAATGAGAAGTTAGAGTTCATTGCTCGAATTACCAACTTCGTTTTGTTGAGGTTTTAATAAGGTTTTTCGTACTTGACTCCGATAAATCTGATTTGACTGTTACTAATCGTATAACACACTTACTAAGCAACCTGATACATTGATTTATTAGGAACTAGCGCAACCACTTAATCCAATTATGATTGTGTCTATAATGTTATAAGCTTATTTGTATATAGTGAGGAAGAAATTCTAATAATAATTTGATATTTATCGATAACACAACTGTTAAGGGTTTCGATCTCTCTATACCTCTATATTATGACCGGTCGAAATCTTTCTGGATTTCAGTTCAGGAGTGTTAATGAGATGGATATGTTGAACATGATATTTGATATGTTAACCAATTAAAACTCCGCGGCGCTCCTACGGCTTAAATCAGGGAGCCAGAGAATGCCCTTGAGAGTATGAGGCTCAATTCCTGGGAGGTGGGAGTAGTCACCTCTTTGGGTCGTCTATATAGAGTACAGAGGGCCTAGGGGGTTTGTTAGGCGTTGTAAGACGAGTAAAATTGGCACTGACAAAGACAATTTATTCGTATGTCAATCTAAAACGAATTTGAGAGAGGATTTATCGACAGCGAATATCAATGTCACCACAGCGTCGTCGAACAATTTCACAGTGATGAATGACTGTGATATTGGATAAGCAATTCGTACTCCAGTTGTCTACCAAATGATAAACAAAACACTATTTTGATTTCTAAATGGTAACAATGATAAATAAATTTTATACCTACGGGATTTTATTTTATAAAGCGGTTTTTCGTTTTAAGTGCTACTAAAATGCAGATGGAAAACGAAGCTCTCTCGCCCTATACGTGCCGATTTGATATTGAGAGGAGGATTAATTGAAATGTGCATTTCGAATTCATCTCTCCCCAGATAAAATTTTGCAACGACGCACTTTTTCGGGCTGAATATTTTCTACAGATAAACATAATATTTACAGTAAATATTATGGTTGTTTATACTCTACGCAAGCAGATACCGGCGTTTTAAGATCAATGGCTCTCTGCTATGAATAGTCTGTACTGTACTGTTTGTGTGGGAGCAACTCGCGTCGGCGTGCTGCATTTCTATCGACTTGGGAGGTTCTTGGAATGCATTTAGCCAAAATTTTGAATAGAGATAAAGTCGAGGGTGGCGTTTGGTATAGCACCGCGCAAGGTCGTCGCCCGCATCGATCGTTCGCGACAAGCTACGCGCCTGTGCTAAAAGGTACGCGCCACGCCGCATGCCCAACCTAAACTTCTCTGTGCATAGCAAAAACAGCATCAGACTCGTTCAGTATCAAAGAGGGCGTCCAAAGGCGTACACGGCGGACAAACCCTAAATCGGCATAAGTTTGCCGGTCGCGCATCAGGCGCTTCAACTAGTCTTAAACTGTGATAAAACAAACACCAAAGAAATCGCTAGGTACAGCACAAAGCACGAAGTACACCGCGCATGTTCATACCGGTGTCGTGAACTCATTTAATTGTTTATTTTGCGGTTAGCCATGGGTGTGGTTCAATGGCTTCTTACGTGAGCGTAAACGCCGGTGGGGGACAGGGTGGGTTTCCACGTGATGTATTACTACGGCACAACGCCGCGCCGCCCCCTCCCCCCCACCGATACCGGTGCATATAATATTGAGCACTGCGTTTGTTGACATAAGGTTTATGTTTTGAGTACTGAAATTAGTAGCCAACGCAGGCTGAAATTGTCTCTATGCACTTACTTTATGATCTGTTTTAAAAGCAGGGTAGATTTACAACCTTGTATAAATTACTTGAGGTCGTCATACTTGCACCGTTCGTTTATACAAATACTATCAGTCATATGATACATGCAGCGTAATTCAAACAGTTTCAAAATACTGCAACTCTAGATACAGGTTCCATTCATAAATATTTACGATACAATTTACTTTATCGTAAACATTTTTAAGGTTTGAACACTATTAAAAGACGTTAACTTTTAATATTGTTCTTTGAATATATCGGTTCGTATTATATTTTGGATTTTTTTATAAAGTCTTGGTTTATCATGTTAAAATTTAATTGCTATATAGGTAAAAAATATTCGAGAATGGTAACACAGGCATTGACAACTATAAGTAGGTGGTTTGTAAATAAATAGTACCTACCTAATCCTTCAAAGAGGTGTAATTTATTTATGTGACGGATTTCTTTAAAATTGATTAAAAGGTAAACCTTTGCATCCATAAAGGACATTATTGCATTGTTTTATAGTATTTCCCCGTACTAAACAGTAGTTCCGCATGAGTAAGGTTACTTTTAGGGATAATACTATCTTCTATCTAGTATTATTACTCTAAGAAGATCAGTTGCCTTGTTATGGAGAGTTAACCAAGTGACCGAACATCGCAACACAACATTTGTGTAATGTACAGAAATTCTCTCAAATAAAATACACAATCTTTAGGTATATTTGTTATTATCGGAGCTATACTGTTTATTTTACATAGTATCCCTTTTGAACTGACGTTTCAACTAGATAGCACCGGTGGCACCAATTTACACCAACATAGTTACAGGCTGACAATACCCTGGTACTAATAAATATACTTATATAGTAATACAAATATACTATATATGCAATGCAATAGTATAAAACTTATTACAATTTAGATATTTATTACACCTAGATATATTTATGAATTCTCCAGATTATTTTGCCATATTTCTCTAAACACCGAATATCAACTTTAATAAAACACAGGTAAGAAAGGAGAGAGGTATTTAATACTAAATATTTACAGGACAGACGTCGAAAGTAATCGGCTTACATTTTCCACGTACTTATCATCTTTCAATATTTCGTTGTAATATTAACTTAAAATATATTATGTATGTACAAAATAACTTTGGGAAACAACTTTCCTTTTCATTGTGGAGTAGCTTTATCACCAATCTACCAAAATAAACTCATTCATACACCATATCGTAATCATCATTCGCGTATTGTGTACTGTAGCCCTCTTTTAACGGCGGGTGGCTTGCTTTTCTACTTTTCTATTTCCACTTAACACTGTTTTTGGTATCACACACATAGTGTGAGTGGAATTTAACCCTCCATATGATAGTATCATATATATTTCAACGACACCACCGTAAAGAAATGCAGTTATCTATGTATGTAGGAAATAGCTGAGTCGGAAAACGGCCTACTGACGTTCATATGACTGTACGATTGCCTTATTTATAAAGGAAACTATGAACCGTTTCGGAACTGGCCTGATTAATTATCCCAATAACCTGTTAACTCATTTTCGAGATAGGGAACATAAATATACTACTAAATACAACCACATCAATACCGTTTAGGGATATTTTGGATTTACTAAATTTAATCATAATTTAAAATACTACTAGGTACTATTACCTCGTTAAGGTATTTTTACGGCTCTCACAACAGTAACTTGCCAAACACGTACTCTACGTATATCGGGATGGAAACCGAACCAGAACTCATCGGTAAACAGCACCACAGACCACTGATTATCTTCCGAGAGCAAATGTTCACGGCCCACTCTAGTTGTCGTCCACGATTTCCTCGGCCTAGTGCTGGAGTACGAAGCGTCTGCGAGCATGAAGGTTAGCTTCATGCAGTCTTCTCCTCACAATTTGGTCACTCACAAGCAACTCCGACTAGAGCCTCTGAACCAACTGCATGGCCGTAACATTTGGCACAAAAACTTAATTTTGACACAAAATAATAGCCAAAAACTACTGTAGGTAAATTAATCCTTTGGCCTTCGCTACCATTATGCCACGTAAATCTCTTGTTTAATTTATTTATTCAAGTTTAGAATCGTTCAAAAAGGTTTACAAAATAAGCTTTCTTCAAAAGAATTTAATACTGACCAGTATTTTTTGAGTTAAATACTTTATACAAAATATCCCCAGACGGTGTTGATGTTTGTAGTTTCACACGGACACAACTAATAAAAGTCATGGTTTTCCTTTCCATTTGCAAGCAATACAATATTCTTAAAAACCGTGATTGTAATAAACTTTATATTACTATTTATTTATTTGTGTGTTTAAGAATTTTTTAATACTTTTACAAAACTTTTTTCTCTACCTTGGTGACTACGAATTTGTTTATATCACAACGAAACAAACTCGTATCTGACTGTTCTTCACTACTCCAGCTATCGAAGACAACACTATCAGAGAACACATGGTTCTACGTTCTTTTACTTATTTATAACCTAACTTTAAATCTTCCGAAGACCCGGGGCGTGATGGTCCTCTGATACAAAAAGAAATAGTTTGACTATTCTCCGTTAGGTGGCGGGTACCATACTATCTTCTCTACTACTAAAATTACTGAGCGACTCTCTCACCTATCAATGCCCAGCCGAAATCCTTACACCTAAATATTAATATAAATAGAGTAAGCTATCGTTATAGTGTAGGCACTCTCTAAAAGGGATTCTCAAAATTCCTCCCCTTAAGGATAGGATTTTGTAGGTAGGCTTTTTAAATTATGTTTTATATAATGAAAGTATACTTACTATAAAACTATACTTAATAATATTATTAGGCTGAAGAGTTTGTTTCATTGTTAAGTTAAACGCGCTTATCTCTGATTCGTAAAACTCTTATTGTATTTGATAGGCCATTTATTTAGGAAAATTATAGGCTATATTAATGAGAAGGCTTCCTCATAAACGGAAGGTATAGTAAATCCCTCGAAAGAAATAGTAATCATGAATTTCAATAAATCGTGCATACTTATCTACATTGCAAAGTGCCAAGGCCTACCTAAAATAGAAAATGAAACTATACGGTTTTAGGTGCTATTAGATGCAGTCAAAAAATAATTTCTCTGTAACTTATCAAGTCTATATATATAAAAATGAAACCCGTTTTCCGTCGTCACGACATCACGAGTAAACGGCTGGACCGATTTGAAAAATTATTATTGTATTCGATAGCCCATTTATCGAGGAAGGTTCTTAGCTATATATCATCACGCCACTACACAGGAGAGCGGAGCAGTAATCATAAATGTCAACAAATCGGGAAAACTTTTATACATTTTTGGAAAAGTAAATAGCGACGGGATTAAATGGGTGCCACGGGGTTGGAAGTATGTCGCGGGCGAAGCCGCGCGGGTCAGCTAGTAGGTTATAAAAACAAAGAGCTTGAAAAGATGACTTTAAATGTACATTCAAATTATCTAATAAAATATTTGTGATCAAATTTAAATCCAAAACCATTGAATATTCAATATCTATGTACTTACTAATAAAATTTATGCCTGATCAAATAGATCTAGGTAAATAAAAATAAATCGTTTAATTAAACTTAGTGCAAAAAGTTATTATATTTACTTTATTAAATAAATTACTGCAGATCCTGGATTACTGGGGGTCCCAGTACCTAAAGGAGGTGTTAATGGAAGTACTCTTATTACAAACAAATTGACTTAGCCCGTGAAATACTTCGAACTCCATAGCACATTTAGATCATGCATCCCGTAATTTGATAATTTTACTATAAAGCAAGTGGTCCGATTATTAACATTTATGATTATTGTTTCGCTCACTATAATAGTAGTGTACCTATAACACATAGACATTCTCCATAAATGGACTATCCAAGTCAGCAAAATTCAATTCAAACCGTAAAAGCTCCCGAGATAAACGCGATCGACCAAGGAAATATACAAACAAACTCTTTAGTTTTATTATATTAGTATTTATTAGCATAGCATCTTACTAGAGATATTGCACGAATATTTTTTCTCAAACTTTTTCCTTGGATCGTTGTATTAAGGCTGTACGAATTTACGTTAATTCTCTTCACAGCGTAAGTTTATTAGACGCTCAAGAGTTTCACCAAAAAGTTCAGTTAACTTTAGATTGTACCTATCTAACTTTAGATGAGAAAGTATTTGAGCGAAATTTTAGAATTTTAGAGCGAATTTTAGCGAGACTAAAAGTATCTACTCCTGGCCTTTCCTAAGGATTTATGACGCATTTTTAGATTTTCATTAGATGGTACATTCTTATACATTATTTTTATTTATTACTGTCTTAAAATTAGCATATTTCCAAAACTGGGGCTGATCGCTTCTCAACTGTAAGAGATAATACACAATCAAATTCAATTGAGATGTAGTCAGTCAAGCATATACGGATCGTAGTCGTTGAATTTTAATGAATGACGTCATTAATCTGACCAAGCACCCCATTTTATCCCTTGAATATTTTACAAGGTTGATTATTTTACAAGAGACTAAGATAAAAATTTAATTAGAATATGAATTTTGAAGTCTCTTTGGCAGCCAAAGGTAAGTATGCAAAGCCCAGTCTTCACCTTCCACTCATACCTATATATCACCTCTACAACGAATCATAAAATTATAACGCTTAAAAATTGTTTTTATTGCATCCTAGGTTAGTTAATATCTTTAAGCTGTATGCCTAATAGGGTAATAAGAGAGGATAGATCGCCAGGCTTTGCGATCCAAGCATACATCTTTTCCTTTCTGCACTTTTGGATGCTTGTGCTAATGTAAATTATAAATGTTGCTATTGGTCATATCATAATACTTACATAAACGGTTTTGTCCATAGGCGTAGCCAGGGGTAGGGTTTTTGGGGTTCAAACCCACCACAAAATGCTAACGATATTGATAATAATCCGAGCGTCTTGGTTTATCATCTTAGTTGTGTACACGGCGCCGGGGGTCTGCTTTCCTACTTCATCTCCTCCAACTTGCACGGTCATCGACATCCCTAGTAGCGAGACTCCGGATGCGAGAGTTCCTCCACACATTCACCGCAGTATTTTCATCACGACACGCAGTTCCAACAGAAGCCAAAGTTTTTATAGACCCGTCTCTTCAAATTTAACACGCGGGTATCCAAATACATAATTGGAAAACCCACTCCTGAAAATTAATCCTGGCTACGTCCATGCTTTTGTACCCTTACAGTTTCTAATATTCTAGCTATAGTTATATATATATATATATATATATATATATAAAGGCAAAGGTCACGGGTTCAATCCCCGTCTCGAATCGAATTGTCTTTTTCCACTTTATTAAAAATTTATGAGAAATTTAGCAAAACGGCTTTAAAAAAATGTAGCTATAATAATATTTCCACATAATATGATTTCTTTATATAACCCTCAAGTAGGCATTCTTAAGACTGGAATATAAAATGCATCCCTTTTTATTCGTGTTTTTCGAATGTTTATTTTTGCTACTAAATACACTTGGTGTTTATTGCCCTGGAACAACTTTTCGAGGAGTGAACCGAGGCGACTGTCGATAGATAAATTAGTAGGTATCATGTGGTTTCAAGTGTGGTGGCAAGACATCCTTGGGTCCACACGTAAAAAATATGGGTATGTTTATTCTGTTAAGACTAAAAGCATTTTCGAAAAAATTTATTCACTAAAATTTTATTCTGTATTTTATTTAAACCTTTCTCTACTAATTTAATTCGTGAGGCGCTCAAAGTTATTTTTAATTTATTCATTTGACAACATAGGTATATAACCTACTTGCACATTCCATAATGTTAATATATTCAGTCTGGCATAACAGGCAAACCGTCCCTTTCATTATTTCTGTCTAACACATCAGCGTCACTTCGGAAAGGGATAGCGAATTTTTGCTCTCATATTATACGAGTATTACAGAAAGTTATTTATCAACATTGACTATTACTGAAATTCAATCCAAGTAGTATCTTCTTTATTTTGATTTCCAAATAAATGGTAGTGAAACCTGGGTATGTCAGCAGATGCATGAAAGTAAATAGAATGCAATGGAGAAGCGATCACTTCGAAAATTGTGCGGCGTTACCTTGGCCGACCGAATACGTAACGAAGTGATACGCAATATGGCAGGCTTGAATGAAAGTGTCAGCGTTAAGCTGTAAAATGGCGTGCTCCGTTGGTTAGGACACGTACAACGAATGAGTGAGGAACGATTGACGAAGAATATATATTGTTCAAAGTAGAGGGTAGAAGGAGGTGAAAACCACGTGAGCAGATTGCTCAAAAACGGAAAGGTCAAAAGTACTCGGATACCCAGACGTGCGTGTATGAAGCGATTGATGAATCTCGAAGAAGCGAAAGAAGTATGCATGGATTGCGAAGCCTGGTGATCTGTCCTCTCTGACTACCCCGTCAGGGATGCAGCGTGAAGATAGTTAGTTAGTTAGTTATTTCCATCATGTTGTACGTATTCCACCTTGAGTGCCTTGCTCCTGTGGAGACGACCCTGTCGGTGCACCAATATTTCTCTTCCAAGTTATTGTACTGTCACCGCATATAAATACATATATTTGTATTTGATTGATATTTACATATATTTGTAAAATATATGTAAATATATACATATATTTGTTCCAATAAGAAATATATAGATAGATAGACAGTCCTTCGCTTTGGACCTCACGAACCTCCTTTAGAAGAATTTTAACTGGACGGGAAAGCCCCAGGCAGGGAATATATTCCACAATCTAAGCGCACGCGCAAGAAAGTCCAATTGAAATAACTAACATCACTACCATGATATGCATTCCTACGAAAGATTATTTACATAATTCATATAAATATTAGAGACAATATTTACGTTCTATCCGAACACGCTTGTCGAATTACCCAGCTGACAGATTACGTCATTAATCCCACGACCCTTTTCTATATACAGATAGTAATTTCTTTTCTATATTTCGAATAAACGTTAGAAATAGCAGCAAATAAGTATGTAATAAGTACAATTTGTGTGTGTAGAGTAGTAGATAACAGATTTATAGAGACTCCTTGCATGGATTCATTTACTTAAATATAATATAATTAATATGCAAAAAGTATAATTACATAAATAGTTACGAACTAAAAGTGGAGTAGAAAAGTTGATATACGTTTTGGAATCTTAACTTATGGGTGGCTTAAGAAAAAAAGACCGATTACCACCACCTGCCGCTATCAGATTCAACACGATAATATGTTCAACACAACGTGGAACCAGCCAGATGTGATGAAATGCGTCGGCCTATCCTTTTATGCCCTAAATTATCAAAATACCGTAAATTTGTAATTCCAAAACCGTGTAATATTTATCAGCGTTCAAGCTGAGGTGTAGCCGACAAATAGAGACATTGATCAAGTTTCCATTTGTTTAAAATTTATAATTCATTTTTAATTGAGATTTCAACATTAATACTTTATTGTATCCCTAACGGGGACTTTATTATTTGGATTTAGTAATAGGCTGTTATGGTTGAATCTAATATTCAACACATTTTAATTTGCAGTTCAGTATCCCAGTAATATTAAAGCTATAATTATATAATTAAAATAAAAAGAATCTGCAATTGGGCATAATTTTATCGAGATACTTTTTTTGAATAAAGTTTGCTAGATTATCTAAATGAAATGATACATCTATCCAACCGGTTTTGCACAGAGCAAATCTTAAATACATTTAAACGCTACACGTTTCTTGTCTCGTAGGCTTTCGTAGTAGTTCGTAGCGTGTGACTGCGGTTGTTTTTTTTATTTTTCTATTTCACCCCTCATTATCGAAATATTTTGCGAATAAACGTACGGTTTAAACAACGATTGGCTCTTTTGTTGTTGTTGTTGCTACAAAGTAACAAAATACACCCTCCTATGTCCACTGAAACGGATCGATGACGTTCATATTAATTGGAATCCATTCCATATTTGAATAAACTTCCTAAAATATGCTGACATGTCTATGAATTAAAGTTAACGGTTAGACAGCTGACACTGATTAAACAATAACTAAATACAACTCGTATACTTATCGAATCACCGCCTGCGCGTAACGGCTTTACAAGGTCTCGGTCGTGCTCGAAGTGTATCGAGTTGTTTTATATAGTCACTGCACTGACAAATATAGTCGCTCCATGTATAACAAATAATAATATCAATAATATTGTGAGATATTTTTGAAGTAAAACTTCTTTATCGACGTTGAGAGAAATTTTATAGCTGTAAAAAATCGACCCGTTTTTCAGTTACGCGCCAATTGGTTTTGAAGTAAAACTTCTTTATCATAAGTAAAACTTCTTTCGATTCTTTCTATGATGTCGATCGACGTATGAGAGAAAAACTTTAAAAAATGTCGTAAAGAAGTTTCACTTCTTATCTGTGTACACAGGGCCCTCTAGTAATAATTTATAGTCGCATACACTACCACTGCGCCACTGAGGCAGCAAATCCGTCACGTATGACACGCGACAGCGTTGTCTATGATGGAACGATCTGTGTTATTTATGGGGCATGTCTTCATACTGTTGACAGTATTTTTATTATTCCACATTTATAACCCTTCTTTTTAGTATATTCCCAGTAACCGCCAAACCCTACTTGAATCGGGGTAAGTAAAAGTAAGTGAAAAACTCTTTATTGTACACCAGGAAAAATACATATAAAGAGTTTAATATTTGATTTGTAGCTATAACAATTAGTGGCGTTATGACCAATGTTTTAAAGGTATGCAACTTTTGTGCTCGTCGGATTGTTACTGGCAGCGCAATTCACAAGGGAGCCGCTTAGACTGTGAGCGAATGTCCACGGTTCAGTTTTATTTGGCTGCTAGCAGAAGCTATTGATTAGATTTTGATTATTGGCATTATTGGGAACTACTGCCGTCTGACCACCTAACCCCAGGAGGGCCTACACCAATGCACCGGGTTAGATCCCTTGGGCTCATAACAATTCCAAGAGGAGAAGTCACTGCATAGCTGTTTCCAGCAGTCAATAAAAGCGGGTCCAGGGTCCAATTCCAGGTATAACTTGAAAACAAATGATTAAACTGATGAGATACATAACATTATGGATAATAATATAATTAATAGATTACTATTTTCAAACGATTAATCTCGAAGCTGTAGTCAATAGTACCTTACCCAAAATCATAATTTATGACGGCAATAAAATCAATTGTATTTTACTAATTGTCGCCCGCGGCTCGGTACGCGTCATGATGTTTTCCAGTTCCAGTTCCTGTTTCCCACAGTAACTTGTTCCCGGCATAAAGAGTAGCTTATGTATTATTCTGATGTGTGAGCTATATTATTGTAAAGTTTCATCAAAATCCGTTACGTAGATTTTGCTTGAAAGATTAAAAACTTGCATCCATCATCCATCCTTAGTGGGACGAAAACAAATACTATTGAAAACCTGTAGATCAGAACATATACACAATACAAAACTTAGATAGATAGATAGATAATATGCTTTATTGTACTTACTTACACTCAAAATAAATAATAAAACAAAATGTAAAGGAATACAGCGGTTTCTTACAGTTAAGTACAATGGGCGGATTTACCCGAACCTTATTGCACACAGCAATCTCTTCCAGGCAACCTGTGGATGAACAGGAATACACAGAGACACAGCGCGGGTAGTACAATTAAATTTTAAAACTACACAAGTAGGTATACAATACATATGAGGCTTTACGTAGCATACACAAATATACACACATACATCTATACAAATACATACACACTCATATACATAGACATATATATATAACAACAAATACATATGTTTATACTATAACCCTATCTTAAATAGTACATAAATTTAAGTTGACCTTAATATATTTGCAAATCAGTTCTCCAGATAGTGTTCGTATACCATTTTTTTAAAGGACACTACTGTTTGAGCTCGCCTGATGGGAACTGGTAGTGCATTCCACAGTTTTGTTGCTTCTACTGCAAAGGATTTTTCTGCAAATTTTGTAGAATGTGCTAGTATTTGTAGTGTTAGGTTCTCCGATGCTCTCGTGACTCTCGTATGGGTGTTGCTTAGGAACTTAAAAACTTAGCCATCTGGAAATGATGATTCGCTCACAATCGTTGATTGGTTTATAAAAGACAACTGATAAATATTTTTTAGTAATCGATGCACGCAGCTTCACCGTCGTAGTAATTTTGCCGTTTTCGTTTCCCACAGGAATTTGTTCCCGGGACAAAATGTAGGCTATGTCTATTCTGATGTATAAATTGTATTTCTGTAAAATTTCATCAAAATCCTTTTTGCAGTTTTTGCATGAATGAGTGACAAATATCCTTACAAACTTACATAAAACCTTTCACATTTATGTACTCGTATTTAGTAGTATGATTCACAGTACATACACACAAATAAAATTGTTCTTTTTTAATTACACAATAACGCTCACCATAAAATAAAATTTTCCTGTGTAATAAAACAATTGTGTCAATAATAAATAGATTTCGTTGATAAAACTTACTTTACAATACAAACTCGTATAAGCAGTTCAATATTTTTTTATACGCACAAAATGTTCTACAATACTGACAACGTACACAATTACATTCACGTTTTCCAAGCGTCTTCCTCGAAATTCCGTTTGGTGTATAGCGGGTCGTTTCGCAACAACAAATTGTACCTACAAGGTAGCCAAGAAATATTCGTTGCGAGAAAAATGTTCCACATGTATGCCACCGTGAAAATGCTAATGAAAAAGAAAAATTAAGTTTAAAACAAGCTTTTTGATTGCTCAAAAAGGAAGCCGTTATAGTTCCGCAAGCTGATTATTCTGTAAACATATACTATGTTCAGGATTATGACGGGTGTGGCATTTCGATTTACGAGCTTTTCCGTGATAATAATACGTAACGAAGCGATATGCAATATGGCTGGTTTGTATGTAAGTGTGTCAGCGATACGCTGGGAAAGAGCGCGCTACGGTGGTTTAAAGGAACGAAAGACGAATAATATATATTGTGTGAAAATAGAGGGTAGAAGGATTCAGGGTAGGCCGAAACTTACATATGAAGACCACGCGAGTAGATTGCTCAAAAACGGAAATCTTAATAGTACTCGGATACCCAGAAATATTCACTTCTGGGTGAAGCGATTAATAAACCTGCACGAAGAGATATAAGTACGCATGGATCGTGAAGCGTCGCGATCTCCCCTCTCTGACTACCCCGTCAGGGATACAGCGTGATAGTTTCCGTGTATAACAAGGCACCTGAAAATTTCGGTAGCAGGTGGTTGCACCTTTTGCCTAATTCAACGCACAATGATATGTATACTATCTACATAATATATATTGTTTCTAAATACTTATTTATCATTCACGCCTGAATCCAGAAGGGGTGACAGAGGCATACAATACGCCCACATTGCTGGGTGCGGCAAATGCTATGTTGAAATGGACAGGGGCAGGCTGTGCACCCGCTGTTGAAATTTTTCAAGCTGCCCAAACGGCCTTTATCTTGGCTTAACCACTACCATGTTACTGGCAACCGGGAACAACGGCGTAACGTGCCTTTTGAAGTGGTCATTCATCCGAGAATCAGTCATAATGAAAGTTACTTAACGCATAATCGCATCTTTGTCATTTACAGAACTCTGAGTTAGCAGGGCTACGAGCTTGACTTTATTACGGTTAGTTTTTTTTTCAAATCGTATTCGTAGTCCCAGAGTTTATCGACTACAAACCAACAACAATTTTCTCTTTATAATATTAGTATGTAACATTAAAGTGTAAACTCATTAATGTATTAAGAGCAAAAAGCATTTCACAATTTGATAAAAAGTAGAAGGAATAAATCTCATACAGTATACACAGGACAAACTTATAATAAGCCTTCTTTTTGCCTTGGGTTTACCAAAACAGACCACACCATCTTTCCCGAAGGCTGTGTTTGTAGGCGGGTAGATAAGCCGGTCACCACAATTGGTAGGTACGCCGGCTGCTACAAAGCAATTCTCGTAGTTTAGTGACATTCCGACGGCAATTTTTTGCCCTATTCAGTCCATATTATCACCGTGGAGGCCGCGGTTTGAAACGATTTTATCGAATGACCGAATGCGATACTCTGTGGTATTTTTATATTTTTGTTGTATTGTTCACACGCACAAGCTCTGTAGCAATACGTTCTGTAGCGGGAAAATGCGTAGCCGTACTCGTATCATTTGAATGTGACACTTCTGTTCTTACAACTGATTATGTTTATTTTTCAGTTTTAGTTATTAACCTAGTTTAGATAGGAAACACCTATTCCTAAAAGATTTATCATAATACGTATCATGAAGACACTTTTGACTTCTAAACCTCAAAGTTTTGATAAGTCTTATGAAATGACTCAATCAATACATATTATGAAGACACTTTTGACTTCTAAACCTCAAAGTTTAGGAAAGTCTTATGAAACAGTTCAGTCTGTCCGTCTGTCTGTACACATCTGTTTCTCAAGACCCATAAGAGATAGAGACAAACAGTTTGCGGCATTCGATTCAGGACACCATCAATACGATTTTAGGTGTATTTGAGGTATTGAAACTGGTTTCGATTTAGAAGACGTCTGATTCATTCGCTACAATAGTGAAGGGCGCAATACTTGTTTCATAATGATCTGTTAAATGCTTAAATATCTGTATTAGTATCCACTACGAGTTTTGCTTTGTATCAGATTGTTAAATTGGTGTACGCCATATTTGAATGATCTTATTTTGGTTTGTACTTTCGCCCGCTACATACTTTAAACCACTGTTGAGCCCCTTGCGAGGTATAATAAATTCTTTTCTAGCTGATGCTTACACATATTATTTATATACTACTAACTAAACTATAACTATCTAACTCTATTCACGCTGTATCCCTGACGGGGTAGTCAGAGAGAATCGATCGCAAGGCTTCGCGATCCATGCATACTTAGTAGGTGTCCCAGTACTTTTGACTTTTCCGTTTTTGAGCAATCTGCTCACGTGGTCTTCATATATGAATGGCTCGACCTACCCTGACTCCTTCTACCCGCTACTTTTGCACAATATATATTCTATATATATACAATAAAAAAGAAAGAGCAAAAATTACACAATTATTTAGCAGCCCTTTGGGGATTAAGCCGTGATTTATAAAATATTAACTTTCTTGAGGGATCATCTTACATTTTGATGAAAACTGCAAAGTGAAGGCAGCTCATACTGATCTAAGTAATATTTTCTCTAAAATATATTATTGTGTCCTAGATTACTCTACTTAGATACATTCTACCTAGATCCAACTTCGTCAATTATGCTCAAAGGCTGCCAGAGCGGCAGCCCTGGCCAGCTAACAACTTGTCTTAAAAGAGTCTATACTCAAGCCCAAAGTAAGCTAATTTAGCTTGTTTATGGGATCTAGATGACTGATAAACATACTTATATATATATCTAAATACATATATGGGAAACACCCAAACTCCGAAACTAGCATTTGCGGATCACCCAAATATTTTTTCCGACCCGGAAATGCAACACGGAACCTCAGTCGCATACACTACCACTGCGCCACCGAGGCAGTCAAACGTATATATAGTCATATCATCCAAACGTTAGAACTATTAAGCTCAATTGTCACCTTGACCTAATTTGGGTATATCCTATGCAGTAAGGATTTACATAAGTCTTTTCTCAATACAAATTTTTGATGTATAAACGCTCAATATATTCTATATTGCTCTCATAATACAACGCAAGTATAGAATGTTATATAATATTATTTCTATCTATCTCTAGTTTAGTATTCCTGTCGCTAACGAACCGTAACACATATATACCTAGTCAGGTCATAAGTATTGTCACACAGTAAAAACTTTTCTTTTAGAATGCTGGCCACAAAAAAGTTTATTGAATTCGAATTTCGAATTGTTCATGAAAATAAAAAAGTATACTATTTAGAATTTTACTCATTTTTAAATTTGGAGTGGACGCTTAAAGAAGACCGTGTTGCAGTTATTGCGTTGCATAGTTGCGGTTACGCGCCAATTCAATTTTTTTACATACTGAAAAATTTGAATATAACCAAAAGATTCGTTTATCGTACCATCAAACGATACAATGAAGACTCTAGTGTAGATGACAGGTCGAGAAGTGGTCGCCCTCGGTCTGTTAGGACTCCAGCAGTGATAAAAGCTGTGAAGGCGCGAATTAAAGGAAATCCCAAACGTAAGCAGAAACTGTTGGCCCTTCAGGTGGGGTTAAGCAGAACCACGGTGAAAAGGGTGTTAAATGAAGACTTAGGGCTTCGGTCATATCGAAGAAAAACAGGACATCGTTTCAATGCTCGTCTAATGGACCTGAGACTGAAGAGATGCCGTGCTTTGTTGAAGCGGTACGCGGGAAAAAAATATCGGGAAATACCTTTTTCGGATGAAAACAATTTTACCGTAGAAGAGAGCTACTACAAACAAAATGATAAGGTGTACGCACACAGTAGTGAAGAAGCGAGCAACCGTATTCCGCGTGTCCAACGATGTCATTTTGTCCCTCGCTCATGGTATGGTTGGGAGTTTCTTATTGGGGCTTAACAGAGGTACATTTTTGTGAGAAAGGTGTAAAAACGAATGCAGTTGTGTATCAAAATACAGTCCTGACGAACCTTGTGGAACCTGTTTCTCATACTATGTTCAATAACAGGCACTGGGTATTCCAACAAGATTCGGCGCCAGCTCATAGAGCAAAGAGCACACAAGACTGGCTGGCGGCGCGTGAAATCGACTTCATCCGGCACAAAGACTGGCCCTCCTCCAGTCCAGATTTGAGTCCGTTAGATAACAAGATATAATACATATTGTACACAGGCAACACTTGGAGAAAAAGGCGTGCTCAAAGCCTCATCCCAATTTGGAGTCACTCAAGACATCCTTGATTAAGGCAGCCGCCGATATTGACATGGACCTCGTTCGTGCTGCGATAGACGACTGGCCGCGCAGATTGAAGGCCTGTATTCAAAATCACGGAGGTCATTTTGAATATACTTTATTGTCATAAGAATCTATGTTTTGTTAAATTCATTTTGGTATATAAATGGTTACATAATGAATAAACTTGTTTCAATTATTTTATATTAAACTTGTGACAGAATTTATGACCTGACTAGTTATATGTCATTAAAGATAAATTAAGTACTCTTAAAACCGCCCTCTACACATAAGTCTACGACGTAATAAATAAATATCCATCACGCCTTATCCCCGAAGGGGTGGCAGAGGCATATTATATGCCTACTTTTCACCGTGTGGATTCCTGTCCCACGTAATAGGTGGTGAGCCCATTGCCGTGTTGAAATAGACAGACGCAGGTTGTGGCTACCTGCTGTTGAAATTTTCAAGCCGCCCATAATGCCTTCAACCAGGCTTAACGACTGCCATTTTACTGGCAACCGGGACCAACGGCTTAACGTGCCTTCCGAAGCACGGAAACGCTCGCAAATGTAAATGCCACAAAGTGGTCACCCATCCGAGGACTAGCCATAGTGAAAGTTGCGTAACTCAGTGATCGTTTACAGAATACTGAGACCGCGAGGCCACGAGCGCTACATCGCATCATTGAGAAAGTTTATTAGTATTTCAACACTAAACTTGAAGGAAGCCGTTTTGATATTAAATATTATTCAGTCAACATCGCGGTTAAAATGCATGAAGTCATTGAGTTAAAATCAAGCTCCCACGAACTTTTAAGACTGAGGCTTCACTACGACTAAACACGAAAGCAAGATATCTTATACAGGACATTTTTTTTGTCTGCCTCTGTGGAGAGGTGGGAGTGTCTCCGACTGCTACGCAGGAGGACGTGGGTTCAATTCCCACCCAGGATAAAACTTTGTGTGATGAACACGATGATTTATTCTGTGTCTGGGTGTTATTTATCTATAATATGTATATATTTAGAAATATATAAGTATGTTTATCAGTTATCTGGCTACCTTAATACAAACTTTGTTTAGTTAGAAATCAGATGGCGTTGTGTGAGTTGTAGTAACGATATTTATTTATATTCAACGTTACTTTGACCTGAAACCTGAAAGCCTGAGGTATGGCATATAACTGATAAACATACTTAGATAGGTGTTACTTTTAAATATAGCTTGTCGCTTATGCTATGCGTCCATCGATATACTTTATATCTAAATTTGCGTATAACAAAGGTAAATAGCCCCTTAGCAATATAGGTCAAGCTATAACGAGTGAGAAGTTTTGCGGGCACCTTTACGACTAAAAGTAAATGTGTTTCAGTAAATTTCTGAAAAAAATCGGGATCTTGCCGTATGTCCATAAAAATTCATGTCACGGTGAGTAAGGGGCTAGCTTAAATTCGTACAAGCTTTCAGTGGGACCTCAGCCTAAAACCTATTTGCTGACCGTTGGGTACGTTAGAAATAGTTTGTGTTTATGTTACGCGGTCACTAAATTATGTGAATGAATTCCAAAGTTACACACACAAAAGCATATTTGGGGCTGCAAAGCGCAATGCTTACTATGAAAGCTTATAATTATTGTTCATCTAAGGTGGTGGCGCAATTATAAGTATTAGGGACTGGGTCTTGGGTTCGTATTCTGCTTGTTTCGGAGTTTGGGTGTTTCCTGTGTAAAATATTTAGGTATTTATGTAGAAATATTTGTGTTTATTAGTTGTCTAGGTACTATAGCTGAAGTTTATATTAGCTTAATTTGGGCTAGATTGCGTTGAATGAGAATGTTTGTAAAATCAAATAAAAAATCTTAGGCGGTGCTCGCTACTAGGCATAGACTTCCCAAAGATCGCCACAAACTTCCAATTTAGTGCCGCTCGCATACAGCAACTCTAGCGAAGACAACCCACGCTGCATTTTCAGATGCGCGGTCTCTATTCGGAACCCTCTCGGGGTCGACGGCCGTTAGTTCTACGAGCAATGTGAACTTAAGCCGGGCGATTTTTGGGATTCGTAGGCGAACCGGATCGTTTTTCGGCTTTTATATGTATCAACTTTTATAATACCTTTGATAGAGTCATGTCCGCTGTGGTTGTGAGAGAGTTTTAATGTATTGAGGAATTCAATAAGAAATAGCTTTCACATATTCGAAGAAAAGTAATTTATTCCGCGAATCAAAGACTTCGGGCCGTATTACAGAACGTTTCTCAATATTCAAGAAACGCTTAAGGCTAGTTTTCGCCTTATAATAGGTACTACTCTCAAGTGTTTCTTGAGTATTGAGAAACGTTCTGTAATACGGCCCTTAGTAAGTATAGCACTAATTTATTATTTTAATAGAGAAGTTTTTTTACATACCACCCAATGAGTGATTCTTACCTAAATCTACGAGTATAGTGATAAATCAATTTGACTTGTGCGTTTTTAATTTCAAATGAACAGAATAAATATATTCTATACATTTTACTTGAATAGATTTATTCTATACATTTTCGTAGTACAAACTAACTTTATATAATTCGGTGTTCCCAGTTTATTTATATATTGACTTAATTGTAGGGCTGTCAACAATACAAACACGAATCCCGGTCAAAGAGGCACGAGACCCGGAATTATGGAGCATTACTTCCGTAACTAATTAATACTAATGCTCCCGCCGAATCGATATTAACATTAGCTGTGGGAAATAGTCTTGGTTAGCAACCACAGAAGAATATTTAAGAAAACATATCTCAATATTATTTCGATAATATTATTGTAGTAAATAACATGGACAAAAAATATCGCGTGCTGCCCGGGTGCGACGGACTATCCCTTTCAGACCCCTGGGTATCGTATAAAACGAATAAAGAGAAGGGTTGGTTCCTTGTTTTGTATAACAATATATAAATACCGTATAATACATTTTTAAGAAGCTGGTGGCCGATAGTAATCTTGTACGGTTACTACGAGTACGCAGTTATAAGGCTAGGCATGGCGTGGATCTAGCAATATTGCATATACATTATTCAGTTCACTTCTGTTTACTATATCGTCGTATCGTCTTTAAGTATAGAAACACAATTGCTAGCCCCCAAAGAGATAAAAATTAAGAAGTTGATAAGAGTGAGCGCTGCGTTGTGTGTAAAATAAATTCAAAACAAAGTTCGTGAATTTCGGCATTATTACGGGATTAGTTCTAAACAAAACTTTGAAAGTCCCTTTTATTTTGAAAGCTTATGTTCAACGAATTTGTTATTATAAATTTCTTAACTAGACTATGGAAATCGTGTAGAAAAGCAAACTTTTCAAAGTAAGTTTTAGCTCGGGTAATGAAATAACCTTTGATGCGTAGTGAAATGGATAGACAAATGATCTCTGTGATGAATGAACTGTGATGGCCGCTTCTTGGTGTTTTTATTACTTAAGCTAGATATGTTCCTAGTGGCTTGGTATCATTATTTATCTTTCCGTTTTGTTATTCTACCCAATATAAAAGTATTATGTTTCAGTCTTAGACATATTTGTACAAAGTAGTTTGTCAACATCTTTTTATAGGGTGGCCTTCTCCATTTTTATTAATCTATTGTTATCGTGTGCAAGAAAGAAGCCAGTCAATCCCCAAGACCTTTTTTGCATCATGAACTGAACGTTCTTGCAGGGCTTT
This sequence comes from Thumatha senex, assembly GCA_948477245.1. NCBI lineage: Eukaryota > Metazoa > Arthropoda > Insecta > Lepidoptera > Erebidae > Thumatha > Thumatha senex. The sequence goes on along the minus strand of OX419725.1, from coordinate 10,754,356 downwards.
CTTGAGTTTCTTGTTCGGGTTGGACCTGTCGTATTGAGGGAGGTCTTTGGTAGGTACTATTGAGAATTCAGAATAAAACAACGACCTACTGCCTTTTAATCTTAGTGTTTGTTTGAGTCTGTCATTTGATTTGGTATAGCTTGTAATTTTCTAATTTTATAAGGCCCTATATGGTTTTCGATGACTGTTGTTGGCATGACAGCTGTTTATATGATTTTCATTTTAGATGGGTCTATGTTTGTGTCTATAGAGTTCAGAAGAATTAACCTAAAATAAATGACAGAAGTCACCAAGTGTTGATGAATAATGCAATTCAGAGGTACGTGTTTCATCCGAGACATAGATTATAAATCATTTCTTTTTGAATACCTTTATGTGCTTATTATTTGTTCTAGATAGAAGAATATTTGCTTTGTTTCAGTTTGAATATACGCGTTCGTAGAGATATACGTTTTCTCAAATTTAATTGTCGCTATGCAAACCCTAAGCCATTAATTTATTTTATTTATTTATTTATTGAATACTTTATTGTACACCAAGAAAAGATACAAAAAAACAGTGAAAATATTGTTACAATCAAAGCAGTACAACGGGCGGCCTTATCGCATAAAGCAATTTCTGCCAGGCAACCTTTGGATGGAAAAAAATATGACAGTAGGAACGACTGGTAGTTGTTGGCGTTCAATTAAATCTAATTAAAAAGAAAACATTTATAATGCTACATAAATAATAGGTATAATATCATAAAATATCAGAATATATACACAGATACATACATGCATACATACATACATACATTATACATACATACACAAATACATAAATGAACATATTTAAAAATGACAAAGGAATTGTTTTTACTTTATAATAAATAAAGATTTTTAACCATAAGCTTAAACTAAGGCAAATTTTTGGCTCGTCTAATTTCTACTGGTAGCTTATTCCACAACCGAATGGCTGTTACAGTAAAGGAACGGTCAAAGAATTTTGTAGAATGTTGTGGCATTTTTTGTTCTAAGTTTTTCGATGACCTCATCTACTATGCGAATCGTAAAGGAACTGAAAACGCTCCTTTAAATAGGGAGGAGTAGATGGGTTAAATAAGATGTTGTACAATAAGGATAAAATATGAGTATTCCGGCGAAGTCGTATAGGTAACCACCTGAGCTGTGTACGAAACTGTGAAACATGATCATACTTGCGCAGGCCAAATATGAATCGTATGCAAACATTTTGAAGACGCTCAAGTTTATCTAACTGGTTTTCGGCGAGATCTAAATAGCTGGCATCGGCATAATCAATGATAGGAAGCAGTAAAGAGTTTGCCAGCGCAATTTTAGTAGATGTAGGAAGGAATCGTTGTAACCTCCTTATCGAACCTGCAGAAGCGAAAACCTTCCTACTTACCTCCTGGAGTGGTGCGCTCCAGGATAAATTAGAGTCCATTGTTATTCCCAGATTTTTCACATTTTCACTAACAGGAATTTTAGCCCCATCAAAAATAATATGTGGAAACTGTGACCAGTCTATTTTTGAAAAGTCTTAGGACTTCCAATTATTAATACTTGAGATTTGGATGGGTTTACTTGAAGTCCATAAGATTTGCTCCAAGTAGCTATACGAGCCAAATTCTCATTCATGTTATCCACCGTCTCCGATAGTTGACTGAGAGGCGATTGTGTGTAAATCTGGAGATCATCTGCATAAAGGTGGTAGGATTAAGTAAGTTTATTGGAGTATGAATTTATAAAAATTGTTAAAAGAAGAGGAGAAAGAACGCCACCCACACACCAACGTTCGTATTACACCAACTAGAAATCCGGTCTTCTACACAAATGCGCTGTCGGCGACCGCACAGGTAACTACGAAACCAAACAATTACCCCTGGAGAAATGTTAAGAGAGCGGAGAATGAAACAAGAAAAGTGAAAGTAGACTATCAAAATCCACTGTGTTAAAGGCATTACTGAAATCTAATAAAAAGAGAACAGTTAACCTTTCATGCTCCATACCAGCCCTGATATCCTCAGTGATATTTACTAATGCCGTGGCTGTGCTGTGACCTGGGCGGAACCCTGACTGGAATGGATTGAGGAGGTTATGTATACAGACAAAGGAGCTTAATTGATTTTTGACAAGGCGTTCAAGGACTTTAGATAAAAATGGTAATACGGATATTGGACGATAGTCGGTTAAAAACACGGGATTTCGTTTTTCGGTAGAGGGGTGATTAAGGCCTTTTTCCATGATGTTGGAAAAATGCCACTGGTTAAGGAAAAATTAAGGATATAACAAATGATTGGAAGGATTTCATCAAGGATAGGAAGTATCATGTTCCGCCCTATACAGTCACCTCCAACAGCTTTAGACGTGATTGCCGTTATGCCTTTCTTAACATCACAGGCAGTAACTAGATTAAAAACAAAAGGTGGATGGTTGGGGGTTGGAATGGATGAAAGATAATGTATTGTCTGTGCCTTTAGAGTCCTATCAAATTTGGACAGGGCAGTAAAATGCTGGTTGAGAACTTCGATATTTAGATCATTTGGAATCCCTTCTTGTCGAATTTTACCAACCCCCAATGTCTTAAGAAAATTCCTGACCATAGATGAGTCGCAATTTTGTACTGAATTATGGATATATTGGCGTTGTGCTTTTCTACATGCCTTACCGCAGCGATTCCGAGCTGACACATATTTCAACAAATTTGCTTCGCGCTATCCTGAGGTAAACAGTGGTCTTCAGTCAATGTTGGCGGCGTCTTCTTTGAGGCTATCAACATTCATTCTACAAAAATTGCGCAGCAGAAGGATTTTAGGCTTAGCCTTAATTATATTTAGAGTCATAAATTCAGTCTCTTTTCTTTCCATGATAAGTTGTTCTCTATTTTGTAGGTTGCTGAGTTAGATGCGATCATTACAGATCCCTTCAAAACTCAGCCAAGTCTAGTTACGCAAATATATATTGCAGCACCGCTATAAACAGGGGACATGGGGTACCTCTGTCTCACACCTCATCTAATTTTAATCTCGTCAGACTCGTTATCATGATTTACTCGTGTGTTGTACGAAATTACACACCTACCTACAGAATTCTACTCATTAATAAAAACAGTAATTTAGAGTTTATCACCTTAAGGAAATAGAGTATTTACACTTTTTAATATTTAAAAAGCCTTGCCTCTGCCTACTCCTTCATGATACAGGTTTGACAATATGTATGTATGTCAGAAATGATTTTATGTGTGTGTGTGTGTGTTAGTGCGCACATGAATATACCACCATGTGTGTATATGCCCAAGAAAAAAAAGGACTTGTAACTAATGAGGAAAAATTCAGCTTTACAAATCGTATTAGATTATTTATTTAGCAAACGTAGAAAGAATATTCACATGCAATTTCCTGGATGCGTTAAATGAGATGTAAATGTTTATAAAAGCGAAACTGACTGGAAAGGCCAATAATACAGTAATGGAGGTCTCTGATCTTTTATAAGTTCCTTTTCCTTTAAAAATCTCAGTTGCTACATTTATTTATCCATTTTACTTGGAAATTAGGAACTTGTAGCGTTGCCTACTAATTGCATTGATACATAGATATTGATAGATGCATTGTAATTGACCCATAGTGATTTGTGAAATCACATACATACAACTCACAACTGCACAAGACGACAAGAAAGTAGAGAGTTGATTCCATTGTAAGATTATACCAATTTATTGTAAACGACTCACTGTTTTTAAACTAGATATTCTAAATCAGGTACGTGAAAATAATAAAACTGTTTTTGTTGTTACAGTGAAAAAAGCGACTTGTTCTTTTTGACTGTAATTGTACAGAAAAACGTTGTATTTTACAATGTTTTTACAGTGACTTTGACTTTTTTTTACATTATATGCTTTATTTTTTTTCCATTGATTGTAATTTGTAGGTGTGTACGCATTTGTTTAATTATATTAGTAACAATATAACACTAGCTCGTTGAAATTGTGGCTCGTTTGTATAAATTTTGTAGATGGAAGGTACTTGACACATAGTTACTAGTCCCTATAAATTGGCAAGGCTGCAAAGTGGGTCAAATGGCTGAATATTTAACTATATTGTAGCTACCTACAATCCATTGTACGTCAAAGATACAACACTGTCTTATCTGTCTTATGCGGGTACATTCATACATATATACATACATATTGTCACGCTTTTATCCCGGAAGGGGCAGGCAGAGGTATGCTCTACGCCCACATTTAACCGTATTATGCGGGTACAAAGGTTAATTTAGTTTCAATGGAAGTATTATTATAAAGACGACATTTTATGTGATCATGTTAATTTCTTTATATCCCCGGCCACAGAATACAGATACTCAGCTTAGACTTTAGGCATAGAATAAATAATATATGTTATGACACACATTTTTTTATATGTCGCAAACTAATGGTATGGTTTGCCAATAATTTCGATACGATACGATCCTAGTAGTGTAAATATCTACGCAATATCATTACATATTTCCAAGCCTTTCCTATATAAAATGATCTAAAATGCAAAAAGCTATCCATCCTAAAAAAAGATTCGGATGCAACATAACTTGGAAACTTTGGAAAAGTTATAATTTAGTGGCGTGCTAATTTTTTTGAATAATATTATAGTTCGATATTCAAAAACCTTGTAGACAAGAAAAGTGAACGTAAAAATAACAAAAAGAAAGGATTATCAATTGCACGTCAAGCGAATTCAAATAGCTATTCAATGCTCAACGCATTTTTATTTAATTTACGGAATGCCACAATCTTCCCTCGCTTGACAATGCCCAATGACTTTGAAATTAAATGGAATGGAATGAAACTTGGAATCAAATTGAAATTCCACCGAAGGTAGAATATTTGAAAGTTAGAGAAAGTTATTTTTTCCTTTGTATTAAATTCGTATTGTTATAAAGATGGAACCCGAGGATGTTTTAATTTCCGTATGTTACGATCTTTATTCAAAATACTTCGAAGTGAGTTGGGCTTATCTTCATAGTCTTTCCAACGTGGTTTTGGGCTATTGGTACAATTGGTCTATTATTCCTTCCTTTTTAAATTTATTTTTTAGGCATCATCATTAACCGACTATTCTCGTTTGTATGAGTTTTGTGATAATAAGCATCCCCCCAACTTGGTTCGTATTGGACAATCGAACTCCTCGGAAACGATTTAGATGATTTATATTTCTTTTTATAAATTTTGTAGAAGATGAGAAGCGTTGCTATATGGCAGAACGTGTGCTTAATTAAAAAAAAAGATGTCAGAAAATGGAATTCATGATTTTCCGATATCAATAGTGTATAAATATCCCAATTCCATTTCTTGACAATTGTTATACACCAAATTATAGGGAATAAAGTAGGCATTGTACCTAATTATATACGTCGCAAATAAGGCCCAAAATATTATATTAATGTAACTGAAAATCGCGAAAAGATACACACATTAGTATTTAAATCAATTGATATTATACAAGATTAAGACAATACCTACACCGTATCTAATAAAGCTAAGGGATTTATTACATAAAATTGTTATTTAAAGTCAAAAGTTCAATGTGAAGATTAACTCTGCTTCTGCCTTATTTTTGTGGGTAGCAACTGATTACTGAGCAGGCAATGCAGCAGGTTTTTGAAAAGTCCAATATACTACGACCCTAAATTTGCCAATAGGATAATTGAAAGTAAAGCAAAAGTATGAGCTCCCTGCCTGGGATTTCCCGAATGTCTACAGTATGGGGTTCTCCAAAGGGGACTTAGAAGGTTTATAAAAGGTCAGCAGCGCGAGTACTGCACCTCTGGTGTTGCAAACGTCCATAGGCTAAGGTGACCACTTTCCATCTGGTGGGCCGCATGCTTGTCTGCCACCACAGTGGTATAAAAAAAATTACCCAAAGGTGTCTATCTTACATCTTCATCTATCAGCCTGCGCCTGTCCATTTGAACACGGCAATGGCCTCACCACCTGTTACGTGGGACAAAAATGCATACGGTGAAATGTGGGTGTTTAATATGCCTCTGCCTAACCCTTCGGGAATAAAGTCGTGACAATATGTATGTATGTATGTAGGTGTCTATTGTCAGTCATTTTACGAGTAGCGCGTATTAAACTTTTTATTTTGTGCCTAATATAACCCGCATTCATATTAAAGTGACTTCTAAAAACCAGGAATTACACGAATGACCAGGATCAGATAAGTTTTTACATCCTCGAACTTGGTAAGGACCCGATAGAAGTTAGAATGTGTCGGAAACTGCATCAAAACTAGTCAAAAGAAAATAATTGGAAGAACTTGGAATAACAAAGTAACGGATCTGGCGTATAAAAATAGCTTAATCATTTCTTAGATTGATTGCTAATAAAACGATACGTACAGGTAATTAGAAGCCTTGAGAAAACGTTTCAGGAAACAAAACTCGGTAAAGTTTCATAAAACTCGGAACTTTTAATTATGGTTTGTTACTTTAACTTGTTTAAGTAATCAGTGTAACTTTCAAGTAATCTGGGTAGCTCTTAAGTAATCTGTGCTTTAATTTCCCTAAATTCATTTACCAAACAGGTTGTAATTTAAACCGTGGAGGGTATACATGAAGTTTGATTAAACTTAGAATGCAAGAACTTAGTTCACACTTGGTATTGACAAACTTTTTTTAATATTTCTTTTTAAATAACGAATTCAATTTTCAAACATGCCCGTACATATATGAAGCTGGAATTGACTTAGAATGGAAGAACTTAGTTCACATTGGTATTGATACATAAAATAATGAAAAAACAAAATACCGAATTGAATTTCCAACCTGCCTGTACTGCAAAGAGCACACGTAAAAAAAACATCACGTACAGAAGTTCAAATTAACATGTTTGCTCAATTTACCCTAGAGCTTTCGAATTTGACGAATGCAGCATTATTTCCGAGTCGTGGTAGCGAGTAGTTTTATTGTAATATTTATAAGCGAAATATCAGTGAGTAATTGAAGTGAAAATATAACATGTTGAGTATTATAATAGGTTGCAATCGGGTCCCATTGTATTGGTAATTATCTTGGAATTATGTTGCCTGTTAGCCATTTTACTGGTTTCAAACTAGACTATTTTCCTTTTTTCTTTTTAGGCTTGCATTGCCTTAGCATAGCGCAATAAATAAATAAATATTGTGCAACATTTTTTTTATACAGCGCCGTCTAACCCAAAGTAAACTAATATAAGCTTGTGTTATGGGATCTAAACATCTTATATACATATTTATATATTTCTAAATACATAACAAACACCCAAGCTCCGAAACAAACATTTGTGGATCACACAATTTTTTTCTGACCCGTGACGTCAGACGCCGCTGTCGCATACACATTAAAAAGAAAACAGATATGTAGCCCTGAGAACATTACGAATAATAGTAGTGATCAACGGAAAAATATTATTAAGTAAAAGTAAAAATGTCTTACACATTTGCTGTTATAGAACTCCACGATGAAATTGGCCCGACACACACAAGATCGGTGTTTCGAAAAGTATTAAGTTAATACTCGAAATGTAGCAATAACTGATGAAATGAGTCCGTATAGCATGCCTCTGTGTACCCTTTCGTTGAAAAATGTGTATGTGTGAAATGTAAAGAACGCAAATGGATTCAGGGTTAGTGTTGAGAGTTATTGGGATGACGGTTTCAAAGGCTCTCATTTTAAGAGCACTTGCAAAGAGTAAAATATTTTTGTGTTGAAAACTACATTCCCATTTCCCGTTTAGCTGAAAATGGTGTGAGAATATGATCTAAAAATGATAGTTGACAAATATATTATATTAATATTTAAGCGCTCGTGGTCTGCGGACTCAGTGTTCTGTAAACGATCATGGCGTTAAGCAACTTTCGCTATGGCTGGTCACGGATGGGTTCCCACTTTGTGGCATTTACATTCGCGAGCGTTGCCGTGCTTCGGAAGGCATATTAACGACAACCTGCGTCTGTCTGTTCAACACGGCAATGGGCTCACCACCTAAAAAGTGTGCATATAATATGCCTCTGCCACCACTTCTGGGATAAGGCGTAATAGATAAATATTAACTTTTTTTTGTTTATTTATTAACCAACTTAGGCCGAATTCGACCAAACACGAAGTTACACGAGTGTAACTTGTACGGGAATAATTTTACCCTTGGGATAACTAGATTTACGTTTTTCCAACATTTCTCGAGGATTACGTTAAATTTGGTATTGTTATTCTGCGGTTTAAAAAGAATAATGAATGAATGTATAACCTGACAAAAATCTATGTACTACTATTTCTTTCACATTGACTTGAAACGTTATAATTTTTTTTTTTTTAAATCTGTCAAATGTCTGTTATAACGTATTTGTCATATCCTGCTTTGACGGCTGTTATTCTCGGTATAAGTTCTTACTCCGCCATAATCGGCGGTGTACATATCTACTCGCGTTTAGTTACCTTATGCTTAGGTTAGTAGTTGGTAAAATGGAAAATCACTTTACTATAAGAAAAAGCGGAAGTTACTCTCGAGTAAAATCTTATTCTTGTTTGGTCGAATCCACCCAGTACTAACAGTATAGCACCACACATATATGTTTGTATTGTAATAACTTTTATGGCTCTGCGTTAGATTATAAGATTCTGACATTTTTATGGTTTACTAGTTTAATTAATGCGTTATTGTAGGTGGCATCTAGTGTTATAACGGTATTCTCCTCATTAACCATTGTGTTTTTGCTTGTCGGAATACATACTGACGAAACATGTGCATCCTACTAATATTATTAACGCGAAAGTTTGTAAGTACTGGTGGATGTTAATTACTCTTTCACGCAAAATATACAGAATGGATTTTGATGAAAGTTTACAATAATATAGCTTACATATCAGAATAACAAATATAAATAAATATCGTTTGGACAACTCACACAACGCCATCTGATTCCAAACTAAGCAGAGCTTGTACTATGGTAACCAGATAACTGATAAACATACTTATATATTTCTAAATACATACATATTATAGATAAATAACACCCAGACACAGAATAAACCATCGTTCTCATCACACAAAGTTTTATCCTGGGTGGGAATCGAACCCACGACCTATTGCGTAGCAGTCGGATACACTCCCACCGCGCCACAGAGGCAGTCACATCACATAGGTTACTTGTGTAAACCGTTTCCTGTGGAAACCGAGAACGGGAAACAGGCAAACATTACCACGCGTGCGGAGCCGCGGGTGTCAACTAGTACTTATTATTTTAACACATCTTTACATACCATTTTTTTGCAAATAAATACTATTTTGTTCTATTGTAAGTACTTAGTGGCGTATTAAAAAAACTTAATATTATTGATTAGTTACTTTATATTACAGATGATCATAATTGTTTTAATAAAAAATACTTTTGCCTGATCTTATACTAGTAAAAATAAACAGGCTGGGATATACTAAACCTAATATTGTTACCAAAAACTATGATATCTATCCAATGTTACGTTTTCGAAACCTTTAAATTTACTACGAAATAAATAATAAAAAAATATCATGTCTAGAGAAAAGTGATCATGGTGAACGTTTACAACATCGCTACTAAGGAAACTATAAGTGTAACTTTATTTACATAAAGGCCCCTTTGGGCTTCACTTTGACGGTCCTTTAAATCGTTGCTAGACTAGAGGCGGTCGTCCGTAAAAAGGTAGCCCATTTTATATAGAAACTAAGAGCAGTATGTGACGTTTGTAGGCTCGACATACCTACTACATATATCAATAGTTTTGGGACAAAACTTTTCGATTTATCGGCCCAGTGAGCTGTAGTTTGTTTTGATACTTTCAATGAAACGAAATGTTTTTATTTATACAACTGAGATTGTAGACAAGTATACGGCCCAATGTCTGAAATAATATTGGCTTTAGATATGGTAATAACTCCCCGTTAATCCAACGGTACGAGTAGCGTACAGAAGCTACGAACTGCGGATTTCGTAGCATATCTATCCCACTTACCAATCGTGTAGACGGTCTGTTCGTAGCTTAGAGTTTTGTGCGAACGAAATAATTTTACATACATACATATTGTCACACCTTTATCCCCGAAGGGGTAGGCAGAGGCATATTAAACGCCCACATTTCACCGTATGCATTTTTGTCCCACGTAACAGATGGTGAGCCCATTGCCATGTTGAAATGGACAGGCGCAGGCTGCGACGACCTGCTGTTGAAATTTTTAAAGCCCTTCAGGCCATTAGGCCTTTATTCAACTTGGCTTAACGACTGCCATTTTATTGGAAGCACTGAACTGGGTGGGTCGAAAAGGGCCGAATAAATTTAATAAAATAAATAAAATAAAATAAATAAAGAAATAATTTTATACTGGAAATAAAATTGGGCATTGCAATATAAGAGACAGCCAGTCAATCCTCAAGCTCACATTTCTTCAAATCTATTTAGCTCCATGAAATAGGTGTTAAGCCGATTGTCGGAAAGAGGAATAGGGTGTTAGAATATTCATTTTAAAATACAAAGAAAGAGTAGATGTGTTCTAATAAATCACTTAGAAAACGTCTAGAGGAATGAACTCTGATTATAATACGCGAAATTAAACAAATTAAAGACGAATGAAGTATTATCAGTATAAAATTATGGTCTTGTAATAAACGGAGCTCAAAAATGAAGAACGTACACGAGTCTGTACAGGTTTTCAAAATCTATTATAAAAATAATTATTTAAATGTATGATTTTTTTTTACTCAACACGCAAAAGTTCCTTTCACAATTGTCTGTAATTTGTGTAAGAAACAAAATAGTTCAATAAGCTACACGAATTTATTTCACTTCAATAAAACGCCAGAAAAAGAATCTTCATTCTTGATACATACTAATACTAAATAAATCGTGGCCCCGCGGTGTTCGGTAAACAATCACTGAGTTACGCAACTTTCACCATGGCCTGGTCCTGGCCATGGATGGGTGACCACTTTGGGGCATTTACATTTGCGAGCATTAACGTGCTTCTGAGGGCACGTTAAGCCGTTGGTCCCGGTTGCAAGTAACATGGCAGTCGTTAAGTATATTTGAAGGCAATATGGGCGGCTTGATAAATTTCAACAGCAGGTAGCAACAAGCTGCGTCTGTTTATTTCAACACGGCAATGGGCTCACCAGCTGTTACGTGGGACAGGAATACACAAGGTGAAAAGTGGGCATATTACACCCCTCGCCTCTGACACCCCTTCGGGGATAATAGATAAATAAAATAAACTACTCGTCTATCACAATGTATAAAGATTTTCAGCTGTCACGTTTTATACGCCTGTAATGAACCAACTAAACCTTCCTTTCCCCGAAATCTAATAAAATAAATAAAATAAAATAAATAAAGAAATAATTTTATACTGGAAATAAAATTGGGCATTGCAATATAAGAGACAGCCAGTCAATCCTCAAGCTCACATTTCTTCAAATCTATTTAGCTCCATGAAATAGGTGTTAAGCCGATTGTCGGAAAGAGGAATAGGGTGTTAGAATATTCATTTTAAAATACAAAGAAAGAGTAGATGTGTTCTAATAAATCACTTAGAAAACGTCTAGAGGAATGAACTCTGATTATAATACGCGAAATTAAACAAATTAAAGACGAATGAAGTATTATCAGTATAAAATTATGGTCTTGTAATAAACGGAGCTCAAAAATGAAGAACGTACACGAGTCTGTACAGGTTTTCAAAATCTATTATAAAAATAATTATTTAAATGTATGATTTTTTTTTACTCAACACGCAAAAGTTCCTTTCACAATTGTCTGTAATTTGTGTAAGAAACAAAATAGTTCAATAAGCTACACGAATTTATTTCACTTCAATAAAACGCCAGAAAAAGAATCTTCATTCTTGATACATACTAATACTAAATAAATCGTGGCCCCGCGGTGTTCGGTAAACAATCACTGAGTTACGCAACTTTCACCATGGCCTGGTCCTGGCCATGGATGGGTGACCACTTTGGGGCATTTACATTTGCGAGCATTAACGTGCTTCTGAGGGCACGTTAAGCCGTTGGTCCCGGTTGCAAGTAACATGGCAGTCGTTAAGTATATTTGAAGGCAATATGGGCGGCTTGATAAATTTCAACAGCAGGTAGCAACAAGCTGCGTCTGTTTATTTCAACACGGCAATGGGCTCACCAGCTGTTACGTGGGACAGGAATACACAAGGTGAAAAGTGGGCATATTACACCCCTCGCCTCTGACACCCCTTCGGGGATAATAGATAAATAAAATAAACTACTCGTCTATCACAATGTATAAAGATTTTCAGCTGTCACGTTTTATACGCCTGTAATGAACCAACTAAACCTTCCTTTCCCCGAAATCTTACCCCTCTGTCGCCTCAGAGAATTGAATCATTGAGCAATAAAACAAGCCGCGGGCACGTTTTGTACGCGGTAGGATCGTTAATTGATGTTTTGTAGCCTCATTATCATTTTATACTCATTAATACTCTGTCTGCCTAATTTAAAACCAGAGACCGAACTCGAATTTTGCTGTTGACTAGTAGCTCAATAAGTATATAATTTGAATAAGTACTTAATTAAAAACGATGTCTAAATTTAACTGAAAATAATGTTTGTGTTTCAGTACATTACTAGGATATATTACTAGGATATATTACTAGGATATATTACTAGCATATATTACTAGCATATATTACTAGGATATATTACTAGGATATATTACTAGGATATATTACTAGGATATTCCTCATAATTTTTTAATAAAGTGGAAAAAGACAATTCGATTTGAGACAGGGATTGAACCTGTGACCTTTGCCCAACCAGGGCAATGTTCTAGCCACCTGAACTACCCGAACCGTATCGAACCAAGTTGAAATTCTACACCATATTTATATATTATACCATATTTAGCAAATAATTGCTTTAAAAAATTTATCAGTTTACTAGGATATATTACTAGGATATATTACTAGGATATATTACTAGGATATATTTCTAGGATATATTACTAGGATATATTACTAGGATATATTACTAGGATGAAATTATGCGCTTACTCGTATTTTGTTTATTATGTTAAACTTATACTTGTTGAATGACTAACTATCTTCAAGCTGTATGTATCCCTGACATAATATTTATCTAGTCGGAGAGGACAGATCCAGGCTTTGCACTAAACTCGACAGATCCCACATCCGTCCGCATAGGCGGTGATTTGGTCGAGCGCACGGACCAGGTTAAATACCTAGGATCTGTTTTTCACACGTCCAGTGACATCGATTGCGATGTCAAGTCACGCATTGCTGCCGCGTGGGCCAAATGGCGGGAGATGACCGGTGTCATTTGTGACCCTAAAATGCCGATCCGGTTGAAGGGACAGGTCTACAAAACCATTATTAGACCTGTCCTTTTACATGGCAGTGAGACGTAGCCGATATTGGAGCGACACAAGCAGGAGCTGCGTGTCACGGAAATGAAGATGCTGCGGTGGATGTGTGCAGTCACGCGGATGGACCGCGTGAGGAACTCTCGCATCCGCGGCAGCCTTCACGTCCGTGACATTGCAGACAAGTTGCAAGAGTGTCGCCTTCGTGGTATGGTCACGTCTTGCGGCTACCGCCGGGCTACGTAGGTAACTGTAGGAAAGGAAAATGTAGGAAAGCGGACCCCGGGCGTCGCGAGACGCAACTGGGACAGACGCTCGGATGATGATGATGATGATGTTTTATTGTGCAAAGCATAGATACCAGTAAGCATGCAATTTTATAAGTTGCACAGATACGCGTTACGGTGGCACCGCGGCGTTACGGTGGCAAAGCGTCGTAGAGCCATGGTATAGGATATGACGATGATGACATGGTATAGGTGCGGATATGACGATTAATTTAGTGATCGTTTACAGAATATTGAAACATACATACATAGACATATTGTCACGCCTTTATCCCCGAAGGGGTAGGCAGAGGCATAGTATACACCCATACCGTATGCACTTATTTCCCACGTAACAGGTGGTTAGCCCATTGCCGTGTAGAATATTAAGAGAAGAAATTAAATAAATAATATATCGAATTCTGCTAATAATACTGATTGATAAAAATAGCCACTCATTATCAAACAAGAGGATATCTGAGTGGAGTACTCCCACGATTTTCGATAAGCACATCGAGCGGTAGCAAATTACGCAGGTCTTTCAAGCGTTTGATGAATCAAGTTGATTAATAGCGCGATTCAGGACTGTACAAATAGCCTTTAGTATAATACCAAATCAAAGTCATAAATATTGTATTAACGGAGTAGAAGACTTTTGTCTAATATTAAACTATTATGCCGTTGACTGGTTTGTTCGTATTAAATATTCGCCTTCAAAGGAGAGGCATCGTTTATGTTTCTGAAAACTTATAATAACGTTACAAGATTTGGATAGATTAGCCAGAATCAACTGAAAATAGATATTATTCTGTCGAGAACAATAGACTACAGAACCTCAAAGCCTAAGGCATGTTGTAAGACATGGAATAAATAGATTTGATTAGAGAGATAATATAATCTATCTCTCCAATCAAATCCATTTATTCCACGTCTGAATATTATAGCGTTATTGACTGCCTTGGTGGCGTAAGGCGTATTGTAAGCAACTTGTGCGTTGAGGTCTCGGGTTGAACTCGGGTCGGATTCAGTAACGTTTGTTTCGGTTTGTTTTTGATTGTTTCTCATACAATTTTAATCATTTATATATTTAGAAACATAGAGTTATGTAAGTATATTAGGTGACTAGGTCCCAGAGAACAAGCTAATATAAACTTACTAGTTGACGCCCGCGGCCCGTTATCTACAGGACCTTGTTCCCGGGATAAAAAGTAGACTATGTGTTATTCTGATATGTAAGCTAAATTATTAGAAAGCTAAAGTTTCATCAAAATCCATTCGGTAGATAATGCGTGAAAGAGTAACAAACATCCATACTTACAAACTTTCGCGTTTTTAATATTAGTAGGATATGCGTTTTCTATGAAGCATATTAAGGCAGTGGAAAACTCTCTCAAATCACGTATTGTTGTAAATCATATATTTAGTTATTTTGTTTATTTCAATGAATTAATACATTTCTTAATATAAAAGTTCAGGAACATAACATATATCATGACCATTGACTTCCACAATTGGTCAATTTCCTCTCTCAGGGTTAGCTACAACATCCATATTAGCGGTCTTGTGCCGCTCGCATCTTGCATACAGGTTTTCCGGTTTCGGTTTTATATATACGACTATATATCTCTCGGTTTTATATATACACTAAGTAAACGGGGATTCAAGTAAATTTTGATCAAAATAAATAATTAATATTGCACTATAATGTTGGTTTTCGTATGTGATTGTACTAAACTATACTTTGACTGCCTCGATGGCGAAAGTGGTAATGCATGCAACTATCGCGCTGAGATCGTGATCTCAGCGCGATAGTTGCATGCATTACCACTAGTCATATCTAACATATACGAAAAATTTAAGAGAAAAATTACGATGGCGATCTCAAAGGTGCTACGCGGCTTTTATTCTGTAATGATACATCAGCACCTGATACACCGGAGATCATAGCTGCACTGAGGTCCAAGCATCCACCAGGCCCTTCCACTCCACTTTTTGTTGACCCACCTTCTGGCAAAAAGAGATTGTAGCAGCTCTTGCATCATTTCCTAAAGGGACTGCTTCCGGTTTAGATGGCATCTCTCCGCAGCACCTTATAGACCTTAGATGCCATGGCACTGGTATTGCTGGCGAACGTCTCGTTGTTGCCCTCACAAAATTGGTAAACCTTATGCTGCTGGGAGATGTCTGTCAAGACGTAACTGCTGTCTTATATGGAGTCAATCTTATAGCCCTCACAAAAAAAGATGGTGGTGTGCGCCCTATAGCGGTGGGTTCTACCTTTCGTCATTTAGCTGCCAAAATTTGTGTCCGACTATCTCGCTCCAAGTTGCAGACCCTCTTTGAACCCGTTCAGGTTGGCTTTGGCACCCGCGGAGGCTGTGAAGCGGCGGTTCATGCTGTTCGCATCTTTGCACAGACCGATGAATGCGAGGTTATTTTAAAATTAGATGTTAAAAATGTCTTTAATTCGGTTAATCGGGACGCCTTGCTAAATAAAATTAATTTTCATGTTCCTGAAATCTATAATTTCTTACGGTTACCAGTGTTACCACAGCCTTTCTAAATTAATTCCCAAGAGTAACGAAATCCTTTCAGCCGTGGGTAGTCAGCAAGGTGATCCCCTTGGTCCAGCTATATTTAGTTTGGTTATAAATTCTATAATTCATAATCTAAATCCTAAATTAAATATTTGGTATCTCGATGATGGGACCTTAGGTGGTGATTCACAGACTGTTCTTGCAGATTTAACTTTAATTATAGACAAATTTAACACGATTGGTTTGCATATAAATTTTAATAAATGTGATTTATATATTTCAGACAAAATCAACACAATCAACACAACCTTAGTTTTTCAAATTCATCAAAATTGTAACTTAGTTTGCCCGAATATTAAACTCTATATTAAAATCTAAGAACAGCCTATATCTCCCAAGCTTCCTTACCTATTATGTTCGGTGGTTTAGGGACCAAAAAAATTTCTAGTATAACTTTACCAGCATTCGATTTTCAGCACTCGTAACCTCATAGGTAAAGTTTTAAAGGCTCCTACAGCCTCAAACTGTGAGATTGCGAGTCTGGACGAAGCCTTGAATGCTTAGCTAGCTGGATCAAGTCCAAATTTACCCCCGACACTCAAAAAGCAAAGGGCCTGGGACACAATAGCTTCTTCTGCTTTTCTCAATACTCTTATTGAAAACTCTTCCGGTACTAATCGAGCAAGGCTTTTAGCTGTATCTCGATCAGAGTCTGGGCAATGACTTCACGCCTTTCCTTCTTCGAACACTGGCACCTTCATTGATCCCACTCCACTCCGCATAGCAGTTTGTCTCCGGTTGGGTGCTGATGTGTGCGTTGAACACTCTTGTGTATCGTGCGGAGCTTATATGAGTCGCCTTGGACATCATGGGCTTGCCTGTTCTTTTGCCGCTGGCCGTCACTCCCGTCACTCTGCACTAAATGATATCCTGAGACGAGCCCTTGTCAGTATAAATGTCCCCGCGGTCTTAGAACCGCAAATTATACGAGATGATGGTACGCGGCCCGACAAGAAGTCTTTAGTACCCTGGAGAATGGGACGTGCAATAGTATGGGATGCCACTTGCCTCTTGCAACGTCCTATTTCCCGGCTACTAGCAAAAAAGCAAGCGCTGCTGCTAATCTTCGCGAGCGGCTGAAGATTGGCAAGTACAGTTGTCTCGGTGCCCAATATGAATTCATTCCATTTGGTGTCGAGACTCTAGGTCCATAGGGTCGCGGCGCACATGCTCTTTTTACGGCATTAAGTAAGCGTCTGAGGAAAGAAACTGGCGATCCTCGTGCAGGTAGTTTTCTTGCGCAAAGGCTTTCCATAGCTATTCAGCGTGAGAATGCTGCCTGCATCATGGATACCCTACCGAGGGGACCCAGTTTAAATTTTGATAAATAGTTTAGGTAGTTCTTATTTAGGTATAGTTTTAATAGTTTAGTAGTTTCTTTTTCTAACTAAGATTAATGTTAAATTGATTTTTGTTTTGTTTTTAACAATAAATAACTATTAGTATAAAATATATAAATATGTTTATCAGTTGTCTAGATCCCAAAGCATAAAGCATAGTCCGGGCTAGATGGTGCTGTCAGGAGCCCTGAGGCTATCCTTTCGAAGGCTCACCCGGGAGTCCTGGCCATAGACACATGAAAGGGATACGTGTGGTTTTGGTCGATAGGAGTCCGGCATAGCATCTATGAGGATTTCCACGCGAAAAAAAAGGTCCCACAATATTTATTTTATTATTTATTAAAACCCAGCTATCAATACCTTAGCTTAAAATTTCTCCACATCATAACTAAGGTATTTAGAAGCCGGGTAGCATTTCTCATTGAATGGCAAAAACTAAAAAAGTAATTTCTATATTCAGTGTAGTAGTCTATAAAACTATGATAAACTATAAAATACGAGCGAAAGTTAGTAAACCAGCCATACTTAGGCTCGTAGTTTTTTATAGCTTCAGAGTTTTAAAGACCTAATTATGTGCATTTTATACACTAATTTAGCAAACCCCATGACATAGATAATATTTAGTTACAGCAGCTTTGTTGCTATTGTACTTATTTTATAAAGGAGTTTTTATATAGTTATTATGTATATATTCCGTAACCTTTATGTGTCTTTATAACTCGTGAAAGTATGCTCAAGACGCGACTTCAGAAAATGATGTTGCTTACCTCTTTATTCATTTTCCATGCCTTGGGACCATTTATTGTAATGCCTTCTAGATCTCACCAGTAAGAGGTTCATTGCAGCTTCGAGAATGCCCGATGGCGTAAAATTTTCTTTAGTATCGCCACTGTCGTTTTCATATTTTATTTTTATATATAAAATAATTTGCCAATGAAATTTGCTTATATTCGAATTCTTTTTTTGTAAACATTTAGCGCCTAAATTATAATTTTCTTTGATGTGTATGTAAAAACAATGCCTCGTTATTAAAAACAATGCATTGCAACCTCCTTGTTCTAGCTGATGTTAAATTGAGAAACAGTTATCCATAGAAGAGCTATATCATAATTTATTTTATAAAAATATTAAAATGGCTATGGTTTCAAGGCACTTAATCATTTTTTAATGTTTATTTTTTATTATAAGACAAGATAAAATATTATAACTTACTTTATTTTACTATAATTCTATTGTATTTTTTCCAATTACTAACACAGCAATCTTACACAGTCGACTTGTAAATTAAAATCAATTTCCTCGTCGCTCGACCGACCGTGCTGCAGTATTTTCAAAGAAATCTGTTTTCTGAGAGGCTATTATTGCTTTAGAACCATCTGGGTTAATTGTTTCACCATTCTAAACTAAATAAGTTTTCCTTCCCTTTGATTGCTACTGATGCAAATAACATTTCGCTTTTTATAAGAGGTTTGAATTATCATTACAAATAATATACCATAATATTCTCAGTATATTGTGAGTTTTACCTCTACATTTAAATTACAAAACAGAAATAAAATCACTGGAACGAATATAAGACCTCAACAATAATGTCGAATCATCCAATCAGATTAAAATGTGGCAATTTTACCTTAATTGTTTTACGTCATTCAAAATAGAGAATGTTAGAGAGAGTCAGTGTACGTGTAGTCGACAGCCTCAAACTCACACATCTGAAAGCTAGAGGGTGTGGCCATGAAGTGCGGAGGGAGTGCACTTTTCAATACGCTTGCCCATTCTCCCTTGCAGATAATCCGCGTGCTACACAGTCTCCGCTACTATCAGTTCGGATTTGACCGGCTGGGTTGGTACTCCGCTGTAGCTTTTAATCAAATTTACGAGTTTATTGACCAAAAATTATTGCGAGGACTAAACATTGCCTTCGTTTGTTGTTGTACTGAGAACGTTCGTGTAATACAAATGCGGGCCTTTGTAGGAATTTGTAAAGTGGAATTAAGTGATAGTGACAGTGGTATGTACCTATCCAATATAGTGTTTTATTCGGTGTTTTAAACTTGCTTAAAGTTACTTTCTAATGCCTCCGTGAACTTTGTGCAGACTAAATTTACAAAATGTCCATTAGCATTTAATTATGCAGTAAAATATAAGCTTACAAAAAAAACAAATCTTTACAAATATAAATTTATAATTTCTTCATATTAACTATTGTAGTTATGTAAATTTGGCTGTGCTACGCAAATTTTGTTGCAAATTTTTCTAGCAATTAATTGGTGTTTAGTTTAAGTTTCGTTAAAATATTTGCACATTATGCAATTGAAACGGTTCATGTTCATTTTTTTGTATTATTGTCATAAATTTGGCGGATATTTTGGAAAATTCGCTATGATTCAAATAATATTAAGGTAATCTATACCATTTAAATGTATTGCCCATTATTTAACGATTCGTAAACTTCTCCATATTTTAAAGTGAAGTATTTAATAATATTTATCACGATACAGTTTCTTGATCAGTAGTATTTCAATTTTACTGTATAGTTAGCAGTATTTTCCTGGTTTTGTTAGTTTGGTAAAACCTACTCTGATTTATACCAACAACTTTGCACAAGAAATCATGCCGTTACACCGTATTCTTGTACTTAGGTCTCAGACCTCATCTCACAAATTAGATGAGAGGGATTTAGGTCATATTCCACCACGTTTAGCTATGTTATGGCTACCTGCAGCAGAATTTTATCCAATTTGTAAACTATCAAATTACTGGACGGATTGGCATAAGCTTGTGGCTACCTACGGTTGAAACATAGCCAACTTCACTTAACGAATACCGTGTTATTTATTAGTAGCTGTGGTTGAAGCACAGTAACACTGTTAAAAGGATATGCTACACTCGGTCATTGATCTCAAGACCGACATAGTATACGATGCCCGCTTAAATTTCATAATATGTAGAATAGAACGAGATTTGCTGTTTTTAGCTGTGAAAATATTAGTAGACTACCAAAAATGAAACTTACGAGCTGCCACTGGGGTGTCACGTGTAAGTAGAACCCTATCAGCAGACTGATTGTAATAGATGACTACGATAACTGTCAAATTGTTGGCTTTCTATTGGACGACGATTTCGATTGTATTTGACAATCACGATTGAAATAGTAGATTCGGTCCCCAGTTACGGATACGGTACGCTGAGCAGTCGGAGCTATGAGCACTATCTAACTTGCTACGAAAAGTTGTAGCAGAAAGTTCCAATCTATTTATGACTGTAGAGGTGGTAGTTCGTTAGTACTAACTTTGACCATTTTAATCGAATTATGAATAGAGAATTACGAAAATGTAGTAATTTTTTGTAAATGTATCTTTTATTGTAGGATTGTTATCGTACATTTTTCTCGGTTGCATTTATTGTAAAGACTACATCACACCACTTTCATGCTGAAAATTGGTTATATATAGTAAATATGTATGTATTATATTTTACTTTGAAGCGCTCCCTATAAACAGCGTTGTGTAATGGTATTGTAGGTTTTGACGAAAAAAGAGGGGTGTTATAAGTTTGACTTTGATGTATGTGTGTGTGTGTTTGTTTTTGTGGCATCGTAACTCTTAAGCAGAAGGATCGATTTTGATGCGATTTTTTCCTTTGAAAGTCAGTTTCTTTGAGGTGGTTCTAGCTATGTTTGGTTAATATCGGTCTGGCAGTCTAAGAGTTTCAGCTCTTTTCATAAATGATGTAAGGCACCTTTGGGGTATGTATTAATCGTTCAATGACAATTAATTGATAACTTCGACCTGATGCTGCAACCAGAATAGTTTTGGTTCTATTATATAATATACTCTGTCATATCTTATTCCCTTTCATAGTGCTGAATGGATCACACAAAGTACAGTAGCCTCTAAACTTCATGGGCGATCTGAAGTTTAGAAAACCGGTTGTAACCACGAATATTTTTTACTACACGTACTTTGAAGTACAAAGCAGACATACAGTTTTAAAAACACTTCATAAAACTGTGGTGTGAAAAGAAAAAAATTCAAAGAGTTCAAAAACACTTTTTGATTTAACAGATTACATTTGATTTTTTAATATAATGAAGTTTATAAATTAATATATAAATACACAAAAAGATATATAATAAATTACATAAATTTAAAATAATATAACACATATTAAAAACTGATCAAAAACCCGCCCCGAATTAATATAATATAAAAATGTTCTTACTAAAGCTCAAAGTAACAACACTATATTTTTTATCTAAAACAAAAACCAAACTGTTTCTACTCTAATGGTCATTCTGGTAAATTATTATGACCGATTATTCCATTTATATGTTTACGTTGCAAGTTCACAATGAACGCCTAAAACAAAGATGTCAGCAGAGTAACAAAAAACGCTGCAAACAGCTTGCTGCCTGTGTAAACAGCAATATATAAGAAATATAATTTCCTCGATCGGAAAGCGCAATTCCAGCGAAGGCGACACACTTGCAGCTTATCTGCAATGTCACGGACGTGAAGGCTGCCGCGGATGCGAGAGTTCCTCATTTCCGTGACACGTAGCTCCTGCTAGTGTCGCTCCAGTAGTGCCTCGCCTCACTGCCATGTAAAATGACAGGTCTAATGAGGGTTTTGTAGACCTGAGCCTTCAACCTGACCGGCATTTTTGGGTCACAAATGTCACCAGTCATCTCCCGCCGCTTGGACCACGCAGCAGCAATGCGTGTCTTGACGTCGCAATCGATGTCACTGGACTCGTGAAATACAGATCCCAGGTATTTAACCTGGTCCGTGCGCTCGACCAAATCATCGCCTATGCGGACGGATGTGGGATCTGTAGAGTTTAATGCCAAGTACTCGGTCTTCGCCACATTACGTTCAGACCGTCGTTCTCAAACGTGTCCTTCCACGCCTTCACACGTCGTACCAAACTGCCCCTGTCCGCGTCTGCCAGCGCGATATCATCAGCATACATGAACAATCACGGAGGCTGCTCATGTGAGTCCCTGATGCTGTCTGACATCACGTCTAATATCACGCTAAACAAGAACGGACTAAGGACAGAACCCTGGTGTACCCCGACGGTGATGGGGAAGGGTTTCGTGTCGCCAAGTCGCCGTCGTGTGTCCAAGAGCAAAAATATTAGTTAATAAATATTTATAGCATTATTTGTATGTAGTATGCATTTTGATAGTAATTTTAAAAACCTTTCCTTTTAGTCGAATGATTCGATTCATAAACGAAATCGACTAAGAAAGGCACTATGCTTGCACTCTTGCAACATCAAAAATGATAATGACATACTACTGAAATGTCATTTTAGTCTATAAAGAATAAAATCAGAGTATAGTTCTCAAACACCCTGAAGTAACCCATAGTCAACATTTTAGTTTTTTCTACAAACGTAGGATAAGGCGAAAGATAACATTTTAAAAATTGTATAACTTCAAATGATTTTTATATTGTTACGCCAAAGAAGTTTAATTTCTAACGTGTGTACATAAGTAGACACACATCTTTCTTTTTTTTTTAATTATTGTATTTAGTATAATACTGTTATTTGGATACAACTAACAGACACTTTAATTTATTTTATATATACTAAGAAACAAACAGCAGGATCTTTTGAATTAACAAGTATTCGTTTCCTGCACTGATATGCCAAGTAAATTTAGTCAGTCTGTTGAATACCTATTTCGTAACTAACTACATAGCTGTCCCGTGAGAACGCAATTAAAGTCAAGCGGGGCGTAGACGCCACGTCTGGTGTTTAATTCAAAAGCCTTAATTTGCATGCGTGAGTCTGTAACCTACATTGTATGAATAAAATATAAGAAGCAGGTGGCCGAGTCTACTATTAACAAGCCGTATAATCGAATTAGAATCGCTGTTTTTAGCTGTAAAAATGTTAGTAGACTATCAAAAATACGGCCTCTGGTGCGGTACGTGTTAATAGAATTTTATCGGCCGACCGATATAAGCCTATTGGAGTTCGATTGTAATTGACGGAGGAGGCGAGAGAAGCGAGCCGACGAAAGTCTCCGTTTTAACTCCACTGGTACGGAAAATGCTATTGATGTCCGTCCGTCCGTCTGTTCAGTCTACAGGTCGCATTTTTCATCGGATCTGCATGCAACTTGGCATGGACAATCCTTGATGTAGACAAAATATTTTAGCAGGGCAATTTTTCGATCGGGGGAAAATGGAGCCAGGGGAGGCGAAATGGTCCTGTAGTGGTTGGCAAGGGCGCTGAAAACGAATAAAATAAATCAATTTAAAAATAAAATGACTCCGAAGTCTACGGTTCAAAGAACCACTAGTAGTCGATTACGAAAAACTGTCAAAATTGTACCGGTGGCTTTCTATTGAGCGACAATTTCTATTTTATTTCAACACGATTGAAATAGCAGACTCCGCCGCCTGGAGTCATACTTACATATACATCAAGAAGCTATCACAAACAGGGAAGCAGAAGAGATAAAAAAATAACATCCTAAAGAGCTCTGGGTGCCCAACATCTCGTATTTATTTTTGTCTCATTTTACTTTTATTATTTTCATTCCTGTTTTGGTAATACCCAACGGATTTGCTGTAATTTTCATTATAACTCCAGTTTTATTTCATAATTCTGTATTTTTTACCACTGTACCTATGGACACAGATAATCTTTACTAATATTATAAAGCTGAAGAGTTTGTTTGTTTGTTCGGTTGAACGTGCTAATCTCAGGAACTACTGGTCGGATTGGAAAAAATCTTTTTGCGTTAGATAGCCTATTTATCGAGGAAGGCTATAGGCTATATATCATTACGCTACTACACTGTGGAGCAGAGCAGTAGTCATAAATGTCGACAAATCGCAAATTTTGATGCATCATTGTAGAATTTATAAGCGACGGGATTAAATAGGTGCGACGGGAGGTGGAAATATTCCACGGGTGAAGCTGTGGGGGTCATCTAGTATAATATAACTATGGACCACCGTAGCCTATGGAAGTTTGCTCACGTTTATATTCCGGCTGCCAACCCTATTGCCGAACAAAGCTTTCCTTTTTTTAAAACTAACTTTAACTTTTGTAAAAACTATCTTATTCTGCATGCATGGATGTATGTACGTTTAGTATATATGGTATGTATGTATATAAGTATTTGAAACTTGCCATGAGTATTATCCAGTGGCTACCAGCCGTTGAACCTTTTCAAGGGCGGCTTGAAAAGGTTTTCTTCAACCAGGCTTAACGACTGCCATTTTACTGGCAACCGGGACCAACGGCTTAAAGTGCCTTCCGAAGCACGGAAATGTTCGCAAATGTAAATACCACAAAGTGATCACCCATCCGAGGACCGGCCATAGTGAAGTTGCGTAACTCAGTGATCGTTTACAGAACACAGAGACCGCGGGGCCACGAGCGCTTTAACAAGGTTTTACTTATATAATCTGTCGGGAGCCCTAGGGCTATCCTTCCGAGGGCTCACCCGGGACTCCTGGCCATAGACAGATAGAAGGGTAACGTGTGGTTTTAGTCGGTAGGAGTCCGGCATAGCATCCATGAGGATTTCTTATATATATATAGATACTTCAATGTTACATTACATTCATAATAAATAATAAAATGTCTAATTATTATGATGCTTTATTATTTTTATTAAGATTGGTAAAAAAATGAAAAAAAATATAAATATATAAATATCCATCACGCCTTATCCCCGAATGGGTGGCAGAGGCATGTTATATGCCCACTTTTCACCGTGTGGATTCCTGTCCCACGTAATAGGTGGTGAGACAATTGCCGTGTTGAAATAGACAGACGCAGGTTGTGGCTACCTGCTGTTGAAATTTTCAAGCCGCCCATAAGGCCTTTAACCAGGCTTAACCACTGCCATTTTATTGGCAACCG
Source organism: Thumatha senex (assembly GCA_948477245.1). NCBI lineage: Eukaryota > Metazoa > Arthropoda > Insecta > Lepidoptera > Erebidae > Thumatha > Thumatha senex. The sequence continues at coordinate 10,728,842 of OX419725.1, read as the reverse complement.
GGACCAACGGCTTAACGTGCCTTCCGAAGCACGGAAACGCTCGCAAATGTAAATGCCACAAAGTGGTCACCCATCCGAGGACGAGTCATAGTGAAAGTTGCGTAACTCAGTGATCGTTTACAGAACACTGAGACCGCGAGGCCACGAGTGCTTCTAAGAAAAAAAATATTATTAAACAATTATACTATTAAGACTTATTTTCCCTGTGAAGTAAAATTATTATAAAAATTATTAACATTACACCACATGAAGAACGCTAATTTCTAACTAAAAACTAAGAACTATCTTTACACTGTTTTCGTGACGGGGTAGTCAGAGAGGACAGATAGCCAGGATTCGCGCTTAGCATACTTCTTCAAATCAATCATATTTTTAATTTTTGTCTGTTTATCTTTATGTTAGTGTACGCTTATTTCTGAAACAGCTAAACCAATTTGAGTGCGATTTTCACTAATACGTTGTGTAAAACTTCCTTTAACATTTAGTGTTTATTTTATTTTAATCTTATTGTTTTTATTTTTGTCGCGTGTAATGCGTTTACGCGCCGTCATCCCTACTTCGGGGGCAGCAGGGATGGTGTGTGGGACTCCCGGCCCTTTGGGGGCCGTCCTACCCACTAAACCTTGTGTTGGGAAGAAGGTGGAACACCGCGGTTCCACCTTCTTCCCAACCGGGTCGCAGGATAGGCCAACGGGCTATTCACTGCGACCCGGCTAAGGGAATGCCCCAAGATGAGGCTCTCCTCGGGGGGTCAGATGTGCTGCCCCCCACGAACTCCCGGAGGATTAATCTTATTGTGTCTGATTTTGAATCGTGCAACTTGAACTGTTATCATCCAACGAAGTTTGTTTGATAGAATGACTGATAATTCGCTATCTCGATATAAATAATATCAGCGAGCCGACACGCATTGTCCGTCGCAACACTGGGTTCCATCCGATGCTTTACAAAGAGATGAATATAGGTCACAGAATATCTGAGTATAATCAGTTCACTGCTTGACCGGCTCTTTTAGCCATCATACCATGAAGTGTTATTTTGCTAAAGTTGTACTTAGATATAATTAGAACTGCTAGTACCTAACAGTTACTTAATTATTAATAATATTTACCTTACGTTTGTACAAATCATAATTTTTATTTATTTTATATAAATGATATGAATATGAAAGGAGTGAATGATGAAAGAGGAAGACATACTGCGCCGACCCCAAGTGAATTAGGACAAGAGCAAGATAATGATTTATTCTACATAAATAAATAATAACTAAAATGTAAATTTCTAAACACTTTCCTACACAAATTAACCACTATCTGACTGACACTGTCTTTTTTATGAGTACTTATTTTCCGCTTACAATTTAATCAACTGCGGGGTTAAATTAAAGTTAAATATGAAATGCAAATACTTAAAAACAAATGCAAACAAATATTTCCTTAATTTTTAAAAAATGTCGAATTCTACTACTAATACTGATAATACCAGTGGTACTGCTAAATAAATATCAAAAAATATTAATTAGTGCATTGTATCACCATTGCAACCACCCCTCTACATACACAAAGTAGGAAATCAATAGTTGTATAATAATCAAAACACATAAAACAATCGTGTTAGCTACATTATTTGGTTGAATAAACCTTAACAAATCGCAACCCATTTTCATCCTCTGTCTCATTCATATATCACAATTGAATCCACCACCTCCAATAACAAAGCTTCCCGAATCAGTCACGCGGTAACTATTGTCTGTTCCCGTTGTGACGTCACCGTAGCGTCACTTGCTTCGGATATATGGCAGTGTAGCTATATTTCAACTCGAATTTGGTGTCCGTTCTTAACTCCGCTATTGATGCCTGTACAAGTACCTATCGGTGTTAGATAGTGGTAATGAACTGATGATAATAGAAAGGAAAAAAAAAACTCAACTATTATCACGCTGTATCCCTGACAGGTTAGTCAGAGAGTACAGAACGCCAGGCATCGAGATTCATGCATACTTCATTCGCTTCCTGTAGATTCATTAATCGCTTCACACATGCACGTCTGGGTATCCGAGTAATTACTTAGTACGACACTTTTCTGTTTCTGAGCAAACCGCTCACGTGGTCTAAAAAAATAGCGTGTGTATAAGTTACCGCCTGTTATTATGATTAGAGAATTAGTCTACTAATGTTCTATAAAAGTCGTTTTCATAAATTCATTGCTTTCTCATACTCTCGCAATTTTTATACAATAAGTAGGTATTACTAACCCAAACTGTTCGTGTTACGTTTTTAAGTTTTGGTTACTCGATGTTTCATGTTTCATAATAATAACATAGAATTAATTGTTAGAAATTCAATCATTCTATTGTAGTGTGAACCCTGAAATTTTTTTTGCAGGTCTTTTATACTATTTGTAACGATAATTTTCTTTTGGGCACTTACCTATTAAATGGCTTACTATATGTAAATTAATTTGTAATTTTCTTAAAACATACTGAACCAATACCGATTTTGTATGATTAATACTGATCCCACTTAGGTTTTCTTAAAAGTCATCAGTGATATACATATATTGATTTCTCTCACAGACAAATGTCTGAATGTTTTAAAGTAATAATAACCTCTATTGTAAGTACCATTATTAAAACATATTGACATTTTCATGCATGGTCATCATAGCTCAATCAATTAATATTTAGTGCAACTCGTTGCTCTCGTTTGTTTATAAACACACATGGTGTGATTAGTCAATACATTTTATTTTATGTTTAGTTATCAGTCAAATTTTCAGCAAAAGGAATCGAAAGTGTCTGCTATGACCAATAAAAATTGTGTACTTAATACAATTTAATTTTAGTTTCTTTGTTTTTCTTTAAGTTTTTAAACATTTTTTTTTGAACTTATAAAACGTATTGTCATCGCCACGATTGTAGATATTGAGGTAAAATAGTAAAATATTATTATTTTCATAAGTTTAAGTTGTTTGGTTGGATTACAGTAGCGCAATCTGATTTACAATAGCGTAAAAAATGCACTTTAAATTAGATTGGCGCCACCTATTGCTTTGTACAAACTATAAATTTAATTCAGAACAAATTTTATAAATTAGCAAATTATAATTATTTTTAATTATCAGTAATACCTGAAATTATTATAAAACCAGAAGTAAAAAAACGTCATACAGAGAGACCTCTATGCAGTTACGAGGAAACAAGCGAAAATGCATCTTCGTAATTTAGTACCTAACAGAACACAGAGATGGCAGACCGATTGGTGCCTTTAAATTCCTTGTATGCACCCGAGCCCTGCCCTATTACTACCTAATTTTCATTCGCTGGCAATTTAAAAATATTTAAGTTTCAACAATTATTTTTGCGACTTTCATACTTTGCGAAAATAGTTACGAGACCGGTGAATCTGAAAATTAGTGCGGTGCGTTTAGTACCTACTACTTGCTTATTTTCAAAATCTACTTTTGTCAAAAAATCACACATACTGTGTTTATATAACTGTATTTTACAAATCATAAGTGATTACAGTATTAGTACCTATTTCATTAATCACATAAAAGGCTAGTTACTTAAACTTGTCAGTAGATACAACGAGTTTAACATTAATAAGTAACTACTTAATTTAAAAAAAATTTATGGTGTCTTTACTTTCTGGCAGTAACTCACTCTTTAAATATTTCGATTCATATATAAATTGTAGAAATGGTAGTCCTTAGTGCTTAGAGGGCTACTATCGCACTACATTACTTTGTGGTTCCATGGTATTGTTAATATCATGAAACCATACATTAATAGTAGATATTTTAATTGTAGAGACATATTGGTTTGCATTTAAATTTTAATAAATGTGAATTATATATTTCAGACAAAATCAACAGATCCTCAAATTTTCTCAAATTCATCAAAATTTTAACCAAGTTTGCCCAAATATTAAAATCTTATCTAAGAACAGCCTATATCTCCTGGGATCTCCCATTTTCGATGAAGCCATTCCTCATCTCTTAGGAGAGTTGGTAACAAAATTCAATCAATATTCAGACCGCATTGTCAAAATTAGTAGTCACTGCGCTTTGTTTATCCTTAAATTCTGCTTATTTGTGCCCAAATTTACTTACTTGCTCCGTTGCTGCCCTATTTGGAAATTTCCTAATCTGATGTTACCCATTGAAAATGTTTTAAAATCCCAAATTGAAACTATTCTGAATATTCATCTCAATGAGCAAGCATGGTCCCAAGCTTCCTCACCTATTAGGTTCGGTGGTTTGGGGACCCGAAAAATTTCTAGTATAGCTTTACCAGCATTCCTGTCTTCGATTTTCAGCACTCGTGACCTCATAGGTAAAGTCTTAAAGGCTCCTACAGCCTCAAACTGTGAGATTGCGAGTCTGGACGAAGCCTTGAATGCTTGGCTAGCTGGACCAAGTCCAAATTTACCCCCGACGCTCAAAAAGCAAAGGGCCTGGGACACAATAGCTTCTTCTGCTTTTCTCAATACTCTTATTTAAAACTCTTCCGGTACTAATCGAGCAAGGCTGTATCTCGATCAGAGTCTGGGCAATGGCTTCACGCCTTTCCTTCTCCGAACACTGGCACCTTCATTGATCCCACTACACTTCGCATAGCAGTTTGTCTCCGGTTGGGTGCTGATGTGTGCATTGAACACTCTTGTGTATCGTGCGGAGCTTATGTGAGCCACCTTGGACATCATGGGCTTGCCTGTTCTTTTGCCGCTGGCCGTCACTCCCGTCACGCTGCACTAAATGATATCCTGAGACGAGCCCTTGTCAGTATAAATGTCCCCGCGGTCTTAGAACCGCAAATTATACGAGATGATGGTAAGCGGCCCGACGGGATGTCTTTAGTACCCTGGAGAATGGGACGTGCACTAGTATGGGATGCCACTTGCACCCATACTCTTGCAACGTCCTATCTCACGGCTACTAGCAAAAAAGCAAGCGCTGCGGCAAATCTTCGCGAGCGGCTGAAGGTTGGCAAGTACAGTTGTCTCGGTACCCAATATGAATTCATTCCATTTGGTGTCGAGACAATAGGTCCATGGGGTCGCGGCGCACATGGTCTTTTTACGGCTTTAAGTAAGCGTCTGAGGGAAGAAACTGGCGATCCTCGTGCAGGTAGTTTTCTCGCGCAAAGGCTTTCCATAGCTTTTCAGCGTGGGAATGTTGCCTGCATCATGGGTACCCTTCCGAGGGGACCCAGTCTAAATTTTAATAAATAGGTTAGGTAGTTTTTTTTTTATTTAGGTATAGTTTTAATTGTTTTTTTTACTAAGATTAATGTTAAATCATATTAAATTATATTCAATAGAATTAATAATAATTGTAGAGACTAATAATGCTACGCATTAAAATGTATTGAAAATGAATTAAAAATGAAAATATCTTTATGCATGTAGGTCACAAAATAACACTTATGAAAGTCAAGAATATTGCATTTACGTTTATATTTACTGCCAGATTCGCAAAGCTATAGGTAGAGCCTGAGGAAGAACCTGGCAATAAAACTCATGGCTACTCTTATTAAATCGCCAGTAATTACATTAGTTTACGTTTACATAATTAAAATGAAAAGATGATTTTATTTCAAACAATATTTTTTATTGCATTATATATTGTAATTATTTATTATTATTTTATCTATTTGTGTATCTATGTGAGTTGACATATTTTTTATCTTGACTTAGACTTAATCATTATCATTTATATAGTGTATTTATATTGTTATTTGTCTTGATTTACTATGGCAATAACACGTTTCTGCCGTTCTAATAGTATTTTCCATTATGTTGCATTAAACAAAAGTTTTCACATTTGCCGTATCTGCAATTATATGGGGTAATATCAGTCGGAATCCTAGACAGCCTCAGACATACGACACCCAGCGGCAAGGTCTAGCAACTCCAGTAAGTGCAACGTTGCAAACGTCCTTCCCGTAGAGCATAGAATTAGTGCAATCAAAACTGCAACAGACGTTTAGATGCAGTAACTATAAACTAGATGGCGTTTTAAATAAAATAAATTATTTTGATAACTTGGATGTATCCTTTACGCTAATCAAACCTTATGATTAATATTAATTTACTACCAAATATTGGTAGTAATATAATATTAATCAGCTTAATTAAACGCGATAGTGAAAATGCTGATGAAGATGTATATATGCCACTGCCATCCCTTTTGGGAGAAAGGCGTGAATGATAAGCACAATAAAAGAAATAACGAAGTACCCACGTGGGTAGGTGTTTACAAATTACCCGAGAATCTTAAATTTCTCAAGTTCTCATCGAATTCAATCAAATCAAAAGCTAGGTGACAATCATGACAATCGAGGGAATAACTTGGGGAAAGTTAGTAATAACTATGGCACTCGCTCGGTGGCCGCCGGCAGATATGTGGTTTCAGGGGTGCACAATTACTACGGAGATATAACCTTGAAAAAACGTTTACCTTATTACCTAAATAGACTGCCGCCGGACATCAGGGCAGAGCCAGACAAAGCTTTATTTGAGAAAAATCTTAAAAAAACACTAATTAGATATATTATAATATTGTATTGTAACAATATATAATTAGGAACCAAATATCAACTTAACTTAATATTAATATACATTAAATATAACTTAATATACATTAAATATAACCTTAAAAATATGATACATAACTAAAATATATTATTAAAATAGGTCCCTTTAGGTAAGGTTCCGAAGATACTGGCAACGTTCCCCCTTTGACTAATTCTTTGTCCGAGGTAGTTGCCAGCTCTACGGTCTCCTGTGATGTTGACTAACCTGTTGTTGGTTGGTTCAATGTAGATGGGAACGGGCCAGCGTGTCTGAACAGGTTGCATCCCATACCAGCACCCGGCCCATCTTCCATGGAATCAAACTCATACCGTCCGGTCTCTTGCCATCGTCTCTTGCAATACCAGTTGGCTCAAGTAGACTTGGCACGTTGACGGTGGCAAGGGACCGGCGTAAGATATCGTTAAGTGCGGCATGTCTAGCTTCTGTTGTTTATGTTCTAGCTTCTTCCAAGCCAGCAATCTCAAAGTTTGAAGGGGATGCCCTTAAAATTTTACTTATGAGATTTGCTGAACTATGGACAGAAGATAGAAAGGCTGGTAAAGCGACACTGGAAATTTTTCGAATCCCTAAACCACCATAACGGATTGGTAGGGATGCTTGGGTCCAAGAATCAGCTCGTTCAGCTGCATATTAAGAATTGATTCTAAGCTAATTTTGATTAAGTCGTCTACTTGTGTCAAACGATCTGGGTGATTCCAAAAGGAGCAGCAATGGAGCACATAAGTAAATTTTGGGACGAAAAGACAGAATTTTACGATGCAAAGTGCATAATGTGCACTAATTTCAAGGAGACGGTCAGCAGAATTTTGAAATTTAGTTATTGAATTATTAATATATTAGAGGTCAGGGTAGGCCGAGACTTACATATGAAGACCACGTGAGCAGATTACTCAAAAACGGAAAGGTCAAAAGTACTCAAAGATACCCAGACGTGCGTGTATGAAGCGATTGATGAATCTCGAAGAAGCGAAAGAAGTATGGCGAACTGGCGAACTGATGGCGAACTGTCCTCTCTGACTACCCCGTCAGGGATACAGCGTGAAGATAGTTAAGTTAAGTTAAGTTAATATATTCAGAAATAGATTCATTAAAGATTGGAGAGCCTAAAAGGTAAAGGGATTTACTGTTAACTATTTTAATATTTGGAGCCAAAATATTGAATTTTTGTTTAACGTCATTGAAATTTAAGTCGCAGTTATTTATAAAAAGTTCGTATTTGCTAAAATTAAGCTCCAAATCAATGGTTTCAAAATTATTTTTGATTAAACATAGGTCCGAAAACACAGTATCCACATCTCCTCCTAGGGTTCCGTGGTCCAAATACCAAACGTTGAATTTAGAATTTAAATTTTTGATAATCGGATTTATAGCCAAACTAAAAATTGCAGGCCCAAGGGGATCACCCTGTTGACAACCTACTTCAGAGGACAGTTCTTTAGATCGATATAACAATTTTGTTGGGTCAGCGTAACTGAGAAGAAGATAATTGTAAATTTCCGGTATATGTTGTTTTATTTCCGTCAGCAGGGTATCCCTATTTACCGAATTGAATGCATTTTTGACATCAATTTTGAGCAACACGTCAGGCTGTCCGTAAGTTAGGAAAGAGTGTAGGGCATGGACGGCTGCCTCACACCCCCTTTTACACCGAAGTCTAACTGTACGGGTTGAAATTCCGAATTTAATTTCGGTAAAATATGTCGAACAACAATTTTAGAGGCCAGACGTCGTAGTGTTGATCCAACAGCAATTGGTCTCACCCCTCCATCCTTTTTGGTGAGGGCAATGAGGTTCGCACCGAAAAGGATGGGTACAATTTCTGGATTGACATTACCGGAATACATAAAGTTGATTAATTTAGTGATTGAATTTTTTAACAAGTTGCTCGCCTGCATCACCCACAGAATGCGATGTTAAGTCTTTCAAATGTTGGGGTGAGATTCCATCCAAACCTGCAGCCGAACCTGGTTTAAAAGATAAAATGGCATCCTTTACATCTTTGTTTTGAATTTGAAGGCATGCTTGCCCTGCTGTTTGTGGGTCGACAAAATATGGGTTTACTGGAGCTGGAGGATATTTTGACCGTAAGGCCTGAAGGGTGTCAGGAGTATCTGGTGATAGCACGTCGTTTGAGAACAAAAGGCGAGCGGCACCTTTAAGATCTCCGTCACAGATTTTGTTTTCGATGAGTTTTTTGCGATTATGAGGGGCATCATGTTTAATTAGAGGTGCGGGAGAAGGCGAGGAGCTTACAGCACAGTTATTCTTAATCTTTTGTGTCAAGGATAAATTCGGTTTAACAGATTTTATTATATGTAGTGTGCTGTATGAAAATAAAAATAGGTTCTGCCAGTCTTGAATACAATTGCTTATGTAACATTTCTGGATTAATTGTGACAAATGTGTAGCAACGGTTATTCGAGCTCCTCGAGGGATTCTTTTAACTATGGGTATACTATTTTTCAAATGGCTTAGATATGTGTGAAAAGGAGTTGGATCGTTGGCTACCAAAGTAGGCGCACTCGGAATAATGGGATGGATGTCTAAAGGGATACTGTTTTGGCTAAAACATTTCCTGTGTGTTTTTGTAGTGTGTATGTTAAGGCCTTTTAAAGATTTGAATGATTTATTGCTCTGTGTACATGTATGGGTGCGTTTGACGTGCTATCACAAGATTGGTTCACGGACTGCATTCACAACAGTTAAATAGATTCACAAAAAAGAACAACTTAAAACAAATTTAAAAGCACAATAAAGAAACTTAAAATGTACACTAAAAACATAAAAAGTCAAAGTCAAAATATGAAGGCTGCTTGTTTTGGTAACAACACGCATGCGTCGTTACGTAGGTGTCACAGGATGGTCTTGCAATTGGACGCTGCAGTGGAAGAGACCTAGCGACGCATGTCGTCGCTAGGACAACCGATAGCGGCCTTAGCAGCCGCGTCTGAGCCTGCTTGTCACTGTTGATATTATAGTGACAGCAAATTAATTCTTATTGATCGACTCATTAAATTGCACTTTTATTGACTTTATTAGAGGATCAATGAATATATAACAATAGTAGAGGATAAAATAAAATTGCTCGACAATTTAACAATATTTATATGAACATTTAAACATTTTTTTCATCAAAATTCAAAATTAAACGAGGATCTCGATCTTAGCAATTTGACAGATATGTTTTTTTTTATATTTATTAATATTGTATAATATAATTATGAATATCTATAAATATTGTATTTATTAGGAACCTATGTCAAGTAATTAGCATATAAGAAAGATGTACGGAGACTAGATACCCCAGTCAAACCATCAACTCGGTTTTGGGGGACAATTTTATGTACCTTCATGTAAAAACAGTTTTTATTACCTAAATAAATTTAAAAAAAAAAAAATGTGCCACGTCTATTCCTCGGCAGTTACCACTCTTTGTATTGTGAATCACGCAGTAAATAAATTTAAACGTCTATTATTGTTGTGCAACATATTGAGTGATTGTCCTTAGAGCACGGTATAGGCATGTTTTACCTCCTTTTTTGCTAGATGGGCGCAATGACCTCAATTATACATGATGCAGTTTTGACCGTTAATCCCCAAAGGTACACGGTTTTCTTAATTTCGATACATTTAAATGCCTTTACAATGTCCTGAGCGCAAATATCTGTGAATACAAATGCATCCCTGCAACAAAGAACAGATTCTAATAAATGTTCAGCGTAACTGGAAGACGCTTGGAGAGATTTTTTTGTTGATATAGGTACATTTTTGAAAAAATGTTCAAACTCCGTCGCCACTTTCAGGTCCCCTGTAACAAGGTAACCTGTAAAAAGGTTTTAAGTGGAAATCTCTTTCAGTCACCAAAGATCTACCATTCAGAGTTAATGATGTTTCAAGTCATTTTTATTTTATTCACAGAATTAGAAATTTTATTGTTAATGAAGTTTGACTTAGCAAGATAACACGTTTGTTTAAATTTCTTTGAAAATATGATTATATGAATATATTGAAGCGCTTGTGGCCTTGCTGGGACTTGCTTCACGGATATGGTGTGAACGGCTCGCTACTGCGGGCAATACATTTGATTTATAGGGACTGTAAGGCTTACGTGCGAGTAGGGGCATGTGTCACCTATTTTCGACGTGTGTACAGGCGTCAAATAGGGTTGTGTCATGTCCGCCTAGCTGTTCATAGTGTATCTAGACAGTTGCCTACAGAAGTTGAAAAATTGTGCTATGGGTGTGAATTTGGGTGACTTAACAGTAAATTGTCTGCTGTACGCTGATGATGCTGTGCTCATGGCCTCATGAGAAGGCCCACCTTCAGGCATTAGTCACTAATATGAAATGTAATGTGCAAGTAAAGGTTTAGCAGCGCTCGTGGCCCCGCGGTCTCAGTGTTCTGTAAACGATCACTGAGTTACGCAACTTACACTATGGCTGGTCCTCGGATGGGTGACCACTTTGTGGCATTTACATTTGCGAGCGTTTCCGTGCTTCGGAAGGCACGTTAAGCCGTTGGTCCCGGTTGCCAGTAAAATGGCAGTCGTTAAGCCTGGTTGAAGGCCTTATGGGCGGCTTGAAAAAGTTCAACAGCAGGTAGCCACAACCTGCGTCTGTCTATTTCAACACGGCAATGGGCTCACCACCTATTACGTGGGACAGGAATCCCCACGGTGAAAAGTGGGCATATAATATGCCTCTGCCACCCCTTCGGGGATAAGGCGTGATGGATATTTCTTTATTATTTATTTTATCTTTGAATATTTTTTAACATATTCCTGGAAGGTTTGCTTAAAATTATATGATTTTTGTGAATATAATTCAAATAATTTATTTCTACTTTTAAAGATACCTGGTGTTGCCCAGTCACTGAAAACAGGACGACCACCAATCTGTAGTGTTTTTGAGGTAAAAACTTTGCCAAACTGATCATTAATCAAATTAAATAAGTGTTTATATGACTGGTCTACACAAGTGAAGTTAGGTAGATATGGTAATCTCTTTAATACATTTTCTTTAAATTTTATGTAAGGAGCATCAGGGTATCTGTATACGCTTAACAAGATGAAATGTTCAAACTCAATACTGGCAATCTCAATAACTCGCTCAATGGAGAGGGCTACTAAGTCTTTACGTTCTTTAAATTTTAAGTTTTTACTAATTAATATTAAAGAGCCTCCACGTTTAGAATGTTTTCTATTGAACGAGCTAGCAACCTGGTGATGTATGAAGTTCAACAATGTGATTTCATGATCTTTTAACCAGTGCTCTGTAGCACAAAAAATATGAATAGAATTTGCATTAATGTAAATAAAATAAATAAATAAATATCCATCACGCCTTATCCCCGAAGGGGTGGCAGAGGCATATTATATGCCCACTTTTCACCGTGTGGATTCCTGTCCCACGTAATAGGTGGTGAGCCCATTGCCGTGTTGAAATAGACAGACGCAGGTTGTGGCTACCTGCTGTTGAATTTTTTTTTTAAGCCGCCTATAGACTTTCAACCAGGCTTAACGACTGCCATTTTACTGGCAGCCGGGACCAACGGCTTAACGTGCCTTCCGAAGCACGGAAACGCTCGCAAATGTAAATGCCACAAAGTGGTCACCCATCCGACGACCAGCCATAGTGAAAGTTGCGTACCTCAGTGATCGTTTACCGAACACTGAGACCGCGGGGCCACGAGCGCTTCAACGCAGCACGAGCTTTTCACCGTGTGTATTCCTTTCCCACGTGTGGTGAGCCCAATGCCGTGTTGAAATAGACAGACGCAGGTTGTGGCTACCTGCTGTTGAAATTTTTCAAGCCGCTCATAAGGCCTTCAACTTGACTTTAAAGAAAACGCTCGCAAATATAAACCTAATTGTTTATCTGTTGATCATGATGATGCCACTTGGTGAAACTTGCTACACAATCTTGAATAAAAATACTTGTATTGTTTCACATTATTTTCTTTTCATCCTGACTGGTTTCGCCTTACGGCATTTTCATTTTCATATTTTATGTTTTTATTTTATTGTTTACTTTTTTTATTGAAAACTATTAGGTATTTATTGTCGGGCGAGGTCACAGGAATATCGGTGTATTCAACATTTTGATAATTACTATGTACAGCTTACCTTTTTCCTCAGGGTAGGCTAATAAATTCAAACAGAAGCTATTTTTAGACACAAACGCACAGGTACCTTAATTTATACAATACCGAATGCCGGTTTCGGTTATTGTACATAAATCAGTTTTCCATTAGGTTTAAGATATTTTTCTTGGTACTTAAAAAACGTCGTGAGTAATCCGTTGCTTACGACGTGAAAGAAGAACAAAGAAACTTATTTTTCCATTTATATTATAAGGAAGTAGGATGTATTAACTACACAATTTTTATTGGTCATAGTAGACACTTTCGATTCCTTTTGCTGAAAATAAGGCCGTTATCTAAATTTTATAATACCTATAAACTAAATTTGTCTAATTGCGCTATGCGTGTTATAAACAAAGGCACTTACAATGAGACACAATTCTATATCTTATTTTACTTGCGTTGCTATAAATATAAACCTGCTGATAAGTTACTAATAAGTTTAAAACATTTTTTCTGCACATCTAAAGTGTATTTATTGTCTTTGCCACGATTATAGGTATTAAGGTAAAATATTATTATTTTCCATCTTTAAATTGTTCTCCCAATATCAGAGGTGGGATGACAGTAGCGCAATCTAGTAAAATGCACTTTAAATTAGATTGGCGCCACCTATTGTTTTTACAAACTACAAATTTAATAGAGAACTAATTTTATAAATTTACAAATAAATTTTAATTTATTTATTATTTTCAGTAATACCTGAAATTATCATTACAAACGATTAATAAAAAAAAACGTCTTAAACAGAGACCTCTATGCAGTTACGAGGAAACAAGCGAAACTGCATCTTCGTGATTTAGTACCTAACAGAACATAGAGATGGCAGATCGATAGATGCATTTAATTCCTTGTATGCACCCCAGCCCTGCCCTATTACTACTTAATTTTCATTCGCTGGCAAATTAAAAATATTCTTAATATATAAATTACCTATTAAAAATATATTTCAACAATTATTTTTGCAACTTTCATAAGTTCCAAAAATAATTACGAGACCGGTGAATCTAAAAATCAGTGCGGTGCGTGCCCCTAGTACCTACCTACTGCTTATTTTCATATTCTACGTTTGCCAAAAAAACTCACATACATAGGTACCTACATTACCTTGTATTTATAACTGTATTTTTCATATCTATAGATTAGATAATTTGTATTTCATTAATCACATAAAAGTTTAACATCAATAAATAGCACTCAATTTAAGTACTTTATTATACGTAATTTAATAAAATTTTGTGGTGTCTTTACTTTCTGGCAGTAACTCACTCATTGAATATTTAAATTCATAAATAAATTGTAGAAATTAGTACTTGAACGGCTACTATTCTTATCGCACTTCGCAACTGTGTGGTACCTATGATGATGATATGATGATGCTACGCATTAAAATGAATTGTAATTTGTCTAGATTTACTATAGCATTAACACGTTTCTGCCGTTCAAATACTATTTTCTATTATGTCGCATTAAACAATTTTTTTAATTAATACATTATTCATTGGATAATGACGTCTTTAAATCATTTTCACATGTGCCGTATCTGGTATTATATGGGGTAATATCAGTCGGACTCGGAATCCTAGACAGATTTTGCCATACGACACTCAGCGACAAAGTCTAGCAACTTTAGTCAGTGCAACGATGCAGACGTCCTTCCCGTAGAGCATAGAGTTTGTGCAATCAAAACTGCAACAGACGTTTAGATGCAGCATCTATAAACTAGATGACGTTTTAAATAATAATAAATTATTTTGTTAACTGGCATTTATCCTTTATACTAATCAAAGCTAAGTAATATCAAAGCTAAGTAATATTGTAGTTAATTAATAATATTAGTCAGCTTAATTAAACGCGATGGTGAAAATGCTGATGAAATATATAAAAGCCCCTGCCACCCCTTTTTTGATAAAGGCGTGAATGATAAGCACAATTAAAGAAATAACTAAGTACCCATGTGGGTAGGTGTTTACAAATTACTCGAGAATTTTAAATTTCTCAAGGTCTCATTAAATTAAATTAAAACAATAGCTAGGTACTGTGTGAAAAATACAATGAGTACTAGTTTTTAATGCCACATCTATTTCTCGGCGGTTACACTTTCCACCCTTTGTTTTGTGAATCACGCAGTAAATAAATGTAAACGTCTATTATTGTTGAAGCACATATTGAGTGATAGTCCTTAGAGCACGGTACAGGCATGTTATACCTTCTTGTTTAAGCTTTTTTTATTCTGGGGAAAGATATTTTTCTTTCTGAGGTAAATTGGATAGACAGCTTTTGAAATATAGAATTTAAGGTTTATAAATATCCTAATATTATTAACGCGAAAGTTTGTAAGTATGGATGGATGTTTGTTACTCGTACAAGAAAAACCTACTGAATGAATTTTGATGAAACTTTACAATAATATAATAATATTTACACATCAGAATAACACATAGGCTACTTTTTATCCCGGTAACAAGTTCCTGTGGAAAACGGGAAAACATCACCACGCGTGCGGAGTTAACTAGTAAAAATATATCAGTTGGTATTTATTGGTGTCAGGTATTGTTTTGATGTGATTAACGTGCAAGTTGAATGCCTTGGTGGCACAGTAGTAATGTATGCGACTGCTGCGCTGAGGTCCCGAGTTCAATTTCTAGGTCGGTAACAAATATTTGTGTGTATCCGCAACTGTTTTTTTCGGAGTTTGGGTGTTTCCTATGTATATTATGTATGTTTTTAAAAATATATAAGTATGTATATCAGTTGTTTAGATCCCATAGTACAAGCTTATAGCTTAGTTTGCGCTAGATGGCGCTGTGTAAAAAGTGTCGTGTTTTAAGTGGCCTGTTGACTAACAGTCAAAATCTTGGGTAAAAAAAGGAAATTTTGAACTAGTCCTGTTCCAACTTGTCTGAACAACGTGATAAAGAAAGGTCAAGCATTCTCCGGAAGGCGGAAATGAATAGCACAATGTATGTCATAGCGAAAATTGGGTAAAAAGAAAATTAAGTACATTATAACTTTTCAAAATATCTCTCTGAACAATTAAATTTCATTAAATTTTAACAATCAAATTACCGTTGTCTTCTAACATGATTGGGCCTGAGTTAATTACATACTCGTAAATGTCGAGTTCCAACGATATTAAGATACTTTGTTCGACTTCATTAGCAACTAAAACTTTTTTACTAAAATTTAAAATATAAATTATTTTAAATTATAGATACTTATCATATTTTGGTACAGATCCTACTAATATTATAAACGCGAAAGTTTGAAACAATAATAATAATAAACAATAATAATAATAACAATAATAATAACCGAAACATATAGATACCTGGGTATGTCACAGGCGTTAGGCATCTCTGAAGCTGGTATGAAACAAACGTTAAAAGAGCGCTTCTTCGGCCGCTTGAAAAAAGTTCTAAAAAGTATTTTATCAGGTGGTAATAAGGTGCGGGCGTTTAGTGGTTGGGTCATCCCAGTTTTGATGTACTCCTTTGGCATACTCAGGTGGACTCAGACAGAACTAGAAACCCTGGATAGGAAAGTCCGTACGCTATTAACTACATTTAGAATGCATCATCCGCGTTCGTCAGTGATGAGGTTGTACATACCACGGGAACGTGGGGGTCGTGGATTACTTAATGCCAAGACCCTTCATAACCGTGAGGTGTGCAACCTCAGAGAATACTTCTTTCACACTGAAGCGGATATGCATCGTGATGTGGTTGTAGCTGATAACGGACTTACCCCGCTTGCTCTGGGAGAACTGGAATAAACCTATGATACTAAGTCTCAATGATCGTAAGGATATATGGATGAGCAAAGAGTTACATGGTCGGTTTTATCGGAGCCTACATGGAGCTGATATAGATTTACCATCGTCTGTATCCTGGCTACGATTCGGTGATCTATTTGGAGAAACCGACGGTTTTGTCTTTGCTATTACTGATG
The DNA here is from genome assembly GCA_948477245.1 of Thumatha senex. Lineage (NCBI taxonomy): Eukaryota > Metazoa > Arthropoda > Insecta > Lepidoptera > Erebidae > Thumatha > Thumatha senex. The sequence continues at coordinate 10,712,151 of OX419725.1, read as the reverse complement.
AAGTTGTGATGACTAATAACTACCGAAGATATATCCTAAAGGACGTTACGGTTGACATATGTCGGGCGTGTCACCGTCCCGGAGAGTCCCTTAGGCATATAATTTCTGCTTGTTCTAGTCTCGCCAATAGTGAGTATTTGCATAGACACAACCAAGTAGCTAGGATTATCCATCAACAACTTGCTCTGAAGTATAATCTTGTTGAATCAGAGGTACCGTATTATAGATATGTGCCCGACCCAGTTCTCGAAAGTGACCATATCACATTGTACTGGGATCGATCTATTGTCACTGACAGGACTGTTGTTGCCAATAGGCCTGATATAGTGATAATAGATCGTTTAGAGCGCCTTGCAATAATAATTGATGTCACTATTCCACATGACAACAATCTCGTAAAGGCAGAAGTAGACAAACAAGCTAAGTATTTGGATTTGGCCCACGAGATTGTGGACATGTGGAGTATTGACTCAGCTATTATTGTTCCTATAGTAATCTCTGTGCACGGACTAATAGCCAAAAGCCTCGACCAACACCTTAAGAGGCTCGCGTTAGGCAGCTGGGTCAAGGGCTAGATGCAGAAGGCGGTTCTTCTTAATACTGCACGTATTGTGAGGAGGTTCCTCTCTCTGAAGCCCTAACCACCGGTGACTTGGTCCCTGTACCCGATGCCGGTGGTATACTATGTTTTATATTTTTAAATGCACTTTTTGGATATGTATATTTAAAAATATAATGAATATGTAATATATTGAAATAAAGGGAATAATAATAATAAAAGTTTAGTGTCGCAAAAATAAGGTATACAGTTCTGGTCTTAGAACTAAGGCACATTTTTGAGTTTTCAGAATGGATGTTTGTTACTCTTTCACGCAAATTCTACTGAATGGACTTTGATGAAACTTTACAATAATATAGCTTACACATCAGAATAACACAAAGGCTACTTTTTATCCCGGGATCAAGTTCCTGTGGGAAACGGGAAAACTTCACCACGTGTGCGAAGCCGCAGGCGTCAACTAGATAGTAATAAAGCTGATTTTAAAATAGAGTTCTTAAATACATAATATACGTCCAAAGGCTACGGTGACCACTTTCCATCAGGTGGGCCGTATGCTTGTCTGGTACCTCAGAGGTATAAAAAATATATGGTATGATTGGAAAATCACATAGAAACAATCTTATACTTTCCTTATTGAAGAGAAGACAGTCATCAAGCCACTAGCAGAAGTACACACACAGAGAAATCACCAAAATAAGGCACTTATTTTTCAAGTAATACTTCTTTTGGCGCGTTAGAGAAAAACTATTTGAGTAAACTATTACAATGCACGAAAAGCCGACATCATGAAGTTAGCTGGGTGTTTCCATTACAACTTATAAACACCCTGAAGTTAGCTGATAAGTGTCCATTGCAACTTATAACTACATTAAAAGTAGTTTTTATTTTTTTGATGTTTTTTATTATACTAATTTATCATTACTGTAACAAATAAAAAGTTGTGGTATATGTGATGAAATCTTATTAGACTAAAGCAGTATAACGTCTAACGCGTGTCACAAACACTTTTTTTTAGTCATGGGTGTTAACTGTAAATAGCCTTAGGCCGTATTATGGAACATTTCTCAAGACGCAAGAAACGCTTGGGCGTAGTGTATGAGCCGAAAACTAATATTAAGCGTGACTGACTCAAAAATTTAACGTGAGTATGTGAAATGCACACTATGCTCGTTATTTGCTCTGGGTTTTGTAATTAAACACTACTTTTAGCATGAGTCTTTTCAGTACGGACAGCAACGAAACAAACGTCACTATTATAAATAAGTATACACACTAATATGAACAAGCATACAAATTCTCAAAATTGTTTTTAAGTAAAACTTCTTTTTCGAAGTTGAGAGAAATAGTATAGCTGTAAAAAAAATTGTCACGTCTTTCGGTTACGCGCCGTGTTGTTTTGAAGTGAAATTTCTTTATCCTTATAAGTGAAACTTCTTTATCGCCGTATGAGAGAAATTTTATACATACATACATATTGTCACGCCTTTATCCCCGAAGGGGTAGACAGAGGCATACTATATGCCCACATTTCACCGTTTGCATTTTTGTCCCACGAAACGGGTGATGAGCCCATTGCCGTGTTGTAATTTTATAGCTGTAAAAAATGTCGTAAAGAAGTTTCACTTCTTACCTGTGTACTCTGGCACACACAGAAATTATTTTGTAACTGCTGCCTCGGTATACGTGCTCAAAACTCGACACTCCATTGAAATTTAAAGAATGTCAGCCAGGGATACACCATGAAGGCAGTTATAAAAAAATATAAAGAAACTATTGTGAGACATGTTTTTAACCCATGCATCTTCTGGCTAAAATGTAAATGCTTGTGGTATGATATTTAAATATACAAATATTATACCTTTACTTAATATACATAAATATGATATGTGTGTAAAATTAAATATACATGGATGTTACCTACCCAAACGCGACGAGATAATCGAGACGTTGCAGGGGTCAATTAAAAATTTACACATTTTTGGGGATATTATATTTTATAATTTAAGGCCCTTATATTTTGCCCTTTCATTACAGTTTGCAAAACCCAATTTGCATTTTATAACCTCGCCTAAGTGATTCCAATTATTATTCATAACAAATTGACGCCCCCGGTTCTGCCCGAGTGGTGAAAATTTCCCGTTCTCGTTTCCCTTAGGAAATTATTCCCGGGACATAACGTAGCCGTTGTGTTAGTCTGATATGGCACTGGTCGTACTCTTGAAATGACGATTAAAATATGATGGATAATTTCAACATGATTCGATACGGTTCGGATAGTTCAGTGGATAGAACATTGCCCTGGTTAGGCAAAGGTCACGGGTTCAATCCCCGTCTCGAATCGAATTGTCTTTTTCCACCTTATTAATTTTTTTTAAGAAATTTAGCATAATAATTGCTTTAAAAATTTATCCGTAATAAATTCTTATACTTTTAAGATCTGCAAATATTGTAATGGAGTTTGGGTGTGGTCTTTATACAGTATGTTTAAAAGTTGATTACTTGAAAATGTGTAATCTGGTATAGATCTTCCAGATGCTTTAGAAAACAGCACCTGTTTGTCTTAAATAATGAACAAAGTAGGTAGATGATATTCTTGCCAGTCCATTTTCTTATGTATTATTCAAACCTTGTTTTAAAGTTACCCAATTCGTGTTCAGGACAAACCTTATTTATTTATTAATACAGTAATATGCTTTGCTTAGAGCTTTATCTCTTTAAAGACACAAGAGGACGCTCTTGTGCTTTTTCCGCTAACCTATCTACTTGGTCAAAGATACCTTTAACGTACTTTAACAGTGAATATGAATGTTAAAAAAAGTGTGTGTACTGACCACAGTACACACACTTTTTTCCATTCCATTCATCCCCATATTATGTTTAGAGGACGCATGTCACGGTATGGGGCCAAGCGTGCTGGCTGGTCGCAGCGATAGCCATTAGGCAAATAAATAATTATTGTTTTTAAATTAAGAATGGAAAATAAAAGAGGATAGGCTGATGTTAAAAATATCCATCACGCCTTATCCCCGAAGGGGTGGCAGAGGCATATTGTATGCCCACTTTTCACCGAATGGATTCCTGTCCCACGTAATAGGTGGTGAGCCCATTGCCGTGTTGAAATAGACAGACGCAGGTTGTGGCTACCTGCTGTTGAATTTTTTCAAGCCGCCCATAAGGCCTTCAACCAGGTTTAACGACTGCCATTTTACTGGCAACCGGGACCAACGGCTTAACGTGAAACGCTGGTAAATGGAAATGCCACAAAGTGGTCACCCATCGGAGGACCAGCCATAGTGAAAGTTGCGTAACTCAGTGATCGTTTACATAACACTGAGACCGCGGGGCCACGAGCGCTTCTCTAGGCTGATGTCACTTCGGAAAATTGGATGGCTGAGCTCCGTGGCGACGACTTCGCTGCCGATTGCCATCAGTGAAAATCCGGGTTAGATACTGCATTGAATGTGCAGTCGCGTTTGTGAACCGTATAATAAAGTTCCATGTAACATAATATCTCGCGATAAACCCAAATAAACACTTTCGTTCAGTTCAGTGCTATTTGTTTATATTTAAAATACCAGTGTATCCCACGTCCCTAGCTCAGGAGTGGGCGTGGACTAGCAGTGTTTCCAGTACCGGACAGTTGCAAGCCCACACCTCGTACTCCTGTTACTGTTGACTCCGGAAGGGCGTCACAGTACTTATGTCGGTAACCGCGTTAGAAGTTATACTGCTTTAGTCTAATAAGATTTCATCACTTATACCACAACTCTTTGTTTGTAACAGGAATGATAAATAAGTAAGAAAAATAAACCTGAAAAGAATGAAAACTACTTTGAATGTAGTCATAAGTTGTCATGGAAACACTTATCAGCTAACTTCAGGGTGCTTATAAGTTGTCATGGAAACACTTATCAGCTAACTTCATGGTGTCTGTTTTTCGTGACGGTCTGCGTGCATGTCGGTTTTTAGATCGGTCTGCGCGCGCATCGTAAAAATGTACTCTCATCATTTTTCCCTAACGCGCCAAAAGCAGTATAACTTTCAAAAGCATAATCTAATTATATATATTATAAAATTTAATTATATATAACATGTACCCACAGAGGACTTTCATCTGAATTTATCACCGGGACGTTGCCTTTATAAATTTGAGTCAACCATTATGTTTACGGTACGTGACTATGTAGGGGAAGACGATGAGTCTCTGCATTCTTAATATAATAATGTAAGAATTTAATGAAAGAGGAGGTTTTAAACCAACAATTTTTACTAATATTCTGGTTGCAAAATAAATGTACTACGTTGCCGAATATTTTAATGACGTTTAGATATAGTTATGTGGTGTGACAAGTGACGTTACAACGCGTTCGAAATCCTTCAAGGAGAAGATAGGAGAGGATATCCTGACACTCGATAGAGAACGGCGGAACTCTGTCAGCTTAGTGAGTAGTCTAGCTTTGAAAAAGTCTATGAGACCCCTATAAGAGTAGTCTAGCTTTGAAAAAGTCTATGAGACCCCTATAAGAGTAGGATAGCTTTGAAAAAGTCTATGAGACCCCTATAAGATTGCTTGTAAATAGTATGTTAATATTAGTATTGCGCTGCGAAGTATGTATTCATCACGTATTACTAAAGTTCGGAAATAGCTTAGGTTTATCTTAATAATTTTATAAAAGTGAAAGTTTGTATGGATGTTTGTTACTCTTTCACGTAAAAACGAAACTTTACAAAAATGTACCTTATACACCAGAATAACACATAGGCTACTTTTTAAGTCCCTGTGGGAAACGGAAACGGGAAAACTTCTCTACGCGGGCAAAGCCGCGGGCGTCAATTAGTTATTAAATAGTAACTTATTTATCCTCCTTGAACACGGTTCTTTAGAGCTGTCTTTTATTGACTGGGACAAGGCGCTGAAGCGTAGAACGCGCGTAGAATTTATATTTACGGCATTGCTTAGAACGACTGCTGCCTAACGTTCTAAAGCTGTAATGGCTTCTACGCCTTAGCCTTCTTTTTCGTGGGGCCCCAGTAGGCCAGTAGGTACACAGTGTTTTGTCACCTACTCAAGAAGAAAAGTCAGTATTTAATTTTTAAAAAAGTAGTTTTCATTTTCAATGCCAGAAATAACGGTTGTGACGCAGTCTTTGAATTTGTTTATTTATGCATTTACTTTTTTGTTTGGATTATAAGTCACGCCTTTTTCACCGAAGAGGTGGTAGAGGTATGCCACCACCGTATAGTATGATGTACCCCCCATTTCACCGTATGTTCCACGTTAATGTTAAAACTGCTTAATAGATTTTGATACGTGAGTCATTTATAGAAGCTAAATTATAGACTTTGTGACGTTACCTTATATTCAATGTGGCTCTATATTTAGAATAAATGAAATAATATTTTAAAATGTATTTGTATTTGGTATCAAATGAAAGGGTTTGTATATCAAATTACAAAAATAAATGTTTTCTTTTTTGTATTTTACTCACTAATAAGCACATTCTCCGTCTTATTTTTAAACCCTATCTGGATTTAGCTATAGTTAGCCTTAATACCCAACACCGTAAGGGTGCCTGCGTTGATTGGTCCGTCAGTCAGCAGTGTTACCCCAGGCAAGGCCTCTTGGGCCCCCAAGTTCAAGTGTAAAATCGAATGACGAATTACCATTGTCCGATAAAACTTTAATGAAAATACCCTTCAGGATTTTGGTAGCGCTCATTACACCCTAATAAGAACATCACAAAGTGTATATTTAAAACTCAAACCGATTTATGACCAGTATTTAGATAGTGAAAACTTCTTTTTCAAACTATATTTGTCAGTCAAAAGTTTATAAATAATAAGTACAAAGATTAAGTGGCAACAAGTTTCACAAAGTAATAGACATGAGATATTTGCAAAGTCCTTTTACCATTTGTTATTTATTTACTATTAGACGGCCTAATCTGTCGTACGTGGCATTTAATGTTTACTAATCGATACCTTCAGTACAAATAATAGAACAGAACTTTTTATGTAAACAACTCACGCACTTGCAATGGACGCTACTCCATGCTGATCCAAACAAGTTAACAATATAATATATACAGATATATATATGTTACAATATTTTAAAAAAGGCTGTAATTTAAGTCGCTCTAACCATCAGAACACTTAGATTTTTAAAAATCTCAACGGATTTCAATAGTTTCATTTCAGTAATAGATAGACTGTGTCAAGAGGAAAGTTTATTTAATATGAATAATCAATGTTAGCATTTACATAGCACCCATGGAAAGACGTTTAGAGTATTCTTTTCCTATACAAGAATAAGAAAAGAATACTGAAGCTCTATGAAGACGGAGACGTGCCTTTCCTTTGTGACTTGTCATGTAGACTTGCTTTTTAATCGATTTTCTATAAATAAATTATACATATTAACTAAAATTATTAGCTATTTTTCTGTTTAATTTTGGTGTTATTTTCATCCACACCTTAACTTTAAACCACGAAAGAGAGTTTGGGCGCGAACTTGAGGAATGGTGGTGTCTTGACGAAAACTTTCAATAAAAACTAGGAATCATATAGACAATTCTTGTTTATGTAAATATGTGGATTCCACATAAAAAAAAAACTTTGACAGTAGAGATATAATTATTTTCGTTACTTTGACTTATGCTAACTCGAATAAAATCTAGAAGACGAAGAATTAGACTTAAAATATTAAAGACTTACAAGTAATATTTATACAAAAATCAGATTTGTCTTACTAACTAAACCATAAAAAGATATTTGCTTTAGAGGATCGGTCATAGGGAATAGCTACCTAATTGTTACGTCCGTGTTGGTTACAACTGAAAAACAATTATACAATATTTTTTATTAGGTATAAGTAATTTCTACTACCATAACTTCTATCTACATTGGAATCTTTGGGTATTTTTCCATTTCCCTTCTATCCACTAAGATTCCCTGGGGATTAATTTGGGTTTATTTTCCACACCGGTCTCCAAGCAAACCTATACTAATGTAAAATACTAATGAACAGCGTACGTAAATACTTTCTTTTTGACTTTTCCCGAACTAAAACCCTGTTACAGTTAAACAGGTCACATTAAAGGCAATAAAGCTAAAGTACCTAATATGATAAATAATTTAAATCATGTAAAACGGGTGTGGAAATAACTTCATTACTCACGTTAATGTGTAAATCGGAGCCGGCATTACATTTGACTTTAGGTTATAGACGTACCTATATAGACGTTTTGTTTTGATGAGTTGATCGTCAAACATAAATTATGAAGATCAGGATGGAAATCCGCCACTCTATAGACGTTTGCAACACCAGAGGTGCAGCACTCGCGCTGCCGACGAAGAAAAGTGAAACAGAATATTATGCGCTACAAATCTGGGGCAAGAAACTTGCCACTTTAGATAGTGTTCAGTTTTTTTTTACTTAGGGGATTTTCATGGCAATCCTTTACAATGCATTGATACAGTTAATGTACATCCACTCCATTGTAACCCAACCATGGCTTACTGCAATATACAATAATTTTACATAACTATTTGTACAGGATTTTAGTAATAAATAAACACCAAAACAGCTTTAAAATCAGTGTCTCAATACTCCACGTGTCAAAAATAGACTAAGCAACAACTGAACAACATACAACTAAATATCTGACATTGGAATCTGTCTTATATAATACATATCTAGTTAATGAAAGAAACTTAGTGAAGTAATGTTATTAGAACAAAAAAATAGTGAAATTTTGGAACATTTTATTGAAATTGAAATAATAGAGTGATAATTATTTAGACTGGAAATGTTATGAATAACTTATTTATTTAAAAAAAAATGTTTTGTATAAGATGTGAAGTGCAAATTGTGAATAATTAAAAATGTTAAGCCGTTGGAAAAGCAAAGATAAATCGGAGAAGACTTCTAAGTCTTCCGGATCAAGTGGCAAGAAGAAACGAAAGGGCCGGGAAAATGGTAAGCAACTGTTTATATTATCGGATTTATTAAACCATGTTCTTGATAACCTAAAATTGATTATCTCTTGCGAACGGCGCCTACTTGGCTTTTCCCCGCCGAGGTTTCAGCATTTGACGATGCTTTAAAGTCTATTGTTGAGGATGTACTAAATGTCGCCATGGATGAGCCCCAATGGATACAGGCGACGCTCCCTATTAGGTGTGGTGGTATAGGAGTACGGCGTGCCAATGATGTGGGTGTGCCGGCTTTCTTGGCGTCGGCGCATGGGGTGTCGCACCTTGTCACTTTAATTCTTGGTACCAATGGTGACGAGGCGAGCGTGCCCTATGCAGCTGATGCCAAGTCTGTTTGGGCGGTCCGCAGTTTGGGGGCGGCGTGTCCTGCCCTTCCGGGTGTTCAGCGTGTGTGGGACCACGTACTTGTCGAGCAGGTTAAGGCGCAATTGTTGGAGGGCGCATCGGGAGCGGAATTGGCTAGACTTCGGGCCGTGACGCAGGCTGAGTCGGGAGCATGGTTGCACGCTCTGCCTTCGCCTCACCTGGGCACGTTGCTTGACGATGTATCTTTGCGGGTGGCCGTTGCGCTCCGCCTGGGCTGCAGAGTGTGTGAATCACATAGGTGCACCTGTGGCTCCACGGTGGCAGCCGATGGCCATCACGCATTAGGCTGTCGTAGATGCGCAGGTAGGTTCCCGCGGCACCATGCTCTCAACGACATAATCCGAAGGGCCTTAGTTTCTGCGGACGTCCCGTGCTTGCTTGAGCCGCCTGGTCTGAGCAGGACTGATGGCAGGAGACCGGATGGTATGACTTTGGTGCCGTGGAGGGGCGGCAAATGTCTTGTCTGGGATGCCACGTGCGTGAGCACGGTTGCTCCCAGCCACCTCAGTCGTACGGTCCGTTTTCCGGCCGCTGCGGCCGAGGACGCCGCTTCTGGGAAGCGACTCAAGTACGAGCCGTTGCTGAGTCGGTATCTCTTTGTACCTTTCGCGGTGGAGACGATGGGCTGTTGGAGTCTGGAGGCCAAGCAATTTGTGGATGAGTTAGGGCGTAGACTGAGAGAGAAGTCGGGAGATCCCCGCGCCGGATCGTGGTTGGTGCAACGGCTGGCCATTGCCATCCAAAGAGGTAATGCGACCAGTGTGATGGGCACTTTTGCACCAGGCACGGTTGGGCTCTTCGAATAAAAATTGACAGAGGTATGAATAATACTGTTTTTGTGATTATATGTTTAATAAAATTGATTAACTTTTTAGTCAACGGAAAACAACATTATATATCACAAATTTCGAGTATGAAGTGAGGGTTATTAATATCTAAGTGTTATTTTTAAATGGGGGACGTTTTAATAAAATTATACTAATGCGATGCCTGTTGCATATCTATACTATTATTATAAAGCTGAAGAGTTTGTTCGTTTGTTTGGTTGAACGCGCTAATCTCAGGAACTACTGGTCAGATTTGAAATAATCTTTTGTTATTTGTTACTCACTCAAAGGATCGCCCGTAGTTCCGCCAGCGTGGTGAAGATTATGTACCTGGGCCCTAATTCTCGATTGTAAGACTTGAATTAAACGTAAATATACTGGTCAACCTTTTTTTGTCTTGTGTTTTGACGTTTTTAAATATGAATCAAATGACATGTTATCAGCAAATTTCCTGTCATATCGCTTTCAAGTTCCAACAGAGGGCCAATTTTCGATCGTACATCGAGAATTGGGCCTCTGTACTCGTTTCCTACGGCCTGTGTGGTAATCTAGAGTATCAGCTATTTTCACGCCATATTTTATTCAAATTGGTCCCCAATTGCTGGAGCGAGTAGAAGTAACAAACATGCACACTCAAAAACTTTCACTGAAAATAGTACATGACTTAAGGTGGTTTCCAGTATTTCTAGTCGTAAAAAATCGTAGTCCACTGAAGACTGTCAAACACTTTAAGCTGAGATAAGGCTAAGTTTATGCGGAATCTTATAACGTTGTTACTGCTGTAAAATGTTAAAATATATTTTGGTTTGGTTTGTTTCAATATGATATTTGTTTTTTTATCACTGTGCATGTGTTGTTTTGTTCTGTGCGAAATTAACAAAGGTAGAAACTTTGGTGCTTCGTTTTTTTACACGGTTCCGCAAGCGAATGTAATGTATTACGCTGTTACTATGTATGTATGTATGTATGTAGTTTTATTTGTCTTCTCTTCTAGCCTAACGGCTGCACGTATTTAATGACCAGTCTTCAATAAATTCATCTTCCGAATGTCATAGCGTAAATTTAATGTTAATAAAAACTATACGGTGAATCGGCGCTAACAAGAATGTTGTCTAAAAATATTTTCCCACAAACTTGTCGAGCTGGGCGTCAAAATGATGAGAATTAAAAAGTATTTTATAAATAATTGGAAATGAGAAATCTATGCAGACCTTTCAGTTTTTGAGTTATCTGCTTACGTGATCTTCATGTGTAAGTCTCGGTCTACGTTAACTGCTTGTAGTTTCTACTTCGCACAATAAATCTGTGCCTCCTGTGAAAGGTGATATAAGTCGAGACCCTTTTGAGTATTTTTTCATACTTTAGGCATCAGAAAAAATATGTTTTTTTGTCTAACTAATGTTTTTCTATCTACTATTGTTTCGGAAATAATTTTGTGCTAGGTGATATAACTATAAGGATTTTTGCATAATCGTTAATTTTGATATATTTCAAGTTATAACCAGTTTGATTGATTATTTGCACCCAGTTTTGTCGTGATTCATCGGTTTGATAAATGCGGAGATAGTTATATTCTCATTTTTTTTTCAGTATTATTATCGTGGATATTAATATAATTAGAGATAAATATATTATTGCGAGTACTTTAGTTATTACTTCCTCTGAATGCTTCTTAACAGGTTAAAATAGACGTCCTGCAGAGATGGAGTAAGTATAGATTATTACATGAAACACCAAATCGAGGAATGGAGCGAATTTTGACGCTTACAACTTTAATACCAACCAGAGGACATCCCGCGGTTTTATCTACGAAATAAGGGGGTAAAATTTAAATTTAAACTAAGTTACTCCTTATAACATCAACTATGTAGCATAAAAGTCCTGTTAAAATTGGCCCAGCCGTTTTAGAGATTATTAGCAAAAATTGACAGCTAGGAAAAGAAAAAAAAGAAAAATTCTTTTTTTGTGATTGCTTCGGTTGCGCAGTGTATGTTTGCAACTGTACGGACTGAACTAACGGTGTATGCGACTGCCGCACTAAGGTCCCGGGTTCGATTCCCGGGTCGGAACTAATATTTGTGTGATCTACAAATGTTGGTTTCGGAGTTTCGATGTTTGTGTGTGAAATATTTAAGTATGTATGTATATCCGTTGTCTAGATCCCATAGTACAAGCTTATAGCTAGACGGCGCGTCGTTAAAAGTTTCCCTCCATAGTTATTCATTTTATGGAAGTAGGTTCTATTTACTTTCATATGTGTTAAGTAAAAAATTCTAAATTTGGAACTAAGTAGGTACATACAGATACTTAGATTTAATTAATATGTATAGATAACGTAAAAAATCAATTTAATCACCTGTTATATTAGCGTCGAGCACTCAATATCTTTCAACGATAGATAACAACAGATAAACCCTTCATTACCCTCAGAAAATTGAAAGCTATTGTTTATTTATCAAGCTAATGGATTTCTGTCTTTAAGCAACTGCCAATCATCTTTAGAAATACCCTTCTTGTCGGCATTAGTGTCTAAAAGCATTGTATCTCAGTCAATGTAATTATTATTAAATATCTTCGTGATTTTAGAAGCTTTAATATAAGTTTTATATTTTGTCCTATAGTTTTAGAAAAACTTATCTACAGCTAGTAAATCTATACTCTAAATACTAATAGTTTGTTTATTTGGTTCAGACGCTAATCTGAGGAACTATTGGTTCAAATTTAAAAACACACAACACTTTTTGCATTAAGTGGCTATTGCAATAGCCGCAACGTCGAGACGTAAAGCAAAAATGTAAGTTTAAGTTATGCGAAATAAATCCGAAGAATTTTGAAAGAATTTTTGAAAAAAATCAAACATTGTTGGATCACACAAATATATTCTGACCCGGGTATAGAACCCTGATATAACCTTGTTTGTCATTTATAGTATGTTAAAATGACACTGACTATAGATCTATACAGACAAAAAAATGTAACTTCAAATTAACAGCTTTCCTGGGGCTATCCTCCCGAAGGGCTTACCCGGGACTCCTGGCCATAGACAAATGGAAGTTAACCGTGTGGTTTTAGTCGGTAAGAGTCGGGCATAGCATCCACGAGGATTTCCACACGATAATAAAAAAATAACAGCTTTTCAGTATCTATTTAGTATTTGCATATGCATATGAAAGGTTTAACTATTTTAATGCATTTGCATATGAAAGTATATACGGTGCTTACTTACGGTAAAAATCTATAATTGAAATTGTCTGTGTGTCTATTTGTTGAGGCTAATGTCTGGAATGGATGTTAATGGGAAGAAGGTTACTTAGAGTACGTTTTATCCTCGTCTATCCAAATAAGAGGCTATGGATGAATACCGCGGGCCGTCCATTGTATTAATAAAATTATGTCCTACCAACAAAATCGATCAATCACGAGTCAAATTCGTACGCCACAAGTTCTGTAAAAAATAAGTAGAGTGAGGTTAGTGCCACTTAAGACCTCCAAGTTGTATGAGCGCCTATACAACATAAAGAAGGCCTTCAACTGGGCTTAACGACGGCCATGTTACTTACTGGCAACTGAGACCAATAGCTTAACGTGTCTTCCGAAGCACGGAAATGTAAATATCTATTTTAAAAGGATTATACTTATAAGCTCAGGTATTTATTAAGTATTATGTAACTTTTGGGCAATCAAGAGATCTTTTTATCAAGTGGATCAAAAGTATTGTATTCGTTATAGGTACACTACACTGAGTTTGCCCGGTAGGTACTTGGAGAGTAAATATTTTAGACTAATTAGTAATACCAACTAGTAGGATTTTTAAACCGATTATAACGTTGCTAATGCTATTCATAATAATTTTCTTTTATAATACTACAGTTTCTAGTTGACGCGATAGTTGGTACTGACCTTTCTAACACTGAAAATGTCTATGTGGTTCAGATTAACACTTTGTGGTTCAAGTAGCTCAGCTGGTCAAATCGGAACCCCTGTAAAGCAAAGGCAAAAGTCACGCCGCGTGCCGTTACGAAAAGAGGTTGTCTTTTTTTGTAAATTAATATGAAAATTATAGAGTACCAATCGCTCAAAAAACTCGTCCAATTATTTAGTTTTCGATCATCTTTTTATAATGGTTTAGATTCGTATTATCTGGACGTTATTAACGCCAGGTGCTACCCTCGCGTCTAGCGGATAGGTACCTACTGTGAAAACGTTCGTTTTTGAAAATATTATTTTAGAGCATCCGAAACTAACTGCTCTACTAGCTATTTATTGTCTTTGCCTAAGATTTTTTTTAGTAACTAAACTAAAATTTTATATTCAATTCTATTAATTTCACTAAACTTTATTATTGTAGAATTAAATAATCTTTAAATTATGTTTATACTGTCGATTGATATCTCTTGGTGGAACTTGCTACACAGTTTGAATTATAGCACTTGTACGATTCCACATTTCATACAATAATGTGGAATAGAACAAGTGTTATCATTCAAAGTTTGTTAATTCTCCTCTTTTATATCGTTCTCAATTATTAAAACGAGAAAATTCTGTTTCAGATGACGACTGGCACGGAGATGGATCCAGAATGGATGGTGAGTGGATAAACAGTTATAATATTTTCTAGTTTAGTAAGTCTTATAATTTTTTTAATTGACCTTATGTTTCAATTATGCTTATTCGCGTAGATAATGATGTAATAGAGTTTAACTATCTTCTCGCTGTATCCCTGATGAGGTAGTCATGTAACAGAGTTTAGGGATATCTTAACTTTAAGATGAACGACAATAGTCACAAATTGGACAAACAAAAAGAAATTAACGCTACCGAGCTTAACGGTCAGATAACGTCAAGCCCTAGTCCTATCAATTTGTTGGATTACAATGAAAAATTTTTGTTTTTTGTTGCTTGTTTGGCTCTTGCTCAAAGTAAGATTCAAATTACGACCTAAATGTCATTTTTGCTAAAAAGACATTCATAACAAATGTCAACGTCATAATTTTTTTGATACTCTGACAGTGACATTGACAAATTGTAACAGAAAATGGACGCCATTTAATGAGCTACCATAAAAACTGTACCATTTTGTAAAAGTAAATTAGAAAGTATTTACCTACTTCGGGTACAAATTTTTTGTCATGCTGAAAAATGTGGCTTAGTTTATGAACTCACAAAGCTCCGAGTGTTTGTTCCGACTAATCTCTGAAATGGCTGGACCGATACGCCCGTCACTCTACGATCGTGAAGGGCGCGTTACTTGTTTTTTATTAAAGAGCTCTTTGTCCTATTTAACTTAAAAACTTTCTAGTGTAATAAACTCGTAAAAAATCTTTTTCATATACTGACTTTTATTGTTTTTGTGGATAATGGATGTTTAAGAGTTAATAATAACGGAATTAGGGCAGGTCGAGGAATATATAATTTTTTTTCGAGCCTGAGCAAATAAATACGAACAACAGAGAAACATATTTTTCCGTGAGCCGCCGTACATACACTCGTTTCTCGCGAGAATAAGATATTTCCGAAAAATGTCACCTATGGCATCAAATATTTCTTATCTTTGCTAGCGGTACGTCCACTATTCGGATCCCACATTTATTTTACTTTTACTTTAAATAACAGAATCGTTGAAAGTATTAATTTTAATTCGTTACCTCAAATTATTGTGTACCATAAAACAAAGCTTTTATATATGGGTTGTCTATCCACGAAAAACTTGAGAAATAATGATTGGATGATTGAAGATTTTTTTAAAATATATTTTAAAGAGAAAAGTAAGAAAGAGGAGAATTTATTTTAGGCGACAAAAGTATAATACATAGTTAGTTAATATAAATTAGTACCTATATGACATTTTTTTCATGCAAATGAAAAAATATCAGGGTCGCCGACCCCTATACGACTACCTATACCATAATTATAATAATACTAGATGACGCACGCGGCTTCGCACGCGTTTTGAAGCTTTTTCGTTCCCGTTTCGCTCAGGAACTTGTTCCCGGGATAAAAGTAGTGAGGTTTCCTCTCTTTCGATTTCGCAAGGCGAGATATAATTTCTAGTAAGTCGCTGAATTTTATCCGATATGGATTTTTCGTCATATTTTGGACAATTTACACAACCTATTTATAAATCATAGCCTTTGTCTTTATCTAGTGCATAATATTTACAATTATTAAGTTTGATTAACATACATGTATTTGTATATGAGAATTACAATCATCTTCATACATATACATAATTCATACATCTATTAAGATCCATCCCTATAAAAATTTCACACTCGTGATATTAGTCGACTTATAATACACCGAAGAGTATGTTACACTACGCGTCTACACGGATTATTTACAATCCGAAACGGCTGAGTTCGATATTAAAACGGATATTTGCGTATGAATTAGAAACCCCACCCTTGGGTAGGATATCCCACTTTTAATCATCGAAGGGTTGTCAAAAGGTCTATCTTTTGTCCAACGGAATAGTATGCCACATACATACATACATACATATTGTCATGTCTTTATCCCCGAAGGGGTAGGCAGAGGCATATTAAACGCCCACATTTCACCGTATGTTTTTATGTCCCACGTAACAGGTGGTGACAGGCGCAGGCTGTGGTGACCAATAATAATAATAATATGCCAATTGGGAAGAAAACGGATTTTTTTTATGTAGAGGGCGCTGTGTTTTTGATACACACAAAACATTGTTTCATAGCAAAACCTATAGTCTGCTAGGTATTGCGTTTTGTTATTGCTCTTAGTTTCTTTTTTGTGGTGGAATAAAGCTTTACAACATTTATTCTACCTGGCGAATTGATGAATTAAATCAGGAATTAAAAAAAGAAAAAGAGTCACATTGAAAAGCTACACATCGACCCATTCTTCAATAAATAATTATAAACGCGTATTTAGAATGAAATTGTGTGAAGATTGACAGTTGCTTTGTAACAAACATTTGGCACCCTCTATAATGAACTATTTAGAAGCCCGTAATAATTTGGGCGTATAATATGCCTCTGCCACCCCTTTAGGAATAAGGCGTGATTGATAAACTATTGATTATCAAAAGTTGTTATAATTTGATTCTGAGGTCCTCACTTTGAGGCAATTGGGCATTTTCGCTTTTCTTAGTCGTCAGCCAACATACCTGATAGTGTATAGTAAAATGATCATGTCATGGTTTAAGAAGTTCTAAGAAATCAGCCCCCTACTACACCACTTATAGTATTACAGTAGTTATAGTGGTACACATATTTTATTTTTAGCTTCAACTCATTTGAATATCAACAATGGCATCTACAAGCTTGTACTGTTATCAGTACAGGATAAAGATTATCGGAGTCAACTAAAACAACTTTAATGATTCCAACATAATACCTTTCTTTTACAATGCAACAGCCTTAATATATTAAAACTTGAAATGAATAATATATTAAAAATACTTGGTATTTTTAAGTACTTTTTAAGGATTAAAAAATACTTAAAAGTTTCATAAAAAGAACTGAAATTCCTTAAAAAGTACTTAAAAGTACCAAGTTTTCATTCTTCAAAATGGTAAAAAAGAATGTGCTTGAAATCCAATCCTCCTCCGCTGAATTTCGTTGCGAGCGGTCGTGTGTTTGTGTCTCCCGTAATCAATAAATTCAAACTAGTGTAAAATCTATACTGTAGTTGTTTAAAGTTGTCACAATAGTGTATTAGTACGTATTTGGCAAACAATAACAGTGAATAAAACTTAACATCGTGCAATTAGAACTTGAAACCTTTGTGTTGTTGTTAATGAACTGCCATAATCCAGCGCATTGCTTTTGTTCACTTACCCACTGAACTTTGTCAAAAAGCAAAAAAAAATATAAATAACTTGGCCACAGTATTAATCCAACTTGCTTGGTTCGTTTGAAACAGCAGTCGGCTGATGCTTCGAGGTACCCGAGTTCTAACCCCAAGATATGTAGAATCTCTTTTTGAAATTTAATTTAACAAGAGACTGTATTATTGAGTCGGAATAGGCAAAATACAACAAATAACTTAGTCGAAAATGCCCTGTGTAAAGCGTACTCCACCCGCTCCGTCCACTCCAAATCCGGAACAGCCACTGACTGTATTTTCAACACCGGATACGATCATTAAATCAGTGGTTGAATTGCCAAATGCAAGAAATAAGCGCCTACGTTGCGAATTTTCAACAGATAAAGAGTGGACCATAGCTTTCGAGAAGCGCATTTTGGATCTCGTAAATACATGGAAAAGTGATCAGGATGTTGTTTTGCGAAAGATTACGACTGATATTGCCGAGGTAAGAAAACAGAACATTGAGATACGTAAGTCTAACAATGAAATTGAAAAATCAATTGAGTTCATTAATAACGCCTACGAAAACCTGAAAAAGTTAATAGAAAAGTTGGAACAAGAGAGAAGAGATCAGCGAAATTATATAGTGGAGCTTGAGAAGAAGATTGACGACCTACAGCACTACTCGCGCTCGTCGGCTATTGAAATTCGTAATGTCCCACAGAGTGAAAAAGAGTCAACTGGGGAACTTACATCGACAGTGGTTCGGGTTTGTGAAGCCCTTCACACTACTGTTGACGTGTCTGAATTTTGTGACATTTATCGAATGCCAGGAAGGAAAGACGCAAACAGACCCATTGTGTGTGAATTTGTATCGGTAACTCTGAAAGATAAGGTGTTGGAGGCGTCACGAGTATTCAATAAACAGAAACCTTTAAACGAGAAACTCAGCACTGAAAATCTGGGAATGAGTGGACCACGCTGTCCCATTTATATAGCTGAATATTTATCTGGAACTCTAAGACAGCTTTTCTACGGGGCTCGAGGCTTCGCTAAAGCATATAGCTATAAATTTTGTTGGATACGTAATGGCAAGTTGTTTCTACGTGAGAGCGAAGGTGCAGACGCGTTTCACGTCAAAACTACGTCGTGCCCATTTGTGTGTGGGGAGGGGCAGCTAAAACACATTTTTTACTATTAGAACGTGCACAGAGAATTGTTTTAAAGGTTTTTAGGAATTTTCGGTATCCTACTACTCAGCTGTACCAAGACTGTAATGTCCTCTAAGTTAGAAAATTATTTGTAATCGCGGCAGTAGTTAGAAAGCACATTTCAGTTGGATACGAATGCATGCTCACAAGGAAGTGTCGCTGGCATAAGGTTTGCTGTAACCAGAGTTACAGAACCTCACTAGCTGCTCGACATTATAAAGTGCTCGGGGGACATCTTTACAATACTGCGAATAAACATTGTAACATATATGGTAACATGCTTAGTAAACAATGTCGTAGGAATGTGTGTACCTGACTCATGGACAAAACATATGATGATGTTGAAGACCTTAAGATATCTATTTTATAACCTAATGCATTCACTTCTCATTCACACACACACACACACACACACACACACACACACACACTAACAATGCTCGCATGTCAATATTTCGGTGAACACTAATGGGGCCTGTCACAACTCAAGTTAAATTTTACCGTGGGTGCCAGGGTTCTAAACAGGTGTTTAACCTTGTGCATATATCATATAGCATCTGCAGTATATGTTCCACTTCATTTCAAAGTAGCTAAAGTTTATTCAAGCCTGATGTATGATTGAGTAGCGTAATTTTGTACTGTATCGCTTTTAGTAACGCTTGTAAAACAATATAGGCTAGAATATAAAGCAAGCGCTCGACGTCATATCCACTCTAACATGAAGCGACTAGTAAAAGTTTTGCACACAACGCCTTGTGAGCGATATGTGGAACGTACCCATTGTATACTTGTTTTTGATTATTGTAAACTCCAATATTCCCATGTCTTTGTGTTAATTTAAGATGAAGCGTAACGGTCTTGTTGTAAGTATCTAATCTATGTAATTGTTTATTATCTAAACAAAATTTTAGTAATTATAGTAATAAAATTTGAATTTGGCCGGCTTTTTAGGTTCAGAGTCCATTGTTCTTTAAGGTCTAGCGACATATATTAATTGGTGGTGAAAAAAAAATGTATTTTATTTATAAAATATAACAGTTCAGACCTTCGATGTGCAAGTCCGACTCACATTTGTACGGTATTCTATTTATAAAAATAACCGTCCTACTTTCTGAGCTTTATAACATAGATTGCGCATAAATTGATCAATTTGTGAAGTTCTGTGAAGCCGATTATAGCTGCTACTATTACTGAAACAGAATTTATCACAAAATTGAAGTCAAACTATCCCGCTTCTAACCAGTTCGTAGTTTCGTACGTGTGGTTAGGTTATTTATAGCGGTTCTGTTGATTTCTAGCTACGCACTGACGTACATCTGGGTTTGTTTTACGCTCCTTATAATCAACAAGATTCGAGATTTTGGCCCATCAATGAAACTGGTTTGTAGTTTTCGTTTAACATCGTTCACGGTACGTCGTTAGTTTCTGTGCACTTTCAGTGGAAGTGTTAATCTTTTAGTAAGAATGTCCCAACAAAAATGTTTAAGTGATGAAAGTGTTAGCGTTTTGCAATAAGTACGGAGTGCTAGTTTGATCGAGTCTTGGTATATACGTATCAAACATTGCCTGGGCACTTTGATTGGATTAAGGCCTGGAGTTACAAGACGTCGATGTCATGTAATTTCATTGCAGGGCCGAGTTTGCAGCATACACCTCTAAGGTAAAGTTCAATGGTTTCACTAACATTTAGCACAACGCAGTGCATGAAATTTTTGACAGCTGTTAAAACGTCTAGGTTGTCAAACTTTTATGACAAAACGTTTGTTATTAGTACGTTTATAAAACGCTAAATATTTGTGGGCTTTTAGATATTGATTTAATTTCAAGTTTAAACTTAATCTTTATTTATAGGAGTATTGACTTTATACATAAAAAATGCAGATGGAGACAAACTTCAATTACTAGCTGACCCCGCGTACTTTCGTCCATATGTTTTTGAATTTGCCTTCTGAAAAGAAATGAAAATATCAATTTAAAAATATTATATAGTTTATATACTATTCGGGATTTCACTTCAATAACTAACTAGCTGGTATAAATAAAAGGTGCTTTTTTGCATAGACTATTTTAATGGTGCTTACAAAATGTCATACACTGAAACTAAAAAAATATATAATATTTTTAAACTGACCACCGATTCAGAACGCCCATCTGAGTAGAACCGGCAAGAAACGTATTAAATTTTTAGTCACTCATTCGGAACGCGATCCATCTAAGTAGAACCGGCAAGAAACTTAGGAAGGCTTTTTGTTATCAATCACGGGTCAGACAAACTATTTGTTTGAATCGCAAATGTTTGTTTCCAAGTTCAGGTCTTTATTTATAGGATTATTGACTTTATACATAAAAAATGCAGATGGAGACAAACTTCAATTACTAGCTGACCCCGCGTACTTTCGTCCATATGTTTTTGAATTTGCCTTCTGAAAAGAAATGAAAATATCAATTAAAAAATATTATATAGTTTATATACTATTCGGGATTTCACTTCAATAACTAACTAGCTGGTATAAAAAAAAGGTGCTTTTTTGCATAGACTATTTTAATGGTGCTTACAAAATGTCATACACTGAAACTAAAAAAATATAATATATTTTTAAACTGACCACCGATTCAGAACGCCCATCTGAGTAGAACCGGCAAGAAACGTATTAAATTTTTAGTCACTCATTCGGAATGCGATCCATCTAAGTAGAACCGGCAAGAAACTTAGGAAGGCTTTTTGTTATCAATCACGGGTCAGACAAACTATTTGTGTGAATCGCAAATGTTTGTTTCCAAGTTCAGGTCTTTATTTATAGGATTATTGACTTTATACATAAAAAATGCAGATGGAGACAAACTTCAATTACTAGCTGACCCCGCGTACTTTCGTCCATATTTTTTTGAATTTGCCTTCTGAAAAGAAATGAAAATATCAATTTAAAAATATTCAGCTAGTAATTGAAGTTTGTCTCCATCTGCATTTTTTATGTATAAAGTCAATAATCCTATAAATAAAGACCTGAACTTGGAAACAAACATTTGCGATTCACACAAATAGTTTGTCTGACCCGTGATTGATAACAAAAAGCCTTCCTAAGTTTCTTGCCGGTTCTACTTAGATGGATCGCGTTCCGAATGAGTGACTAAAAATTTAATACGTTTCTTGCCGGTTCTACTCAGATGGGCGTTCT
The DNA here is from genome assembly GCA_948477245.1 of Thumatha senex. Taxonomy (NCBI): domain Eukaryota; kingdom Metazoa; phylum Arthropoda; class Insecta; order Lepidoptera; family Erebidae; genus Thumatha; species Thumatha senex. The sequence goes on along the minus strand of OX419725.1, from coordinate 10,690,229 downwards.
GAATCGGTGGTCAGTTTAAAAATATTATATATTTTTTTAGTTTCAGTGTATGACATTTTGTAAGCACCATTAAAATAGTCTATGCAAAAAAGCACCTTTTTTTTATACCAGCTAGTTAGTTATTGAAGTGAAATCCCGAATAGTATATAAACTATGAGTATACGACGAGAAGTCAAAAAAAAACAGTAGTGACATAGCTACTAGGTCCAATGATATTTTCGAACAATTCAGTAACCCTTTGTAATTTCCCTTTTTTCTTCTTTCCATTTAGGTTTTATTTCATCGACAACAAACTGACACTGTTACTTTTTATTCCTTCTAACTTTTCATTTCTGAAACAGTGCATGCCAATAAAACAAAACAAAGACAGCGGGCCTCATCTTACATCTATGAATCGGACAAATTTCTCATCACACCAATAATTAGATTTGACAACCAAGTGACTCTATTTTTAAATTTCTTAACAAAATACTAAAGGGATAGAACGAACATCAAAATTTCACACGTAGATAAAGTTTTAGTATTTTCTTTTACTTTTATGTATGTTTCTAACCATTTTAACCGTCTCTGAACTTTTGCAAACTTTCAATGTCAAAATTAGCCAAATCGTCTCAGCCATTCTCAAATTTAGCGAGACTAACGAACAGCAATTCACTTTTATATAGATTTTTTTATTCGAACCCAAGACCTTGCTTGGCAGTCGAATACACCCAAGGCGCCACCGAGGTAGTAATAAAATGTGCTTACATAGAAAAGTAACACTGAACACAAACTATTCTCTAAAGAGTAACTAGACAAGAATCATGAGGATTAAAAAAACTGTATACGTATAATGTACAACTACAAAGCTTTTAGATTGTTATGGAGAAATCTATTTTGGGTAAATGTTTGTAAGTCTACTGTTACCGTTGATATATCAATTTCACGAGCATTATCCTCTTATTCATATGCGGATTATGCTCGTCAATATTACGCACTTGACGATAATCCAGTTATTTTATAAGTAAATACAACAAAAGTATCGGAAAAGGTAACCATCCGTAAGCTGGTATTAACATTGTTGTAATATTTTTGACATCTTACATCTTAGGCTTGGGTGAAATTGTGAATGGAGAAATAACCATGTAGAATCAAAACATGTTTTTATCCTCCGACGCAAAAAGATGGGTGTTTTATTTTTGAAGTCGATGTCGGTATGTTTGAGTGTCTGTCTGTGGCATCGTAAGTCTCAAACGGTTGCACCGATCTTAAAACTGGTTTCGAATTTTAATTGAAGGCCAGTGTTCTGGCGATAGTTCTTAGCTATGTTTGTCCAGCAGTATCAGCTCTTTTCCAAAATAATGTTAGGCATTTTTAGCGAATGATCAGTCGATTAAGTGCTTAACTCGTGACAATATAATCGTTAAATGACAATTCATTGATAACTTCGATCTGATACTGCAATAAAAATGGTCTCCAGAGAACCAGACTCTTTGAAAACTCACAGCAGACACTATTGTATTTGGATTCAATCGTACCTATTACGGTTGTTCCTTAAACTAGAAGTATATTTAGGCGTAGGGACTTTTATAATAATTGTTGTTTTGTGTAATAAAAATGTCTTTATTTTGCAAAGACCATTTTAACGGCGCTTACGATGGTTTTTTCTATTTCTGGATGTAATTTATCTCTAAAAATATATAAGAAATATATAAGTATGTTTATCAGTTATCTGGTTACCATAGTAGTTCGGCTTAGTTTGGAATCAATTGACGTTGTGTGACAATGATATTTATATTATTATATTACATTATCCCTTTAACGGACTAAAACCACACGGTCCCTATCTATCTAACGCCGGGCGAACTGGGTAACTAAAGGAACTTCGCAGAAGGGTCTGAGAAACTGAAATGAATGGATATGATAAAACAAAATAAGCGGAAGCGAAAGAAGTATGCATGGATCGCGATACCTGGCGAGCGGTCTTCTCTGATTACCCCGTCAGGGATACAGCGTGAAGATAGCTAGTTTTTAAAGCAGAGTATGCTAACTTTTCACATATATTTTTATTAAAGTGACAAAAGACAGCTTGGTTCTGCACGGTGATTGAACCCGTGACCTTTGCCTAACCAGGGCAATGTTCTAGCCACTGAACTACCCAAACCACGATAACATATATTACTCTATTGAACGTGATATTATTATATTACGTTAACATTATTGTTGCTATGGAAAGGTACTTGGTGTTACTACAAGAAGTACTTCTCCATAGCAACAAAAATTGATAGAGGGGTAACAGACAGTAGACAGTAAACTGCGATAGGCTGATTGACTGTGTAATTAAAGCAACGCGGATTACCCCCCAACAAATTTACTGAAATAATCTATGACTATAAAAACAGTAACACTATATTTAACATTGCCGATACAGGTATATTTGTATATCGGCAATGGGCTCGCCATCTATTACGTGGGACAGGAATACTCATGGTGAAAAGTGGGCATATAATATGCCTCTGCCACCCCTTCGGGGATAAGGCGTGATAGATAAATAAATATAATAAAATATTAATATAGACTACCAAAAATGCAAATTAAGAGCTCCTTATATTACCTAAGCGCTACACGTGGTAATAACATTCTATCGGCCGGCCGATAGAATTCTATTGGAGCGCAATTGTAATAATACACAATGACAACAGAAAACTTTTTCTGTCGGCTCTCTATTGAGCGACAATTTCTATTTTCTTCTGACGTGATTGAATTAGTAGACTTGGCCCCCACTTGACTTTTGCTGTATCGTTTCCTCCTCGCAAGTTATACCCTTATTTCACTCGTGGACTTTCACCTTTCACCTTCATCGTCGGCTCGGGTAGAGTGAAGCCAATTAATAATCACGCGTGTAACTTTATACTAATATATAAAGCTAAAGAGGGTGTCTGTATGATTGTTTGGTTGAACGTGTTAATCTCAAAAACTACTGGTTCGAATAAAAAAATCTTTTTCCAAGCCGAGAATTGAGGCTATCGAACAAAAAAAGGTCATCAAGGAAGGCTATAAATATCATCACGCTACTACTCTGGACAGCGGAGCAGTAATCATAAATGCCAACAAATCGGGTAAATTTTCATACATTAAAAACCACGGGATTGAATTTTTACGACGGGAGTCCGAAGTAGGTATATCACGAGCGAAGCCGCGAAGTTCAGCTAGTTTGATATCTAAAGTTATCGAATCGTTGCATAAGATAGTTGTTGCATGCTCTCGAATACTATCATACCTATCGGTTCGATGTATCTATCTATGTATGTATCTATCTCACGAGAAGATAGAATTAGCTCAGAATATCTATATTAATGTATGATGTTCATAGTTGATAGGTGTAGTATTACAGAAAATACTAATTTGTTGTTAAGTATTTGCAGCTAAAAATATCCACGAAAATGTGCATTGTAGTAACTGCCACGGCGCCACCATGGTAGTTTTTTATCGATTATATAACTCAAGTTTTTACAATTATATTAAAACTATATATTAAAATTGCAATTCGCTTTAAATATCCAAACCCGTAAGGGTCCATGTATCAGACATTCGGGTACCATTGCAGTATACTCCATCGACATCTAATCCTACTTAACTTTATTCCCAAAGAGAGCATTATCTTTGCTTGTGATATTAAACAATACACGCCCTTCACTATCGTAGCGAAGGATTCATACTATTTCTAAACCGAAACCATTTTCAAAACCTATGGTAGAAACTACAGAATCGCATATGTACGTATTCATGGAGTCCAGAATCGAATGCCGCAAACCGTTTGTCTCTATCACTTATGGAATGGTGGGTAGAGAAGATTTTCCGCTCCCTTTTCCCACCAAACTTGTTCCCAGGATAACAAGTAGCCTTTGTGTTATTCTGATGTATAAGCTATATTATAGTAAAGTTTCGTTAAAATGTAAAGTTTCATTGAAGCGCTCGTGGCCCCGCGGTCTCAGTGTTCTGTAAACGATCACTGAGTTACGCAACTTTCACTATGGCTGTTCCTCGAATGGGTGACCACTTTGTGGCATTTACATTTGCGAGTGTTTCCGTGCTTCGGAAGGCACGTTAAGCCGTTGGTCCCGGTTGCCAGTTAAATGGCAGTCGTTAAGCCTGGTTGAAGGCCTTATAGGCGGCTTGAAAATTTCAACAGCAGGTAGCCACAACCTGCGTCTGTCTATTTCAACACGGCAATGGGCTCACCACTTATTACGTGGGACAGGAATCCATACGGTGGAAAGTGGGCATATAATATGCCTCTGCCACCCCTTCGGGGATAAGGTGTGATGGATATTTATTTATTTTATATTATATAATATATTTTATTTTCCCTGTGAGAGAACCCCTAGGTTTCGCTTTAATTCCTATTTATTGTCCAACTTGCCAGTTCTTCACACATTTCCTGAACATTCATTCTTTCAATTCTAAAAAAGCTACCTCATTTTGTATCTTTATGTCTATCTTCTTTCATTGCAGTCTTTATTATCATACTCGTCACGTATATGTATATGCATACTACTCTCGCACTTTTACGCTAGATGCAAGCTTTAGGGTTTAGAGGCCTAAAAGAGTGTATAAACATTCAAAGTACATTTTTCCAATACTCGTATGCAAATGAACACGGATTTATGGGATGGGATACACGTTTTCATAGCACATTAGACTGCAGTTTGGGTTTTATGCGCATAGCAAAAGATATTTATATCTTAAAACGTTCAATGAAGCTAACGAGCTCTTAAATTGTTTGCTGCTCGTAAACATTTAACAAAGCCCCAGCTGAATTAGGTCACCATTAAGCGTTAAGTACATTACGTCATGACTAATGATAGTTAGCGCTTTTTACAGTCATCTTAATGTCTTGTCGGATCTGTGGTTATTTGGGACATAAATGTTTCATTATTTAATCTAATATTTACTAAAATATTTTAAATTGTTTGTTAAATTGAACGTGTAAGGTTTATATGATATTTAAGAAATGGAATGTGTCAGCTGCTGTCGTCGGACTGCTGCTGAGAGATTCTTTTTAAACCTGTGTACATAAATATTAAAATAAATAAATAGAAGTTTCTGTATTTGTATAATACATCTATTTTTAAGTATTTTTATAAAACTATTGATCCGGATTTAAGCGGACGCGAGCTATATGATCCAGGTTATCGACGCATCCGAGACATAATGCATAAGGCATTATGGGTAATTTCGACAGTTGGTTAGCCACTACCTCCGTCATACCTATTTTCAACACGGCAATAGGCTCACCACCTATTATATGGGACAGGAATACATACGGTAAAAAGTGGGTATATAATATGCATCTGCCACCCCTTCGAGAATAAGGCGTGATTGGTAAAATATTGGTTGTAGTATGTTTTGCCTCTGTAACTCATTGTTTGTGACACTAGTAACTCATATCTATAAACGATCACTGCGTAAATCTTCTTACAAAACACTTCGTCATGTAGTCGGTGACTGTTGCATTTCCATCTTGCGTTTCCGTGTGCATGTTAGGCCGTTGGTCACGGTTGCCAGTAACTTGGTAGTCGTTAAGACATGGATGGCTTCAAAAAACTCATTTGCAGGTAACTGTAACAGCAGATAGCCCACACAACTGCTAACAAAACAATTAAACAAAGGCGGTACTCATCAAAAATATTTGACAGAAACCGCCAATCTACGTCATTCGATCTTGGAACACGAGAATATTTTAAACTCATCGCTAGAGTAGGTACTGCTCAATTGCTATCAATAACAGCTCAGCAATCATCTCATGGAATGGTAATATTTTACATTCCACAAAAAGTTGTTCATAGTTATTCTTACATCGCATTGGCTCTTTGTGTGTTGGTATAATACGTAGCCCGGTTGTTTAATTCTAATATACTGTTATATTGAAGGGATTTTTTTCTTATTTCAATGATTTAAGAAATAATTTCCTTCAAAAACTTTCTCGATTTTTACACTTGATTAAAAATATCAAGCGGAAGGTGATCATGTATGTTTAAAGTATTTTTTTTAAATGTTCTATTAAGTCCAGTTGTCCTGTCCTATCCGTCTCTAAACCTTTCAGAACGTAGACGGAACTCACGTGAACACAGTCGGTTTCAAAACACAGCCACTCGAGGTTTAAAAAGTGAAAACCATTATTGACAAAACCTTACGTGTATCGAGTTGTGTATTTATTTCTATACATACATAAAATTAAGTCTTTAAAATATTTCTTGACAAGCAGGTATATTTTCTACATTCTCTAGATAATTTGGGAAAAGTGTAGTAGGTATAAATACCGTATATTTACAGTTTGAGCATAGCAACATTTACACAGGGAGGCATAATATATAATAAAGAAAGAGTTAATTAAGGAAAGGCCTTACGACTCGGGAAGGTTGAAAAGCATGTGACCGTGACATTGTAAATAAGTTGCAAGAGTGTCGCCTTCGTTGATATGTTCATGTCTTGCGGCAACCGCCGGTCTACGTGGGAAATAAATGTCTGGCCATGTAACCCCTGCCGGGTCCCGGTAAGAGGGGAAAACCCAAGTAATGCTGGCTTGACGTTGGGATGACATGCGTCCCTATGGTCTCACTACAGAGGATGCCGATGACCGTGCGAAGTGGAGGAGAAAAAGTAGGAATGCGGTTCCGAGCGCCGCGAGAAGCAATTGGAACAGACGCTCAGATGATGATAACATAAAATTAAGTCCATAAAATAATTCCTGACAAGTATGTTTTTTCCATTCTCCAGATAATTGAGGAAAAGTGTAGTAGGTTGGAGTAGGGTAGTAGGGGATGGATTGAAGAAATCTCATTAAAAGGGAATTTCTCTCCATTCGGTTTATTCCTTTTTATTTCCATTAGAGAACGGATGTGCTGTCGACATTGTAAGACAAGCTGTATAATGGAACAAATCACGCAAACAGAAATAGCGTGTTTTCAATTAGGTATTGATGTGATCGACTTTACGAGGGAATGCACGGATTCAGGTTAAAGGTGTGTCTGATAAATAAAATACTTAATATCTACGGTTCTACACAATCTATTGCAAAACTTTGCAGTTTAAAATCTGTTTAGTCTATACTAACAAATTGGCAAAAGTTCTTGCAACAATTTTTATATTTTCCACATTTTTATATCTGTGGACTGGAGTACACTAAACACACGTATTTATTTCTTTTTTATGAAACAAATTGATAAATATCGTTAGTCTAGTTAGTAAGAGACAGACATAAGTCGTAATTATCAATTTTAGGGACTAATCCCACCCGCATTCCCATTACTGTGACTCCTGTAAACCAGGATCTACAGCAATGACCAAAACACCAAAAAAGTTACACCGAGCTCGAATTCGGTGAAGTCCCAGGAGAAGTTAGCATGTCTTGGAACCCGCAAATAAATTAATCAGAAGATAATGTGAGGAAGTAAAAAAAGAACGTAATGCAAAGCGGGAGACCTGGAAAGCAATTAGGTGGAAATTGAGTGGCTAAGGAATCGAACTCATACAATGTGTTATACTCAACATTGATACAATATGAAAGATGCGATAGGGCTCTACCAAGATCTTGGGTGCCCAAGTCAGTATGAGCTGGCCAACGGACGAAGTCATAGCCAAGAGGTGAAAACCACAAAACAGGAATGTGATACACAGCTTTGATTCATTTACATTTGGTGAAATGTGGATATATAGTATGCTTATGCCTTCTTTTACCGTCTTTAGGTGGAATTTTTAATGATTGCCAATGGTAGTTTATGCTGTAAATTTCAATTTCTAGGTGTAAGGGTTTCGGCTGGGCGTTGATAGTTAAATGAGTCACACGGCGGTAATTTTATTAACACAGATATATGTACCCATACATAAAAGCATTTACACACAAGAACAGTTTTAGAAATGTCCATTATTCGAGTAGGTAGCATATAATTTTTCATAATATTTTGGTATAAATTTATTAATCCCAAAAAAACTTTAGCTTAATTAAATGTCAGAAATTGTATTAGGGATGAGACACAGTCACCTGAGTTAATTTGTCTACAAACCTAAGCCGCCGGCTCGCGAGCTCGACAATTGCGGGTAAAGCCGGTTGCCTGATTTTAACTATCTATCGTTGAAATCGTTCGAAAATGAAATCGACTGACAACGCCGGGGTCTTACCGGCGGGCCCTCGGCTTAGGTATGCAGACAGTCTTAACTAAAATCGTATTGTATCAACTGAGCCATAATTCTTCGCAACTTTTTAACTCGCGCCAGGCAGGTAGGTAGCGTTTAGTGCGATCTTTTTAGAGACATAAGAAGTTTCGTTCCTTAGTGTAGACTGCCCATCTGCCCAGCAAGATAGATGAACAACATGTCAGTAAAAGACTTTTAACATCAATAACTATTTTGTACCCAGGTGGACTGTCCGACGGCGAGGCAGGCCGTGGGTCTTCGCGTGGGAGATATTCCCGCCGTGACGACCCACGTCGCCACACCCTCGCTGGAAATCATCTGTATATACATCAACACCAACAGGGACAAGTTAATATGGAAATGGAGGTAAATGCACCCTGTTAATTTGTCTTTATGTCGCCAAATTACATTCATCATTCATTCCATAGACTATGGTGACCACTTTACATCGAGTGGGCAGTATACTTGTCTACCACCTCAGAGGTACAGAAAACATTGTAAAGCTTAATTTGGTTACATATTCATATAACTTAATTTAGTTACATTACTTACTGATGGAATTGACATCAAACATGGAACTACTAAAGAAAAAATAAGTTATATTAATTTGCTAGAAAAGATACCACTTCAAGCGACAAGTCCAATGTTTCATGTACGCGCAGGGCTTCAGCAAAACTCCTATTATCTTCTATCGTATCTTTGAATCAAAAATAAATCTCATAGCTATCCCCGGCTTCGTCTGTAATATATTTCAAATTTCCATTATACGCACTGCTCTAATAGAATATATTAATTTTCTCAATAAATAAGCTGTCTAATTAAAAAATTGAGTCCGAGACTACCAGGACTTTAATTGGTCGTGTTAATTAGTGTCTAGCACATAAGACCTTTTAGCCTTTTTGTTACCACCTCACTAAAAAGGCAACAGGTTCAAAATTTCTTCCGAATTTAACATCTAAAATAGACACATTTTATTTCATTTTATTTTATTAAATTTATTTATACCCCAGTTCCGTGCTTCGGAAGGCACGTTAAGCTGTTGGTCCCGGTTGCTAATAAAATGGCAGTCGTTAAGCCAAGTTGAAGGCCTTATGGGCGGCTTAAAAAAATTCAACAACAGGTCGATGCAGCCTGCGCCTGTCCATATCAACACGGCAATGGACTCACCACCTGTTACGTGGGACGAAAGTGCATACGGTGAAACGTGAGCGTTTAATATGCCTCTGCCCACCCCTTCGGGGATAAAGGCATGACAATATGTATGTATGTATGTATGTAATTAAAAAAAATAGTCGATCTTTTTTAGAACCTAGCTAACCAAAGCGTTTTACGCCAGAAGTAGCAAGTGCTTTAAAAAAATCAGAAGTCGCTAAAACGTCAAGCGGCAATATCAACCCTTTAGTTGTAGAACTTCATAGACGTTAAAACTACAGTAAACAATGTTCACACCGCAGTTCATGGCTGTAATCGCTAACAGATATGAAATCCAAAAAAATAATGTTTAATCCCCAATTTTACCTCCTTAAGGGTGGAATTACGAACATTTATTCTAAAAAATTCTAGAATCTATGTCGAGAGGTTTCGACCATCGTTGCACGATATTGGAAGGGAACAGGGTAAAAAGAACTCACCATAAACCCTCGATCCATCAATCCTTCAATCAATTAGAGATATTCCACTGTTACAATCAGTCGACAGCGCCACTAGCGCACAGCGTGACAAAAATACTACATATTCTCTCAGTTCTAGAGAGAATGTGTGGTATTTCAAAATAGATTTCTCTATCTATGCAGAAACTTATTCGATCTCATGTCGCACTTCCACAGGCTTTTTTTCAGATAACAGTCCGATCACAAAGAATTTGCAGAGTGAATGCCACTTCAATTAATTTACAATCTAATTAAATCATCATTTAAAATGAGAACTAGGTTATTACTTTATATTAATTATTACATATTGCATACATACATACATACATATTGTCACGCCTTTATCCCCGAAGGGGTAGGCAGAGGCATAATAAACGCCCACATTTCACCGTATGCATTTTTGTCCCACGCAACAGGTGGTGAGCCCATTGCCGTGTTGAAACGGTCAGGCGCAGGCTGTGGCGACCTGCTGTTGAAAATTTTTAAACCGCCCATAAGCCTTCAACTTGGCTTATCGACTGCCGTTCCACTGGCAACCGGGACCAACGGCTTAACGTGCCTTCCGAAGCACTGGAACTAGGGTTTGTCTAAAGGGCCGAATAAATTTAAATAATATATGTCTATCTTTTTGATGTTAAATTTGGAAGAAATTTTGAACACGTTTATTGAGGTGGTAACCAAAAGGCTATAAGGTCTTATGTGCTAGACACTAATTAGCACGACCAATTAAAGTCCAGAATGACGATGAATGAGAAGGTAGTCTCAGACTGAAAAGTATTTTACTATATTAAATTATTCCTAATAATTTAATCGGACTGAAAGTAAAAATTTACTAATTATAATTAATTAATTTTAATTGTAAATGTTTTTAAAACTAATCGAAAACCTTCACATGTTAGTTATTAAACTATGCTAACTAAAAATATTCAATAAGAAATCTATTAAGATGTTTCCGCTTGTTTAACACCATGTCTAATTTACTTTCCTATTAACAAACTACGAGTACTTTTTACTCTACTTACAAAATTCCTTGTTTTAGTTGCAATTAATATTCGTTTAATTAAAGATAAAAACATACATACTTCTATCTTGTCACGCCTTTATCCCGGAAGGGGTAGGCAGAAGCATACTATACGCCTATGTATGCATTTTTGTCCTACGTAACAGGTGGTAAGCCTATTACCGTATTGAAATGGACAGGCGCAGGCTGTAGCGACCTGCTGTTAAAGTTTTACAATTCGCCGATAATGCCTTCAACTGGGCTTAACGACTGCCATTTTATTGGCAACCGGGACCAACGACTAAACGTGCCTTCCGAAGCACGAAATCGCTACAAAGTGGTCACCTCTCCAAGGACCAGCTATAGCTAAAGTTGCTTAACGCAGTGATCGTTTACACAGCGGAGCCACGAGCGCTTTTAGAGATAAAAATAGTCCAAATATAAACGTTTGCCACTGACAGGGAGACGCCTAATCAAAAATAATTTCTTATAGGTTCAAGCGAAGTAGCATGTTTTACCGTAAACACGCTACGTAAATTGTGCTTTAGTGGCGGATATGTAAATCCATTACAGTGACTCGTGTTCGATCGATTTCTTTCAATTTCATGTGTGTCAGGGTGCTTAGGGATTTATTAAATTGCTCCCACTCTGTATCGTCTACATACTTAGACCAGATCATGTCCATCCATATAAAGACAGAAAAAAATCACTCATATTCGTCTCGTATTTGCGTTTTTCAAAGGGAATGACCAGCGGTTTCTATTTGCAAAATAAAGTACGATGTAATCCATGCATTCATCAAGTGCATGAAATTGTGTATTTAGGAAGTATGTTTAGCGCGGACGGAGTATGTGATTCGCATGTAGAACGGCGAGTAAAGTTAAGGGTGCTTTGTTCCAATTGGTATAGCAACAAAGCATCGTAAAAGAAGCACGACTAGCGATTCATAACTCAGTGCTAGTGCCAACGTTGCTTTTCGGTAGGTTTGAATTAAAGTGTCAGCGTTAAGCTAGAAAAGGGCGTGCTCCGTTGGTTTGTACACGTCCAACGAATGAGTGAGGAACGATTGACGAAACGGCAAATGCGACGCACCAAGTACTTTGTTGCACCAGCAATAAGTATATAACAATAATAATCGTAAATACAAGAGAAATGCAATGCGGGAATATTTGTGCGTCGCAGGGACATGTGCAACGTGCTCAAGATTATTAGGCAAACGGTGCGTAGGATAAAGAGTGATCCTTTGAACTTCACCTCGAAGTTTACTTAAAATACAGCATTCTCACGTAACCTTCGTAAAATATGTGGGCGTTTAATATGCCTCTGCCTACCCCTCCGGGGATAAAGGCGTGACAATATGTAATAACTGTTAATGGTTGAAACCATTTATTTTTAGAAGTAAAAACTTATTTTAGCGTGGTACGCATATTTTAGATGAGATAAAATCTCTGGACTATCTACACCGTTACGAGACGCAGCTATAGTGTGTGCATATATGCATGTACATATAGCAGAACGCGAAAGCGTCTAGATAAATAAATTATACAAAAATTTATTTGCACTTCTGTCGGCACTCCCGGAGTGCAATCCGTATTTTTTTTTTCATTTACTTATCATTCCACTTGACTTACCGACTTCCTAACTTGATTTTATTTATACTTTCACGTTTATTTATCATCTTTTATTAGCATTTTTTGTCTTTTATGTTTTTTTTATTTATTTTTAATTTTTTTTTATTATGTTATTTTAATCAGCACTACGGCCCAGCACGTCTTCCTGTGAATACACCAGAATATGCGACGGTCAACAAGCTTCGAGATCAGAGACCAAACCGGATCTTAGACCCTAGAATACGGAAGGTAGCTACTGAGCAACAATATTGTTACCACTAACAAACTAACATAATTATTTATATTTAGCATATAAACAAGGGGAGATTTTTTAACGTTAATAAATTAACAATATGCACATTATCATCTTATCTCTTGTTATTATTTGTTCCAATAATAAAATATCTAACAAAATTAGCTTTACGACTATGTAGGGTCTGTTAGTTATTTTTAGTTTTACATGAAATCGTATTATTATGCATTTAAATAAGATAAAGTCAGGTAATTAATTTAATTATCATTATGAACAAACTTTGAACCAAATTGCAGTACTTAAGGAGGAGCTACAACGATCAGAGATCAAAATATCACGACTTGAAACTGAGAAACAGAGCATCGTAGTTCAATCTAATCAGAGTTTGTTCGATGAACTGATGGCTACAAGCATAGATACTGCTAAAGCTCACCCTTCCATTATCATAGACCTCACCTCTGATGATGAATCCGGGGGCTGTTCTAAGTTATTGTAAATTATTAAATGTAGTAAAAATAAGTTAAAGAAATATTTAAAAATTAAAAAGTTTATCACTAAATCAAAAAAAAAATTATACATAAATAAAAGTTTTTTATAAATACTATGTCACTTAATAAACAGAGATTGCAACTGATTGACCAGGTGAATATGTTTATGTTAGAACTGGACACTCGACAGTGTCCAGGTACGGGACAGGAATAGGATTGTTTTGTTTGCAGATGATACCTCATTGATTTTTTAAAATTAGAAGACAATTAGATAATTATGACGATGTAAACAATGCAATCACGAGAGTAGTTCATTGGTTCAGCTCAAATAATCTTTGCCTAAATGAAAACAAAACTAAATGTATTAAATTTACTCTACCAAATGTAAAACAAGTTACGGCCAATGTTCAACTTAATGGACAAGTGTTAGAGTTTGTGGAATCAACTGTTTTCCTTGGTATAACTATTGATGCCAATTTGCAGTGGGCCCGCACATAGAAAAGACGGCCTCTAGGTTAAGTTCGGCTGCATACGCTGTAAAAAAGATCAGGACTCTAACAGATGTAGATACGGCTAGAATGGTTTACTTCAGTTATTTTCATACTATTATGTCTTACGGTATTCTCCTTTGGGGGAGTGCTGCAGATGTAAATAACATTTTTGTTCTTCAAAAGCGGGCTGTACGCGCTATATATAATTTGGGCCCCAGAGTCTCCCTCCGAGAAAAATTCAAAGAAGTAAATATTCTAACCGTAGCATCACAATACATTTTTGCCAATCTTATGTATGTCCAGAAAATCTATCACAGTTTACTAAACTCTGTGATTTACATAATATAAACACTAGATATAAAAACAATCTTTTAGTTCACCACAGTCGGCTGCATAAGATTGGCGATTCTTTCCAGGGTAACTGTATACGCTTTTACAACAAGCTTCCCTGTGACCTGAGAAATTTACCATTAAATAAATTTAAAAAGTTTATTAAAAGAAAGCTTTGTGAAAAAGGTTATTACTCTATTCGAGACTATTTACAGGACAGGGATGCCTGGAAATGATATGCTGGCAAATAAAATATTATAGTCATAATATATTAAATTGTAAATAGGCCATCAAAAAAAAAGTTTCCTGCCGGTTCTTCTCAGGTGGGCCGCGTTCCGAACCGGTGGTCACTTTAATTATACAATTTTTTTCTTTAGTTTTAGTGTATGACATTTTGTAAACGCCGTTGAAATGGTCTTTGCAAAATAAAGACATTTTTATTTATTTAATGAAGAATGCACTAGGAGTGGACTGCTATTTGATGATGATGATTAATGTTACTTCTGTATAACGTTGTTTTTGTGGTTATAGAATCTCTAAAATTCTTTCAGTCCTTTCGGAGCTTATCGGCTAAAAATATATAAATCTTTTAGGTTTGAAGTACAGATAGAAATATAGTAAAAACTCGGTTAATGAACAACAAATTAATTTATTAACAAATTTAACACAGATACACAGGCTTAACAGTGTTAAAGTACTTATTAACATACATAATTTTACTGTTATTTTTTATCTTTTCTTGGTGTACAATAAGTATTCAATAAATAAATAATACCTTTCTTTTGTATACTAATCTGGACTTTACGCGAAATTATATTTAGGTACTTACTGTAGAATGTGCAGCGCCCGTTCGAAAGCCTCCGGTACAGTCTTGATAGATTTTCGTAGATATCTATTACAATCGTACTCCAATAGACTTCTATCGGTCGGCCGATAAAATTCTACTAACACGTACCGCGCCACCGGCCGCTAGTAAGTTGCATTTTTAATAGTCTACTAACATTGACAGCTAAAACAGCGATTCTGACTCTATTCTACGGCTTGTCTACCGCGATCACGGGTGCTGATTATTTTGTGTTTAGTTTTATATAAGAGTATACTGAGTATGATTTTACACCACAAAAGATTAGATACAACAATAGATACCTTTAAATAGAAACATAGCGACGGTAAACTGTTTTAAAACTTTTTACCCTTTCCAATTCCTGGTGTTCACTTCGTTGCTTCACTTTGTATAGAACCGTCGTCCACCTCGGTAAAATTTTCGTCTAAAATTGCATTTTTATTTTAAAATTCTCCTGTAAAACTCCTACCGGTTGGTTCACTATTGCATCCCTTTGAGCAAAATGTAATAAATTGAATCAAATGGACAACTCTGAGTCACAAAGAGGATTGAGTGCGAGCCTTTAGTCACATTGAATTATGTAATGAATTTATGCGATACTCCGTTTTTTACGCAGTTGAAATGAAAATGAATTGAAATATGAAGGTTTTCAGTTTTATACACCAATGCTTTCACATTCATTAGGGATTTCGTATATTGAAAACTCACTGCGCACTTAAACTGGTCTTTATATAGATTTGATTACTTTTTTGTAGTCAATAGTCTCAAATTGATGATTGGAAAAGAAATTAGTTCTATCGACTGCAACTTCTCACAAAACATCTTTTCAAGTTGTATTTTCTTTAGTATTCCATTACTTCGTGCTTTTGATATTACATCTCAAATAATTTGCCTCAGTGCTATTACATAAACAAAAATCGAAGTCGCTTCGTAGCAAATTAAAGAAGCACTCCTGCGTGAATATTGTGTATCATTTTAATGATGTAGATTCTCATAAATCCCCTACGCTTGTTCCACACTTGTAAATGTCTGTTTTTAGAAATGGAAACCTTTTTTTTAAGCCCTTATCCTCGCTTCTATATTGAAACTCACTCAAAGGCATTGTGGTAGACTTTTGATTTTCAGTTTGTTTTAATATTTGTTTGGAGTTCGTTTCTTCGTGGATAAGGTGTGATTGATATTTTTTTTGTGTGTATTCTGTTTGGTCAAGAATTAAAATACAAGATATATTGAATTTCTTATGTTGTCTGAATGTTTCTTTTCGTCGTGTTTAAAATAAAAATTCTTTTTTTTAATATTAATTATTTTATTGACATAAATAGTTGCAATAATTTAAGTCCCCTGATCCTCAAACTAGTGTGAAACTGTGTTTTGAGATGAAACAGTGTCTTGGCCATTCTTGTATCAGTAGCTTTATGTCGTGAGTAATTTGAGTTGTGAGAAAAACAAACAGAAAAATTACAATAATACGTTTTGTGAGTACAACTGTGTATGTGTATCTGTGTGGTGTTTTGTGTGCACGTGTGTGTGTGTGTGTGTGTGAGAGTCAGTGAGTGAGTGGTGTTTTATTTTTACCTATCCCTTGTCAGATTTTCTATTTCATCATAAGTACGTTCTCTTAACCACATTAGTACATTTTTTTCAAATATCTTATTTTTGCAGTTATTATAATTTCTGTCTACCTTTAAAAGTTTGTTGTAAAAAGAAGGGGCAAGTACTCTGTACTGCAGTTGTGCAGAAGATGTTCTTATTGAGGATATTTTGCAGCGGATAATGCGCTTGGCTTTCTCTGATGGTGTGATTATGTTAAGTTTATGAAATCTTCTCAGCATATCCAAAACGGCCTACTTTCTCACCGTGAGCACCTGTATCTGTTCATATACGTCTGAGGTTGGGTGGCGATAAGGTAGCGTAATAAGACATTTAATACAGCTCTCTGTGCTCTTTCCACTGCAATGAAATTAGTTTTACATGCTTCTCCCCATGCAGAGATGCAGTATCTAGCCAAAAAATCACAAAGGTCCCGTACGTTTGGATTAGGGTATCGCTATGTGCTACATATCTCAGCCTTTTATAAATAAAATAATGGTTTTCCTGATCCTGCCCGCCATGGCCACTATGTGATTATCCCAGTCTAGTTTTTCATCCATAATTGTCCCTAGATACTTAGTACTTTCCGTACGTGTGAGTGAGTCACACGTACAATAATTTTGATTGGTGTTGCGGTTACACGGAAATGTGTGGATTTTCAGTTGGAAGTCTTCTCCTGTTTTAGTTAGTTTCGATTTATAGAAACAAATGAATTTAGTTTTTAAAGTATTAAGTGAAAGAATATTATCTTCGAGCCGTGACACAATGTCACTCTCGCCATTCCACACTCAGCATCTCTCTTGACGTCGTCCCATGATTTTCCGCGGAAGAGTAGGACAGTGTCGTCTGCAAACATCAGTATCCTCGTGCTTTCTGGAGTGACGTTACACAAGGCGTTGATGTATAATAGAAAGAGGGTAGGCGAGAGAGCACTCCCTTGTGGTACCCCAAACTTACATGCGACACTCTCACTCTCGTGTTCGTTCACCCTAACTATCTGTAATCGGTCTGTCAGATAGTCTCTGAACCAATTATGTGAAGAACAACATGTGGAAAAACTCAGTTTGGAAGCAAGTTAAATGGATTTTCAGAGTAGTTTGTAAATGACCACTTTCCATCAGGTGGGCCGTACGCTTGTCTACCATCTCAGTGGTATAAAAAAAACAGGCAGCCTACATTTAGTATGGATTTACAATGAAAACAGTTTATCGGAATAATCTAAGATGATTTAGAAGCGGGAAAATATGTAATTTTATACCAAAGTCCGTTCCTGTCCCCAAGGACAGCCTCATACTGGGGCATTCCCAATTCCAAGTCGCCATGAATAGCCTACACAAATATAAAAACACTCATATAGATAGATTACAGTTTTATAAATGTACAAAGAGCGGCCGTATCACTAAAGAGCAACCTTCTTACAGGCAACCATTTTTTGTAAGATTCCTTGAAAGACAATTAGGGACTGAATCTTTAAGTCACATTTATACACCCCAAATGCAGACAGCTGTTGATGAATATCTTTATTTTCATAAGCATGTATTATAATATTTACATAAACATAGATGTTACTAATAGAACAAGCGTCAAAAATCCAAATAGATTCGTGTAAAAGTACACAACAAAGGAGTATTTACTAATTAGGCGAGCTTTGCTCCGCTTTAGTATCAGATTCTATTATTAGAAAATGTATGAGATTTGTTATTGTATTTAACTTTTTTTTGTTACTTATTTTGCTATTTGGAGTAGGGACTAACCCAACAAATTAGGGATCATACAATCAGCCATCCCGTTCTTAAATTAGAATTGGTGTAGCTTACACGTATATTAACTTTTTTCACATTGAAAAAGGTGTGAGACAGGGTTGTGTAGCGTCGCCGTTGCTGTTTAACCTATACATGGACAGCTGCCTGAAAGAACTGTAACAGAGTACGTATGGTATAAAATGGATGAACTGACCGTCAAGTGCCTCCTATAAGCCGATGATCAAGTAATACTAGCATCATCGGCGGAGGAGTTGCAGTTGATGGTAAACATTATGCATGATTCGTTAATAAACAAAGGAATGAAAGTGAATGTAAACAAGTCGAAAGTAATGGTTTTTGAAAGAGAGGTAAGTACGACGGATTGCTCAATTCTTGTGGAAGGAGAAAGAGTAGAACAAGTGAAAGAGTTTGTATATCTGGGTACAAAATTTACGAGCAGTCAGAACGTGTCTAAGAAGGCAAGACTGGCTGTACATAGTGGAGTGCTGGTCCCCACACTTATGTGTGGCAGTGAAAGCTGGGTATGGCAGAAGACGCATAAAAGTAAAATTAATGCCGTGGAAATGAGAAGTCTGCGAAGTATAGCTGGAGTGAAGTTGATGGATAAAGAAAGGAACAGCGTGATAAGGGAACATTGCGGTATGACAGAAGATGTAGTGACTAAGATAGAAAAAGGGATGCTTAGATGGTTCGGACACGTGGAGAGGATGGATGAAAATAGACTGACGAAGCAGATATATGTGGCGAGAGTTAATGGGCAAACTGGTAGGGGTCGACCTCGGCGCACGTATGTCAATCAAATCGACGATCTTTTGGAAAAAGGCCAGGTCAAGAGTACCCTTAACCGGCGAGCGTGTATGAAAACACTCATGAAAGTAGAAGAAGCGAAAGCTGTATGTCAGGATCGTAGCAAGCGGAAAGCCATAGCCTCTGCCTACCCCGATGGGAAACAGGCGTGATAATATGTATGAATGTATGTATGTATGTTTAGAGATAAGCCCTTCTCGCATTGCGCAAATACCACGATATTTGTCTAAAATATTTTAATTCGTTTTGTTTTGTTACAGCCGCCCTTACCACGTGGCTATCCACAACCAGCCAACAACCACCTTTTTGACGATGACCCTGGCATCATGTCTGAGGTTGAAACGTCGTCTACTGGCTTCAGAAGAGGAGGAAAGCAAAGATCTTCCCTTCCCGTCGTGCGAACACCCAGTAAAACATTAGAGCGCCCTCTTGGTAAGTAATTAGTTGCATTTGTCTGTCTTCACTCCGGATTTTTTTTTACCTATATGTACCTGGTAGAACTGACGTTGAATAATCCGCAATTAATTTTCATAGTCACTAATAATGAAACTGTCATAGAAGCGAGACTTCAGTACGTCAGCACAATTACTATAACATATTCTAAACCCGTTCAACACAGGCTACTTTTTAAAAAGAGTGGGGATTTGAGACGGGGCAGTAAAGACAGGTAGGTAATAAATAACTTATCCTTTATAATTACAGAAAACCGTTCTTAGAATATCATCCATACTTTTTAAGTATTCTGAGCTGCATATACAGGCAAAAGTATTCGTTGAAAATAATACGAAAACTCTACAAGCAGTTTTATATTTTCCATTTCATACTATTTCATGATTGTGTGGCTGAAAAACGTTTACTGGACCATTTAAGGTATAAGTACTAAATATGACAGAAATAATAAATAAATATTCTTTAAAGCTTCTAAAATTCTCTATAGTGGGTAATCACAGCATCAGCAGCACAGCAGCAGACCGGGGCTCCATTTCAACACGGCACTAAGTTCTGGACCGTGACGGTAACATAACTGGTGTTCCAAAATTCCAAAGATCACATTCGTAATTTTCGAAAAAAATATTGATGTTCCTGTGTCATTAACATGGCCATTTATTATAAGTGAATACATCTCGGAAAACTCGTAACAAGTAATAATTTAGAGAAATTAAAAAACGTCAACATTTTGGGAAATGAGCGAATATTTCATTTCGAGGATATTTGACGTTTTATAGAATAAAAAAATTAATGCACATATTCATGTTTTTTATGAATTTTTCAGGAAGAATTTAATGATAGAAACTGAATTTTATGAAAGGCACATCAATTACTCTTTTATACAGCAGTGGTCCTAGGACCGATCCCTGGGAAACACAACATTTCTCGCCATGCCAGCCATAGCTTTGGTAAACTGTGGCTCTTTCGGAAAGATAAGCCCCGACAATGCAAGAGGAGGGAGGCACTATATAAAAATGAGCGTCTTCTTAAAGCAATTCCAGGACAAGGCGTTGACCATGTCATGAGACACCGCCATGACTACCTTACCTCTAATGACGATCCTTCCGCGAGGACTCCGACACGCACGATCGCGTCATCGGAGGAGCACTGAAACCAAACTGTTTATGTACCAGATCCCCATGACTGTGACATATGCGACGAAGTGCTCTGCAATGATACGCTCAAAGAGCTTGCATACCTCGTTGAACAATATGAGCGTCCAATAGCCGGAAGGCGAGGCCGCTGGCCGCCCTCGATTTGGATAAGGCCCAATTTCAATTTCGTAAGAATGAAGTATTGCTCAGCGAGCCATAGTTCGAATTGATATTGCTCACAGGTTGGCGAGAAATAAGCGGCCACGATAACCACTCCGCTGCAATCAGCTGCAACACAGCATCGGCTCTCAGCAATAATTGCAATGCGCGAGGTGTCCACGTCAACACCCAAAGCTATAACAAGCTAAGCTGTCTATGGTGACTGGACTCCCGTGGTAGACCCAGTACGGCTTGGCAACGGTGACCACGTTATAGAACCTAATAGACCTATCGTCATCGCAATCATGTTACGCAACCAGTTGTAAAAGAAGAGTTTTTCGTCTTCCTTGATAACTACTTGCGGTGGACAAATGTCCACTGCGCAATGCTCTGGCACAGGAAATCCTGAGCAGCAGTGCAGTGGTTTAGATTCACCTATAGGATGCGAATAAGTATGTCCATTAATGAACCTCCATTCCCCCATCCTGTCGTGAACGTGGCTGCTCTTGACCAGTAACAACCAATACTCATACCTGACGGGCCTCTATCTCGAGGTGGTCTGTACTTTAGCCCTACGCAATGCAACTAAAGTAGTGCGGTGAGACAGCGGTAAGAGCTTGCTTTGTGACAGGACTAACTGCAGCGGAAGCAATGGTTCCTCACGGTAACTTTCACTGTGCACTGTACCCCCACACTCCCTCCGTTCAGGGACCTGTAGCACCTAGTTCGCAGGACTGTAGGAGATACACTTTGGTCTTTCGGAAGTCCCAATGAGGAGGATCTGTTCGTCCGCTGTTTTTTACACGCTGCTGCAATTGGGCAGCAGCTGAAGTTCGTGATTGGTGAAGCCGAAGCGTCTAGCTTTGGCTGTCGCCTGGTCACTGGGACAGCCGCTGGCCTCCACGATGGGGGAGATTACCACCTCTGTCATTGCTACGTCATCCAGACTCACAAAAAAATCATTACCGTTTGTTTCTTCTAATTACCATTCCATTTATAAAAGAATGGGAATTATTGGTAATTATATTAATGGCAATGAGATATTCGATAATTTCAGAAATAAAAGGATAATTAAAATAGGTAACGATTTGTTAAGTTTAACACTGTATAGAGGGATATATATTGGATATATCTAGCAAATAATTATGTAAAAAGCATAAAATAATTACCTTTTAAAAGGCAAATGGTATGTAGCAATATTTTAAACCAAACCAGTTTTCGAGCAGGAGAACTTTAAATTACATAGTAAAAAAATGTACTTTCAAGGGTGTGATGTTCACGACCGTAATGCGATGATGGTCAGCGAATCTTTTATGTTTAATCTAGTCCATAAACGTGCGTAAATGCGAAAATATTGGCTCGTGAATGTCTTTAAATGGTAATTATGTGCAAGTGTAAGAACATTTTTCTAAGTGATATGATACCACTTCAATTTGTTCTATCGTAAACGTTACTAAAATATAATATGGATTAATTAATCAATTAAACGAAAACGTTTTAAAAAAATTCGTTCTTCCAATAGACTTTTTAGAAAGACTCATAAATTTATTAAAATCTGGGAAAAGAGACACGGATGGTGATTAGATTTTGGCTTTTATTTTCTAAATTTCATGCATTTCTAACAAAAATCAAGATGTTTTAAGGATTGCGCCTAACGCAATTGTTATGTGGTTTAATTAAACGAAAATAATTTAACATTTAAAAAAAATAATTAATGTGTTATTTATTGTCCACCATGCAATATGCACGAAATGAAATATTCACCCAAATCAACTTGCTGAGACTGCAACTTTATGCGAATTTAACTCAATGGTCCTAAAGGATATTTAACTGCGACACCAAACTGAATGTTCTTAGGAGGCCACTTAAACTTGTTCATTTTTTTTTGTTTTTAAATTTTATAGATGGTCCTCTTAGAACGTTTTCCTGTAACTATAGTGATTAAGATACTGGCTCTTGCTGACCTGTCTCAAAGTTCCACCCTTACCCAATCCCCCAATTATAAAGGCAATATATTTTCACGTCAAAATCCGACCCCATACGTTGTTATAATGGCAATAAAAACATTGGGCAGAGTTCTGCCCAATGTTGGCAGTTGCCAAGACCTTGCTTTCCAATCATAGAACTTCCACCACCTATCTTAATGTTTTGTTTGTTACAGGTTTAGTCTTCCTGCAATATCGAAATGAAACCAAGCGCGCTTTACTGCCTAACGAGATTACGTCAATAGATACTGTCAAAGCCTTATTTGTTAGATCCTTTCCGAAGCAACTCACTATGCAGTACATGGACAGCCCCATGGTGAAGATATATATTCATGACTCTTCTAAGGATATGTTCTACGAACTGGAAGATGATAGGTGAGTGATATGAGTAAGATAGATTACTGTTGTTAAGCTGTCTATTACTGTCATGTTTAATCAGCCTCCATGACCGGAGACCTGAGGGTGGATAGGCTGCTCGCCGTTCTTACAAAAGCTGGACCTAGATGGTGGCGTGCTGTGATAGCTACGCGCACACCTAACACTCCCTGACGAAGCGGGATAAGACTAAAATTTCCAAAGAAGCGGGATAAAACCCGAACCCCCGGAAGACGAGGCCGCGTTGGCGGATGAAGTCTGTCAAGAGCCCTGAGGTTATCCCTGAGAGGGCCATAGTGTACTGTGTGGTTTTAGTCTAATATCCATACGTAAAAAAATGCTGTTGTAGTGTTATTGTGTTGTAGCAGTATAGGATTCTGTGAAAGGGATATATTTTTATTCTGTGGAAGACGGTTTTTGCAAGTCGAAGTACGAAAATTTCCAGACATAAAGAAGTACCTACAAATAACTTGTCAAGAAAGAAATCTAATATCATTTTCATTTCAATAATGTCTTCAAGACTTTATTAAACTCGAGTGATAGATAGGAATAGAAATTCCAAATAGAATTTCATTTTATACGTATAGCATACGCGTGTAGGTACTCGGCTTAGATGTAGATTAAGAAAATTACAGAGTAGATTTGTGAATGAAAATTTGCATGTTTATTCAAATTTATGTTAAATTGTTTATCTACTCTGACACTATAATACAAAGATTATAAAACTGATAACAAAATTCTTATGACAAACATTACGTACAGGCCAAAAATAATAAAAAAAAAGTTTAATTACGATACAGGTCTTGTATGGACACCTGTATCATAATATAACTTTTTAATCATAACGATACACCTATACAACGTCCAGCTGGAACAAGGAGGTAGAACCTTTACTTAAAAAATAAAATAGGTTTCAATCATTGGTTTCAATGAACGAGTCCGTGACGCAAGCGCGCATGCGCAATCAATGTTTGCGCCTTGGCGCCTACATTTGACATTTAAAAAATAAATTTGTTGTTAAATTCATCATTTTATTTGCAACATAGTTTTACGTATTATGGTATGAGAGTAGATAAAGTAGTGTATGACACTGTACATAACGTGGTCTTATAACACTCGTGTGATACTATAAAAAAACTCATGTTATAAGAACCCTTATTATGCAACAGTATCATAAACTACTATTAGTAAACTTTTTGAAAATAGTACATTATCATGATATATGGATGACTTGAAGTGGTCGAAGCCCCGCTAACTCAGTATTCTGTAAACGATTACTACGTTAGGCAACTTTTGCTTTAACTGGCTACGGATGGGTAAACCCTTCATGAAATTAATATTTACGAGCGTTTTCGTACTTCGGAAGACATATTAAGCTACTAGGTGACCCACCCCCGGCTTCGCCCGTGACATACTTCGAACTCCCGTCGCACCTATTATATACTTATTATACACCTATTTTATACTTATAAATTCTACAATAATGCTCCACTCTGCAGGGAAGTAGCGTGATGATATATAGCCGAACATATATATATATATATATATGTTCGATGTTTTATTCTGTGTCTGGGATGTATTTAGAAATATATAAGTATGTTTATCAGTTATCTAGATCCCATAACACAAGCTAATATTAGCTTACTTTGGGCTAGATGGCGCTGTGTGAAAAGTGTCCCACAATATTTATTTATTTATTTATTTTATATATATATAACAAAGCGTGATGATATATAACAAACTCTTCAGCTTTATAATATTAGTATAGATATGTTTTTGCGCTTTTTTCATTCAATCAATCATCTATGCAAGTTTTTTCAATCATTAGGTATATATATGTAAATAATAACTTTTACAATATACCTATACAGGGATACAGCGTAAAGACAGTTAGTTAGTTACAATATATAGAGGACTGTGCAACTTGTTGCGATTTAAGACTACTGCTGCGCTCCCTCAGTGATGGTGCGATGATAAAATTAGGACCTATTAATTTCTCTGAATAAACCGTTTACCTACTTTACTAGAACTGTTTGTAGACAAAAATAATTATTTAAAACGGGTTAGCAATTCCTGAGACTAGCTCGTATCGAATTTTGTTTAAATATTGCCAGCGTTTGAGGGGATGGACGAGTCCCACTTTATTAAATGACACAGGATTGAGTTGGGTCTATAACTTCTTAGCAAAGTCTTATCAACTAAGCACCTTTCTCCACTCTAAGCTTTGTGTGTTGCTCTTAGTTTGATGACGGAGTAAAAAAAGAGTTGGCTCATTGATTGTGAACGATCTTTTATCGTAAATACAGCTATCGAACGGTCTATACCGCACATTTATAAACGCCAGTCGTTGCGACTGAGTCGCTAAAACACGCAACTTTGAAACTAATGCCACGTCCGAACGCAGAAGTCGCTAAATTGCGATGCAGCATTGGAGTAGTCGCTAAAATACGTGATTCCGATGTTGCGTTTGGACGCAGAGAGTCACCAAAATGATCTACAGTCCTAAAATCGCCGGTCGCCGATGCTAAATATAGCTAGTCTTCGGTGTCCCTAACATTATAAAAGCGAATATTTGTGATTGAGTATATTTGTTACTTCTACACGTTCAAACGGCTGAACATTTTAGATATATATATATATATATATATATATATATATATATATATATATATATATATATATATATATATATATATATATATACTGGTGTGAAGGTAGCTGACAACTTGGTTTAAGAAATAGACTACTTTTTATTCCTGGTTCCTGTGGAAAACGGGAACTGGTAAAATTCACCGCGTTGCCAGTACCGTGTGCGTCCTCTAATCAATGTACAGATACATCCTGTATATTAAAAGTCATAACATTATTATTTAGCCCTAGTGACACTATATTCGTAGGTACATAATAATCAAATTTATTTACCTACATGTAATAATACGTTTATTAAATAAATAAATAAAATAATCTATATAGCAACATGGCAGTCGGTAATCCCATTTAAAGGCCTTATGGAAAGGCTTGAAAAAATTCAACAGCAAGTGGCCACAATCTGTGTCTGTCCATTCCAACACGGCAATGGGCTCACCACCTGTTCAAAAATGCAAACTGTGAAATGTGGGCGCATCGTATGCCTCTGCCTACCCCTGAATAATAATAATATTCATTTATATGGTGCAAAAAAAAAGGTAAATGCAATTAAAACACTAAAACACTTAGTTTCTTACATAAATTTTAGCAACTAATCTGTCCTTGTTCTTGCACCAAATGGGTGCCCAGTTCAGCATAAGTTTGGATGTATCCTGTTAGGGCCTGACGCTGGTTTTCAACTGGACCCCTATATGGTTGCGACTGATGACGCTGCGCTGTTGTGAGTGCTTTTCGTCTGTGTACCCATGTATGCACAAACCTACGCAAGTAAACTGACACAAATACACACACACACACACATTTGTATATATATATATATTTATACTCGCAAACGTACATACACATATAAAGGCAAGATTTACACATACACACAGTACTCTATTTCAAAACTAGTTACACAATTATAGTCAACATTGTCCTTTCGCCTAAAAAGCAAGTCCAAAGACCACCACCCCAACAAACAAATAATGTTCTCAGATCGAAGCACACCGTGCCAAGTGCGTCTACATCAGATCAGAGACAGTTTCGTGTTTACATTATTCAGCCTTCGTTGCGCCTCTAGGAGATACAGTCGTAAACCCTTGAGGATAAAGGCGTATGTATGCACTGTGAATATGTATGTATGCACTATTGTGAAGCTGGGGTAGGTTGCCAATGACTTTTAAGATGGTTTATTCCAACATTGTTCGTTTTGGCACTTTAATCAAATGACGTGTTACAACATACATAGTACCAAGCATAAATATTGTTTGACTACTTTGACACACAATGGTACACTGTCAAAATAACAAAATGTCAAGTTGTGTTTCTCAAAGTAGTGAACCGTCAACTGTAAGAAACATGTGCATGTTAAAAGTTCCAGGTCACGATCATATAGAGTGATCAGATGATCAGAAAGATTGGCCCTTAAAGTTAAGACCCTATTTATACGTTTCGTTTGAAGAACACGGTGAAACAGTAAACCCATATTATAACAGAGACTCTTATTATGTTACGCAAGAAAAGAGATCTTTTGAACAGTGTTTATGTAGGGCAACCTCTGATTCACACGTGTAGTCTGCTAAACAGTGACGTAGACTTCTAAAATTATTGAGTATAATCATCCGTAGCCACCCGATACTTTTAATTCTGCTTAAACAAATAAAATCAGTTCGGGTTTTTACAACTCAGCTATTCAGTAGGTACTTGATCTTTACTCAAGTTTATAAATCGCATTAATAATAAAAACTAAAAATAAATAAAAAAATTTTTTTTTTAATAAAAAGTATTTAAAAAATGGACTAGTCTGCCCAAACTAAGGCATAGCAGTAATTATGACATTCTGTAGGTACTTTATAAATATGTGAGAATTGGCAGTCATCTGGAATGAAAATATTATTAACGACGTCTATTTGAACAGACACAAAATAATTTACCTGTAGATTGTATAATACGTATAAAAATACTCAAGTTACCACTTAAGTGAATTCAAGTAATTTTTACCAAGCATTTGTATTTATTCTTTTTCATATTTGGTAGAATCACAAAAAAATACATCCGCTAAAAAAGCTGTCTTTAAATAAAACACATCCCGTTTACGGCTAAAGTGCCACATACAAACACACTCGCACAGCAATCAAATGTGTAACACAACGCTTTTTTCAAAGCTTTGAAAAATATGTCCAGAGAATATTTCACATTATTAAACTTTGAATTTTAGTTTTCCGCGCGTTATATATTAGACTCCGCCCGGTATCAGTATTCAGTCGTCCTAAGGGGCGTGACAAATCTGTTCTCTATTATCTATCTTGCTCTCTCTCTGCGACAGTGATGGCATAATTCGATGTGCGAAATTGGAAATTTGAATTATTACAATTCTAAAAAAAAACGTTTAAGACTAGACAACTACCCCATAAAACAAAAAAAAACATTAATATTACCAGTATTTATTTACAAAAATATTGATTATAAAAAAATATAAATTAAAATGAGTAGAAACCCTAAATCCAAATGGCTCTTATTTATAAAATGACAATCTTTGATTGATCATGATTGAACGTTCCATAAACCACTTATTTTTACATGTACGATAAAAAAAGAGATAGCAATTTATGATGAGCTACTAGCTGAAATAATGTAGGTGTATTTTAAGGGGTAGGTTTTAAGGAGGACGGCGCACAGATTGTCCTTGCGCGCAGCCTACATCATCGGGGTGGCTTCAGTTTATGTCCCGACGTTGTGCCATCAATACTACCAGCAATCGCGGAAAACCTCTGAAAGGCCCGTCGCCGTAACGCTAATGCAGCCAAGTTCAAAAGTCTACCACGTTCATGACGAACGTTGCCTTCCGGTGTACTATCCGTAAGTAATCATATAATATTTGTACTTAATATTTATGTATATTATACGTTGGGTTATGATTGTGCAAACTTATCACATTTTCAGATACCTACTCCAAATCTTTGTCAAATAAATATACATTGGTAATTGAAATTTAAACACAATTTAAAAATTTCTCTATAAATTTTCGCACATTTTGCTGATAAATCATGATAATATTTATATCCGAAAGAGCTAATACTTGGCGTTCACAGCACAAATATCTGGTAGTGAAAGACTGATGGGCCAGCCAGGATTGTCTCAGCAAGATATAGCCCTCGACCTTTAAAGGGCATTCAGCAGATAATTATAACTGAAAGAAAAAAAAACAATTTTAGAAAGCGTGAAATGCTATTGTTGGATAAAAAAAATTACTTACGATATTTTGAACACTTGCTACATAAGTTCAATAATAAAATTTGTTAGTGAAATATTTTAGCCAGTATCGTCTCTAATACTAGTCAGGACTGAGATTGAGCGTTCCATAAATAATTTATTTTAACTTGGAACTTTAAATATGTTTAGCTTTTCTATAATCACTCATATAAAGATAGAAGCATTATTTTATAAGATAAACTATTTTTTTGTCTGATAAAAAATTTGCAATATACCAATTAAACTATTACGTGCAAGTTCCTACTAGAGTGTATCATAAACTTAGACAATTGAGGCATTCAACAAGTGGTGTCTCATTCCAATATTTTACTTTTACTGGTAATAATCTTTCAGAATCTTCAACACTTTTTTACTAACCAAGATAGCAGACCAACTTCAGTTTCAGGACTCTTTATTATTTTTTATTACCTTGTCAAAGAGATGCTTTACGCACAACTATGTGTATTTTTTAGAATTTTGGATTATTTTCACTGAGGGGAAAATAGGGAACTAACTGGTTTTATTCTAATTTACAGGGATCAGCGAATACAAAATTGTACTTCTATTATTGTGAAAAAATCTTTTCAAAATAAGTTGATACAAATAAAAATGGTTTATACTCGTAGTTGCAACGTCACTTGTAAAAATCTATAGTACTATTGCCGGTGTAATTATTCACTTTGCTCCCACATTTTACAACAAATATACGAGTACTGCCAGTACGATGACAGTCGTGTTATTATCCACAAGTTTCTATAAGTGTAGCAAGACCTAATACATATTTAAATAATCTAACAAAAAATGGTAATAATTTACCACCATAATTTAATTTAATCCACTAAGACCGAGCTATTAGTGGATTAAATTAAATTATCGTCAAGCTTATTGCGAATCAATTAATTAGAGTTAATCCTATTAATACCGCTGCCTATTTTGATGTAAGCTGTAAGCTTCTCTCTAGGGTTTGTCCGCAGTTCTATTCACGGATCAGAGCAGAATTGCTTCATCTGATATCACAAGTCAGCACTAAACCTCACGTAATGGAAATATAGAACAATAGGTCCTGACAATTGTAAAAGCCTTTCCAAGCGTTACAGACGCTTTCCGGAATTGGTTGACGTTTATTTCCCCATGGTTATTGATTTATGCTATAGGCCATATATAAGGAAATGATATTATGCTCAAGTTCTTACCAGAATTGTTCTGTTGCTGAGCCGAACGTCGGCATTGATAGTAACAAGACAATGCAATATACCTCTTCTTGTTTTATGCTGAGAAGATATAACTACGTCCTTCTACTTAGAACTGTATTCATTTGACGGCAAGGCTATTGTTAATAGTCAACAATCGTTTGTAGACTGTGTTGATCGCAAGTTAGGTCAGCTACGTATGGCGGGCATAGAAAAGACAAAAACATGGTAATGATGAAAAATGAAAGACAGAAAGTAGATAGCGATTTAAAAAATAATTGTACCAATGGCCACCCCATTGGTATAATTATTTATCAGACAAACATATGGTACACCTGCTGCAAAATGGTCAACGTTGCCAATGAATGTTATATACAATACCAGAGGTACAGCACCCTCGGCTGCCAGCCCTCAAAAATCCTTTCAAGAAATCTATAAAATAAAAATAGAAAAGTATCACTTATGGCTTATATAGATAAGCAGTGTTTGCACCGAAGTAAAGTACTACCGCACCCTGTAGAGCACACTGATCTTTATTGACGCCAGCTTGATCATATACTCTAAATTAGTACGATATTGGATGTCCATTATAAATCTCAATACCAAGGATAACGATTCTGTTAAAGATGAGGATGGGTATTTATTTTTAATTTTATCCCTTTTAATTTCCTCGACGATTTCACATCGTGACAAATTTCATTTGTCAGTTTTCCGTTCCACCTCGTAATTGCAATTAACCGAACTCCTATATGCTAAAAATAAGCTTTTAATTTTCCATATAGAGTACAATATTTTCCGACCACAGCTATTCAGTGTGCGTAGGTGGACGACGTGCTTACGTGGAAAAATTATTATGCCTCACTGAGCATTATCATATACTAGCTGTCCCGCCCGGCTTCGCCCGTGACATACTTCGAACCCGGTGACACCCATTTAATCCCGCTGTTTATTAATTTCACAGTAATGTATGAACATTTTCCAAATTTGTTGATAACTTCTCCGCTCTCCAGTACCTACGCCCACACGGCACGGTCGAATTATGGTTACACGAAATTAATTTCTCTGCGCATTATTTTTTGATTTTGCCATATTTCCCAAGATATTCATTTAATTTGCAAGGTGGAAAGGGCCAAAATAATCTTCATAAAATGCTGAAGCTAACTGATCTATTAAAAATGATAAGGATTAATCAAAAGCCTTCAAATAACCGCTTTATAATTGCTGTTTTTTTAAAGTATTAAAATGGTTATAGTATGTTATCCTTAAGAGATAGACATATACCGTCGCGGACTTTTTTGTAGACCTATATTAGATACACAATTCCACCATACATTATTTTGATATATCTCAATGGGTTTAGGCAGCGTTTTCGTTAAAAGCTCCCAGATTTTTTCAGATGCCCTCAACATATATCGTTATAATTAAGTTAGTGTATTTCAAATTATACATAAAAACCTTCCCTATGAATCACTCTAACTATTAAAAAAACTGCATCGAAATTCGTTGCATAGTTTTAAAGATTTAAGCATACATAGGGACAGACAGCGAAAAACGACTTTGTTTTATAATATGTAGTGATTAGTCTCTATAGCTATATTGTGAAACACACTATCCGGAACAATGAAAGAATAGAACTCCACCGGTTTGGAATGTACCTTAATGTTTCTCAAGCTATAAGGTTTCAAGCCAGGGCACTCTATGAAAGGTATAATTTTTCTTTGCTTACCCGCTGGTTCATACCAAATATCGGTCTCAAGTCTTGCGCTAACCTCCTGTTCCACGTTTTCGTCTTCGCTACCATTTTCAATCACATACCGCCTCTTTCTGTTTCCTCGCCTACCCAAAATAACTTCAATGTCGTTACAAATTTCACTACAACATAGAATCTCTATGAACGCGGAATCTTTTTGAGTCAATTGTCTTTCCAATTCGTCTATTGCTTGCAGGTCAAGCAACGACAAATCTAAATCACACGTATTATCAATATCTGACATAATTTGTAATAGTAAACGTCACACAAAAATAAAACTTTAGAGCAATGGGCGCACGCACTTATTTACGCAACAAATTTGAGGCGACTAAATAAAAACATTAGGTATATACGCACGGGATACTGCCGTCGCGCTGGACAAGGTCATACAAAAATGCAACTTGCAAGGAATAAACTACGACCTACGACACGCGGAAATACTTTTATTCAAACAGCCAAGCGCTACATCGAGCACTTTTCCCGCGCAAATTTAGTGGCGGCCGGCGGCGGTCGGTTTCTGACAAAATGCCCTGACGCGGCGCAGTCGCTATGTTTTCTTTCGTTTAGGCCTCGTCAGTCACATATGGTGGACATTTTTTATTTTAGCCTTATTTTAAATTATATCCACCGGAAACAAATAAAAATAGTTATTTAGTGTTATTTCCGTCAATATAAGACCAGAAATTTAGCTACGGCAGTTAACGTGTTAATTGTGTTTATTTTACAAAATATGTCTAAATAACCTACGTACAATTAATTATTTGATATTTTCTCAAAATGTTATTCAATTTCGTATTTTCTTCTCAATCGTAAGTCGTTGATGTCGAAAACATTTACGGTGGAGATCAAAGAACAAACTTTCTGTGGTGATTATGTAGCCTCAGATAAAATTATACTGTATGGCATTGCTAAACGCCTCTGTTTATCAAATTGGGAACCGGGTCAAACAACCAATTAATCAAAGTAACCCATCATATGTCTGGCCTTACTGTACCACGCTGCCCAGACGAAATGGCTACGTTTTGTTTCAAGTTCTCTTCTTATTGTCACATACATAACCACGTTCATTGCAACTACACCATTTAGGTTAAAATTTAAAACCCTATCGTAATCATACCAGCGAATATAATCTGTTTTGGTGAGACCTACATTATAGTACCATCTAATATTGTCTTTGCTACTAAGTGTATTTCCAATTTGACTGCCTCTGTGGCGCGGTGGGAGTGCATCCGATTGCTACGCAAGAGGTCGTGGGTTCGATTCCCACCCAGGATAAAACTTGGTGTGATGAGCACGATAGTTTATTCTGTGTCTGGGTGTTATTTATCTATAATATGTATGTATTTAGAAATATATTAGTATGTTTATCAGTTGTCTAGATCCCATAACACAAGCTAATATTAGCTTACTTTGGGCTAGATAGCGCTGTGTGAAAAGTGTCCCACAATATTTATTTTATTTAATTTCCAAAAAAA
Source organism: Thumatha senex (assembly GCA_948477245.1). NCBI lineage: Eukaryota > Metazoa > Arthropoda > Insecta > Lepidoptera > Erebidae > Thumatha > Thumatha senex. Next base: position 10,656,832 of record OX419725.1, on the reverse strand, counting down.
AGCCTGGTATTCACTCTTATGAATTATTTGGCAGCTACAATAGCTGTTTCGCTTTTGATTTTCATCTTTGTAGGGAGCGATTGCCGTCTGACCTCCCAATGCCACTCCGTAAGCGTGGCGTATCGGTGTTAAATGACACTGACACCCTTGTCAAATATAGATTAACCACGACCGCTGTACCGCTCACTGCGTATAAAATTGTAATACCTATACTTATTGATCAAATATCAATCGTAGTCGTGTGGAAAAGCGGTTCTTGTCCAATGACTGAAACTAATAACCCTTTAATAATAATTTCAAATTTGCAAAATAATTGCAATTTCAAACCGTTTTAAGACATACCTCCAGAGAAATAGGTTTTATTTAATAACGGCAACTTCATATATAAATATATAACATTAACATTTTTATCGTCTTGTACCTAATAGTTTTCAAAATCTACCTCATTCTTTTTTTAAATACTAATAAGGCGGCAAACAAGCTTACGGGTTATGTAAATTGGCAACCGTAGTATTATAACTTTTGAAACACCTTATGTGTAACATTTACATTACCAATCGAGGAAGAAACAACTCAAGCCCTTTTGAAAAATTCTAGTTTAAGTAATAACCGTGACTAAAAGTTCATTTCACAACCCTTTCAAACCCACAGTACTCTTTGTCTAGAGATGAAGTAGATGTTAGTATTGGTACTAGTTTTATAGGGATATGCATAATGATCTAATAGTGTTAGCCCATTATCGTCCTTGGGTGTAATCCCCATCAAGATCTTCGTGTCCCTGCTATCGGTGTACCTTCTGACCAACGGACGAGGCTAGCACCAATACCGAAAATCAAAAAACAAACATTTCTTTTTTCCAGCTTTCAAAGAAAAGTGGACCACAGACTCCCAATCCAGGAGATATGAGAGTACATTTAAACAACAAGGGTGAAAGCCCATTACTGTATCGCCAAAAGTCAAGTATATCACTCACCGCGGTAGTTAAACAAACTTGATCTGTATAAATCTGGATCTACCTCATAAAGTGCTCGGTAAACGTCAATAGGATCGATTCTTAGTAAACAGACTTATCTCTTTGGCATAAACGAACTTAGGCTAATTGTCTTCAGACATTTGCATTCAGAGAGGTTTAAAATAATTTCACGGAATTACATCGCGAAATATTTATACATTTAGAAATTTGTAGACAGGTTAAGCATTGAATTTGATAGACTTAATAAATGTTACGTAATAACTAATTAAATTAGTGGCTCTCGGCAGTGTTGCAACACCAAGTACTCAATAAGATTTTTTATGTACTTCTTATTTTTGTGGTTTTTATGTTCTTATAAAAAATACTTAAGTACATAAAAACATTCTTAGGTGATGATCATCATAGACACCGTAAAATCAGGAGAAATGCCATACTCTATCGCGAAATTACAACGTTTTCATGTAACTAGGTGCACTTGCCGTCCCCGGTAAGTCTAAACGGGGCAAAGCGTTTTGCCGTTTTTCAAATTCTTTTGTCGATATCTATTTTACTTTCGGTGATTATTCCTCCATGACTCCATGGTATGTCCGATTTTCAATTTTATTTTTTCTAAACCATCTATGGCATTAAGTAAGCGTCTGAGGGAAGAAACTGGCGATCCTCGTAGGTAGCTATCTCGCGCAAAGGTTTTCCATAGCTATTCAGCGTGGGAATGCTGCCTGCATCTTGGGTACCGAGGGGACCCAGTTTAAATTTTGATAAATAGGTTAGGTAGTTTTGTTAATTTAATGTTAAATTATATGATTGATTTTTGTTTTGTTTTTGACTGTAATAAATTATATTCATATATCTATGGTTAGATGTCGTATTATTATTTTTTTTGGTTTTGCGGCGAATGCCTTTACGCACCGTCATCCTTGCTGCGGGGGCAGCAGTGACGGTGTGTGAGGCTCCCGGCCTGTGGGAGAGGGGCCGTCCTACCCACTAAACCCCGCGGTGTTCCGCCTCACCTTAAAACCGGCTCGCAGGGTAGGCCTGAGGTTAAATCACTGCGAGCCGGCACAGGTACTTGGCGAATACGCCATGCCCTGTGAGGAGCTGACTGAGGTGAAACGTCGGCGCTCTGTGTGCCCTCTCCACCCAAAGATGTCGTATTATGGGTCAGATTTGATCAAAAAGTATTGAGTGGTTTGGGAGGAGTTCGAGGACAAAGCGAAAATCCGAATCAGGGAGCTACTCTCACTTCCAATAATTAATTGAATTCAAAACCTTCGCAAGCTTTGGATAATATCTACGGTACGCATTTCCAGGACAGGTAACAAGTAACGGTAACACACAATTGTTTTTGCGTGGCATTTCTCCTATTTTTACGATTTCATGGTGTTTATTCATAACTTTGATATTCTTCGTCCATTGATCCGATGACAAAAGAATGTAATATTATCATTTTTATTTTAAATTCTAATTAATATATTTCATGTGTATATCAAAAAAGTTTATGGGATCTATTAAGGTTTGAAATTCATCATCATCATCATCCGACCGTCTGTCCCAGTTGCGTCTCGCGACGCCCGGGGTCCGCTTTCCTACATTTTCTCCTCCACTTCGCACGGTCGTCGGCATCCCCTGTAGTGAGACCATTGGCACGCATGTCATCCCTTACGACGTCAAGCCAGCACTTCTTGGGTCTTCCCCTCTTACCGGGACCCGGCGGGGCGGGGCATGGCCAGACATTTGTTACCTACGTAGCCCAGCCGTTGCCGCAAGACGTGACCATACCAACAAAGACGACACTCTTGCAACTTGTCTGCAATGTCACGGACGTGAAGGCTGCCGCGGATGCGAGAGTTCCTCACGCGGTCCATCCGCGTGACTCCACACATCCACCGCAGCATTATCATTTCCGTGACACGCAGCTCCTGCTTGTGTCGCTCCAATATCGGCCACGTCTCACTGCCATGTAAAAGGACAGGTCTAATAATGGTTTTGTAGACCTGTCCCTTCAACCGGATCGGTATTTTAGGGTCACAAATGACACCGGTCATCTCCCGCCATTTGGCCCACGCGGCAGCAATGCGTGTCTTGACATCGCAATCGATGTCACTGGACGTGTGAAAAACAGATCCCAGGTATTTAACCTGGTCCGTGCGCTCGACCGAATCACCGCCTATGCGGACGGATGTGGGATCTGTCGAGTTTAGTGCCAAGTACTCGGTCTTCGCCACATTTAGTTTCAGACCGCCGTTCTCAAGCGTCTCCTTCCACGCCTTTACACGTCGCACCAATCTGCCCCTGTCCGCGTCTGCCAGCGCAATATCGTCAGCATACATGAGCAACCATGGAGGATGCTCATGCGGGTTTCTGATGCTGTCCGACAATTCGTCTAATATTAAACTGAACAGAAGCGGACTAAGGACAGAACCCTGGTGTACCCTGACGGTGATGGGGAAGGGTTTCGTGTCACCAACAGCAGTCCGAACCATTTCATCGGAGTCACAGTACATGTCCCGGATAGTGTCAATATAGACCTCTGGAACCCCTTTGGACCGCAGTGCCCACCAGATCATCGCACGAGGAACACAGTCGAAGGCCTTCTGCATATCTAGAAACAAACAGTGCAGAGGCGTGTTCTTCGACCTGTATTTCTCTGCGACAACCCTCAGGGCGAAAACAGGGTCCGTGGTCCCATGACCAGGGCGAAACCCATATTGACACTCCGAGAGAGTACACTCTAAGTAGTAGAAGAGAGTAAGGTTTGAAATTAATCCCGCTCAAAAAAACTGCCTAAAAGGCAATTGTCACTGACTGATATATTATAGCTCAAGCCGCTGCACTATAGTTACACTTTCTTATATAGATAGAAAACAGAAAGTACTTTATAGCGGCACGTAGGTACGCTAGGAATATTACAATACTCAAGCCCCGTCGCTCTTTGTCTTGTCTCACAGTACAAAAAATGCTAATATACTTCAGCACTGTAAATAAAAAAGGAATCAGGGAAAATACTGCTACTTAAAAAGACTCACTAAATTGCTACGTAAACAAACTACCTAAAAGAGACTTTGTTTTTTTTTTCTGATGTTCTCAAAGGACAGAAAATCTTAATTGGTTCGTGAGTGTTTGCCAACGACGACGTTTTAAAGCAAGTGAAGAAGGTAAAATCTAAATGTTAGGTTGTCAAAATTTGTATTTCAATTTATAAATGTTGCACTGCCATTAACACAAATAATTACTTTTGTGGGCATATGTTTGATCTATTTATCGGTAAACGTACAAGTCTTGTGTGGGATTAGAATATATTGTGTTATATTACTCTCTACTCATTAAAATACATTTCCTTTGAAGTTTCAATCCATATTAGTTTATATGATACTAGTTATCCTGCATAACTTCACTCGCGCCAATTTTTTATAGCCCCCTATCCCTGACAGTCCCACTGTATTTGAAAACTTCATAAATTCATTGTAATCAAACCAGCGTTCTCGAATTTTGCGCTTAGCAACACATTTTGCAATTCATTTTATTTATTTAGAATCCATGTGTTTATTAAAATATTGTAGCCTATAACAATATACAAAAGAAAGTTCACGCCTATCACTTGTTAGTTGCGTATCAAACACTATTAATTTAAATATTTAATATTGTGGGACATATTGTGGAACACCTTTCACACAGTGCCATCTAACCCAAACTAAGCTTTAGACTTGTGCCATGGGATCTAAAAGACAACTTAAATCATCCTATATATTTCTATATATATACATAGGAAACACCCAAACTCCGAAACAAACAATTGTGTCACACAAATATTTATTCTGACCTGGTAATCAAACCCGAGACCTCACCGCGACAGTCGCTTATGCTACCCCTCATGCCACCGAGTATCTTTAGTCACGTTAATAAGTTATTTTTTTGTTGTTTAGAGCTCATCTTCGGGAAATAAAGGACCGCTCAGTGCTTCGTTTGTTTGAAGCGAACGACATAGGAGGTGGTGCCTTCCCTGGTGCTGTCGGCGCGGGTTCTGTCAACATGCCGGCTGGAGCAGCCGCCTATTCCGGCCCGTCAAGCTGGGACCAGGTATATTCCAATATTTGAATTCACTCTAGACTTATGTTATGCCTAAGTATAGCACGTTTGGAATTGAATGGTGTTTATGTGTTCTTGCATAATGTTCATATATTATAATAGTATTTTTTAAAAACTATGCGATTAAGTTCTTGGTTTACTGAAAGTGAGGAGAAACTAATTACGCATCTCTAAAATAAATCACTTAATCTGTTGAATTGATCTTTGCCTGATAACAATTAGTAACGAACTCTTTATTACTAAAAAACTGTGATGCACTTTTACTTATTAAATTCATAAGCATCAGTAGTACCATTCCAGTGTCGACATGTACTTACCACAAAATATTAATTAGAGCTCTTATTTACAGGATCAAAGCTACTTCAGCGAGCCCGAGATTGATTCTGAATACCACCATCAGCACGTGCACAAAACCAAGGTAAGTGAAACTGCAGCAAAGCTAAGTCTCCACAAGGTAAGTTCGGCACTGCCAACTCAAAGGGATACATCGATCAAAGGTAGGTCCAGTATTACATAAATGAATGCACTTTTTAATATATTTACACGGAAAAATCTGCAATGATTCCTGCTTTGTAAATTTTGAACGCTACTTTGATGATGAAACGGTTCAAAATTATCCTAGACTATCTGAGCTACACGGCTTATGTGTGCTCATTTCATACTTCATGTACGGGACATGGAAACTTTAGGAGCAAATTACATTCGTTTAAGCTGGTCGAGTCACCTTCCTGTCATATTTAATAGCTGATGCAAAATATGATCAAACCGCTCATCACATACTTGGGGAGTGTAGCAATTAGCGAAACGAGCGATACCATATGCTTATCAGTTTACAAGTAACATCGGGAGTAGTTTACTATGCGAATTTCGTGGCATCAAGGGTGAATTTACGTGCTTTTAAACGTTCCTGCCATACATATTACTGGAATCAAACAAAGCTCACATAGGACCCGTATTATACTATTACCATGGTGCTTATCTTTTTCTATAAGGATTTACACCTAATTGCTTTTCAGATCTCACGCTTTGCAAAGGAGGGAAGAGGCGTTACGTTCTTTTTCCTAAATACTATTTACTAAATTACTCAAACTATCTTCTGATTTATTTTGTTGCGGGTTCCACGACATACTAACTTCTCCTGGTACTTCACCGGGATTGAGTTCGGTGTAACTTTTGTGGTCTTGGTCATTGCTTTGATCTTGGTTAACAGGAGTCACAGTAATGGGAAAGAAGGAAAGAAATCCAATACAAATATAATTTTTTCAAAATGAATCTGTAGTTTCTGAGATTAGCACGTTCAACCAAGCAAACACACTCTTCAGCTTATAATTCTAAGTAAAGATATCCATCATAATATCCATCACGCCTTATCCCCGAAGGGGTGGCAGAGGCAAATTATATGCCCACTTTTCGCCGTGTGGATTCCTGTCCCACGTAATAGGTGGTGAGCCCATTGCCGTGTTTAAATAGACAGACGCAGGTTGTGGCGACCTGCTGTTGAAGGTTTTCAAGCCGCCCATAAGGCCTTCAACCAGGCTTAACGACTGCCATTTTACTGGCAACCGGGACCAACGGTTTAACGTGCCTTGCGAACCACGGAAACGCTCGCAAATATAAATGCCACAAAGTGGTCACCCATCCAAGGACCAGCCATAGTGAAAGTTGCGTAACTCAGTGATCGTTTACAGAACACTGGGACCGCGGGGCCGCGAGCGCGCAAGTAAAGATACATTAAAATAAAATGATAACGCAATGACACAATTAATGTTTTAGAAAGAACAAAGTCTACGACAACGGTTTATATACATTTGCTAGGATTATTTTAAACAGAATGGCTGCCTTTAAATTATTAGCGCTGACCGTATGTATATTGATGTAATACGTGCAATTTTTTTTTGTATTACTGGTTATATTTCATATCGTGATATAAGTAAAAATATAGTATACAAATATCAAGATATTAAACCAATATTAACAAAATAAGTATGTAAAGGCATACTTAATCCCTTTTGAGCGAGTTACACTCGAAGATTAGGCTCGGGATGCCAAAGGAGATCCTTATATTTATACATGAGATTTGCCCTAAAGGGGATTACCCTAACGAAGATAAGTCTATGAAGTAGCATGTTTGGGCTGACGCGTTTACCATACGTAATAGTACAGAAATATATATAGTGACTGAGTGTAGAATCGAATACCGAATTACCCTTGTCCGATAAACTGTTAACTGAAAACACCCTTCTTCCATCATAAAATGTATAACCGACCACATTTTATTGTTTTATACATTTTATTGTTCGCCGATGAACGGTTCGTCGAAAACACCCTTCGCCTGTCGTCGGTTCATCATAATACAGTTCGCCGATGAACGGTTCGTCGAAAACACCTTTCGCCCGTCGTCGGTTTGCCATATTACAGTTCACTGGTGATCGGTTGGCCAAAAACACTCTTCGTTTGTAGACATTTCTACAAATTATCATTCACTTATTTACTGTTGAATGAAACACTCGATTGATATTTAAACGGTTAGCTGTAGCAAGCTTGCTGTTACTATGGCAAAGGGTGGATGGGTGTTAGCTAACCTCAGCCGGTATATCGTAGAGAATTAACGCTTATCTGACTACCTCTTACTTTAGAAACGTACTTACGGTTTAACGGCTTAGTAATAGGTACTGAGTCTAAGAGGTTTAGTAAATAAGATGCCGCAGTCTTTTCGTTCTAGGGTTATCTTAATCAATCAAATCAGCCTATCCATTTCACTCACAGAGCAAGGAATTAATGTCACTCGCGCGCTCTCTACTAGAGGCGCCCTTATCTAAATATTTCATACCACCTAGCGTTTTAGGGGGCGAGCGCTATTTTTTTTTCATACGATTACACTAAAAAGTAGAGATTTTGATAAAGCTTCATCATATCTACAACACAAGAAATTATTATCATGTGGGCGTCTGTCCCAGTTGCATCTGTCGTAATAAATAAATATTTTTTTTTTTTATCCTGGACATCTAGCTAATATTTAGCTAGTGCTGCACCTGTACCATGCACCTGTGCTATTAGATCTAGAGAACTGATAAACATACTTATATAATTTCAAAATACCAAAATGTTACAGATGAGTTACACTTATATACAAATATCAACGTGCTCGTAATGGAAGAGATGTCTTGAGTGCCTAAGACTTTCGTTGTGATTAAATTATTCTTACGTCAAACCCTGAATAAAGTTCTAAACACTTTCCGTATTTTCTAGGAATATCAATAACTATCGCTTTTAAAGTTATTCTTTCATTTTTGGATTAGTAAAATAAACTGCTTGTTTTTTAAATTGATAAAAATACGAATTTGTTTATAAGTCATACTAGTTCTAAACTTTATTAAAAATTATGGTAACAAGTTTGTAATAATCTTAAAACTAGAGAACCTACTATAATAGTAGTTTAATGCATACTTATATTTACAATAAATAGTACAAACACTGATTTTCTTCCAAAATCCAATGACTAATTTACACTTGCATCCACACAATTGGTAGCCTCTATCGTTAATGATATTTTTTTACAGTTACTACAAAAATATGTTTCTTTATAAACGTTAGATGGCGCTGACGGCAGACAATTCCACCTTTTACTCTACAATTATAATCTACGTTCGTTTGAACATTGTGTATTAGAATGCTCTACAGATAGGTAAGCCTTTATAGTAGTGTGCACCGCTGTAAAGTTTCTTGGTTGTAGTTCTCCATGAGATGACGAGGGCTTTCTTGAAGGGCTCCGGTGTGCAACCACTGCAAACTCCCATCACTGCCTTGACTTCTGCTTCAGCCGGTTCCCTTTCGTCCACCTGAAATTTGTGATTTGTCTGTTAAATATAGACACCACTTCAGATTCCCACATCCGATTCAGAGACAGGATTAAATTAAAAGGAAGTAATCTGAGGTATGGGCTAGTTTGAAAGACATTGCAGAGCAGAACTTTTGGCAACCGCATCCAATGTAAATGGCGGTAATGAGAAGTGTCTATTTAAGGCACTTACAAAGTGAATATCTTCCAAAATAGGTGCTTTACCCACAACAACAGTTTTTAGGAATCACCAAATATATCAGCACTACTTTGAGTATTAAATAAATAAATAAATTATCCCCGAAGGGGTTGCAGAGGCATATTATATGCCCACTTTTCACCGTGTGGATTCCTATCCCACGTAATAGGTGGTGAGCCCATTGCCGTGTTGAAATAGACAGACGCAGGTTGTGGCTACCTGCTGTTGAAATTTTCAAGCCGCCCATATGGCCTTCAACCAGGCTTAACGACTGCCATTTTACTGGCAACCGGGACCAATGGCTTAACGTGCCTTCCGAAGCACGGAAACGCTCGCAAATGTAAATGCCACAAAGTGGTCACCGTGGACCAGCCATAGTGAAAGTTGCGTAACTCAGTGATCGTTTACAGAACACTGAGACCGCGAGGCCACGAGCGCTTCTAGAGTATTAAGACATTTAAGGAAATGGTGCTTCTTTATACTGTCTTGACGAAAATGAGAAATCTAGTTCCCAAAAAAATTAGTAAAACTGCATTTATCAGTAGGTGATTTAAAGGGTTTTTAATCAAGAGTGTTTGTTATTCATTTAACTGTATATAACTCAGTGCTTTTTATTGTAAACTAGCTGATGCCCGAATAGACGCTTTTTTTATGAAGTATGTAGTATTGTGTTTCAATTCAATTAATCAAGACGTTTTGCAAACGTCTTACGATTAGTGTAATCTAAGTACTTAGATTACACTAAGAATCGAAAATTATCAAATTCCAAATTATTGTTCTATAGATTAACAGTACCTACGTTCAAATTAGTATTGTAATGCAACGTGAAAATTGGTTTCGAACCAAGATTAAATTCGTGTCCACTGAACCATTAAAATCACCGGTGAAAAAGTTTATCATCTAGAGAAAATCAAGTGTCACGGAGGCTAAAATATAACCTGTCACTTTTTCCAACAAGAAGGAATGAGATCCGTTCTGACTTTTATTTATCACTAGCTGATGCCCGCAGTTTCGCCCGCGTTTAAAAGTTTTCCTATTAGAGATTTCGCACGGACCCTAAACTTTTTGAAATCTAATAATGCATGATACTCACAAAGAATGTATCTTTCTAATGGTGAAAGAATTTTTAACATCAGCACAGTAGTTTCTGAAATTAGGCTCAGAAACTACTGTGCCGATGTTAAAAATTCTTTTTACGAGGAAAAATTTGTAAGTTTTTTGTATGAATAGTCATTACAAACAAACTTACAAATTTTTCCTCTTTATAATATTTGTATAGACGATAACATTAATGAAATAGACTAAAGTGTAGTCCAAGAATAAGGGTTACTCTCGTTATTGTACCATTAATATATCTATTTGATTAAATCACTAAAAATTGTAAGAGCCCTGCCATCTTTGTATCTTTTGCTATAGCTGGTCCTTGGATGGGTGACCACTTTATAGCATGTACATTTGCGAGCGCTACCGTGCTTCGGAAAACACGTTAAGCCGTTGGTCCCAGTTGCCAACAAAATGGCAGTCGTTAATCCAAATTTAAGCCCTTATGGGCGGCTTGAAAAAAATTCAACAACAGGGTGCCACAGCCTGCGCCTGTCCATTTCAATACGGCAATGTGCTCCACCTGTTACGTGGGTTTAAAAAATGCATACGGATGAAGGCGTGACAATATGTATGTATGTATGCTGCGGTAGGTCCTGATATGATGACCGTTTGTGATATTAGCATTTGCAAGCGTTTCTGTTATTTCGAAGACACGTTAAACTGTTGGTCTTGGTCGCCAGTAAGCCAAGCTAATAATATTATTGGCGGTGTAAATATGTATTTTCAACTGCAGCGGTCATATCCTGTATCTATCCATTTCAACACTACAGTAGGTTCAGCAATACGAGTTTAGCACCTCTTGCACATTCAGTAGTTTAAAAAAGACACTACCATGTCGTAATACATTTCATTATCAATACCTTACTAACCGTTTCTTTCTGCACGTTCTGTACGGGTAGGTTACCAACAAAACCAGCGAGTCCTTGCAGCAATGATTGTTGCAACATCACTTTTTCTTCTCTTTCACTCTCTCCTATAGAACTAGAACTTAGGAGTGCGTCGTCTATTATGGAACCGTCTGATAGGGCTATTAAGCCACGCTTATCTTTTTTACCTGTAAACAAACATTAGAATTTTTTAATTATAAATATTAGGTAGGTATTTAAAAATAATTTCGAATATAAACCATGTTGTTGAACTTAGTATCAAGCAATTATTGCCTTTTGAAGTGCTAATATTGGATAAATATTTATTTATTTAAATTAATAGTAAAAAATCTCTTTTAATCACAAGTTTTTGTTATAATGAGCACTAAAATTAATAATTCTCCTTTCATTTGACACCCATATTGTAGGAAAACATAAAAACTTAGTTCGTAAAACATAAACACTTGAATTTTCGAGATTTTCTTAGAAAGGTCCCTCATTTGATACCTCCTTATTATATACAAATTTACTGTTTCTGTTTTATTTTATACATTTGTTATAACAGTGCAGTAAATAAAGCATTCTACTATCTTTAGTGTTCCACCTTGTTGGATTTAATATTTACATGGCATAACTAACCACGCATTGTCATCCAAACTAAGCTTGTATACGAAATATCTGCTTCAAAATTTAGTTGCAAGTTTCCACCCGAACAAACAAACATACACAAGTATGTTAATAAAAAGATTGTAAAAAATAAAACGTTATTAAATCAAACTTTATAGCTTTTTGTACCTAAAACTCTACTATCTTTACCCACATTATTCTGATAACTAATGTTATATAATATCTTTAAAAAGTGAATAATATCTTTGCCACTGAATAAATCATTATTCGTCCAAAAAATGTATCAACAACTACAAAAAAATGACCTATTTTTACTCAGGTAGGTACTTGTTATTTACTTTGCATAAGTCTAATATCTTCTTATACTTTTCTTATCAAAGAAAAGAAGAGAAAAAGTAGATATATTATAATCTGTAAATATAATACTTTATGTATAGTAATATCAAGGGTTGAATGGCGCTTGGAAGCAACATCTTTGTATATCCTACTCAAATAAGATATCATATTTTGATTTAGAATGTCATTTGAATATACATATATGTTTACCAGTTCGATGGAAAATAAATAAAAGTTTCTCTAACCTGAAACAAGTTCTTCAGCCAGTTCTTTTTCTGGATTGTCTCTTTTGTCACGCTTGGAATCTCTCTTGAACAGATTGTGTTGTACTGATTCATCGATGAATTTCACATTAGCTGGATTTAACAATGAACCAGACAAAAGTACTGTAGAACTCTTTGTAGGACTCAAAGGTTTTCTACCGAAGCTTTGAATTGGTCCAACTGCCGATGTCAAAGGCCCCAAAGGTACTTGTTGGGGGCCTGATTGCAAAGTGTTCAAAAGCTGCTCAGAGACTAATCTGCTTCCAAGTTGTCCGTTAATGTATTCTTGTTGTAATTGCAACCCGTTCGGAAGCTGTACAGGTACCATTTGCTGTGCTCCAGCCAGATTCAGTTGAGGTGCCCGCTGTAATTGGCCACCGATTAAGAAGTTACCGTTTCCAAGAGGTGTAGCTATTGGCGGTGGAGGTTCAGTGGCGGCCTCGGTAGATGCTTCAACTCTCGTACCATCATGTTTGAAGTGGTGTACGTGATGATGTTTGTGATCTTTATGAGCTTTACCAGCAGTTAACGCTACATAATATAACTGCAGCATTGTTATTTCACCCAACAAACCGGATTGCTCTGTGAAATAAGTTAATTGTATTTTGTTACAAACAATGAGTTGTCTTTTTTCAGTTTGATAAAAAATATTTAAAAAAGGCTTCCATACTAATTGCTTTAAAAATTTATCCATACGGATTATATATACCCACAATTCAGTACTTCTATTTGGTACTACATATTAGATTGTGAGCCTTTTGCCATATAGATTTGTACAGGAGCAGGTGGGGTAGAAATTTTTCAAACCGCCTATTAAGACCTTCAACTTCCATGTTACTGGCAATCGTTACTAATTGCTTAACTTGCCTTCAATAACTCGGAAAATCTCGTAAATATAAATGCCATTAACGCTCCGCTTTTTTATCTCAGAACTGTCGGTAGCCTAAGATGCTAAACGCAGTGATCGTTTACAGAACACTGAGGGAGCAGGGATACGAGAGCTTTAATTTTGTTATTATTATGAAAACCTTAAAAATCAGTTCCAAACAAAGACATATCTGACAGTCAGCAGAGCCAACGTTAGCGAAAAATAGCGTAACAATAGGCTACGCAATTTTTCGCTAACGTTGTTACGTTAACGTTTCGCTAACCTAACACACACATAGACAGGTAGCTTAGCTTAGTTATTTCTGGTGATTTCTTGATATTTGAAACTTCATCACTCTATGCATAACCCCTTTTTATATTTTTTGTCGACTTTTGTAACATTTTACAATAATTATTATTTTGCATTGTATTATATATATGCAAAATTGCATTATATATATGCAATTTTTTTTACTCCAACACTTAAATCCTTGATTTAAAGACGACAGCGCTGGTTGCCATTACAAGTGCCTACTGTATGTATTATTTCTAGTAGAAAAATTACGCTAAGCTACGCGCTGTTTGCTGTCAATGTGTGAGTTAGATCTAGCTACACAAGATTAACAAAAATAGCTTTAAGCAACAAATTACAAGAGTGAAAAGGATAAAGTATTACTCCATAAGCAAAGGAATATGTTTGGTCTGCTTACTCTTGTACGTCTGTGCTTCCAAAGCAAATTTATGACATGTAATTCTTTTTTATGTTCTTTTTACCGTTGTTGAGTTATGTCTTCGACAAACCTACTTAGTTTTGTAAATAAAGATAAAATTTGTAGCCGAATACTTACGTGGAGTAGGTTCTATAGGATCTTTCTTATAGAGAAGTGATTGCTCTTGGCCTGAGATTGCCAAGCCTCCGCCTTTTATAATATGCCCGACGAGCTGTAAAAACAAATTTACAAATTCGATTAATCGTTCTATGTTTATAGATATAATAATAATATAATAATAATACGACACTTACTCTGTTATGAAAACCTCTACCAACACGTTCACCGTTCACCCATACTTGCCACTCGCCAGTTTTTCCATTCCATGACTGACATGAGTGGTACCACCTGTGGAAATGGATTTTATAATATTTATGAAATGAAAATTAAATATAAGTTTTATGGGATTCTTTGCATCGTTGCTTTAGTTGATAACATGGAATTAATCGTTATTGATGCATTCTATAGTCATGTTTTTTTAATGCGTTTAAATAATAATTCTAATTCACCATTGTGAAGTGTCACATATTGCCTCAATTGTAATCTCGTTGTAAGAACAGTCTTAAACCACCAATAACGAGGGGATTATTGCCGAGCAAGTTACGAGCAGGTAGCTAATAGTGCAATTAATTTTACAGTCTCAAAACTAAAAAAATATGTTAAAAGATAATAATGAGAAACTCTTAAGACTAAACAAAAAGGAGTGAAAGGACTTAATAAAAACAAAATTTCTCTAATTACGAATTGCAAACAAACAAAAAAAATAACAATGAACAAAAGCTTTAAAAGAAAAGTGCCCGACTAAAGATCGCTCTCTTAGAAGGTCTCAAAGTCACAGAGCAACTCAACATAAGTAAATAATGTTGAGTTGTTCTGTGAGTTCGAATTAATTTGCAATATTTCTCAACTTTGTCTGCGTTCTATTCAGTCTTTTTAAAAGTTTATTAAGTTTACTGGCGTTTCTTAAACATTTAGTATATTTCGTACAAGCTGATGCCCGCAGCATCGCCCGCGTGGCTAATCTTTTTAAAAACCCAATATATATAGCCTATGGTTCTCACGAAAAATGTAGCTTACTAATGTATTTTCTGAGCCAAATCATTACAAACAAACTTACAAATATTTCCTCTTTATAACATTAGTATCGATAATATTATGTAGACATTGAATAACTTTTATATTATATATAAACCTGCATGTAAGGTTTATATATAAAAATATATACTACACGCATAAGCAAAATAATGTTTGCCTAACTTTCCAACACCAAGTAATAATGGAACTGCACACCCAACAGACAACACTTTTTGAAACTTTTACCTCTGGAATTAAATCCATTACATCCAGTTTTGAAGGCCTAGTCTAACCAACCAAACTGTGTGGTCAGTCATAACTTACTTTCTACTTAAAAGTTGGAGTGACTTGAATCTTTAATCAGGGTTAATATTTCATCCCTATCGGTATACTTGGTGTAGCGTGGTTGAATATGAAATAGCCATTCATTTTAACTTCCGCATTTGTATATATTACCAATAATAATATATGTTGAAAAATTTTAAGAATGAATTGAGGTCCAAAAATAAATATGTACAAAAATATCAACTATTTTAAATATTTAAATCCTCCTTTTACTGATGTTTCAAAACCGGTTATCTACAAAAAATTTCAAAGGACAACTGATTTACTAAAGCCGTCACTTCGATGTCAGTAGCACTGAAACCTGACGCAGATTTAAAACTTGCGTAAATCCTATTGGTATTTAAATGGGTTTGACGTTACCGGTCACGACTACCTTGTGTTTGCAAGTTGTCTTATTGGGTAACTAGTGCATTCTAAATGTGAGCATATGGCCCCAATTATAATAATATGTTGCGATTTCGCTTGGTAAATATCGATTTAGTTAGCCGTCAAAAAAAGTTGCACGATGTATAGAATAAACTCTTTTTTTACGTGTGGAATAAAACCATACGGTGTCTTTCGGAAGGCCTAATAATATCAGAATAGTAGACTAATAGAATATCCGTAAGACACCATGTGGTTTTGCTAACAGATTTCAGACATTTTTTATTATTATTATTATATTTACTTACATCTCTATAGAAAACTTATTTACTTACATCTTACATCTCTATAGAAAACTTATTGCTCCAATTGACTTTCATGGTTGTTCGACTTACCATCAAAACCAATTAAATACAAGTATACTAAACAAAAACACTATCAAAATCTTCAAGTTGAAATTTTATTTCAAATTAATATGCTGCTAAAATGTTGGATATATGCTTAGAAAACCGCTTTCAACTTCAAACATTCTCGGTTTCCAATAGTATAAAGTTTAAGCTTTGGGATTCAGTAAGTTGCTATAGTATTCACTTAAGTAGATGGCTCAGTAAAGCTGGGCATCGCAATTGAATTTTAAGTTGGGTCGGAGTGCTTTTAAATGATAGCTTACACCGTTTTTGCACCTACTCAAAGAAATATTTTTACATATTATTTTAGACCGTCGAATATCTGCAGAACTTATACAATCGTATGCTAAATGTAATCAGAGTTTTTGTGAGGTTTATATTGACTGTTTCTTTGGAGCCAAGTTCAGAGATTGTTACAATTGTCAGAAAACGTTTTTTTTTAATAAAACTATTTGACGCCCGTGGCTCCACCAGTGTGGTTAATTTATCCCGTTCCTGTTTCCCCTACAGGAACTTGTTCTAGGGATAAAAAGTAACCAATGTATTATTCTGATATATAAGCTATATTATTGTAAGGTTTCAACAAAATCTATTCACTAGGTTTTGCGTGAAAGAATAACATGCCTATAGCCATACATTCTTACAAAGTTTTGCGTTTATAACATAGATTGTAGCGCTACACAATTTAGTCATACCGGTAGCTATAGAAACTATGAGTTGTTGAGAGGCAGTGAAGAGATAGATCTTTGATTTCGGAGATAAAGAATAGATTACGAACGAAAACTCAAGACTTTAATTTCGTACCAGCTGTAAGCGGTAGACTATTTTGTTAATAATAAATAACGTAACTTAAATGAAACGTAACTTAAAGTAATATTGGTATGTGTGATATAATTACGTATATTTTACGATAAAAAATACTGGTAATACTCAACACATTAATTCAGTTTAAAAATATATAAGTTGGACTAGGTCATTATTTATTATATTTTTATCATTTCACACCTTCCAAGCTAAGTTTTATAAATAGCTATTGCACGAGCACGAGCTATTTTATTCGAGTCTGATCTTGAGAAACAATGTTTTTATTTTATTATAATACCTGGTATGAGGTATTGAATTATAACCAAAAATTCATAGTCATTTCATAAAATCCTGTTAATTTTATAAACGTGAAACTTTATATCCATGTGTGAATGATGATGACGATGATTTGTGACGTAAAATTACTGAATAAATTTTAATGAAACTTATTTATTATAGCTTATACATCAGAACAGGAGGTACGTTACTTTTTATCCCGGGAACACGTTACTGTGGGAAACGCGAACGGGAAAAGTTCACTACACTCGTTGTGCAGTGGATATTAGCTAGTATTAAATACAATTTGCACAAAAATCGCGTTGAGGATGGTTTATTTTCAACTTTTTACTATTTATTTACTAGACAGGCAGACAAGCATACGGCCCACCTGATGGAAAGTGGTCACAGTAGCCTATGGACGTTTGCAACACCAGAGGTACAGCACTGACGGGATTATTGTTTAATTCGTGTTAAATAACGATTATAACAAAATATAATACAGTAAGAATAGCAGTTTTACTACATCACTACATATTATAAAACAAAGTCGCTTTCCGCTGTCTGTCCCTATGTATGCTTAGATCTTTAAAACTCCGAAACGAATTACGATGCGGTTTTTTGTAATAGTTAGTGTGATGCTTATAGAAGGTTTTTATGTATAATTTGTTAAGTTTTTATATACATTGACCAAACTATAACGATATTTGTTGGGGATGCCGGAAAAAATAAGCCGTCTGGGAGCTTTCAACAAAAACGCTGCCTAAACCCTTTGAGATATAACAAAATAATGTATGGTGCAATTGTGTATTTAATGTAGGTCTACAAAAAAGTCCGCGACGATATATGTCTATCTCATGACAATAACATACTATATCCATTTTAATACTTTAAAAAACCATCAATTAAAAAGCGGTAATTTGAAGGCTGTTTACACAAATATGCTATTAATCCTTATGTTAATAATATATCGGACCGACATCCATTGGCGGATGTCGGTCCGATATATTATTAACAGCATCGACTCTTAAGCGCAAAGAAATTAATTTCGTGTAACCATAATTCGACCGGCCCGTGCGGGTGTAGGTGGGTACTGGAGAGCGGTGAAGTGTGAAGTAATCAATGAATTTGGAAAATGTTCATACATTATTGTGACTGTGAAATTAATAAACAACGAGATTAAATGGGTGCCACGGGGTTCGAAGTACGTCACGGGCGAAGCCGGGCGGGACAGCTAGTACGTTATAATTCTGTTAAAAATTTAGTACATATATTTAGTTAGCACTTCTCTAATGCAGCTGACTTTTACTAAGTCTTCAAAATAAAGCAGCGGCGGCCCGCGCTTTTACTCGCATGTTCCCGGTCTCGTAAAAATACGGGGATAAAATGTAGCCTAAGTTATTCCTTATAACATAAGCTTCGAAAGTCCTATTAAAATCAATTGAGCAATAAAATTATATCAACAAATATTTTTGTAAATAAACAAACCGTGTATATTATATAATAATATAATATAAGTTGTTAATTTACAAATAAAAACAGTTACTTCTACTCGTATTATATTTCACTGTATAGGTGAATGCGTAGACAAGAACAAACACATATTTTATGTAACATTCATTATCATCTAATATTATACTTGTAATTCTTAAACATGTCGGTATTACATAACAATTAATTCACGGTGATTTATGTTGTCAGTTAAGTTATTTACTATCATTAATATTTATTAACAAACTATGCAATGATGTCAAACTTACATGAAGGTTTATAGTCTCAGAAGACAACGGCATTAGGAATCGTATAATAGTAGGTTTAACCTACTACTTATACGATCATTATATGAGCGTAAGAGGGTTAGTGCCACTGAAATTGAGCATTTGTGTGCTAAGATACTATTGATTAATTGAATGAGTCATAAAAATGACATAAGACACATATATATGTTCTTTACTATGGGATGTAAGGAGCCCCAGGAAGATCTCCGGGGCCAAGCATATATATAGAATACCAAAAATGCAAGAGATAAGAGCTATTTACAGACGCTACACGTGTTAATAACATATTATAGAATTCTATTGGAGTGTAATTGTAATAAAAGACTACAAAAACTGATATTTTTTTCTGTCGGCTCTCTATTGAACGACGATTTTTATTCTCTTCTGACGCGATTGAATTAGTGGACTTGGCCCCCTGGAGTTGGGAGGTCAGACGGCAGTCGCTCATCACAAAGCCGAAAATAAAGCCAACATAAAGCTGTTCCTACCACAGCCAAATTAAACTGAACTACAGGCTCCAAATTCAGGTAGGGTTTGGAAGCAACTGGGTAAGCACTTAAGGTCAAAAAGGAGACATATTTATATAGGACATTACATATGTACGACACTATTTATGTAGTTAAACATATTTGTTTGTTTGAAATTAGTAAAATGAGTACACACTCTATTGTTGCAAACATTCATAGGATACAATCATTATGTGACGGATTTGCCATTTTAGTCTATCTCCTATTGAAATTTTTTAAGCCACTTTCAAGACTTTCAACTTGTCTTTACAATATTCATGTTACTGGTAACTGGGACGGGCTTAACGTACATTCCGATGCAAGGAAAAGCACGTTAATGTAAAAAGCCACAAACAGTCATCCATCTCAGGAAAGTCATGACTGGCTTTTTCTACTAGCGTAAGTTACTTAATATTTATAGATTCAAGTTATACCTACATAAGTGCTACAATAGCGTATATACGCTTGCAAAATTGTAAAGGAAAAATAACTCAATATTTAGCAGCTACACCTCACTTCACTAACGAACCCAGTTTATTGCTCAACTTATTCAGTTAGGTTTATTAAGGTATGATCTAGAGTAAACATCCTTCAAATTGCCCGTTTATCGCGTTGCCTGATGAAGAAGCGAGCGGTGTAATGGAAAATTTCATATTGTGAATAAACTCAAATATAATATTAACCTTGGGTGTTAAAAATGTCATATAACAGAAATATTCATATTTCAACTTCATCATATAAATATTACTTTTTTAATTATAATTTACCTTTTATTTTATTTTTCTTTTATAATTTAAATTTGCTAAAATGCAGTAATAATTTTGATTATATTATTAGGCGTTATCCTATCTCTTTAACTTTGGGAGTTCCCACTTCTACCACATAGGAATCCTACTAGAGATCAGGCGGAGTAGTGTTGACAAGCCGTAGAATAGAATCAGAACCGCTGTTTTTAGCTCTCAAAATGTTAGTAGATTATCATAAATACAACTGTCTATGGAGCGGTACGCGTTAGTAGAATTCTATCGGCCTACCTATAGAACTCTATTGGAGTACGATTGTAATAGTAGACTACGAAAAGCTGTCAAAATTGTACCGGTGCCTTTCTATTGAGCGAAGATTTCGATTCTATTTCGACACGATTGGGCAGACTCGGCCCCTGCTAGTTTGTAAATGCAACTATCCAAAATGAATTGAATTGCCTCTAAATCCCATTCGCTGTCAGGGTGACCTCTATTCGTGCCGTCGATAGGGAAGTCGTTTTAGAAGCGTAAGGTTCAATCCATTTCAATCGCTCAAATTACTGACACCTTTGAAACTGCGAGTATACGCAATCTGCAAGCGTTTATAGTGTGGGCTGCGGTATTAATTGGGTTTGTGTCACAACAAAACAAATTGTGTGTAAAAATGTCACACCTATACTAAAATTGAGTTAAGAAACATATTATGAAATATGATTTTAAAATTGCGACCTATCTCAGTATCAAGGTTTGTGTAAAAATAATATATTTGCTTTCAGTCCACAGAAATACGTACTGTTAGGAGAAATTCAATCAAGTCATCCCAAATATATGTACAACTCCAAAAGAGATAAAAATAACCCCTAGTTCGTTAATATATGATCCGCTCTCAATTTCAAGCGGCCGAAGAGCCCTCTCTGTACGGTTCTTACCAGAAGTGATACTATCAAATAAATTAGATCGCCACTCAGCGAAGCAATTCAGGAGTCGTGTGCCGAACTACGGATAAATGATTAAGCAATTTGCAATGAATGTAAAGCTACTTTGCGCAATTACATTTAAAATTAAATTAGAGCACCAGAATCTATTTGTTATAACCAGATGACCCTAACTCAAACCACTCTCTGAGTTCACACACTAGGATGATAAGAAGTAACTATAGTATTATATAATAGGTACAATTCTTCAAGTATTCGAAATAAGTAACATGAGGTTGATGACTGTAGAAAGTGTCTGGTCTGACACATTACGATCACGCATCGCGACAATAGAAAAAAAGAAAATTGTAATGCGTGCGCGCAGTGATGTTATGTCATGAATATCAATCGAACATATAGATACGCTTATTTCGGTACATCTTTCACAGTATGCTTTTAAATGTGAAACATCTTTCCTCTCGGTTACTGAATGTTTTTGTGGCAATGAAAGTTTGGAAATTGGACGGAAAAGGAAGGAAATGTGTCTAATGAGCTTCTTTTTCATTCCTTCACTTCTCGAAAAGATAAATAACCCAAATAAAAAAATTAAGAGTTTAGAAATTGTACCATACCTTACGAAAAAAATATATAAACTTAAAATATATAAATTCGCTAAACAGAATAATTATCAGCAATTCCTTACACATTTGACATCCAGTTCGCCATATTTGATTAAAAATGAAGTCATTGTATTTTTGAGTAACTTTCAGCAAGCGCTTTCATTTTATATTAACACCCATATTGTTAGCAGCGCATTAAATATCCACCATCTGGAGTGTTCCTTCGTGTTTTAATTAGCATGACGTTACAAAGGCAATGATTAACACAAAGTATACAAAATATCAGCTCAATCGGTTGAAGATAATTGCAAAATTGCGTCGCAACATTTCACCCGGTCAAATATATAGGGCAATATAATATAAAGCTTATAAAATATCTTACCTACAGAATATTTAATAACAATGTACAATGACGGCATTAGGAGAGACAGAGTACCTTCACAGTAAATGAATAAAATATCAACGAAAATTACATTACCAAAGTTATTTTTTGGTATTTCAATTTTAACCCTATACAACATTTCGTATCTTTCAATTCATTGTAACCGTTTCTCTGCACATATTTACCTTATTTATCCGACCCATAGCAAGAAAATATAAACATTGGCTGTGTTACATATGCCAATATTCGTAGGCTCACGAAACTCCTGTTGCGGTTTTATTTATGAAGTCCCTTTATTCATACATAATTGTGTCCACTTAATAATTTGGGGCCTACATGATGTGTTAAATACAAAATCATTTTAAATAACACTACCTAGACTATGTTTGCACAAGTCATCACCCTCCAGACGAGGCGTCAATACAGGTACGTCCGAAGATTCTCGATTATAATCTTTCTAATATACAAATGTCGCTTTTCTACTATTGAATCTCCACTTTATCGGTTTTGAATTCAAACTATTTACCAGAAGCCATGGTCTCTGATTTACTGTAGATAAGATAGTACTTTTAGTCCCAGTAAAAGTTCCCTTGGAACCACAAAGGTATCAACTAAGGGTGGCGGCTCGGTGTGTTAGGGTGTCGGCTAATGTTATCAGCGTTTCCAGTGTGGGTAATGTGTACCTAATTGTGCGAATATTATTATAATGTAAGCTGTTATACATTAGGAATTTAGCTGAACAATTTGTTTGCATTCATTAACAAGTTAATAATATACTTAATTAACACTATGCCTAAGTTTAATGCTAAATAATTTACTTGTCAAATGTATTAAATATTGTTGTAACTTAACCTACATTTTGTACACAATTACATTTTGTAATTATAGTATGTATAGACCTACGTATGTATGTACCGACGCGATACAGTTCGCTCGTGCATAAAGATATTGACACCCAATTTCAGTAGACTGTTCATTGTTTACGAAATCATTATTAATTCTTATGTAACTAAAATTTAGATTGAAAGGTAGAGGTAGAATAGAGGTGACCTACTGTAACTGGTTTTGTGGCTAACCCGGAATCGGATTACTATCGAATACTCGATACTTGCATCTTATTATGCCGTTATGGTGATTACTCGTAATAGTAACGCAATCCATATGAAGGTTATAATAGTGATTAAATGTTATAATACCAGAAACAGCTATAAAACGATGTCCTATGAAAACGAAACTAGGACACAAATTTCAAACAATTATGCAAGTGTATGAATGACACTATTAAAGTATCGTATTTTATGCTTGACATAGTGACATCTTCTTCTTCATTTTATTGTTTTTCCCAGTGGCTTATAAACCCTAACTGGATTTGGAACCTAAGGTTTACTTTTATTTGCATTTATAGATTGACTTTTAATTTTCGGCATTGTTAGAAGGGACTACCTCTGACTTCCAGACATAATAGAAATAACATCGCAATATATATATCACACAATATAGCAAAATACAAGAGCGTCAAAAGTTGCGACTCGCGACGACGGCCGTTGTCCGCCGTCCTACTTTTTCTCCTCCTTTTCGCACGGTCTTCGGCATACCTTGAAGTGAGACCATTGGCACGATGTCATTCCTTATAACATCAAGCCATTTTTAGCTCTTCCCCTCTTACCGGTACCCGGCGGGGCTGACATGGCAAGACATTTGTTTCCCACGTAACCATACCAACGAAGCCGACTCTCTTACAACTAATCTGCAATGTCACGGACGTGAAGGCTGCCGCGGATGCAAAAGTTCCTTACGTGGACCATCCGTGTGACTACATCTTAGGCGTCACTCCACACATCCACCGCGGCAACTTCATTTCCGTGACATGCAGTTTCTGCTTTTATCGCTCCAATATTGGCCACGTTTCACTGCCATGTAAGAGGACAGGTCTAATAATGGTTTTGTAAACTTGTCCTTTCAACCGGATCGGCATTTTTGGGTCACAAATGACACTCACACAATGATCACGAATGATACTTCCGCCATTTGGTCCACGCGGCAGCAATGCATGACTTGACATCGCAATCGATGTCACTGTGACACTGTCACTGTCACAAAGCGTGTCAAAAGCATATTACGAATCATAATATTGATAACTTAATGTGCCTTCAAAGGAAGTAATAAAATATCTAGAAAGAAAACTAGTAACAAAACCCAGTACCAAACCGGCTGACCAGCGTGGGAGAAGCTGACGTCCAGCAATAAACTGTTACAAGTTAGTTTATATAGTTTATATTTTTCTGAAGCGGTTGAAAAAGCTAAAGCATGCAAAAACAGGGGTCTAGGCTCCTAATATGATTTTGTCCGATTCGGTGTCAAGACCCATGGTACGTGCTATAAGGCTTTTTAAGGAACTAGCAAAAAGATTAGTCGACATCATAGAAGACCGAAGAGCCAGCAGCTACCTCGGACAAAGAATTAGTCTAGCTATTCATAGGGGGAACGCTATTGCACGCGAAGCGTTGAGGTGGGTACTACTGTCACTTCACGCAAAACATCTGATTTTTCAAACTTAAAATGTCTCTATTTATCATATATTGCACTTGCAAAATAATATATACACACACATATCAAGAAAAAACACTATTTTTAACACTCATTATATTTTTGATGACATTTTTTTTATTTAAACTTGTTAAAAAACTGTTTAAAAACGTTCCGTCTTGGACGTCCGTGTATCTGTATGTTACGGATTATTTTTTTGTTAACACGATAATCACCGAAATACTTTACTAATCGAGTCTTTTTTTTCTCTTACACTTCAGTATAATTAGGAATAGAACCCTTTAAATTTTTACGGTCTGATTCGATGTGGTTTAATTATTATCTTTTTTTCAATATTTTCGAATATTATCGTATACTAGCGTCATCTATGGTAAGAGTTGTATACTGTCTAATACACATTCTCGTAAAGTTGTTAACAATTGCGAATATAGATGTCGCTGTGCTCAACTCTTGGCTGGTACAATAAAAAGGAACGACTTTAGTTTTATTTTTTAATATTTAACTATTTTTTTGTAATAAAAGCGTGTGAGGCGTGCACTTTTGCATTTTCCAACCTATTTTTTTTTAATAATATATTTTAGTTATTATATTAAATGTTTTAAAGTTTTTAGTTTTTGGTTCATTGTTCTAGTATATACTTAGTAATGTATATATAAAAAAAACAGAGAACTCCAGTGTGAAATGAAGATATGCTGAACACGTTAAGTTCAAATATGAGATATAACTTAGGCCATACAGAAAGGTTAGTTTCATCACCGTGACCATCCGTCCAGAAATGAATTTCGGTTAAGTGAGTTAACGTTGAGATGATTCGATTTAAACGTATATACTAACGTTCTGTCCTGATATAATACGGTTAACGGATATTGGATATGATATCACTTTGACGTGCTTTAACTAGTCTTATGAAAAGATTCCTCTATAATTACCTACTAACTATCTTCAGGCTGGATTCCTAACGGGCTAGTTAAAGACAACAGATCGCCAGGCTTTGCGATCGATGCATACTTCTTTCGCTTAATGCAGATTCATTAATCGCTTCATACTAATAAATTATAAGTTGGGCAATAAAGTTACAGTACTGAGTGTCTGAGTGCAAGTAATTTCAGGTCCAGAGGATGTTGGCGGGGATTATAAGTTAGTCACAATACATTGAATATCACATATTCAAGGTATTCTGACTTATACTTGTATATTTATATAATGTCAGGTGCCATTATCAAAGCTCTGAAAAATTTTGGACTAAGTATCTATTATCCGTCTCTTTCCGATTTTACACGATTATAATACGACGTATGACGTCGAATATAGACTTTTGGTGAAGTTCAGGCGTACAGCATGTCTACCTCTTTGGTGAAAAAGATGTGATTATACGAGTATTTATATACAAGATAAATATATAACGTTTAACTAGTCGATATGTCCAAGTATTTGAACTATTATTTCAAGTGAACTGACACGGGCGTTGATTTGCGAGTACGAGTATCGATTTGTTAATCGAATCCAGAGCGGATCAGTAACCAGTGAAGTATTTAGTCGAATACTGGTTCACTGTCGTATACATCATGCATCCCTTCTTATCGTATTTTAATCTTCAATAGATATAGTAACTGAATAAAATATACCTTTTTAGTCTAATACTCGTATTTATACTGTAGCTTTCAAAAGGTATTTGTAAGTAAGCTAATATAATCTTGTGGTATGTGATCTAGATAACGGATGACATACTTATATATTTATAAATAAATAGAAATAAAATATATAAAGGGAACTCTCTAACTCCAAAATAAATATATGCGAATTACATAAATATTTGTTACGATCCAGGTATCAAACCCAAGACTTCAGCGCCGCAGTCGCCACCGAGGCAGCTATATATAAATAATTTAAAATTCATTAATTATCGATTACAAACTGACAATTTTTTTCTATATTACATTTAATGAGAAAAAAAAATTAAGATACAGTCTAGTAGATAAAAAAATCGGTCAATTATTTTCAGATAGCAGTTAATGTATTAATGACTGAATTTTACCGAAATCCTACTAATATTATAAACGTGTAAATTTGTTAACTCTTTCACGCATTAAATTTGAATGAATTTTGATAAAACCTTACAATAATATAGCTTACACATCAGATTAACACATAGGCTCCTTTTTATCCTGGGGTTAAGTTTTTGTGGGGAACGGGAAAACTTTTCTTCGCGGGCGTATTTAGTATTAAATATTAACAAGACTTGTAAAGTACTCAATTCCCAGCTATCTGCATCCCATCAACTTGAACGCCTGGTTCCGAGTTAATACTCGAACCTACTTCAACTTCCTAACAAATCATAACTTGGTTCTATTTCATGTTGGACAATATGAAGTTTGTATGAAGTTGGGATAAGGACAGTTAAATATTAAACGCTCGTAGGACCACTCGTAACCCCGCTGACTCAGTGTTCTGTAAACGATCACTGCGTTAAGCAACTTTCACTATGGCTGGTCACAGATGTGCGTGACCACTTTGCAGGATTTACGTGTGCGAGCGTTTCCGTGCTTCAGAAGATTAAGTCGTTGGTCCCAGTTTCCAGTAATATGGCAGTCGTTAAGCCAAGTTGAAGTTGAACGCCTTATGGGCGGCTTCAATAATTTCAACAGCAGGCAGCCACAACCTGCGTCTGTCTATTTTCACACGGCAATGGGCTTTCACCAGCTATTACGTGGGATTTGAATACACACGGTAAAAAGCTGGCGTATAATATGCCTCTGCCACTCCTTCGGGGATAAGGCATGATTGTAAAACTAAAATATGATTAATTCATATTTAAGAAGCTTTTTTTTAAAATGTTAACTGGTACAGATATATTTTCTTCTAATTTTACATTCAGTTTTAATGTATGTACAAAGACTAAATACTGCAAATGCTTTGAAATCTTTATACTTAGGTATTACGGGTTATCTACCTTCATTCATGACGTAAGTTTAAAGGAATGTTCTTAATAATCAATGTTTATTTCCAACCTTTTAAAGTACGAAGTTCTTAAATGACCTACGTCATAGTTCTTAAAAAAATGTTTACACGAAATGTCCAAGTTATTAAGCAATATGTCACAACCAAAGAATTTCCCAAATAATTAAGGAACAGTATGACAGCGCAACGCGTACTCTAAAGGTACAAATTGCAACGTATCTAAAAATCGTATTTCGTGACAGTATGTTACAATCAGAGCGTAGCATTTCGTGCATCAGGTACATACCTATATTTAACTTTGGTGACAAACAGAAAAACAAAAATCATTTAAGCCTAGTTGCGCCATTGTCTCGTTTTGCAAACGGTAAAAAAATTTTCAATACGAGTTCACAACTAACGGTTGAATAATGAATATTTTGTACATTTTCTTTTCTCTCGTTGTCACGGCATGGCAGTAAGCCACTAAAGCTGCAACAACGAGCGTGGTCCTGACGTCCGTTGGTACAAGTAAGAGTTAAAACATCGCGAAAAGACCCAAAAGGTATATTAAAGTATAAGTAAAAATATACAGCCGTATATTTGAAAAATAAATTTTATATAATACTCGCAATATAATATCTAACGTAAAACAAGAAGCGCATGGAATCAACGCTTTGTGTAGAATAATATTTAGGTAGATTCTCCAACCGAAGGAATGTCTCCAAGGAATTTTCTTTTAACCTTTACATAGAGTTTTGATTACGCTAGCGGTCCACAAAAATTTGCTTGTCTCAAAGGAATCTTTAACCGAGATTAAAATTATATCTATCCGTCCAGGTTATAACCTATCAGTATACCGAATTTCAACACAATCCGTCCACGGGTTTGACGTGATCTAGTATCAAACATTCGTACATTCCAACTTTAGCTTTGTTGCGCATTTTATAATATGGAAAGAGTTATCGAGGATAGTACAATGTGGGACTTACGTGTTCAGCTTTAGAGGGTAGTTTAGCCTGAAGAAGGTTTGCCCGTGCACTGCCATGCTGAAATAACTTGCTTCTTCTGTGTTTGATATCCATGCTGATATCTCCTTTGGGTTATCGGGAACTGTGAATAACAAATATGATTAAAGTTCATAAACTTAAACACGAATAGTCGTGTACCAAGGTATAGACCTAGGTACTGAAAAATCACACACAAACAAAGCAACAAGACATACAACAATTAATATATTTTTAGTGTTGTAATTCAGAACATGATGGGGGGTGCATTAAAAATAACCTTAATTTTAAATATAATATGATCTACGTGAATACGATGTAAGGTCGTAAACTTGCCGATTGATACAATGATGGTTCTGCCCTCAATTATAGTGGCACTTAATCTTTTGAACATCGACTGGTCTTTTCATAAGATGGCGGTTATAAAAAAAACATAATAAATAGTTAAGTTTGTTAAAGTTGCCTTTCGGCGCAGAAATCAATTTAAACTAAATCTACGTATCTATTCTTTAGTTTCACGGCAATGATTAATAGTCTCCACAAACTGTACCCATAAGTACCGAGTTTCATTCCTGTTTGCATCCCTACTGTAAGTCAATTAGATCATTAGGTGAACGGCGCGCGCAATCAGTACAATTGATAGTGTAATACTAGATTTATCTGGTTTCTCTATGGATTTTTAGAATTGGTCGTTCTTCGAGAGCTTTAACCCCCATATTCAAACTATAGCTAATATTTTGCCGAGTGTGTTACTTATTCGATATTGTTGAAAAATATTGAAATTTTAGATTTATTGTTTTGTTATAAATGTATCTACACTGAAATAATCTAAAGTGGTAAAGCGGGTCACTATTAATTGTTTCGGTGTACTCTATAAGGCACCAGTAGAACACATTGGCCTTCTTGTGCTCGCTCGCTTGATTAACATTAGTCGTCTCTTTCGACACCATAACCTTTGACTAAGTACAACAACTGCCGGCCATGCCTCTCACGGCACTGACAGTTCTACTCCAGCAATGCCCATGAAGACTGAAGAAGATCCCCCGCCACGCCCTCAGCGAGCACATTTTCCATCGTGTCACAGCTAGGGCAGTGACGACATATAGGGTCCGGCTCCACAGCCAACCGCTCTCACAGGTACTTGCTAAAGCAGCTATGTCCTGTGAGGAGCTGGAAAATATCATCGCAAGCCGGCAGCACTTAGTATTTGTAGGACTCCAACCTCACATACCTACGGGAACCCACTGTCAGGCCTGCCGCCTCATAAGAGACAATGGAATACGCCCACACGCCCTCTGCTCTAACGGTCACTGAAGAAGCTGCAGTAATTATCTACTTTTACATCTCTCATATTCGGTAGGGCTTGTAGGTGACCAATTAGAGCTCTAGGGTTTTTTTTTTTAATAATTATTTAATGGCCTGGTTTCTAAGACCTTTTAGCCAAATCTTATTTTTTATATCATATTTCTTCAATCTTATCTTCTAATTAGTCCTGTCCAGTCGATGTCGTGTCCTCAGGCTACGTCCTGGTCCTTGCCCTCAGTATAATGGTGATTCTTATACTAAGTGGACGTTTCGCGGCAAGAGAGAAAATAGCATTTCACTGCATATATATCATTGTCTTTCACTATAGCACGTTAACACAACTTTTATGTCCAAGAAACCACCACTCCCGCACATAAAACAAGATAAATGCACTAGTTTTAGAAAATAATATAAAGCAAGCGTCCGCACTTGTCACTCTTCCCGCCAAATGTCCCAGCTCTAGGGTTGTAGCTAGAAAGCCATAGTAAATAAAAAAAAACTTCACTCTTTCAAAAAGTTCGCGTACATCGAACCATCATACTGGCAATAGACAACATGCATTCAGCCCAATGACAAAATAGGTCGCTTCGCTATTCAGCCTTGTCTTCGTATGAGTATAACAGTCATCAGTTTTAAATATCGAACGGCGAAGCTCAATTTCGATTAACATACCCAAAAAACACCTGTCCCTAAAATTTGAAAATTGTTCTAATTTCACTATAAATTTTAACTAATATAATGTTTTATTCTTGTAATGCCGGTTTTTTTCTGCTTACCTCACAATCGAGATGTAAAGCAGAGTAGTTAGCTCGGGTGTAAGCATCAATTGCACCCTCGAACTATAGGCGCACGAGCGCAAGCCCTTGGCTACTAATCTACTATTAGCGCAGAGTGCAACTTTTAGGTTTAGTATAAGTCTCCATTTAATTCAGGAGCCCTGGGTCTATCCATTCAAGGGCTTAAAAAAATTAAACAAACACGTGGTTGTTCGAAGACGCTGACCTCTTTTGAAGAAGGCGACCAAATCATGACAGTACTTGTCAAGGGGTGGAGTAGTAAACAGGATTGACAGATGAATGGGAAACGTGTGGTTCTAGACGGTAGGAGTCCCGCATAGCATCCATGAGGA
Organism: Thumatha senex; assembly: GCA_948477245.1. Classification (NCBI taxonomy): domain Eukaryota; kingdom Metazoa; phylum Arthropoda; class Insecta; order Lepidoptera; family Erebidae; genus Thumatha; species Thumatha senex. The sequence goes on along the minus strand of OX419725.1, from coordinate 10,625,769 downwards.
TTTACACACGAAAAAAAGTCTCCATTTAATATGTTAATATAACCTTCTCATAATATAATGTACAGTTAAACTAACGCTAAACACTTAATTGCGTATTTCCGCTGTTTAAAACGTTAGTTTTAATGTTGTAACAATAACAACAATGTTAACGCTGCTTAAGCAATCCACATTATATTGCTTATGTGCATCACTTAAATGTTTTATATAGGGCAACACAACCGGTAATTAGACGTTGCGCAGATAATAATTGCATAGTGTGTTGACAGAACAACAACGAACATTTTAGCATTACAAATGCCGCATAAACGCGATTACGATTATCATAGGCGTGTATGGTAAAAAAATTAAAGATACAAAAGGGTTGTTAAAAAAAATCATGACAGTACTGTTCAAGGAGGTGGAGTAACAACAGAATAGACAACGTATCGGGCATGCTGACCGAATACGTATCGAAATGATACGCAATAGGTTTGAATGAAAATGTCAGCGTGCTTCCTTGGTTTGGACACTTCCAACGAATGATTGACGAACGATTCACTAAGAATATATAAGGAAAATAGGGCAGAAGAACACACAAGGTCGGGTAGCCGAGACTCACATGAAGACCATGTCAGCAGATTGCTCATAAACGGAAAAGTTAAAAGTGCACAAACATGCATGTAAGAAGCGATCAATGAATCAGGAGGAATCGAAAGAAAGATACATGGATCGCGATACCTGGCGATCTGTCCTTTTTGACTACCCCGTTTTTTAAGTAGCATTTTAGATTAAATAAAAGTTTAACTGGTAATTTGACGAATACCTATTACAGGCAAATCCGAGGACCGCAGATAATACAATACTCTATATCACTATTATCACTTCTTATTATTCCTACTTAAATATGAATGTATTTAAATAGATTCTATTCCAATAAACTACCTATGGGCGTACGTGTGACTAAACAATGTTTTATCTACAATATCTCGAAAGCAGTGTCGTGATGAATACTCTATCACTCTCCATAAAAAGGTTGAATATACTGTTGGTTTAGGATACACATACATAATGCAATTGCGTAAATACTCGCTAGATTTCTTTGCCAGAATTTGGGGTATTGTAAAATGAAATGAAATGAAATTTATTTATTTGCGGAAGTATGGTACATAAGCTGTAATTGTTATAATGAATTTGAACACACACTCCGTCAGTTCTTTTCTGACATGCAAACCTTATTGCTAAATAAACATAATCTTTACCAACTAACGTCAATTAATATAAAATTAAGTAAATGTTTTGCTAAATGTCACGTCAAATATAATAAATAAAATATAAGCTACACAAAATTTAAATAATATAAAATAATTTGTCTAATCCTTGTGACAATACAAATGACAACCATATCAGAAATTACTTTTCATTTAAAAAGTCATTGATGCTGTATATATTTTTTTCAATTAACCATATTTTTAATTTGACCTTAAATTTTTTAACTGGTAATTTTTTTATAACCAACGGTACCCTATTATAATTTTTTATGCACATGGCGAAGCAGTTTTTTGGAAAAGTGTGGTTCTTGGTGTAAAGTCAAGAACCAGCCTATCGCTGTCACGCGTGCTACGTGGATATATATCTTTAGCTTTTTTAAATAAATTAGGATTTGTTTTAACAAATACGCTTACTTCGAAGACGTACATACCCGGCAGTGAAAGTATCTTGTATTTTTTAAAGTATGGTTAGCAAGACTGGTACGGCGGGATACCTGCTATAGCTCTGATGCACCTTTTCTGGGCTAAAAATGCCCGAGTGGCATCAGTTGAGTTTCCCCACAACAGTAGACCATAACGCAGCACAGAATTGACGTGTCCATGGTACGCAAGAAGAACTGTTTGTAGAGTAGATGTTCTTCGTAATCTGTTAAGCACATAAACAAATCTACAAACTCTCTTGCAGACTGGCTCTACCTGCACTTTCCAGTTGCAATGCTTATCTAAATTGATGTCCAAAAACTTAACAGAGTCTGCTTCTTTTATTATAGTATCATTGTATCTTATCTGTTTAGGGTTTAGATTCTTACCTACAGTTTGGAACTGTACATAGTTGGTTTTTGCCATATTAACTTTGAGGTTATTCTTATCCAGCCATTCCATTATCAATCTAATTGTATTATTAATGTCTATATCGAAATTTATTACATTATTGGATGTCATTAAAATAACTATATCGTCGGCAAATAATATGCATTTATGTTCAATTATATCAGGCAAGTCATTAATAAATATTAAAAATAAGAGTGGCCCGAGTACACTCCCTTGAGGTACACCGCATTTATTTTTCAAAAATGTTGACCATTTACTACTTATAACAGAGTTATTACCGTCTTTTAAAATCACTACGCATTGGTCACGATCTTCAAGGTAACTTTTGACCATGCATGTGCTGGCCCTCTTATTCCATAATCTTCCAGTTTTTCTAAAGGGATTTTATGTGGAACATAATCAAAAGCCTTTGTCATATCAAAGAAAACAGTCACCGTGTGTTTCTTTTTCTCAATATTATATAATACATTTTAAATTAAATTAAAAGTCGCTAGTGTAGTGACTTGCCCTTCTGGAAACCGTTTTGTTCCGTTTTAATTAGTCCAAGACTATCAAGATATTTAATAAAACATGCATAGCTTTTTCAAAAATTTTTGAGATGATTGGGATTAGTGTAATTGGCCTATAGTTATTTACTTCCAACTTGTCCCCTTTTTTATATAGTGGTTTTACCAATGATCTTTTTAGTCGTTCTGGGAATACTCCTGTTTCAAATGAGAGGTTAATCAGATAAGTTAAAACTGGTACTTTTTCATTGATACATTGTTTCAATATGTTGGTGGTAATTTCATCAATGCCTACGGAATTTGTATTGTTTAGAGACATTATTATATTTTTAACCTCTATGAAACCTAAAGGTTTCAAGAATATACTATTCAGTGACTTCTTCTTATTAGGATTTGAAATAATGTTTAAATTTCCTTTCGCTGCTTCAATAAAATACCTATTAAAATAATTTGCAACATCTTTTGGATTACTAATTATTCTGTCATTTACTCTTAATTCCGATATTATGTTATTTAGAATAGGATTATAGTTATTTTCGTTAATAATTTGCCAGGAAGTTCGGCATATATTACTCGTGTTTTACAAAACCTTTAAATTTTAATTTTTTTGAGATCTATTAATACACTTTCTTAGAATTTTTGAATAATTTTGATACATATATTTACTCTCTCTGTTTTTATGGATATAGTACTTATTGCGAAGTTGCCTTTTTGTTCGTAAGCTGATTGTTAGTCCCCTTGTTATCCATTTAATATCACGTTTCTTTGGCCTGATTATTTTTTGAAAGGAAGAGAAGCATAAGTCATAAAAAAGAGAAAAAGTTACATAGAACTCATCAAATGCCGCATTAAGTTCGGTGCCGAGATAGACATCCGTAAAATGTAAATTTTAGAGACATTCGCGGAACCTTGCAACGTTCTCTATCGAAAAAACTCGTTTCTTGACAGACAAATGCCTCGATTTGGCAATTTCCTTTACTATTGGTGCGCATAATATTTGAGGATGATGGTCCGACAGACCAATACTTAAAACTTTACTACTGGTGTCCCTGATGTTACACATTATATGGTCTATGCAATTGTTAATTCTAGTCGGGTCAGTTATGCATGATGTCAAACCATATTTATGCAAAATGTCATTCAGATTTATAACGACTCTACTATATTTAAGCGTATTTATGTTAAGATCTCCAACAATTACAATTTTTTGCTTTTAGGAGAACAAAACAATAGTTTATGTAAAAGCTCATCAAGGTACTCCAAAAACAAGTGTACGTTTGACGTAGGAGTACGATATATACGATATATTTATATATATAATACTAAATTTTAGTCCCTCTAGTTCTACACCACAGCATTCAAACACTGTTTCACGCGAATGCGATCTTATGTTGGTCAGCTCTTTTTATTTAATTCCTTGTTTGATATACACAGAGACGCCTCCTCTGAGGGATCTCGTTTTCTGTCACAGATAGGTTTCTTTGGTCTGCAGTATATGGCACCTAACTCGTATTCGATCAACCTTGCATTACAAATGTAGATTCGAAAAAGAAACTCATCTGTAGAAAGTGACGGTAATATTTTTACACTTGTTGGTGAATTTTCGCTTCCCCCAGCACTGGCATCCAACTTCGAAAAGTAGTATGGAATGGTTCCTTTACGAAAAGGCAGATAGTGTCACTGTGTCACTTCCAATTCGAGGGCGCTTCGTATTTGATTTGGTAGTAGGAAAATAGTAAGGTATCGTTCCTCGCTTAGGAACCGGTATCACGCCCACGCTCTTCACCGAAAACCCGCGGTTTTTTTTTTTTTTGTGGTTTAATTGCGGTTAAGGTACTTATGGTTATAGTCGTATTGATCAATCGATAAATTTATCTGTTTACATAAGTTAAAACATATCCCGTTATGTAAGTAATATAAAGTATTGTCATTAGAAAAAGTATAAAATTACAATTAGAAGTTTGCATGCATATTAATTTTAACATGTTATTCAGCTTTTGTTCATTTAAGTATTTATTTTTAGTAATTCCTAGTACAATAACCTGATAATTATGAAGTAGTCTGATAGCCGTAGTTAGTTCTGACATTCATTGGATTAGAGTCATGTTCTCCCACTGATAAAATAACTTTGTCTCCTTCGCGAATATCAGTATAACAGATTGTGCCCAATATGTTGCTTGAGCTTGCTCCTGGTTTTAAAAAACTTCCAGAAAAAAAAATAATGTTCATAGTTTGTATCTAAACGTGTTTCAATAAGCTTAGTTGTCAGCCCGCGACATTGACTGCCACCGAAGATGTAAATTTTCTTCTTATTCACCAGATTAGTTGTTACGATCTGAACACCCTGTCTCTGCTCACACGTACTCGTAGTATGTGTTGATTTTGACTGTACAGTATTTTTAACAAGTATAATGTTGTCATTTATTAGTCGTGAGCTTTCTTCTCCAGAATCAGAGAACCTGGAAGTGTCCATTAATATGTGACGAGATAGTCTTCTTTTAGAGTTCATCTGATATTTAGATTTTTGTGTGGGAGTTTTACACACATTTTTGAGTGCCGAAATTTGTTGAGATGGCTTAAAAACAAGATTTTATAATTCGGTAATTTCCAGATGAAGGTTACTGATTTCGTTGTTTGCTATTTCCAATTGCTGCGTCAGTTCTTCATTTTGTGCGGTTAAGTTTTTTTTAGTATTGAGGTCCTGCCCACTAGATAAGTCCATACTTCTTGCATGTCTATCCTCCGAATCCAGAGAGTCTAAAGAAGATGATTGCAAGGATTGCAGTGATTTCGTTCTAAATATTGCCCTCTGTCTTAAAGTAATATTAGAATTTTCTTCATCCGACAATTGTATTTGATCCATTACAGTATTATAGAAGAAATATTGCTAAATAAAAAATATCCACTATTCTTGTACCAGCAGCGCTCTCTTTTGTGGACAACGGTATCTACTTTAGTTTCATATGCTTCGCTAGATGGCAGTAAAAAATATTTTATTGAGCGCCCTCATGTAAGGAATAGACGAAGTATCAATTACTTGACTATGCTACGAAACCCATGTAAGTTTACTTTATAATCAGCTGGAACGCGACCTGTCAATTTATTTTATTTGTAGGCGGGTTGTTTGTTTTTAAAACATAAACGGTCGATAATTTTTCACCATTACTTTTGAAGTCCATCCATGTGACTTTTTCTATTATTATTGTTTATTTGAAGCCCATTTCAGGAACATTTTGTTGTCCCAGGCGACCTTGTGCAGTTTACTGCATCGCAACAATCACTTAAAAGCACAGAGACACTCCTTCACACTTTATTTTATTTATTTTTAAGTTGAGTATTTTTAACACCTACGATATCACATGAATATTGGAGCTGTGTAAACTGAATTATTTACAATGTGTGAGCAATGAATGAGCTCATCCGTTTGTGAATAACATCTGAATTACGCCGCTTTCACTTCGAATATTTGGAATTAATCCTTGACATGCCATTGCTTTTTTTACTGGTCCATTACACGAATACCATTTTCCTCAAATGTTTTTATGTGCCTATCTAATGAGCATGATTCATCTATTTTAATAGATGTAAGCTAAAAATCACCTCCATATATTTTATGTCCTTTTTACATAAATCCACTAGAAAGCCTTTTAATGTCTACGAGTTCAAAGTCAACTCAGATATTCATGTTGAGTTACGTGTTAGGTACTCGGCGAAAATCCATGGTGCTCTAATAAAGACAGTTTTATCCCCATTACAATTTGAAATTTAAGATATCTTTTAATACTTTTCAAGTCGTACCTGAGTTGTAAATTGGTATACAAGTTTAAAGGACTGGTCATGTCAATGACTCATGTTTACGCGAACGAATTTGAAGAGGAATAATTATTAATTAAGTAACAAATAACACTAAAATTTTATAAACAATCCCATTGTCTCGACACCAAACGGCTCAAAACTTTTAATTAATTAATATTTTTGCGCTTGTTGAGAGTCTCGGTAGATGCAGCAGCACGACATTCGTTCTTGGAAATAAAGTACTAATTAATGTTAATACTGTTATTTGTTATGACCGTTCCGTTTTTTAACAGACTCTCACAGCATTGTACTTCTGATTAGACATATAACGGAGTATTTGTCATGTCAGCTACTTGTATTAGGTACAAACTACAATATTAAACAGACAATTGGCTAAGTACATGTTTCAAAATTTCATAACATTTCTTTGTATAAAAGTTTCTATTCAATCTGTGTGTCACATAAGCTTACAAAAGTGTGATCACAATAAGTGCCATCGTTCAATCTTTTAGATATTTATGAAATTTCGCAAACAATCCAATATGTTACACATGAGTAATCTTTTTTATTGGACTTGTTCATAGCAAAAAAGTTTTTGTATACTCACTGTAATTGCTTACCTTTGAACAGGCTGTATTATTGATTATTACATTATATATATTATTATGAAGAAAAATGTAGTACTCACCAGAATAAGAAAATAGGGGATGGTCACTCGAGTGATTGTGGAATTTCTTCCACATGCACAGAGTAAATTCCTTCAAATCTGGAAGATTTTTTTCATATTCGACGTACTGGTAAAATAATTCCTGGTTCATAGAAACTTTGTAGATACTGCAAGCTTCAGCTGTAGGGTTTGAATTTGGATTGACTGAATTCAATTTGCTAGATGAAATGTATGCTTGACTGGGAAGGCTCGGCCTACGGTTCAATATTTTCAGGTGTGTTCTGTAAGGAAATTGATTGTGGTTAAAATGAGTATCTGATAAGCTAGATAAGGAAAACACACACACACACTTACGTTTTGTCCTTAAATTTACAAATTTTTTTTGGTATGTAAATAGTACTTAAATTTTACGCATTTCAGTGTGTAATTAAGCGAGTCACGCGATTTTCCTAAAATTAAACCTCAATCACTTAATAGGTAATTTATAGAGTTTATGCGTAGCAGTCGGATGCACTCCCACCGCGCCACAGAGGCAGTCAAAAGAAACCATAACGCAGTTGCTTAAAGCAGCGATCGTACCAAACACGCTTCTTTTTTTAGACCACTGAGGTGGCAGACAAGCATACGGCCCACCTGATGGAAAGTGGTCACCGTAGCCGTAGCGTTTGCAACACCAGAGGTGCAGTACTCGCGATGCCGACCTTTTCTCTTTCTCTTCATGAAAATACCATCAATATGCTGGTTTTAATTATCCTAGTCTTATATAATCTACTAGACAAGCACCAGAGGCAGGCCACTAGTAACTTGTTTTCATCTAATTTTATTTGATATCCATTACCTCCTCATCACATACCTTGGGTCCAGAGAGCGTTCAGATGCGTGGTACGTCCGAAAATCAACGGTAGACTCTGGCACGATGGGATGCCAATCATTTTCTTCCGCTATTGCTGCAGCGAATAGAGTTGCTATAACCAATAACCACATTTTCTGCAACAAAGAATAAAAACATATAAAGCCCGCCGAGAAGAAGCTTAACTTAACTTAACTATCTTCACGCTGTATCCCTGACAGGGTAGTCAGAGAGGACAGATCGCCAGGCTTCGCGATCCATGCATACTTAATTTTGGTCTTCATATGTAAGTCTCGGCCTACCCTGACCTCTTCTACCCTCTGCTTTCGCACAATATATATTCTTCGTCAATCGTTCCTCACTCATTCGTTGAACGTGTCCAAACCAACGGAGCACGCCCTTTTCCAGCTTAACGCTGACACTTTCATTCAAACCTGCCATATTGCCTATCACTTCGTTACGTATTCGGTCGGCCAAGGTAACGCCGCACAATTTTCGAAGTGATCGCATCTCCACAGCATTCAATTTACGTTCATGCATCTGCTGACATACCCAGGTTTCGCTACCGTAAAGTTGGCACTAGCACTGCGTTATGAATCGCCTGTCGTGCTTCTTTTACGATGCTTTGTCGCTTTACTAATTGGGACAAAGCACCGTTAACTCTGTTTCCGGCAGCTACTCGGCGTTCTACATCCGAATCACATCTTCCATCCGCGCTAAACATACTCCCTAAATACACAATTTCATTCACTTGCTCTACGTTGCTGGTTTGCCCTAATCTCGCATTTAGTTCTTACGTCATCTCTTTCAAATACTAGAACCTTAGTCTTACTTGCATTCAAGGGTATAACTGTTACCATGTATAAAACTGTGTAACAAATATGATATAAAGGTAAGTGGATAGGTAGGTAATCAATTCATAGATAAGTACTCGTAGGATACAGACAAATTTGGTGAGTTCTTAGGTTAGAGAGGGGAAACTTTGCCCATCCACGATATTTGTTATTGTATTGTTACAAGTATAATATTCTTTTATGAGTGATACATGATGTATCAACAAAATGTTAAATATTTATTAAGTAATGTAATAAAACAACAGTTTTCAGCTTTTTAATCAGATTCTAAAAAAAATATTACTGGTCCAGTTTATACTATCAATAACTATATGTAGGTACCTACTTCTTATAAGTGTAGTCCCATCTACTTCCAAATGCTACCACGATTTAGAGATTGGTGGAATGGAGTAACAAAAAAAATACGAACATATAAATACTAACTCTATTCTAGTAGGTTCTACATATTATGTTTTTATTTCTCTAAATATCAAGTTATGTTATGAATTTTGAAAATTTTCAATTAATTAATCAGTCTCTCAATTTCCACTGTCGGACGAAGGCCTCTTCTAATTGTTTTGATTTTTACTATCAAAGTTAGTAATCTTTGCTCCAAAATACTCTATATGGATTGCTACATTCGGGCAAATTGAAACCTCTACAGATCCATTTCCAGTCTATAAATATTTAAAAAGGCCTCCAAAGATCGGTACAAATATTGCTCACCCAATCCTTATAAATTTACAGTGCAATTATTTTCTTTACTTGATTCAAATTTCTGTATTCCATTAAGAAGATCTTTGATTAATTTCGTTAAAATTAAATAGGACTTTTATAGGATTTGTGATCAATAAGATATTATAACTTTTATATTTATAAAATGTCCAACAATATTTATTTAATATACGAAACACAACTCTATCTCTTTTTTGTTTCTTCTCTTTCTATCTTTGTATCTTCACTAAATTATATATTCCTTCTCATTTTTATATCGCCACACCTGATCACACTTTTCGTAACGCCAGCTTATCCCCAAAGAGCGCGGAAAATAAAATTACTCCAAAAATGATAGTACTATTCTATTGTGGTCGACTATCAAATGAAAATTAAAACAAATTACCAAGAAAACACGACCTTACTTAGGAATAATTTACAGACCATTTAGACGTTGTTTGAGATAATGGGATTTCGTGACAGAGTGCTGTTAAAAGATGGAACGATAAGTTTCACAGCTGTAGGTAATGTTGGTGTGCGCTCAACCGTTAACCATTTCATTTGGCAAATCGTCAACTAATTGTTATTATGTAGTTAGAAAGCAATGCTTTTGAAGAAAACTACTAAGTACAGTGCATTTTATTCGATTGCATAAGTTTATGACAGGACGTTGCTTCTTTGTATAAGAGTGTATAACAGATAGATTTTGCCGAAATACTCATTATTATCCATTATATTAAGCTCGATGTAGTAAAATTATTATAATTATATAAAAATTACATTGTCTTGATCAACTACTTTATTTATACTTTATCTAATTATATTTATCATCATTTTAAAACTGAAATATAATATTTAAAGTGAAAACTTCTTTTAGCGCGGTACGCATATTTTTAGATGAGATAAAATCTTTGGACTCGCGACACCGTTACCGAGACGCAGCTATAGTGTGTGCATATAAAAAGTTTGAAGTGTTAGATTGATAATTTCGAACTTAGTTATCAACCTTCGATAGCTCAATTGGTAGAACGGTGGACTGTAGATGGTTGTAAATTAGAATAAATATTTCGCTGGTTCTGATCCGGCTCGAAGGAACTCTTTTTGTGCCTTTAAACACATTCAAATTATAAATAACTATAGTGCTTTTAATACCGACTAGTACTTTTATTTGTAAAGTGTCACCCTAGTACCCATCTAAAAATGTCTAACGCGCCAAAATAAGTTTTCACTTCTGTCTGCACTCCCGGAATGCAACCCGTTTTTTTTTTACTGAAAGTTTATTTTTATTTTTTTTATTGGAAGGAGTAAGGATTAATCTAGTCTAATAGTATACTTATTTCATATAAATTTCTCATATCTATAAAATAAAGTTTAATATCGCTCGCACCGTCCTTGGGCCAATGAATATTTTCCATATTACATTTATGCGAACTCGTATTAAAAAGTAAGAGCTCTTTTACTTTTAATGCTTCTATACTTACTTCTACGTTATGGAATACGTAGGTGTATGAAAGTACACAAACGTATTCCATAACGTAAGTTATGATGTGCGTAGAACACACAGTAGTATGGAAAGCGAGCAAGCTGAGCGTCCAAATTTCATGTTAAGTGTATTATATTTTCACGTATCTATTAATTTCCAAAGATACTTTCAATATTACATATTATATGGTCATGGCGAAGAGGAAAAAATCTCAATACATAAACTTCCGTACTGTTCTTGTTAGCAGTGTGGCCAGCGCGTAGTACCTTAAGGCCTCTCAACATGATTAGAAGAGGCCAAAGCCCAGAAGTGAACCCCGATAGGCAAATTCCATTGATTGAAAGATTGCACAGAACCCCTTTTAACGTGGAATTCATTCACTATCACGTTTCGTCGACTACACAATTGGAGAAATGCAAATACAGCTCGATTTGTTAGTACTATACTTTCCAAAATAGGGTTCCATCTGTCTGTCTGTCCGCATTTAAGTTTAGAGATTGTTAGAACTGGATAGTTATAATTTATTATAGAAATACGTACGAAAAAGCGATAAAATAATGTAGTGTATTGTGCCTATACGTAGGTAAAGTAGGGATGCTATTTTGTTTATGTATACTCCGTGGTGTGTAATATCGATGAACAGATCTTTCAAAATAATATTTTAGGTTTACTAAAACAATTATTTAAGGTAATATTTAAAAGATTTAATAACAAATTTTCCCTGGAATCAAGATTCCTCACCAACCTACTCGGCTAAACGGTTGTATCTCATGCGAAAAACATTACGATAGTAGAACTTAATAATATACTTAGCAAAGTTAAAGAGAAATTTATCACAGGTAACTTACCTTTGTAAAGGACATTTTCAAAGTTGCCAAAGGTTCGTGATAATAGCCGAGCAGGTTTGAAAATGTGCTTTGCTCGAAAAGGTAAAGTTTACAATGCTTTTTGAAATAAATATATCCTACGTAAATAGGGAGCTAGCGACCGAAAAACTAATAATTTTCTGGTTACTTTTTATGCAATAGAATTCGATTTTTAAAGATATATTAGTTAGTGGCATCATATATTTTAATATGCGTCCATATAAAAATTATAATATCACTGACCTTTGCCGTGCCCTACTAAAGCCACGATTTAAATATTACCAGCATACGAGGCTTTTAATTATTATGGCCGAGACTCAAGAGTGCTATTAGGGCTGTAATTCCACACTTCATTAGTCGGTTAAAGTGGACACTTTCATGAAATGGTGTTACCAAGAGCTGACGCATTTTCATGAAATGGTGTTACCAAGAGCTGACGCATTTTCAAAAAGGGAATAAAACTTATTTCATGCTTCCTTTTATTACAAACGACCTTTGAGTACGGGTAGCCACTTGGCGCTTAACTTTGTGGAAATTATTACAACTCATGATGACTGTTCCAGACGCCAAAACGATATGGTTAATAGTACTTATAATAGAACTGGTTATATTGCGGCATATGAAGTGATGGATTACAATCTGTTAGAGATACGGAAGTATAAATATCAATGAGGCGGCACCACCTCACAACGAATGAGAAATTTCCCTCGCACGATTTTATTAAAAGCAGGTAGTTGGCAAATTATAAAATGATAATTATTTATTATTAAAGGCATATCTAAAACTTTTGTTTTAAAATCAGACAAAGAGCTTTGTAATGTAAAATATTAATGGCGAGTATTGTTCGCGCGAAAAAGTTGCAACAAACACATACAAGGAACTGAAAAATATATTAAGAGGACCAGAAACTATAATATAACATAACCCATTGTTTTTAAATATCCTATAATATAATGTAGTGATGTAACTTTTTAATAAAAACAATAAAAAATATAAGACAATTCCAAATGCACATTTTGTAAATTATTTTGAAATCATACAAGTCTTGTTCCAAGAAATCAATTCAATCTTTTAATTTATAGTTGTGTTGAATATAAGCTGCGTTGCGTCATTATAATTTGATGTCACTAAAATGTTATTTTATATAATATATATTAAGTACGTGTAAGTATAAAATAACCTGTTATTAAATAAATTCGATCACTTTCTCATCATATTACGTGATAGTAACATATGTAATAGAGGAATAAAATTTAAAGTAGTTATATTACTTACCTACTATATGCATATATATAAGAATAATATATATCTACAAGTATAAACAGTGATGCACATACAGTTCATTAATATACCCGTATCAATATCATCAGTATGTATACATGTTATATACTACACGTATAGAGTAATATCGAAGCACTTCTTACTACAGAGCAAATTGAACTTGAGTGATATCCTCAATGTTTCTTGTTGCTGTGAGTTGTCGGGATCTTCAGAACCCAAGCCACTGTGACATGTTAGGGGTGCACCTTATTACTACGAATGAGGACATGGCGAGAAATATGAAAACTCTAAACAAACCCCTGTACCAACCCGTCTGGCTGGCGAGGACTTTCAAAATGATGGATGACACATAGTCCGTTTGTTGTAGCGAGCATTGGAAGTTTATGTCCAGTGGACTGAAATAGTGTGATTTGATTGATCGATTCGAAGATTCTGTTAAATTCCCTTATAGATTTGAATCCCCATCTTTAAATTAGTGCCTACTTTAAATAGATGTAGAATAGAATAGTAATAAAGAAATAAAATAAATATCTATCACGCCCTATCCCCGAAGAGGTGGCAGAGGCATATTATATGCCCACTTTCACCGTGTGGATTCCTGTCCCACGTAATAGGTGGTGAGCTCATTGCCGTGTTGAAATAGACAGACGCAGGTTGTGGCTAACTGCTGTTGAAATTTTTCAAGCCGCCCATAAGACCTTCAACTAACGACTGCCATTTTACTGGCAACCGCGACCAGCGGCTTAACGTGCCTTCCGAAGCACGGAAACGCTCACAAATGTAAATGCCACAAAGTAGTCACCCATCCGAGGACCAGCTTTGCAGCGTTTACAGAACACTGAGAATAAACACTTTATTGTACATCATAAGGAGACTTATAAGAAATTAAACATTAAATTAATTTAAAGGACAATGGGCGGTCTTATCATTGACAGCGATGTCTTCCAGACAACAATAATAGATTTAATGTTAGGAATAATCCTACTAATATTATAAAAGTGAAAGTTTGTATGTATGGATGTTTGTTACTCTTTGACGCAAAATCTACTGAATGGATTTTGATGGAACTTCACAATTATATAACTTACACGTCAGAATAACACACAGGCTACTTTTTATCATGGCAACAAGTTCCTTTGGGAAACGGGAATGGGAAAACTTTACCACGCGGGGAGCCGCGGGCACCAACTATTACACATATAAGGTAGGTAGTTAGGGCGTACTAGACATAGTGATAATGTAGTATCTACTTATTACTTCAAAGATAATAATAATAAGTACTACATTTATTTCAAATGCCGAAATGAAGATGTCGAAGAATGTAGTTTTCTAATGGTGAAAGAATTTTTAAAGTCAGATCAGTAGTTTCCGAGCCTATTCGTTACAAACAAATTTACAAATATGTCCTCTTTATAATATTAATATACTTAGATAATTAATATTTCCTAAAAATATTTGACCAACATGAAGCTCCGTATCTATATATTTTGTCAAAGGGAATGGTTTCTGCAAATATTGACTCTAAACGACAGCGCTTTTACAACTCAAAGCTGGTTTACTTTCCACCCTTTGAGTTTTTGTATGTGTGTGTGTGTGTGTGTATGCACTTCGTTAGGGACACATAATATGAGAGTGATATAGTGATAGTGAGAGGGAAAGAAAATGCGGCGTAAGAATCTAAAATAGAATTCTAAAGGAGCTGCATTTATTTCTCCATGATAAATTGACAACCATTTTCATTATGATTACATTCCCGTGGGAATACCTTTCTTGGTGTTTATCTACTAACGATAACTGATAAACATACTTATATATTTCTAAATACATACATAGATAAATAACACTCAGACAATGAATAAACCATCGTGCTCATCACACAAAGTTTTTATCCTGGGTGGGAATCGAACCCTATATGATGCCCCATATTATGACTAATAATTTAGGCTATTTGTGTTTACATACGTGCAGTTCTTATTCCCTGGAGAATATCGGGAATTCCTTTATTAGTACACATCCAAAGTACTTAAAGAATACATTTACCAAATTACGTTAGATGAATTAAGATGGTAGAAGGGTGAAAATTTAGGGTTATATGTATTTTAATGCCACATCACAAAAAAATCCGTTTGGTGTGGACCAGCCTTATCACTAATGAGTATAAAAAATAGATAGAAACCTATTCTCAAACCTACAATGTGTATTCATTTAAATTTTATTAAAATTGGTCAAACGGTTTCGTAGGTGAATAGTATAGAAAACTGTGTCACGAGAATTTTATATATTACATACGAGTTTATATACCTACGATACACAGACACCTAAAAAACGTATGCTTGGAAAAAAAATGACAGTAGCGTCCAATAGCGACTAAAACAAATAGCACATTATTAAAACGTAAGCTGACCTAAGGCTGGAAGAGTGGGCATGGGTCAAACGAAACTTAATGCTAAGATCATTAGTTTGTTGTCAAACATGAATCTATTACTGATGAAATCCATTCGATTATGTAAGCCGAATCGAATAATAAATTAGAATTGATAATTAATCTCTAAGTAAGCTTGACTCCGGCGTTGTAAATCCCTTTTGGGTAGCAAATGCTGAAAACCGTTCCTATACCTTACCAGTATATAGTAGAATGAGGCGTCCAATTACTGTCATATGTGGCAAACCAAAGATCTAACTTTGTTCATGGTAGCAGTGCTAGTTAACCGCTTCTAATTCTGATTCGGGTTATCTTTTTGGCTGGCTTGTGTAAAGTAAGAAAAATTTGTAGTAGTTTTAAAATTGGAGGTAGTGTTCCATTTTTTTTTATTTATTCTAAACATGTCTTACGGACTATATAATTACAAATTGAAATATTAAGCTCCCCATATACCTCCACTTTACTCTTACTAGATTCGGATGTAACATGCATTTACGTATACTTGGATATAAATTTAATTAAAGGACTATTGAATAAGGGTTGCGGACCATACACATTATTATGTAACAGTTTATTGGTCGAGCAATACTAAAAGTACTGCTATAATTTTTAAGGCCTATTTGCGTTTAGTTTTGATGAAATTGGGCTCTACTGAGATCGCAAGGGGTGTGTTTGTCGATTATCAGTCACACTGATGATAAGGAGAACTCGAAACAAATCCCGTCTAGCCAGCGTATGGTACAATATGGCTAGTCATCCTCCCAAAAGGAAGGAAAAGGGCGTGCTCTGTTGGTTTGGACACGTCCAACGAATGAGTGAGGAACGATTGACAAAAAATATATATTGTGCGAAAGTAGAGGGTAGAAGGAGTCAGGGTAGGCCGAGACTTACATATGAAGACTACGTGAGCAGATTGCTCAAAAGCGGAAAAGTCAAAAGTACTCGGATACCCAGACGTGCGTGTATGAAGCGATTGATGAATCTTGAAGAAGCGAAAGAAATAGAATGCATGGATCGTGAAGCCTGGCGATCTGTCCTCTCTGACTACCCCGTCAGGGATACAGCGTGAAGATAGTTTAGTTTTAGTTTTATCCTCCAAAAATGAAATTCGAAGAGCCCTACGTCGTGCAATGGACTTAGATAGCCTGAATTGATTTTAATTTTTATTTAAAATCTGGCATTTGATTTTATGGTGCTATTTTAGTATGTCTTACTGTAATCACGAAATCATTACAATAAATACACATCTTAGGGGAAATCCCAAGAGAAAGTTTGATAAATTAATAAATAACTTATAATAAAAATTAGGATTGCATAGGCAGCTGGCAATATTCAGGTGCTGACCTATTACGTAAAGGATGAAAGAATTTTGTACATCTATTTATATCTGGGACGCATTAAGCCATATCGTCGGTCATACTCAAGGTCGTTAGCCTCTGTCCTTGTTCAGATTATGTCTTTATGTATATTAAACCATATGATGGAAAGATTGACGTTAAGACTGTAGCGATAAACTGAACAGTTTTATTGAAATAAATGCTATACTCAAGCTGATTTGTAAATCAAGTACTTACATACTCGTATGACATAGACAATTACCCTCATCTACACGTATATAACGTCTTATATCTAATAATGTCTTTAAAATATTCTTTTCATATTTTATTCATTTCATTTTTGCAGAGAATTTTATTTGTACTATTTTTATTACGTTGTGACCACTTTTGATCAGGTATGCTTGATCATTTACGTGGTAAGAAGAAATAAGAAGGTGTCTTTACCCGTATAACAAATTTGAAGGACACTCACTTAAAATTTTCTTCTTAGATACTGTGGGAAATCCAAAATTAGACCATCAAGCGAACTCATTTGGTATTTGATTCACAGACGATCTAATTTCTAAAGGAACTAGCAACATTTCGCAACTGAATCCCATTGCGATACGAGTCTCGTGTATAACGATAGCCACAAGATTCGTATCATGGTATTTAGCATAATATCTACAATCTACAACCAGTGGTAAATTTGTCCGTCATGCTTTCTGACTCGTTATATAATACACTAAATACATCATCTTAATTCGCTGCTGTGTGTCATTATTCAATTTGCAGACGTAATTCGATATCAGACTAATCACCGTATAACATGAAACTGGACTACATAAAGTGGCGTGCTGTGTTGAAATACTTAATTAACTTCGATTCGTCTTTTTGCACTGTCTATTAAGGTTATTTGCACAAACGAATCGGAAATGTGAGTCCTAGGGGCCGAGTCTACTATTGACAAGCCGTAAAATAGAACCAGAATTGTTGTTTTTAGCTGTCAAAATGTTAGTAGACATCAAAAATGCAACTGACTAGCGGCCACTGGTGCGGTAAGTGTTAGTAGAATTCTATCGGCCGACCGTCTATTGGAGTACGATTGTAATAGTAGACTACGAAAACCTGTCAAAATTGTACCGGTGGCTTATATTTCTATGAGTTATACTTCTTTTGGCGCGTTAGGGAAACAAGATGAGAGTATATTTTTACGATGCGTGCGCAGACCGTCACGAAAAACCGACTAAAACCACATGGCCGCTACCTATATGTCTATATAGCGCCGGTCGCCCTGGCCAACACCTCAAAACGTTGTCCCTGACTTGGATTCATAATCGTTATCATTTTGCCTCGGTGGCGCAGTGGTAGTGCATGCGACTGCTGCGACTGAAGTCCCGGGTTCGATTCCCGGTTTGTAAGAAATATTTGCGTGAACCACAATTGTTTGTTCGAAGTTTGGGTGTTTGCTATGTATAATAACACATGCATATTATAGATAAATAACACCCAGACACCGAATAAACCAACGTGCTCATCACACAAAGTTTTATTCTGGGTGGGAATCGAACCCACGACCTCTTGCGTAACAGTCGGGTACACTCACACACCACCGCGCCACAGAAGCAGTAAATACCTATTAAGATGCATTTTGCATTAAAATGTGACAACTAGGTGACCATAAACTTTTTTTTAATTTCAGATGTACCTTGACATTTAATCCGACATAATTGGCATAATTGCACTTGACTTTTGTAACCAAATCATATTGCCGAGACATAAAATTAAAGTATGAAAGGTTGTATAATAAATATTGTCCGGTTTTAAATAATGCTTCTATATAATTACTTGGTGTTAATAAATAGTATCGCGATTCTGATGCACTACGAGTGGACAAAACAAAATTTGTTTTAAAGAAAAGGATACAGCTATAATAGTACCACAAAATTGATCTCTGATAGTACCTAGTGAACCAAATTAAGTAGTGACTGTAAAAAGGTACTTCTTTTTAGTAATAAAAATTATATGATATGAGAGTAATGCATTAGTAGCATTAGTAGGTATTAAAATGTGACAAATTATCGACCATCAAAATTTGGTTCACGTATACTAATTAATGCATGAATCTCTAATCAGATTAGAAATTCATGAATCAGATGTTTCATTCCAGTAATACGTATGGCAAAAATGTAATCGCACGAAAATTTACACCAGATTCCACGAGATCAGCATAGTAAACTATTCCCGATGCACGCAGCGATGCGCGCAGTTTACAAATAATTGTAAACTGCGCGATTTGCCAGCTACGCGAGCGAGGTGCGTTGAAATACGGTACCTTATTAATTCATGGATAATTCGGATGGATTGATTATTGCATTGTTAATTTTGTCAGGGCCTTTAATGTACATTACAGTTATTTTGCCTATATCTGAACAACACACGCGTTACAGATATGATGTTCATGTGGTAGAGAATGTCTTAGGCATAAAGACCGCTTATATAAATTATTTTCTGCATATATATTATAATACTTTAAGCATATACAGCTGATGCCCGCGGCTCCGCTCTAATTAAGCTTTCCGGTTCCCGTATCCAATTCGTGTAATTTAAAATAAAATCTCTAAATAAACCTTTCTTAGAGGTCAAGCAAGCGGTGCCCAGTGCTAGTCAGATAGGTAGGGATTGTGTGGCTTTTAGTAAGTTCGAGTCCAGCATGAAATTTGTTGCGATTTCCACACATAAAGTTGTATACGTAGCTTTTTGCACTTGTGGGAGTAACATAAATGCCGCATTAGCCCTCTTACATACCTATAAGTTGTACTAGTAATATCTAACTCGGAAAATACGATACGTAATATAACCAGCCAAGACTGCCAGACTGCCTGCTAAGAATGCCGACCAAGCTTATGTAGGATGTAATACATGAAGCGGTCCCGTAAAGCGTCATTCATTGCTAAACACAGCCATTATTACATTTATCTATATTATATATATCTCATTTACCAAACAATACATATAAAAAAACATTATATATATTGCATAGTAAATAAGATTTGTATATACAATTAAGAGAGACGCTAACACACTATACAAAGAATCTGATCTACGCCTACAGTAAAAACAGAGCTATTAAAACTTCTAAGTAAAAAACCTAAAGGCATATTTACACCTACATACTTAGAAATATATACTTATGCAAATTAATTCATTAAATCTGGTAAGTAGTTATGTGTTTGTTTTGTAAAATAGCTGCAAACAATTAAAGTTAACAGTTAAGATGTTTGAACGTAAAATCAAAATGCAAGAAATGTTCATTCATTTTTGTAGAGAACCATACCATTACGTGAATAACAACTGCGGTGCATCGTTAGAAACTATTTCGTGCATAGTTAAACACTATTCCCTTGAATTACAACTGCGATGCAAAGTTAAAAACCATGTCGTCTACAAATAAAAGAACTGTACACATTTAATTTGCTATTTTAACCTAGTTTAGAAATTATCGTTGTAGGAAACAAATGTATAGGTATTATATTCTCTTACTTATCTATCATGCATTATCCCCGAAGGGGTGGCCAGAGGCATATTATATGCCCACGTTCTACCATATGTATTCCAGTCCCACGTAATAGGTGGTGAGCCCATTGTCGTTTTGAAATAGGCAGACGCAGGTTGTGGCTACTTGCTTCAACTTGACCTAATGACTACCATTGTTACTGGCTACCGGGACCACGTGCTTAACGTGTCTTCCGAAGCACGGAAACGCTCGCAAATGTAAATGCCACAAAGTGGTCACCCATATTATATTCTCTACACTCTAAATATAGTCACAGAATAAATGACAATTGACTAGGAATAACTTATGTGTTCCTTGATGTAGAATATGCATTAATGTTAAGGCTAAAATAAAAGCCTTCACAAGATACTGATTTCCCAAAGCATAATACAATGTGTGTGAAAGTATTCGCGAAATGGTTATGTTGAAGAGAATTACGCAAAATTGACCCACATTCACTGAAAGTCCACCTTTCTAGTTTTCTGTCTTATTTTTAATATAATTTCTCGGTAAATGGCTTAGCTAAATGAAATAATAGCTTACTATATTAGTTGCGTTCTATGTCATTTTTTAACCATTATACCGTGAAAGTGACTATGTAAGTGTGAACATGATCTGGATAAATCTTTATGCAATACTTTCTCTTAGGATATTCTTTCTGCATTTAAATTTACTGCTTTGTCAATCATTCATCGCTGGCCATTGTCAAACAGAGAAGGTAGAACATTGCGCCTTATCATGATCGAATGTCGAGTTAGTAACATATTATTTGTACCGTGTCAATAAAGCTGTGTTGTAACTGAATATGCACGTGTTCAAATAATTCATTTATTGATAATAGTCACTAGTTTGACTGCACCCAATCTCATAGTAGCTTTCAGTGATGTCTTATAGTTACTACCAAAAATAAAAAAAACAATATTAAGGGCCGCGTAGGCACCACAACGCTTCCTCAGCCCCCACCAAGATAGATCGACATTATATTTTCCGCTGGCACGCCACAGTAAAAATGATTGGCAGTAGCAATCGAAATGGAACATCTCTGTTGAATTTTATTGTGTTGGATTTTAGTTTTATGATATACTAGTTGACGCCCGCGGCTCCGCCCGCGTGCTGAAGTTTTTCCATTCCCATTTTCTAAAGGAACTTGTTTTCGGGATAAAAAGTTGCCTATGTGTTATTCTGATAGATAAGCTATTATATATTTAATATATAGTTATGGTAAAGTTTATTTAAATTCCATTCAGTAGTTTTACGTGCAAGTAATAAACATCCATACTTACAAACTTTCGCGTTTATAATATTTTTAGGAGTTAATGATGATATATTTAATAACAAATTTAGGCTTTATGTACAAGTACGAAATAAAATGTCCCGTACTCATTATACTTTATTTTTAAACGATATTAAAATCAAAAAATCATAATGTTATGTTCCTGTCTTCGGCAGCTAGTCATGATGTTCTTCAGAACATATCTTTCGTCCGCGCTAAACATTCTCCTTAAGTACACAATTTCATTCAATTGCTCTAAACGTTGCCGGTTTACTCAAATCTTGCTTTAAGTTCTTACTTTTTCTTTTTCAAATACCCGATTGTTAGTTAACCATGCAGCGAAGACCTTTACTTTTATATTAGTAACTAATGCCTGAAGGTCGGCTTCTTATGAGACCAAGAGACAATGTACTGTAAAATTTTCACAATTTTGCAACAGATCATAATCTTTTAACTTTTGCAGCCCCACATTTTTGCACAACTATCCAGATACACTATGAAAAGCCAGGTGGATATAACACAACCCCGTTTGACGCCACACGGACGAGTACCACAGAGTTTCTCTCACAACGTTATCAAATGCTTTCTCCAGATCCACTAAAGCGCAAAAAACCTTCGCGTTATGTTGGGATTATTAATTGAAAGAATGAATGACATATCTTTATTCATGTATGTCACAAAGTAACACTTATGAACGTCAAGATTATTGCTTCTACATTTACATTTACTGCCAGATTCGCAAAGCAATAGGTAGAGCCTGAGGAAGAACCTGGCAATAAAACTCATGGCCACACAACAAATTCAATGTTGTGTTTAAAATCATACCAAAATTAGAGCTATTCTAGTTGCCAGTTCTAAGGGCAGCCTACACTTTAAGAAGAAGAATCAAGCAAGAAAGTCAATGAATGCTCTTTTAAAATGTAGGTATGGCTTACAACATTAAAATTACACTTACATTGTTCCTTTGGATTTATGTGAGAACAGTCGATTAAACTTAGTTTGCCTTAAATTTAAATTATATTATTTGTAATAATTGCTATATTATTATTAATTAATTAATTATTAGTTACATGAAATGTCATACATTGTTTAAGGCTACTAACATAAAGTAAAAACATAAATAAAAAGCGCTCCTAGCCCTACTAACTCGGTTTCTGTAAAAGATCACTGATTTAAGAAACTCTCTCAGATTTTGGATGGATGACCGCTTTGTAGCATTTTCATTTACCAGCGTTTTCGTGCTTTGAAGACATAATGTGTCCTTCAAAGCTGTTTGTCCCGGTTGATAGTAACGTTGCAATCGACACTCGTTAAGTCAAGTGAATACCTTATGAGCGACTTAAAAATTACAACAGCGAGTCGCTACAATCTGAGCCTGTCCATTTGAACACAGGCATTAGGCTCACCACAATATGCCTCTGCCACACCTTCGGGGATAAAGTCGTGGCTAATAAATTTATTAATACTGAAAGCATAAAACAAAGGTCTTGGATACAATTTTAATAATTTATGCGAAGCGAAGCTTCAATATAACAACTGCACTGATTACTTCAGACAGTGGCAGTCGGTATGTTTAAGCTCAAATTTGTTTATGGGTTGTTAATTTGTTTACAGTGGGCCGGTCAATGTATGTTCACATTGACCGGCCCACTGGCTCAGTTGGTTATATAACTGCCTTCTAACCTGTGGGTACCGGGTTCGATTTTATACTACTTACAGGGATAATTCTAACGCTTCTGTGAAGTGTAGGTACTTTATTTTATATTAAAACTCTCATATATTTTATTAATCTATCACGCCTTATCCCC
Source organism: Thumatha senex (assembly GCA_948477245.1). Taxonomy (NCBI): domain Eukaryota; kingdom Metazoa; phylum Arthropoda; class Insecta; order Lepidoptera; family Erebidae; genus Thumatha; species Thumatha senex. The sequence continues at coordinate 10,602,321 of OX419725.1, read as the reverse complement.
GAAAGTGTGGCAAAGGCATATTAGTATATGCCCACTTTTCACCATGTGTATTCCTGTCCCACGTAATGGGTGGTGAGTCCATTGCCGTATATCACTCTCATATATTTACAATACTAGTTGACGCCGAAGTTTTTCCGTTCCCGTTTCCCACAGGAACTTGTTCCTGGGATAAATAGTAGCCGTCTCCCGGCTCTAAGCTACCTCCCCACCAATTTTCAGCCAAATCGGTACACCCGTTGTCGAGTTATAAATAGTGTAACTAAGACGTATATAGTTAAAGTAAGCCATTATGTCTATAAATATTTAGTTGCTGTAGTTGTGTATTAAAATTTTATTAAAATTATCTGTAGTTCAGATTTGGCATTGAAAAAACATTTCGAAAGGGGGCAACTTTGGGATGTTTTTCTATCAAGTGAAGTTTATTAGATTTTGTAACAGAAAGCCATTTTGACTAGCTTAAATCCTTAACTAACATATATCTGTTTTTCAGAATCAAAAACCCTTTCTTCTACAATTCGCATTGTTTTAAAAAACTCAATAGCGTGGCCTCGGCAGGAATACCAAGCCTTAAGCAAATCAACATTATTATGTATCTTTGAAAAATATATCGAATTAGTTGATAGTCACGGCTTCTCTCTTCCGACCAGAACTTGATCGCAGTATAAAAAATAGCTTATGTGTTATTCTGATAATTATGTAAGCTATATTATAGTAAAGTTTCATCAAAATCAATTTTGTAGCTTTTGCGTGAAAAAGTAACAAACCTACATCCATACATTATTACATACTTTTACGTTTATAATATTAAGTAGGATGATAGCCAAACTCTTTATTACAGATACTCATAATGGCCCATATATCTGCAATATACAAAGTCCAGTACGTTTAAAAAGTTATCCAAAAGACAAAGAGTGTTTCCAATTTAAACCTTACAATTACCTATATTAATCGTTACGTCAACCGGCGGTCACCGCGACCCCGAGCTTAATGTAGCTAGGACTTACATTTGAATAATGTTAATAAGCTCAGAAACACTTGCATAACATTTGTCTTATATTCAGTTACATAATTTCATATTACTAGTCTGCAAAAGGTACGAATAACGAGTACAATATTAACAAAGTTTTTACATTTCAATTAAGACGAAACAATTTGTAAATTATTTTAGAAGCCGTATTTTAATGCGAAATTTTTATCGGCTCTGAAGAAAGAAAATCAAAGTAAATCGTAAGTGAAATAAAATACCTATTGTTTAACAAAAAAGTTTGGAAAATATTATAAAAGCTACAATTAAAATCAAAAGGCAAAGTTGAGTTCCTGTGACATATGCTTTATTTCTTCTGCAGGCATTCACAAAAAAAATAAAGTAAAGATAATAACAATTAAACCACATCGAATCAGACCGTGAAAATTGAAAGGGTTCTATTCCTAATTATACTGAAGCGTAAGAGAAAAAAAAAGACTCGATTAGTAAAATATTTCGGTCGTTATCGTGTTAACAAGAAAATATTCAGATGCACATACAGACACACGGACTTCCAAGACAAAACTTTTTAAACAATTTTTTTACTAATTATTTATATTAGTAAAAAAACAACAACATTCGTCCAACGAATGAGTGAGGAACGATTGACGAAGAATATATATTGTTCAAAAGTAGAGGGTAGAAGGAGTCAGGGAAGGCCGAGACTTACATATGAAGACCACGTGAGCAGATTGCTCAAAAACGGAAAGGTCAAAAGTATTCGGATACCCAGGCGTGCGTGTATGAAGCGATTGATGAATCTCGACGAAGCGAAAGAAGTATGCATGGATCGCGAAGCCTGGCGATCTGTCCTCTCTGACTACCCCGTCAGGGATACAGCGTGAAGATAATTATTATACTCAAAACATATAAATGCAATAAATATTTATATTTTGTTATTAATTACAATGATTATTAATGTTAATTGCTGCTGTTATTATTGTAATAAAATTCAGATAATTCACGGAGTCCGTTTTCGTTTCGCTAGCAAGCCTTTGCTTTGTTGTGCCATTACATATTTATACTGGGTAACCTTAATTTTAGGCGTATTTAAGGCATCAGCAAGTAATCAACGGCCCGGCTAATCTACATCGACGTCGGAAGCACTTGAAGCGTGTACCTACCTAAAATGGTTTTTGGTATAATTATAATGCACTGACATTCATCCCATGATATTCTATATATTAGGATCGTTATTATAGTCCGACATACTTATAAAATGTATGATCACTATACCATATTGCCTACGTAGCCCTAAGACTTATTGGTGAAATATTTTGATCTTCGTTATTGCTGTAGATCCTGGTTTACAGGAGTCACAGTAATGGGAATGCGGGTATGATTAGTGATAACCATTTATATTGTAAAAGACGACTAAAGGCACATTTTCACCAAATTAACCACTGTGAAGAAAAGGAAAACCCAAAAGCCCAAATTTCAACCCGTGCATTTCTGTTCCACGTAATTGGTGATGAGTCCATTGTCGTGTTGTAAAAATAGACAGACCTAGGAATCTACGAAACTAATAAACAAACCTATGTTTGTCTACGTATGTTTTTAAATACATACGAAATATAAATACAAATGAAATGGGCCCTAAGTCCTAAGCTTTTGCACACTTTTCACAAAAATATTTGTTAAAAATCAAAGCCGAGACCTATGTAACTGCTGTTACTGCTTCAAGAGGTAGCAGCATATTCTAGATTTACTAAATATAAGCATATTCAGCCAATCTTGAGATGGAGACACTCTCGTAGCTAAGTTAATTAGTCGTACGTATGCTATACCTACTGGTTGCAACTTCGTTACGATATAACTACCTATTCATACGCCATAAATATTGATCAGTTTATCACATTATAAGTTTGTACTAGTGGACCCGGCAAGCTGTTTTTGAATCAGGTTCAGTAGAAACTGTATGCAAAAAATAACGTATATCTTCCATTTTATTTTTTCTTTTTTCTTATTCTGCTATTCGAGTTAGTGAAAAATCCAACAAATCAAAGATCATAAAATTCGGCAAACCCGATTTCGAAAAATCCAAAGTTATCCTTAAACATAAAAAGTCGTGTTAGTTACTAGTGTAACTAACACGACTTTTTATGTTTAAAGATAACTTTGGATTTTTGAAAAATAATGTTTGATTAGGCTTTATTGTATACTAGGTGACCGTGACATATTTCAACATTCCGTCGCACCTATAAATCCCTTCGTTTATAAATTGTACAATAATGAATAAAAATTTGCCCGATTTGTCGACATTTATGATTACTGTTCCACTCTCCAGGGTAGTCGCGTTGAGATGTAAAACCTTTATAGCCACACAACAAACATACTAGCGCGTTTAACCAAACAACAAACTCTTCAGATTTATAAATTAGTATAGCGTAAGATATGCGTTTTTGACGTATCCTTATACGTACAGGAAATAAAATGAGTGTGGATCAGAGTACACAGGTAAGAAGTGAAACTTCTATACGACATTTTGTGTTATGGATAAATACCGGTCCCGGTGAGATTTGCGCTGCTTTATAGTTTGAGAAGAAGAAATTATATTTTGGATTTTTCTGATTCATTTTTGTTACATTAGAATACTTTTATTAGTGGTAGAAACTATTCCAACAATTCTAACGATTATAAAAACACTTGATAACTCTGAAACGGGTGTTCTTGAGTGATAAGTGTTCGATCAAACCCAACTTTGTTTTATTTATAAGATTTTACAAGGCGCATTGCAATTTCCAAGTCTCGGTTTCGAATCGCAGACATATACGTAATAAGACAACTAACTTTGAAATAATTCCCGTCTCAGAACTTCTGAAAACTCATTCTACAATATTGATTTACCTAGCTGCAAAGAACAAGAATTTATTGAAGCTGGGTTCTTTTGAGAGACGAGATGTGTTTCTTATATCGCCGTCGTAACGAGATGTTGTCGCATAGTAATCTCGCTGCTCCGGAAGTTTAGATTACACAACATCTCATGTATTGAATACACACTCCTATACAACCATTTCACTTATTTCAAGCGTTTAGACGTGGCTGAACGGGCGAGAGCGGAAACGGACGCTTTGGCGGATATTGCGTTTGAAACTTAGGATCTGTAATGAATCCACTTAACGTATTATTTATCTTTTAAGTGCTGAGGGCCAAAACTTATATTACTTAATTTTAAATGGTCGTTACAGCTATATTGATTGCTATTAATACTAATGTTTTTTTAATCGTTTTGATGTAAAAAAAATATCAAAAACTTCTGTTTTAATTGAAATTCAGATTGACTAATAATATAAGCAAAATATGTCGCATAATCGGTCTATTCGGGAGTCAACCGTGATGCGATAGAAAGAAGTAGAAAATTTTGTAGCTTTTTGGTTAATTTGATGTACAAATAATGCTTAATAGTCAATTTCTAAACAGACTCACACGTTAAATATTTACTTCTCAAAAAGTCGTTAATAATTTAGGTAATGAAGAGATGTATTGATGACCGAATCTTGACCCCTTAATATATAGATGTTATACAATGTGTTAAGAAAACCCTGTCCGACCCGAAAGGGGCACATAGGCACTTCAATAACATAACTAAAAAAGAATTAAAAATCATATTTTTTATAGATATAAAATAGCTATAATTTTTTTAAACGCGTGATTTTAGTATCAGAATTAGTCCAATTTCCTTAAAATATAGCAAATTTTCAGAAACTGACAACACTTTTACATGCATGCGGTGACGAGTGTATGTGATATCAAAAGAAACCGCCGGCAGGTGTAAGCTGACCTCTTGACCTTGTATTTCCGAAAAACCCTTTCCCTATGTTACCATGTAAGCTACCACATTATATTAATTTTTGATTTATTTTATTCGGGGTAATTTCTTGGAGTAAATTTTTTGGGGTAATTTCCAAAAAGGATTACACGAATAAAATCACATCTCAATACCTACCAATACCTACACGGATCAGACAGGGTTTTCTTTACATATTGTATATCTTAATAATATTATAAATGTGAAAGTTTGTGTGGATGTATGTTACTCTTACACGTAAAAACTACTGAATAGATTCTAAAGATTAATTAATTTAGAGGTTAGCACTAGCTTAGGCCGAAAGCTGCAAAATGCATTTCGATAGGATTAAATATGTAGATTCTCGTTTAAAAAACATACACGTTACTTATAGTATAAATAATAGACTCCATTATGATGTACGATACTCAAGTCTATGGATCTTCACGCTGTATCCCTGACGGGGTAGTCGAGATAACGAAATATACTTCAAGTGAATCTGCGATACATTTACGCTGACGAAGTTGCGGGTGGAAACTAAGGATGCTATAAACGTTCACCCATCACAAGACTATACCTTGTGTAAGGTGCTTACCGTTCTGAGCCAGCTATCAAGCTACGAGCGCTTTCGACATAGTTATAGATAGTTATTATTAATTTGGCATCCACTAAGAAAGAATTGTTTATAAATTCACACCTACTCGTAGAGGTACAATCTGGCATTCGAAATTTGTAGTAGGCGAAGCGGCAATAAGTTAGTAATATACTAAAAAATTAACCTCCAATGAGTTGCAAAGTTCAAAACTCGAGATTGATTTAATGTTGTTTTTTTTCCTTGTCTGGGTTTTTCCAAACGTCTACAGTATGGGGTTCTTTAAAAGGGGTTGGCTGCGAGAGTGCTCCACCGCTCGTTACAAACGTCCATAGGCTACGGTGATCACTATCCATCATGCGGGCTGTATGCTTTTCTGCCACCACTGTAGTCTTAAAACAACATTTTGTTTCTTGAAATGCTCTTTTCTGTTAGAGTCGGTTTTTGTTGATGTAGAGAAACCACGCAAGCGAAGTCACGTAAAACATCCAGTTAGCTATAAAATTGGCAACTGGAAATCCAAGAATAAGGTTTGAATACGAATGAGCACTTAGCAGTAATGAAGAACCAACCATAAACTCAAATCAATTCAAATATGATTTTGCATCCGATTTTCAATATCTACTGGTTTCAAATCCTTGCGCGAGTAATGTTGAATTTGTATGAAATTCGAATATATTTCAATAATTTTATTGGAGAATATTTTAAAAACAATATGAAACATCAGACATCGGTTTGATTAAGCTGTATTGTTTAATAATTTGATATCTTCTCCGTTTCAGAAATTGATTTCAATGTGTCATGATCATCGTTAGAGTTTTATTCCCGGTTACGTATAATGCCTTCGCTTTCGACAATTGGCTCCGCTTTTTTTCTCTTTCTGTCTTTAATGACTCTATTAATCTACCTCTTTTATGAGGAATTTTAATTCTTAAAACGTACAATGTATTTTAATAATAAGCAGTTTAGTTTTTTGATAATCAGTTTTGTAGTTCGAGTTAAAAGAAAGTTAAATTAGCTTTAATGATTTATACCACTCAAAACCTCCTCGGTATAATGTAGTGTATATGGCAACTCATCTGACTAAATAAAAGCAATAAGTCCCACGTCAAAAAAGATAAATAACTAGGAAAATATTAACACGCTTTGACCTACGTACTCGTAACGTTACCTTGTCGAACGTAATTCAGTTAGTAAGTATAACTAAATAAATTATGTCTGACGTTTTCCTGCCACCCTTATCGATATATTTAATGTTATTAAATTATGAACATATCCTCTATTATTATTTTTTTCAGGTTTCAGTACCTAATTGGTTACAACGGAACCCTAGACTTCGCTGTCCGTCTGTCTGTCTGTCACCAAGCTGTGTCTCATGAATAGTGATAGCTAGACAGTAAAATATTTAATTTAACTTAATATTTAAAGGGGGCCATACAACAAACGTGATCTTTCTGCCGTTTTTGGCTCGATATTAATAACGGTGAATGCGTTTGCTCCCCGTCATTTCCACTACAGGGGCAGCAGGAACAGTGTGTGGGAGTCCTGGCCCTTAGGGACCGTCCTACCCACTAAACCCCGCGGTGTTCCACATCATTCCCAACCGGGTCGTAGAATAGGCTTGAGGGCCATTCACGGCGACCCGGCTTAGGGAATGTCCCAATATAAGCCTCTTTTCGGGGGACTAGAGGTGCTGCCACTCACAATCTCCAAAAACAGGTGGAGAGCGATTGAAACGGCAACAGATAAACGCATGAAATATTTATAAAATATTAAGTTGTAGATTCACTTTAAATATTCATAATTAAATTAAAATAAAATAACAATTTACCCCCTAAATTATCCTTCCATACAATAGATATACGTTTATTTAGTTTTTAAAGATGAGACGAGTACGCCTCCTACTTGGCCGGTTTTTTTAGTAACTTTGTATTCACGTATATGTTAACTGTAGGTAACTTAAACGTGTAGCACTCACTGTGTGCTATTTTTACTTATGCGTAACTTTTCCGTTTCTTTGTATTATAAACTTACAGACTCATTAAATTAAATAATGAAAACAATTAGCCGGTTAGCTTGCTAATAATCCTAGGAATTACGCAAAAAAATCGATCAGATTATTCAAATGAAAATTAAGAAAACCGTACTAACATTTTAGGCGATGACTAATATGAAAAAATAATGTACTTATTTAATCTGTTTACACTGTTGATTGATGGCACTTGGTGGAACAATATATGCATATATTGGATGTCATTGAATACAATATATGCAAATATTGTATTCAATGACATCCGAAATACCTAAAATATGTGCTAACCTTTGAAAATGCCCTAAGGCGAAACCGGTCAGGTTAAAATAATAAATAAGTGGAACAGTACAAGTGTTTTTGTACTTATTTAATATATTATTTTATTAGATATAACATATTACTGTCATGAAAGTTGAGGAAACTGGACTAACTTTTGGATGAAGATACATAAAGAAAAAAACCTATCATTTAATATAATGTTTTAGTGTTAACAACATGGTTAATTGTTTATTTTAGCTTAAATTAGCTTACTTTGGGCTAGACGGCGGTGTGTATAGGGTGTAAGGTCTCCTAGCAGACTTAACTCTAAATCCAGATAGGGTTTGGAAGCAACTGGGAATACACTACAATGAAAAGAGAGAGAGAATTATTTATACGGCTATTTTAAGGTTATTTTAAGATAACAAACCTTTTTAGCATGACTGCATTTTATCCCAGAAATTAACAATGTAAATAAAAAACAGCTTATTTAATGAAAGTTGAAATCCTTTAAAACACGATTCAGATCGCAGTTTCTGTAACCAAATTAAACTAGTTAATACCCGCGGCTGTATTCATAGCTGCAGATAGTAAATATTTTTCGTAAATGTTTTACACAAGAACATGTTCCCGGGAAAAAGTAGCCTATAGCTTTCACGAATAACAGTAAAAGAATTTTCAAAATCGGTTTACGGTTCGGAGATTACTCCGTGCGACCTCAAAATTTCCTATTCCTAAATTCCTATACCTATTTATAATAGATATTAGTATAGATAAGCGCAATTTATATAAGCGGTCATAGCCTCGCTAACTCAGTATTCTCTGTGTGTGTCTGCGCTAAGCATCTTTTGCTATGGTTAGTCCTTAGATGGGTGACACCTTAGTGGCATTTCTATTTAGGAAAATTTCAGTGCTTTGGAGTTCATGTAGTTGAGCATGGCAGTCGTTAAGGCAAGTTGAAGGCCTTATGGGCAGCTTGAAAAGTTTCAATAGGACGTGACCACAACCTGTGACTTTTCATTTCAAGACCGCAATGGGCTCACCACCTTTTAAGTAGGTCAAAACATGCATACTGTGGAATGTGGGAGTAGAGTATGCCTTGCTTACTCTTTCGGGAATAAAGACGTGACTGTATGTTTGTACAATTTATGGACAAAATTGCATTGCGGATGAATTGATTCAAGGGCGTTAGTTATGATAATAATATACATGGGGGCACATACTTCGAACATCCGTAAAGAGGACTTAGGGTGAATGAGAACCTTCCTCTTCCGGGCCCTAGCGACCTAACCTGCTAGTATTGCACCGCTGTCTAATGGTAGAGGCAATGATGCAGGCGCCCTTACGGGGTTTAAGAGGTCAGTCGGCAGCCGCTCCTAACAACGCCAAAAATTAAAAGTCAAGATTAAAAAATTTAAAGATTGCTGCCAAATTAAATTGAAGCCCTCCACATTCAGGTAGGGCTGGAAAGCATCTTGGATCACTAAGATAAGGAGAAAAAGTTATGAGGGTATAAAATTGCATGTTTTACAGTTATAGATTAGTAGGTTTACCTGAAACTGATGAGGAGGGTGAGAAATCTCAGGGGTGATTATTCAATTTGTTTAGCAAAAGACAAATATTAAGTCGATTACTAAGATCTCATTAATTTCGTCTGAGTTTAATATCTTCATGTTCTTTGTGCAATGTTAACATTTCTTTCACTTTATTAAGTTAGCTTTTAAGTTTAATAACACAGCTATTTAAATTAAATCTGGTAAGTTATTAAAGATTTAAATTACTATAAATCTTCATTTACAAGAACAAACATCATGAACGACATCCATTATTTTACAATAATACTTATATATATTAACTCAATTTAATGATTTATCGACAATACCATTATCAAAGAAACTAAAAACCTATAGCTACATTCAAAGAAAAACATCGCAAAAGCTCATAAAAGTCGCTTCGCTGTGAAAATGCCCGTTTGACGCGTAATAAGCATCACTTAGACATACTACATAACGAACAATATACATGTGAAACACTTACGTTATCGTAGTCTTGAAAGCGAATCTGGAAGCGCGGCCGCACGCGATAGCACTACGCACACACTGGTCGAACGTCGCACGCGCACATCAACCCCACCTTACCCATAAAGGCTTTCTTTCTTTATACACTCCATTTTTAGAGATCACTGATTGTGTGACAGTGATTCTTGCGTCATAATACAAGTGTTGAAATTTTAACGCTATATCAATATAGCCGAGCTGTTTACGCGCATCCTACAGCTGCATTGTTACATATAACAAATATGTGCATTCTCTGATATCAACACGATAAGCAACATCATCTGCGTCTGTCTATTTTAACACGGCAATGGGCTCACCACCTGTTACGAGGGACAGGAATTCACATGGTGTAAAGTGGGTATATAATATGCCTCTTCCGTTCCTTCGGGGATAAGTCCCGGAAGGGGCGGACATTACAAAAATCACTTAACTTAAAAGAACTTATCCACAAATCGAGGTATAAGATTCAGTAATTTATACCATTATAATGCGTTTATTTTAAACAATTTGACTTGAATAGAAAAAAAAACATGCAAATTTTCAATCACACAAATCTATTCTTTAACTTTTGATTGGCTTAATCTACTTCTCAGGCTGACTGTACTTTTAGAACACAACATTACTTTAAAGACGTGTAAGCTGTATTACTTTTATAAACCGACTTCATACTGTCGTTATTCGTACATTTGCCGGTCAAAGTCGTAAATATACCATACTCATAAAATATAATAAGAGCATCATTCCATCAAGTGGGCCGTATGCTTATCTGCCACCTCAGTGGTATAAAAAAAGAGATAATTAAACATAAAAGACGTTTTCAAGTCAACGCTATAATTGCTCTTGCTGGCCGGAACACTGGAGTTTTACTACCAAATTACTGTATTATCATTGTACTGATACAGTATTAAAGTTTAGCTGAATAGGATACCAACAAGTAATCGAAAAATGCTTACACAATTTAAAATTGTTGAAAAAACATTACTAGTTGATAAAAATGCTATTAATGAAAGCTTAGACAATTGACTTATCTATACAAATATTATAAATGCGAAAGTTAATAAGAATGTATAGATGTATGTTTGTTACTCTTTCGCGCGAAACCTACTGAATAGATTTTGATGAAACTTTACAATGATATAGCGGAGATCAAAGTAACACATGGGCTACTTTTTATCCCGGGAACAAGTTCCTGTGGAAAACGGGAACGAGAACACTTCACCACGGGGCATAGCCGCAGGCGTCAACTAGTCATCTATACATTCAAAATGAATAACAAATGTTAGATTTATTTCAAATCAGTATCCATCACAGTAAATATACTCGTAGAAAACAGGAAACATGATAAAAAATTAGTAACCACTTACAGTTAGGTAAGTTGTAATCTCTAGCGATTTTGTTTTGCAAATCTGGTGAAATGAATGCTATAAGTGAGAGCTGGTTGTACCTCGATTCTAGTCAGTCGGTGCGAGTAACGGTAATAGTGAGCAGGAACCATTGATAGGTAGCTAATTTGAATTAAAAAAAATACGAGTTGCGCTCCGTTAGTGCCAACATAAGTGAAAACAAATTTTCTAGACACGTTCGCGGTCTGCGATATGATCATGCATATTTGCACACACTATAGCTGCGTCGCGAGTCCAGAGATTCTATGTCATCTAATAATATGCGTACCGCGCTATAAGAAGCTTTCTCTACAAAAAATAAAATTAATCTATCTTCACGCTGTATCTCTGACGGAGTAGTTAGAGAGGACAGATCGCCAAGCTTCAAGATTCATGCAAACTTCTTTCGCTTCCTGCAGATTCATTAATCGCTTCATACATGGACGTCTGGGCATACGAAGGTACTTTAAAAAAAAACAATACTTTGGTAATATTTTTTATCTATCATGCCTTATTCCCGAAGGGGTGGCAGAGGCATATATATTATATGCCCACTTTTCACCATGTGTATCTTGGTGGGGCCCCTTACACCCCGTACTTCACATACAAAGGTGATTCAGCTAATATTGTTTACCGTTCTTGAACGATTATAGAATTAGCCTGACCTGGCCCATAGAAAACTAAGTTAAGCATGTTAGCTAAAACGCCGACATTGTTATAAACGCACTAACACGGTTGTATTCAAATTGGTTACTGTTCCGCCCCTATAGCTTGTGCGTGTTGCTATTTAGTCTATTTATTTCCTAAACCAACAACCTAATAACATAAATCAAAGAATTTATCCATGTCAGTAGTTCCTACGATTGCGCGGTCAGTCATACCAACTTTATATTTACAATGTATATTTTCATATGTATGTGTCCAGTTACATTATTTATATATCAAAACAGTTTGAGCGAATTTTATCATCATTGAATTATTGAATTTTGTTGCTCGAACGAACGGAACAAATCATTAAAATAAGAAAAATAAAACAGAAAAAAGTCAATAATATTGTTCATTTTTATTTTTATGGGGGTAACGCGGATGTCAAAACATAGCCATTAGTATCGCGATAAAATGATTGAACCTGTAGTGTGGCGCGATATACAACGTGCTAGCTTACACATCTAACACAGGTTCACATAAGGTAGGTTTTATTAAAGTTTACCAGGACAGTATCAAGAGACAACAAGGAAAAAGCTAAAAGTCTTATTTGATTTCATTATTCTGCATAATTTGGAACCTACTCACTAGACCCTTAAAATTATTTTTTGTTCGACTCAAATATCTGTCAAATCAGTCAGTGACATATTCAAGGCCGCGGTTTTAATATTGACACTTGGATTTCTGGGTTTGACAGCTACTTGGAATTAAACTTTTGATATGGGACACCGATTTTAGTTTCAATTAATATTAATACTATTCTCACAGGAGTGAATACTTAACGGCATATTTAATTTGCTAAGACTATTTACGAAACGTACGAAATGAAGTAATCACATATTTCATGCTCGGTGTATTGTCGAAACGCTATCAAATGTCACTAAGGTCATTGAAAATGAAGTAAATTATTTTATTGAATTCAAATCTTTTTACGGGTTGCCATATAAACACCCTGTGATTCATAATTTCTCGATACGTAATTGAACGGCAACTAAACAGATGTATTGAATTATTTATCAAAAGCTATCGTACCAAATTCTCAAAGAACCTGAAATTGCCCGGCTTATCTGTAGACTTGCCGACTGATGGAGACTCTTTGACAAGTTAACGAAATCTTAAAAACTGGCAAATACGGAAACTGGCGAGCTAGGTAAACTGTCCAATTAAGAAAAATGACGAAAGACGACTAAATTTCTATACAAAGAGGTAAGTACAGCCTAAGACAATGACGAATAAAAATCAAATGACAGATACTTTTATCCCCTCCAACTTCCCCGTAAACCCTTTTTTATCCAATGGAAATTCCATTAAACTGGAGTTGCAACTGAAACATCACGCTACCACCTTCTCTTTATGCCTTAATTAATATCTAACTTTAAGTATGTAAATAAACTGTGCGCAATTTAATATTAATTCATTCGTAAGAATTAACTTTTATTTATTTAACTGTCTTTAACATGTTCTTCACTTAATATTACACAAACTTTGCTGTTCGTAATGAATATATTTGCCGTAATTTATTATGCTCGAAATATTGTTATTCATTAGGTGTATTTTGATATACTTTAATGAATTCTGTTTCGTATTAATTTAGATTTATACCATCTGTGTGATGTTTTAGTTATCATACGATAAGGGGTTTCTTAAGAGATTGTGGAATGAACTCCTAGCCTAAGTTTTCCCAATCTTTTACAGTTTGAAGTTCTACTACATTGAACAGGATCAGCAGCGTGAGCATAACACCAATGGCGTTGCGTAAGGACATTAGGGTAAGGTGACAACTATTGGTGAGATGGGCTTTATGCTGGTTTAAAATTCTTCTTATATTTAAAAATATCATGTACCTAAATTAATCATACAAACACATAGGTAACTTACTTTTAAACACCGTTATTTCATTTTTAAGGGAAACAAAAAAAATTTTTCTTACCTTATTTTTGGACTCGGTTGCACCGGACGTGATCTCAGGCTGTGAGCAGCCTATAAAACTTTAGACTTAGCTGTTCATAGGTTCGTACGATTGTCATTGTTAGTGTAGTAAGTAGTACACTTCGCGGTGTAAACCGCAATAAATACACCGCATTGGCTAAAATTGTATAACAAATAGAAAAATCACTTTATCTAGCTTGCAAGTTTTTGATTTGCATAAAGATCGTAAATGAAAAAAAATTGATGGCGATCGGCGTGTAATTTTACACAATTCTAATAAGGAACTTATTAAAATTTCATGTCCTAATCGTATAGCCATAATTTACTCGAACCCTGCATTATAAAGATATAGCGTCTATAAGTATGCTAGCAATATAGAACATCGTTACACAACTGCTAATCACCCATGACTTCTATATCATCAAGCACCTTGCATTAGCTACGAATAGCAATAATAGCTCTAAACAAGTTCCTTACAACCCCAGGTTTTTCTAGTGGAGCATGAAACAAATAAAACCGTGTTTTAGGATCTAAGATTGAAATATTAAAAACATATAATATACCTTAATCTTTATCTTAATAATATTATAAATGCGAAAGTTTGTATGGATGTTGGTTACTCTTTTACGTAAAAACTACTGAATTCATTTTAATGAAATGTTACAATAATATAGGTTATACATCAGAATAACACATAGGCTACTTTTTATCCCGGGAACAAGTTCCTGTGGGAAACATGAAACGGGAAAACTTCTCAACGCGGGCGAAGCCGCGTGCGTTAACTAGTATATTTATATAATAAATGTATAAAACTTTAATGTTAAGTTTAGAATCCATGTCTTACCAGAATGTATTGCTTTTAAAATATTTGACAGGTCACTTTACCTTAATATAATTCAAACGAGGTGTTTATAAAATACCAATGACCTTATGAATGTGGAGCCCATTAAATAAATCCTTCCGTTTATTAGGCAAGATTTTTACTAGTTTACAACTTTCAATTCGTAACTAAAAAAAATTTAAATATGCATATCATTATACGACCATTCGTGGTTTTAGGGTCTTTTTATACTGAAATTTGGCAAAGTACAATTTTGTACAATTTGGAAGCGATATTCGGGGTGTCCGGTCAAGGTCGTGAACTCTTTCAATGGTTAATGGCTTACAAAATATTGTAGTGTCATCGGATTTACGTAAGATTAGACTTACATAAGTTTATGTTGTAAAACGACTCGAGATTCGAGAACAGACTAGACTTCGTTTTTATATAAAAATTAATAAAACTATAAGTATATGCCTCAATAAAGAATATTATATATTTATAACTTTTAGAACAAATAAAAAACCGGACAGCAAAAGGTTTGTTGACAAACAAAAGTAATTTTGAAACCCTTTTATTTACAAAACTATTTCAGATTGAAGTACACAAAACGACAATTTTTAGCGAATAAAGGTAAATACTATTAGGGACAGAGTTTACAATACCGTGATTTTAATATTTGATATACATATAGTCTAATGGTTTTTTAAGAAAATGTTTTCTTAAATGGAATTTTTGTTTCCTTAAACTTAGATAGTGATCATTTTACAGTGCATTCCCAAAAACCATCTAAAAAGAATATAATATTTTGTCAATGGGTGTTATATGTTGTGTCTGTTTTATGTTGAATCAATTACTTTATCCATAAGCATATTTTTCACTCCTCTACTTGTGAAGCAGATATATATCAATATAAATAAGATTTTTTGCAACCAGTCTTATAATAAAAGAATTTTGTGAAAGTTGGGAATGGAAGTTGGTTAAGAAGTCAGTGCTTATGCTTATCTACTGCCAGCAGAACCACGCGCAGTTTCTCTAGACAGCGGTTTTCTTAGTGTTGCGCCGTTTGCATCCAAGTTCACATCGCCTTTTGTAGCCAGTACCTTGACCTTAGTGCCTTAAAAAGGCAGAATGATATGGTTCTCTTTGGCCGAATACGACGACGGTCATATGATTTTTCAAGCCGTAGAAGAGTACATGTGTTAGCGCCTTGTCCGTCATAGATGGTTGCTATGGCTTGTAGTAGAGGTTAGCTTGGGCTAATAGCCTATCCATCGACTATACTCTGAAGCGCTTCATCAAGATCTCTGATGCTCTAGACATCAGACGGTACCTATTCAGTTGCGACGAATCTAAATATTAAAGCTGTTTCTTTATGTTTAGTACTTTGGGAGCAGAGGAGTTTTCCATCGACCACTCTTACCATTCCCTGTAAAATCTCCTTATAAGATTATTGACGCTGTTCCTTCTAATACTTTAGTAAAAAGTATTTCCAGAACCCGTTAGTTTTAAACATGAGTTGCTTATATTATGACTTCGGACATCGATTCTTTGTTTGATATATTTACATTTGTGCATTAAGGATTATCAAGAATACAGCTCAAAGCTTTGATATAAAATCTAAAAAGATAGCATAATAATAATAAATCTTAATAATTTTGTACGTTTCTGAAACCTGTCATTATCCTTCAGTAGTACTGATGGTTTGGAGATTTTTTTAAGGCTGTGTCAGGGACTTTTAACAAATCGGTAGGGTAAGTACTGACTCAGTACTTACCATACAGATTAATTAAAAATCCCTGACATACCCTTAAGAAAACCTCGAGCGTTCGTCTAATTAAAAATATTTTCAAAGATATAAATTTTCTTGGCAGTAAATAAAACGACTCAATGATCTCCTTCCGTTCGAATGGATCGCACGACTCTCGACTATTTCTCACATTTAATCTATCGATAAAACTCTTAGTGAATTTCTCATCTCTAGTAAACTGAAAATTTATATTTATACCTCAGAATAAAATGAAATTCAATTTCTAACAGATTATACTAATTCACCCCTGTCTTTACCAAAACTTAGATCGATACTTGTGTGTATGTGTTGTGTAGTACTATTGTGGTGGCATTGTGGTGGCACCGTAGCTCTAAGGACGGTGAAGTGTTTAGGATGCGGAGTCTGACTACCCCTCAGGGATATAGCGTGAAGATAGTTAGTTTTTGATTATAGTTTGACCAAGACTACAGCAGATTTTCTAGATGATTGCCTGCTTTCTTGGTTTGGAAATTACACCCTCCCAATCAATTTGCGGACGTTGACTGGTCTATACAAAATTCAAACAGGGCTTATATTCCTACAACCTTTCATGTGCATTACATCACTAATCCGATATTTATTCGGATATGATGTTTAAAATTCCTCGTAAACTTTATGAACGGTTATGAATAAGGATGTAAGCTACAGTAAAAACCGCTGCGAATGCGATCTCATAGAGCTTATTTCACGCAGCACATTCATCATCGTAACATATAAGTCAAACCAGTTTTTATTTTATTTATGTACACCTACAGAGCTCAATGGTAAAAGGAAAAAACATTATGACAAACAGCATTGAACATAGGTGTACTTAATTCAATAGAAATCTCTTCCAGTAGGCCTAAGAGAGCAGCAATTGTAGAAAACTGAGCTATGTAGTGTGCTTATGAAAGAAGAAAGAGAATTCGTATCGAGTCCACCTCGCATGCCAATAATCAAAACTTGAGACTTTTTGGTATAATGTGAAGACCAAATAAAGTTCGTCCAGAATCCTAGTCAACTAGTGCTTAACGAAGTAATGTCCTTAAAAACGAGAGCGATAATATTTTGGTAGATTACATAACTTATCAAAATGTCTTGAATGCAATTGGTATCTTTGTCACATTTTGTTATTTGATGAGTACCAAAACGAATAGCGATCAAAGCACTGATAAGAGGCAAATGTGAGTTTGTAATATTTTTACAACCCATGGTCTCATTCCATATATTAGATGGAAGTTATTATTACTTAACTTAATAATTAAATATTAAAACATGTAACTTCAACGATGAAACTGCTTCATAATTAATCGAGATCGTATCTGTATCAACATGGAAAGCTATTGTATAACACAGTCATGTGATGTTAGGCAGAGCATTACCTTAGGATTGGGTTTCCTATATGAAATCGAAATATGTTTGCAAAAATATTAGCAATAATCATCAGCAGGCGTGACCATACCAATGGAAGCTAAAATAATAACCCTCAATTTTTCGTATGTAATTTTTCGTTGCTCAAAAACGGAAAGGTCAAAAGTACTCGGATACCCAGACGTGCGTGTATGAAGCGATTGATGAATCTCGAAGAAGCGAAAGAAGTATGCATGGATCGCGAAGCCTGGCGATCTGTCCTCTCTGACTACCCCGTCAGGGATACAGCGTGAAGATAGTTAGTTAGTTAGTTAATTTTTCGTGGTTGACGATTTCCTGTAATACTCCTACACACTCCGCTTACAAGACCCGATATTAAACGTGGATCGAATTAGGTATTTAGGTTTAAATACTTCAACTGCTCATCATTCCTATAAATGAATAGCCTTCGTCCTCATTTTCTGGATCTCGTACATGATAATGAATTCCAGGATTATCGCAATAAATTATCGCAAAAATTAGACAAAAGAGAGTATGAGTTAGACTCACCGACAGAGGGCACCGTACAATTTTTTAGGCACATATTCTAAAAATAATTTGAACTTAAATATTATGTAACGATTTTGTTATATAGGAAAAATTATGAAAACAAATGTTTTCAAAATTTTTCCTGTATTTGTAGTATATGACAGTTTACTTACCAAATTTTATAGGTCAACGGAAGTGCTCTATAAATTTTGATTCTTTTGAGCAATATTTGCCATTCATTATGACACAAACGGCCGTATATTTTTTTACGTTAACTTAGAAGTTTCATTTTTTCGCAGCTTTAAGGGACATCGTTATAGGTATATAGTTTTCATTTCAACCCATTACATACGGTCCCAAGGACGGATGGACGGACAACAGAATTAACTATAAGATTATCGATTTATTACTTTTGAGGTTAGAAACCCTAAAAAAGCAAAATAAGTGACTTTTGCAATGAATAGGAGTGTAGCACCGTTTAATTTCAAAGGAGGCCTTTCTTTATGTTCCAAGGTGAACATCAGTTCAGAATAAGCGAAAAGGATGAAAAGTGTTCGAGTACTTGAAAGACCTCGGGGATCTCTCTCTCTCGGTAAAGTATTATCAGACAGGTTACATTTCGCTGCAACTGACCCTAACGATGGTCCGAGCTACAATCAACTTTCATTTTAACATTTTGAAGGTCTTCAGCCTCAACTGTCTAAATATAAGAGTTGCATTACAAAGATCAAGGAATCTGTAACGTAATTCTTTCGCAGTAACTGGTTTACATGAATCTGTAACGCATAATTTTACAACTATAATAATATAGAGTAATAACGTATAAGAATTTCTGATGTGCTTGGATTCTACAAAGACGAATAGAATATTATAAAATAAACGTTCGAGAATGTAAGGTGTGGCTGTCGGATGCCTTCCAGAACTTCAAGCCTCGTGATGCTACTCAGTAACACGATACCAAAGTTGATACCACATCTTTGATACCACAACGTTGCTAATAAGGTGTTATTCCACCTTCGGAGAAATGTCTTCTATCACTTAGTAGAAGCGCTCGTAGGACCTAACTCAGTATTTTAACGATTGCTGCGTGAATCATCTTAAACTACGACCAGTTCCTGAGTTCGTTGAAAATTTGTTGTATTTTCATTTACCTGCATTTTTATTGTTCTAACGGTATGATACTCTGTTTTTCCTAGTTGCCAGTAATAAGGTTATCGTTAGGTCATGTTGAAGGCCTTATGAACGGCTTGAAAAATTTGAACAAGCTATAGGATCAGCAGTGCGATCTTTTCTTGCAAACGTTCAGTGCTACGGTAACCATTTTCTATCAGAAGGGACCGTACATACATAGTTACATATTGTCACACTTTTATCCCCGAAGGGGAAGGCAGAGGCATACTATATGCCCACATTTCACCATTACACATTTCTCGGACACCTTAGTATAAAAAAAATAAAATAACCATAGCTTCGCTCTAAAAAGGTTTATTGCCGGATACACAGCATCGGACTATGACTTCCTTTATGCGGTTACGGTGACGTAAAGAAGTAGGTAGATATAAATCAGGCAGAAACGATCGTCCCTGTCAATATTTTTGTATTTGCTTGAATTTTATCCTTCCATTAAGTCATAATTATAGCTGTCGGCCTCGTCGTCTTATTCCAGTTGTTAAACTTATAAAAGTATCTTCTGACCTGCATAAACTATAACAACGTGCATAAACTATATAGATGGTTACATTTATTTAAATAGAAATTAGTTTCATAAAACGAATTTATATTTAAATAAATGTAACCATCTATATACTTTATGCACGTTTCGTCTTTAAGAAATGAAATACGGATAAGTATCTACTAACTTGGTTTGTAGATAATAATTAGCAATTTCACAGTACAAACTAGTAATGTTCGAGAAATGCCCAGTGATTGTAGTTTCTCATTAGTATTAAACTACCAAATCAATCAAATCAGCTGATCCGAATCCATGACAGGACTTAGGCTACATAATTCCCCAATTAATTCTAGAGGGTTATTGACCTTACACACAGATTAGCCAGAAACACAATTATTATACAGATAAAATAATAAGATAATAAAGTAGTCCAATGTTGAATAAAGTTCTTTGATTAAATTATTCTTATTCATAATTCTAATTTAAATGTATGTTTGTAATGAAGAAATAATGTATATTTTAAATGTATCTTAATGTAAGTGAAAGCAGTACTCAAAAGAGATGTAAACCTGTTAAAGAACAGGAAATTAAATTAATTATTGAAAACGGCGCCTGTAAGCGTTCAAGCTTTTAATTACGAGTACACGCAACTCTTAGAGTTTGTTTTGCAAATATATTACATTCCTGATGCGTGAGTATGAATTAGTATCAGGTTGCGTCAATAAGAACCACAGCGTGAGACTTTAGAACCACATTAGCACCAAGCCTTTAATATGCGATTGTTGAACACTTGTAGGTAGGTAAATGCTTAACGGATCTGCTTGCACGACTAGGTGATCTAATATTCGGAGTACCTAACTGACCTTGCTCCATTCTCATCCGTTTCGATAGATATGAAGCATACATTTACATACACTTATTGATGATTGATTTATAGAGCCAATTAGAGCAAGGCAAATTAGCACACCATGGGGCCGAGTCTACTATTGACAAGCCGTCGAATAGAACCAGAATTGCTGTATTTAGCTGTCAAAATGTTAGTAGACTATCAAAATGCAACTGACTAGCGGCCACTAGCGCGTCACGTGTTAGTAGAATTCTATCGGTCGAACGATAGAAGTCTATTGGAGTACGAAAGACAACGAAAACTGTCAAAATTGTACCTTTGGATTTCTATTGAGCGACGATTTCGATTCAATTTCGACACGAATGAAATAGCAGACTCGGCCCCCAGATATAGTATTGGAATGCTTTTTAGGGTTCCATAGTAATCAAGACTGACCTTCTGAATCAGAAGACTGATCGTAAAACTTTCCTTAATTTAAAATAGTATTTGTAACATATATTTATCAATTAGCTCAAGGCACACCTTCAGGCCAGAAATGACATTCCAACCAGATAAAATGTTTTTATTTTTGTAGGATATCCTGTATTCATGATTCTATCATAAATGTTTTAAATGGCCTTCTATTTTACCATTTTTGGTATAAATGTCATTTGTTATCGCAGAAACATAATCATGATAGTTAAAATTACCTTATGAAATGTAATTGCAAAATGGTCGCGTTAAGAACGCAGTGTTCATTTATTTATGGTGTTCAAATCTTCATTCATCCAATTAGTTTTAGTGTTTTATAAAAATAATGAAGAGCGCACACAACCGTTTTATTCGAAATCTGCTTTTGCTAGACTTTGTGGACTCAACTTTTTAAAAGTGACAACTGACACCTTTTAAATTGACAGCTTATGAATAGTTAACAGTTAGACTAATTAGTTAGTTTGGTCGTAGACAGAGTAACCATATGAGGTATAATTAGCTCGGAAGACAACGATGCCACTGCAATTTTTGTATTTAAATTGCAAAATAATTAAAATACTGACTAGCTTATTTCTCGCGACTTCACCATCCAGTCGCAACTATTTAAGCAGGGAGTTTTAAAGAATGCGCCGATTTCGAGCTTTGGGCTGATACCTCTGCCATTGCCCCGTGCGGATTTAGCTAGGCCCAAGTCTACCTCATGTTCTACATACGTTTCGCACCTGCTGATGCGCAGTGATCATAGAGAGACCAGTACACCTAATGCACTTTATTTGAATTGCCAGTATGATAATTTTATGTACAGAAGCAGGTAAAATAAAATCAATATTAAAGTAAAAAAATAAACAAGAACTAACTTCGAACTAAAGCTGTTTCTAGCTTCCATATAGTAAATAAATTATGCATGAGGTTCCGGTAACAACATAAGGCACAATTAAATATTATATAACGTGGTTAAATATATGTACTACAATTAAACATTATATCTACCTACGTTATATAACGTATAATTCTATAACATAAAGTTCTTTGGGCGAAGTCTTTTCTTTGGCACAGAAATACTTAATTTACAATACGGTTCTATCAGGGTCAGCAGCGCGAATGCTGCACCTCCGGTGTAGCAAACGTCCATAGGCATCGGTGGCCACTTTCTATCAGGTGAGCCGTATGCTTGTCTGCTTCCTCAGTGGTATAAAAAAGGCAGTTCTTTATCCCCGATGGGAAGGCATATTATACGCTCATATTTTACCGAGAGTATTTTTGCCCAATGTAATAGTTGGTAGTTGCCGTGTTGAAATATTCCGACGTAGGTTGTGGCTTCCTGCTTTAACTTCACTTAAAGACTGATGCTACTGGCAACTTGGACCAACGGCGTAAGGTGCCTCTCAAAGCACAGATATGCTCGTAAATGGGAATGCCACAATGTGGTCGCCCATTCCAGGACCAGCCACAGCGGAAGTGCTTAACACAGTGGTATTTTGCAGACTACTGAGTCAGCGGGTCACGAGCCTCAGCTAAGGGTTCAAGTGTTATATTTCTTCTTAAGTAGGTTGATTCGCGTGATAACCCGCTTTTCAGGGTGTGAGATTATCACTTAATTCCGCTGTCTAGGTCTCGCCTCTGTAAGGACAGCCGGGAGCCTAAGGCCCGAAGTGCCGCAGTTACTTGCATAAGACTATATGCAACAACACACAAAAGTAACTGCGGCACTTCGGTGGAAGAGTTCTCTTTTGCTCGAAGAAAGATGCGGTAATGTCACATTTGCTTCCAGAGGAGACCAGGCCTCGCACCAATTTAGTGCCAAAATATAATTATGTACATAATCGGAGGAGGGAGAGAACTGGGAACCAATCCCAGTTCTCCTGATGCTCAGCCAACCTAACCGGATCACAACAATGCAAACTTTAATTAGCATCCACACCTTTAAGCTACTTTCATTATGCATTCACATCCATATAGCGGCTGATAGAAGTAGCTGTGACTATCTTAGCATATTGTTGCTGCGTTTTCTCTACTGGTACATTATATGGAAGCAATAAATTGACGCAAGACAAAATCTACGAATACCACAAACATAATAGTCAAACATTTAATTACGAATGAGTGAGGAACGATTGACGAAGAATATATATTGTTCAAAAGTAGAGGGTAGAAGGAGTTAGGGTATGCCGAGACTTACATATGAAGACCACGTGAGCAGATTGCTCAAAAACGGAAACGTCAAAAGTACTCGGATACCCAGACGTGCGTGTATGAAGCGATTGATGAATCTCGAAGAAGCGAAAGAAGTATGCATGGATCGCGAAGCCTGGCGATCTGTCCTCTCTGACTACCCCGTCAGGGATACAGCGTGAAGATAGTTAGTTAGTTAAATTGCGCTCCTAAGTAATATTATTATCAGTATTCGTCCAACACGCTCACGGCAATTATGAGAATCATGAAACAAACGTAATCTAATTTATAGACAGTAGCATAAATTTATGCAATAAACGCGTTTTAGTTGCTTTCCCACGGTGTTAATAGAGGAAATAACTGAACTGTTGTCTAAATTGTACTTTATGCATTATATAAATATATATATATATATATATGTGTGTATATAAGTGAGATATTTTCTTTCACGCAGATTAATAAGATATCACATTTTCTGATTGCATCTTAAAACTCAACCACAGTTCAAATTGTACTATTTAAGCCACTCCGTTAGCTGCTAGAAACAACTCTACTATCTATTTATTATAACTTGTGCCAGCGATTTCCGGCAAACTTTTCTTGAATCTACACTTTAAATAGAAGACAGTGACAATATGATGTCATTCTTCTTCGTATAATGACACTAGAGGTGAGGGTTATCAAACTATTTTTCAATAAAACTATGTCAGTTTTTAAATAAAGTTTAGGCGAGAAAGAATTCTACATATCTCTGCGATTAACAGTGGCTGGAAGATTGATTAGAAAGGTATTCATCTATTGCAGCTCCGTTGACATCAGCGTCAAATGATTCTATAGATTGAAACCATATAATTTATATATTCCGGGTAATTCCATAATCTTTTAAAAATTCCTGTTTATAAAATGTGTATAAACGATTTTCTATAAAGCTATAATACTGTCATTATTTATTTGCTAATTTGAGTCAATACGATGTTTAGTCTGCTCTAGGGATTTTCCTGGTTAACTCATCTCAGTAGCTCACTAGATAAATACAGGAGTAACTGCCATAGACAGGCTATTCATGTGTTTGACAACAAGATAATTACCAAGCTCCCTTTGGTGAAACTCGTCTATGCTTTTGAGCAAGCATATGAGATAATCTATTTAATATATGTTATGTTATACCACCATTAAGGTTTTATTTGTTCATTATATGCTTAGATGCGACACATTTACATAATCATGACTATTATTAACACACTTTTATTAGCTTGGTCTGTTAATATTTTAATTCCTTTTAAAACGACGGATTGAATTGTAATTGCACACTTATTTAGGACCGATTGCAATGTATAAGTGATATATTTTTTAATTTATTTTATAAATTAGTCAAAAACTCAAAAAGTTTTTGTTTAGAAAATCATACACTGTTTTAGTTTCTATAAAGCGTGATTTCATTAAAAAGTATACTAATAGAAAAATTTATATAGGAAAAATAAAAAAAAATCGAGTTGATTAGATTACAATAAAATGTTTGTTATGCAAATCATACTATCATTAATCTTAATTTATTGAACATTATTTATGACATTCAAGTTCAATATTAGAAACAATTTTGAAAAGCAATTAGTAAACATTTTCTAAATTTTTATTTTAACGTGAAAATAAAGTTAATTAAAAATTTCAATATTTAAGGCATTCAATCTATAGCTCGGAAGATCTCCGAGCTTCGAGACTCCGCGTCAATTCGCCAGTTGTATTTTGTGAGGAGATGAACTACAACCCGTGACAATAACACGAGGTATTGCCTGGCCTTAAATATTCCTCAGTATCACTCATATCTTACAAATACTCAGAACTGCAATAAAGTATCATCATCTTAACGTATTGACCCATACTGTTGGAGATAGGTCTCTTCCAAAGATCACCATATTGGATAGCCGTTTCCCTCGATATGAAGAAATGATTCCATCTTGTGGAAGGTTAATCCATTTTCCATTTTCAGGTACTTGAGAATACTATCTCTGATCTGATTCTGATCTGATTCTCAGTAAAGAATTTGAAACAGATTCAAAAGTAAGAGAAGCCTATAATCGGTGGTTTACTGAGATAGTCTGATTTGATTGATTCAGAATAGCATTATTTGTTGTTCAATTGTACCAAGACTTGTGGAGTGACGTAAACGACCAGACCTGTAATATTATATGCACGTGACGGGGCAACTAGTGTATCTAACGACGCCATGTTGCGCCATACCCGTACGTCGTTACCTGTAAAATTATAGGTACTGGTGTTCACAGTGGTTCTGATTGCTGTCATTCTAACTTGAGTCAGAATGACAGCAATCAGAAGAATGAAATCAAAAAGAAAAAAGAAGAAACTAAAATGAGCGTGAATTTATAATTTATCTTTTTCTAACCCGCCGGTTGTGGATTAGGAAACTTATTGGAAATGATGAAAATGTTTAATGGACCTGTGAAACTACTTAGCCATTGCAGACAACTTTTATATGAAAATTTGCTATAAATAATAATATACTCTATTATACTACTACGATCCTATAAAAGTTAACTGATAGATATTTTTAAACATCGTGTTTAAAGAATTGATGTATAAAATGGGTTATTGGTATCTCGGGATTCAGGTATTTGGAAACTTTAGTGGTGCACATCATTGAATTCTATTACCATGAACTTCGGGATGTGGGTTTTAGGGTCGGCATCGCGAGTTTATAATGTCTAGTGTTAAACATGTCCATAGGCTATGGTGATTACTGTAAATCAGGTTGGCCGCATGCTTATCTTGCACCTTAGTGGTATAAAAAGGGGTTCACTATATTCAAACTTTTTGTTTTTAAATTCGTTAACCAAAGTTTTGGTTATATTGTTTGAGGTCATTATATTAATAAATAATTTAGTTATAATGAGAAGCTATACAAATATTTTGTTATTCTTAGTTACAATTATAAACATGACTTGGTTTAACCATTATGTAACTTAACGGTATCGTTTGCATGTGCCCTCGCTTACAACTGGTTTTGTTCGTTACAGATACAGTTACATCGCACTATTCCATTTTATCATGACCTTGAACTGATTTTTTTATGCCACACTTAAAGTGTAGGCTTATTTAACCCTTTAATTTTAATGCAAATATTTTTACTCTTAACGTTTAACTGTCTTTATGGTTTCCTAACGGTAAGATAAACAGTATCAAATACTTCTAATAGCTACGTAAAATCTTTGTTAGTCAGTTAGTCGATTTTATTTATACGCGAAACCAACTTAAGTTTGAACAACGTTTTGCACTAAGTTGCTGCTTTTTTTTACCACACCTCACTTCAAACTGGACACCCACAAGTCTCCCATTTGGACGAACTTCGTTGGTGCAAATACGTGGTACAAACTTTAATCGGTGCCATTTGGCCGTGGCATTATATCGTGCATAATAGTCACTGTTTTCATTAGGCAACACTCATTAAATTATTTTTTTAGAACACATTATCCATCACACTTACCATTATACATGGGGCACACTAAAAGTTTTGCACTTCTAGCTAATCGAAACTATTTGAATTTCAAATGTTATATTTTTTGAAACGTTGCAACCTTCTTAGTAATAAGAAAAAAAAACAATTGGCGGGAAATCATTTGTCAATTGTTTTTTATCACACATCAAAGTTCTACGTACGCAACGAAAAAGGAATTACCTAAGTCGAAAAGATTTTAGAGCTATAATTTTCTATGATTTTAAAAGTTCTCTCTCTCCGCAAGACTGTGCCGCTCGTCTTCTAAATACTTTTCGGAGAGAAGCACCTTGTTTGAGCACCGTGAGGCGATGGGTTTCTGAATTTGAGAGAGGTCGAGTTTCTTTACATGACGAATTTCGTAAAGGGCGGCCTCAACTATAGTCAACAAAAATAATGTGGCTACTGTTAAAAGGCTAATTGAATAAAACCCGCGGATTACCTATGAGACAATTCGAGGACTATTGGGGATTGGTATGAGCCAAATTTAAAAAAAATTATACGAAGAAATGAACTGACAGCGTAGCAGAAGCGGGCTCGCGTGGAATGGTGCTCACAGATGCTTCTGAAGTACGACCACGGACATTCTAATGCTGTTTATGACATTGTCACAGGAGACGAAACGTGAATTAATTGTTTTGAACCCGAAAAAAACAGCAATCTTGTGAAAGGGTGTTTGAAATGAAAGGTAGGTAAAAAAATCTTTAGCGTCTTTTTTCTCAGCTACGGGTCCCATCTGTTTAATTCCACTTGAAGATCAAAAGAGTGTTAATGCCGAGTGGTGTTCTACCATTTGTTTACCCAGGGTATTAGAAAAAGTTAGCGATAGACGACCAAAAAGCCGCGTTCTCCTACATCATGACAGCGCTTCTCCCCACATGGCCAACAAAACAAAGTCATTTTTAGCTACCGAAAAAATACAACCCATCCTGCGCATAGCCCCGACCTAGCACCCTGTGATTTCTGTATTTTCCCCAAAATCAAAGATTTGATGAGCAGTTTCACTTTTACCAACTCCGAAGAGGCAGTTATAGCGTTTCAATCAGCACGTAGAAAACATGCATTCAGATCTGTGGTCCTTCTGTTTTAAAAAATGGTTCGACCGCATGAAAAAAATATCAAAATATAAAGGAGAGTATTTTGAAAAGCAATAAACGTAATATTTTGGTTATAACATGTTGTTTTTTTAATTATAGTGGGACTTACGTATATTATGTAGGTATGTCACACAAAGCATATTTGTGTATTCTAATACTTTTTAAATATTTCCTAGTAAAAAAAGTAAATTATTATAATTATCAAGGAAGAATCCAATACATACACAAAGCTACGAATTTTATAATAAATTAATTTGTTTGTCACTCTTCACATATTAAATACCGAGATTTTGTTTTATAAATTGTAGTATCTTTCCATAATTGATCAACGGTGATCCTATAATAACTTATAATATACTTTGCGCAGGCGAATATATGATTGAAATTTAGTTACCTACATAAACATTTTACCTAATCTATTTAATGTAATCTAATAATATCTAATCGATTTAAATAAAAAGCAACAACAGACTTGAGCAGAATATTTTATTTAAAAAAACCACAAAGATCCGTTGTTTTCCTAGGATGCGCGCCGCCGAAAAGCCTTACCGGTGTCTTACTCCAATCTATAAACAATCTTAAGTCATCTTCAAAATTTGAGTCTTCCAATGAGCATTTTTTGTAATTCTGCATTATAAACTCTATACCTATGTTAGTTTTCATTCTTAGTGGTGATATAATGTGTGTCTTATCAATACTTCCGTCTGGCTGAACGTATAAAACGCGGTCATAAAATTCCACATTCTTACAAATTTTCGGCCCAAGTGACCCTGGCACACTTGAGTAGACATTTTTATTTTCTGCGTCAGCCCTGAATTTATTAATGTCAGGCACTCTGTCATCACCACCTACAAAACTTTTTTTATTCTGTTCTACATTGCTCCCAATTATCAACCGTTCATTCAAGGCGTTCCCTATTTTGACATGTTTATTAAAATTACTTTTATCGTAATTAATATTGGGATTAATTTCACCATTCGCTTGCAGTACCTTATTCTTTTTTCCTGGCAAAAACCCATGATTATACTTCAATATTGATATAGAATCTTTATTAGTGTTCGATTGATTTGACACATCTATTGCCAGTTCTCTTCCTTTTAAAATAGACTCATCGTCTTTATATCGCACTATCCTACGTTCTTTTGGATTGTATTTTAGTCGAAGCGCTGGATGTCTTTTACTCATTTCATCTATTTTCTCATCTAAAATCTTTTGATTATCTTCAAAGCCTAATTTTATCTCACGTGGGGTATAGTCATTGCTATATGACTTAACATTATGCCATTTGTTACCACTAGAAAGACTTCTAGTATAAACATCACTTTTATTGAGTATATTTTGTGATTCAATAATTTGAGAGTCATCTATAAAATACTCTAGAGATTTTAAAAATGGAAGTATTGTCATTAAATTATAATTTTGTAAACTTGCGTTTGCCATCGGGTTTATTTTTCTTGTTTTAGAAAAATCCAATAACTTTGAGCGAAATTTAGTTTCCGTGGATTCTAAACTTTCCTGGCTTTCTTGATAGTTTGCATTTCTATAAAACCGACCATCCTGATGTTTTCTCTTTCCTCTGTTAGTAATTTCAACATTTTTTGCGAAGGTTTGTGCATGAGTTTTAATAATATTGCTTCTTAAATCATTTTCAAGAATTTTAACATTAATTTGTGGCAATCTTTTAGTTTCAAATAAATGTTTCTCAACAATTTTTTTTCGCTGAAACTGCGCTGGCGCTCGTACTCTGATCCCATTGGAATTAGAAGCATAAGGAAAACTATCATAGGTTTTAACAAGAGGAATAGTTTGTGGCACTAATGATTTCGCTGGTTCTCTTTTGCGTTGCTGTATTTTTTTTAGGTAGTCTAATACACTACTTGCAAATTTAGTGTTTGGCCACTGGTTAAACATTAAGGCACTTTTATCTAAAGGTGGCGGTGTTTCTACTTCAGATAATACTTTATGGTGATTTTTTCCAAATTTGAACAATGGAGATGCGTCTTCGTTAATTTTAAAGATAGATTCTGCAATAGGCTTAGTTTCAAATGGGTTAACCAACGTTTTAGATTTTGGAGCAGGTGGTGGCACCTCATATTGCGATATGGATGTGGGATAGCTTGATTCCAAGTTACGCGTGCCGTTTTTCGGTATTGATTTGTATTTACCATTATGTGTATTTAAATTCCAGGCATTAGAAGTGGCGAGTGAGTTTATTTTTTCAGTAACTGGGATAGAGAAAAAGTTATTAGCAGTAAACGAAACACTTTTACCATCTTTTATTTTACGATCTGCACCGATGTCGTGTTCTATAAAGCTATACGGTGTCCGAACTCTAATGAAACTCTTTGTTGGAGGTGTGGACGGAATGTTAGTGGGAGTTGTTTCAAAGTTATTTTTCACTTCACCAGTTTGTAAATCACTCAGAATAATATATTTTGCATTTGGCTCTCCACCTCGCATTTTATTTTGATGAAATGGTTTTTGTTCATATTTTGGATCATTTTTTAATGTGTGATTTCTTTCAATAGTTGAACTTAATATCATATTAGCTCCAAATATTTCCCCTTCTAAGCCATTTTGGGCACCTGAAAATAATTATTTAATAATTATAAAACTAGCCGACCAGTGTTGGGGTTACCAGGCATTCCAAGCACAGGTGGAGAAATCATCATAATTATCCGAGCATCTGTCCCAGTTGCGTCTCGCGACGCCCGGGGTCAACTTTCCTACATTTCAGGTCACAAATGACACCACTCATCTTTCGCCACTTGGACCACGCTGCAGTAACGCGTATCTTGACGTTACAATCGATGTCAATGGACGCGTGAAATACAGATTAAGTTTCAAACCGCCGTTCTCAAGCGTCTCCTTTCACGCCTTCACACCTCGTACAAAGCTGCCCCTGTACGCGTCTGCCAGCGCTATAGCGTCAGCAAACAATATGAGCAACTACGGAGGCTGCTCATGTGAGTCCCTGATGGTATCTGACATCACGTCTAAACAAGAACGGACTAAGGAAAAAGCCTTGGTGTACGCCCACGGTGATGAGAAAGGGTTTCGTGTCGCCATCTACGGTCCAAACCCCGGAATCGGAATGGTGGTACATGTCCCAGTTAATGTCAATATAAGCCTCTGGAACCCCTTTGGATCGCAGTGCCCACCAGATCATCGCTCGAGGAACACAGGCGAAAGCCTTCTGCATGTCCAGGAATAGACAGTAAAGAGGCGTATTCTTCGTCCTGTATTTCTCCGCGACAGCTCTTTAGGGCAAAAACAGGGTCCGTGGTCCCATGACCAGGGCAAAACCCATATTGACACTTCGAGAGTGTACACTCCTGACGGATCCGGGAGTCAATAATCCTCTCGAAAATTTTCATGGTGTGGGACATAACCTTTATACCACGGTAGCTTCCACACTCCTGAACTGACCCCTTACCTTTGAAGACTAAAGTAATAATACTCAGCCTCCATTGGTTTGGGATCCGCCCTCTGAGATAAGATAGATACCAGGGAACCCATAGCCTTCCAGGCCTCGATGGTGACTCCATCGCGTCCGACAACTTTCCGATTCTTCATGCGGCGAAGCGCAGTCTGGACTTCTCGAGGCGTTATCAATGACTCTAGTCCCCGATTCGGAGACTGCATCTCTTTGTGCTGTTTGTTAAGGAGCTCGTGGAAATACGACCGCTATCTCTCCTTTATGGCGAGGTCTTCGCATAACAGGTTTCCCTCAGGGTCTTTTACACAGCGGCACTTGGAAATATCCTGTGCCGTTTTGACCCTGGAGCGCGCCAAGTTATTGATGAGCTACTGCCCCTCAGACAATTTTAGCTTATCATGCAGATGTTGTTAGTGGTCTCGTCTGGCTCTGGCTACAGATTTGTAGCGTGATCCAGTCGCTTGCCAGTTTTTAAAGAGGGCTTTCCTCTCCCTAGTCTCTCTCTGGACAGTGTCGTTCCACCACCAAGTTTTCTTGTCACATTTGCGACCACCATTAGACTCGCCGAGCACTGCCTTCGCCGCTACAAGAATAGCTGCCTTAATCTTATTTCAGTACTTTTGAATAGGTTCACTTTCAGTGTCAGCGCACTTATCACCGACAGCTCCTGTCTCTTGCAGGAACGCCACCTCCACCCTCTGCCTGGTTGTAAGAGTGTAAATGAATTTACATGTTATATGGAACATTAGAAATGGCGAGTTCTGCTACAACCTTACAGTCGTACTTAATACCTTATTTAACTATAATACATATTACGTACCGTTAATATCAGTACCGTATCCGACAATAACACTGCCATTACCTGGCAAAACAAAACTAAGAATCTGAAAAAGAAAAAAAAATGCATGTTGTGGGTCCTGATACCGCTGCAATCAACTTTATTTTATAAAAACGAAGTTTTGTTTTAAGTTATTAAATTGCTGAAAACTGTATGGTATCCTTTAACTACTCAGACGGTAGTACAAAACGAAAGAATTAATTTACTTGTAATGTAATGATTCAAAAATTATTGAATAAAATATGAAAATTTTTCAATTATTATTTTTACAAAGTAACACTTATGAACGACAACATTATTGCCTCTACATTTACTGCCAGCTTCGCAAAGCAATAGGTAGAGCCTGAGGACGAACCTGGCAATAAAACTCATGGGCACTCTTTTTCAATCGCCAGAAATTAATTACATTACTTTTCGTTTACATAATTAAAATGTTTTTTTTTTTGAACAGAATGTATGACATTTATTATTTATGTTACTTATAGGCACTTATATTCGTATTGGAATGACTGCTTTTATAAAGGCCCTTTTTTCACCATCTGAGTAGAGCAATACGTAATTACATAAAAAATGCCATACAATTTTCAGCAATTTCAAATCTTTTCTAAACTCTTTGTTTTAATAAGATAAAGTCAATTGCAGTATCAGGGCCCTAAATAGTAAATAGTATATTTTCTCTTAGGTAGAGACTGTAATGACATAAAATTGTTAAAATAGAGAACTATGTCCCATCTTAAAAGGCTTTAATGTAATCAGCTGATGATGTCACAGCAATCTACATACATACATATTGTCACGCCTTTATCCCCGGAGGGGTAGGCAGAGGCATACTATACCCCCACTTTACACAGAAATTACAGAAATTTTTCTGTTGAAATTTTTCAAGCCGCTCATTATGCCTTCAACCAGGCTTAACGACTGCAATTTTACTAGCAACCGGGTCCAAAGGTTTAACGTACCTTCCGAAGCACGGAAATTTTAATTTAATAAATTGTGTCAATTTTAGATGTAAAATTTGGAAGAGATTTTGAACCCATTGCCTTTTAGTGAGGTGGTAGCAAAAAGGCTAAAAGGTTGCTAGACACTAATTAGCACGACCAATTAAAGTCCTGGTAGTCTCGGACTGGAGCACTCTACTACTTTATCTTTT
This sequence comes from Thumatha senex, assembly GCA_948477245.1. Classification (NCBI taxonomy): domain Eukaryota; kingdom Metazoa; phylum Arthropoda; class Insecta; order Lepidoptera; family Erebidae; genus Thumatha; species Thumatha senex. Next base: position 10,568,853 of record OX419725.1, on the reverse strand, counting down.
TCATTTTTACCTGAGTCAGAAAGTCCCACGAAACAAAATCTGTTAATTCAATTAATATTAATGCCAATTTATATGAAATGTGTGTGTGTGTGTGTGTGTGTATAGAGGAGGACTAGCACCTTCATATACAGATAGTAAAATTATAATTTGTGTACACACACAAATGCTCGCATACTACATAGATGCTAACGAATGTAGTTGTATGTTGAAGCTCTCTTGCTTCAACAAAAAACTCCCAACCGTTGTGATATTTAGTTGTAATGTAGTAGATATAGCTCGTGCTTATTGTAACCTTGACTGACAGTTACGGTTTTCCCAAATAAAACATGTCAGTGATTTAATCGTGATCGTTTTAAACTTTACATTATGACCTTTTATTCAGCATCCAGCAACAAGATTGGTCCGACGCATACTTACACTTTGTGATGCCTGACAGGAGATAAGGCGGGAGTCCATGTAGAGTGCCCAGGCACCGTGGTCTGATTGGTAAGATAAACAAACATGACGCCAAACATCTTTGGTTATTTCCACAGGCGTACTTGATGTCACTTTACCGTTGATAGACACATTAATATTGCGCCCTCCGGAATCCAGCCAAAGTCTTATTACACGATTGTTTCCATGCGCTTGAAATAGACAAGGTTAATGGTTAATATTAAAGACTATGTCCTCAAATGAGAGTAGTCCGTCCGAACATAATAAATTACAGTGAGGTTCGTGACGCACTATGGCAGACATTGTGATGGATTTCTTTTTAATTATCAAATGAATACAAACTCACATTAAATAATTTTAAATGTGGCCTCGCTGACTCATTGTTCTGTAATCGATCACTGCATTAAGTAACTTTCGCTATGGCTGGTTACTGATGGGTGACCGCTTTGTGGTATTTCTACTAATGAGTGTTACCGTGCTTCAGTAGGAACGTTGAGCCATTGGTCCCGGTTGCCAGTAACATAGCCGTCGTTAAGCCAAGTTTAAGGCTTCATGGGCGGCTTAAAAAATTTCGGCAGCTGGTAGTCACAACCTGCGTCACCACCTATTACGTGGGCGTGTAGTGTGCCTCTGCCTCCTCTTAGAGGTTAAGGCGTGATTGATAAGCAATTATGTATTTATTAAATTATTTTTAAAATAATATAAAACTGAAATAATATAAATGTCATAATTTCAGTTTTGTACCATCATTTCAGCAAGCATTAGCGACAATTTGTCAGTTTTACTGGTAGAAATTTATGCAATAGTAATTGGTATCAAAATTGAATTTTAAGATAATCTCAAACATCTCAAACTTGACTGAGTTCACGATTATCTTAAAATTCAAGTTGGATATCCTCCAAGTAGAGATACTTAAAATAGTACCAAACTCAATAAGGTAACTCCATTGATTACTGAACAAACAACTAATAGCTTACATTAGTGACAAAAAAACGTGGGGTTTATCTCTATTTAACGCATTTTATTCACTAGTATTCAGATTACAATAATAACTGACTAAAGTAAAACCAAAACATTAAGATACTACATTCCAAGTTGTGCAACATTTGGACTTGTATGAAACAGGCTCAGATTTAAGAGGTCGTATTACTATAATAATAACGCAATTGATATTTGTTCATTACAGCTTACTTTCTATACATGTCGATACAACAACTTTAGTACCTACATACATATTCAGAGTATATTTTAATAATGGTCAATGCACTTACCAACATAAGTAAATAAACTTTGATCACCAGATAAATCATAAATTCGAAACCAAGTACAGAATGTAAATTCTCTGAGTGGTGGCGTATCTATATCATACTGTAGAAACTGAAATTATTTTCAGACTGTTAAATGGTTATTCAATGCAAATTAACTCTTTCAAAGAGTATAAATAACATTGCAAATAATAGATTTAACACTGATTAATTTAAAAAAAATGCATACCTGTGCAAATCCTTTTTGAGCAAGTGCCACTTTGTACACAGGGCGATTTATCGAAAGCCCTGAAGATACAGAACTGAGAAGTACGATAAAATTCAACCACTGCATAATGTCACTAGCTCGATTTGCACCACTTTCAAATTATTTACACATCTTTCACACTACTTAACGATATGATGAACTCTAAAAGTAGAAATGAGATTCTCCTATAATCTCATTCCTACTTTTAGTGTTAATTATTATAATTATTATTATTTTTTACTAAGAAAATTAGTAGAATAAAAGAGATGTGATGCTTTCTCTCGAAAAACGAGAGGCAAACTGAGTCCTCTTTCCCGTTGCATTCACAATTGTTAATGCTTTGATAGCTTGTTTGTAAACCGCGTTGTTATTTTTACAGTACATTGTTGAGTTCTGATTGTATTTCAGCTTATAATAATGTATAATAGACTCCGAGAAACAGAAACATTTAACTTTCTACAATCATCTTCAATGATTAGATTTTCTGTGTTAAACCAATTTACTACTTTGTATAGTTCTGTACAATTTATTTCTATTCTGATGGTGCAAAGTCCAAAAATTGCAAAGACTATTAAATATGTAGGATATTTACTGCCTCTGTGGCGCGGTGGGAGTGCATCCGACTGCTACGCAAGAGGTCGTGGGTTTGATTCCCACCCAGGAATAAACTTGGTGTAATGAGCACGATGGTTTATTCTGTGCTGGGTGTTATTTATCTATAATGTGTATGTATTTAGAAATATACATACATACATACATACATATTGTCACGCCTTTATCCCCGAAGGGGTAGGCAGAGGCATATTAAACGCCCACGTTTCACCGTATGCACTTTCGTCCCACGTAACAGGTGGTGAGCCCATTGCCGTGTTGATATGGACAGGCGCAGGCTGCATCGACCTGCTGTTGAAATTTTTTAAGCCGCCCGTAAGGCCTTCAACTTGGCTTAACGACTGCCATTTTGTTGGCAACCGGGACCAACAGCTTAACGTGCCTTCCGAAGCACGGGACTGGGGTGGGTCTAAAGGGCCGAATAAATTTAATAAAATAAATAGTGTCTATTTTAGATGTTAAATTCGGAAGAAATGTTGAACCCGTTGCCTTTTTAGTGAGGTGGTAACAAAAAGGCTAAAAGGTCTTATGTGCTAGACACTAATTAACACGACCAATAAAGTCCTGGTAGTCTCGGACTCTTCCTGGTAGTCTCGGACTCTATTTAGAAATATATAAGTATGTTTATCAGTTATCTGGTTATCATAGTACAAACTCTGCTTAGTTTGGAATCAGATGGCGTTGTGTGAGTTGTCCCAACAATATTTATTTATTTATATAAAATATAGACAGAAAATAATTCGTGTACAGAGGTTTTAATAAATAATGAGCACCCGCAGCGCCGCTTCCTCAATGTTCTATTTTACGATCATCGTGTTAAGCAATTTATCCCAGGGTCCTGAGATAGCTGACCGTTTCTGGTATATCGTCATTATTGCAGGCGTTTCGGGGTACTTTGGAGGGCACATAATATAGTTGGTCCCGGCTGCCAGTAGCATGTTAATCGATTAATCAGGTTATTATCCAACCTATATGGGCGGCATAAAAAATTTCAACAGCAGGTAACCACAACTTGCCCCTGTCCGTTTTGACACGGCAATCGGCTCAAATCCTACAAATATTATAGACGCGAAAGTTTGTAAGTATGAATGGATATTTGTTACTCTTTCACGCAACATCTACTGCATGGATTTAGATGAAACTTCACAAACACATCAGAATAACACATAGAATACTTTTTATCCCGTTAAAAAGTTCCTGTGGGAATCAGGAACGGGAAAACAGCACTACGCGTGCGAAGCCGCGGGCGTCAACTAGTATAGAACATAATATCTCTTCTTTTTTTTTTATATGAGTCATCATTTTGTTCTCAGGGTAAGGCGCCAGCATTCTATCTTGCTGGTCCGCCTCCGGGTACAGTAGCATGTGGAGGCACAATGCATCGAGCTTATTCGCCTGGTGCCCCAGTTCCGGCCGACAGAGTCAAGCCTCACTCTAGCTCAGGTGACACAACACTTAATTCACTTTTACAGATTAATTTTATTAATAAAAATGGGTCGCAAGAGTCAGTCAGTTCTAAAAGTATTTTTATTACAAATCAAATTGAATCAGAAAGCGAGTAACTTACCACCTGTTCCATTTCAAATATTTTAGAACGAATTTCGTTTCTCTGACGTCTTTACTGAAATTAAGTTTATTTTAATAGTACTCTCCGTATAGACTGAAATTATATTTGTAGATTGGTGAAGTTTGTTGTGAGGGTATGTTCTGGGGTGTTCCTATAAGGTACAAAGCAGTATGTGTGTAGGTCCCCTACCGCCGACCAAGCCGTTGCGTACTTACATCCCAGGCAGTGGTTCTGAGCGAAGTTTCCCCTTCGCTGCAGCTGATTGTTCCCGGACACCCGACCAACTGTACACCATTCCCGGTAACCCATGTGCAATGAAACACATTTCTATTGCTTAAAGGACTTATTTGCTAATGCTAATGCTTTATCTTTTCCAATTTTTAACATAGCTCTCTCGAAGCACTGTCATTATTTAAAGATTATTTTACTTGATAGCGCATATATCTTTCTGAAGTTTAAAATATTTCATAATAACAGTCTCGATAGTCTTCTCGATAGACTTTTCCCTATTAATAAGACTTGTTAGACGCTACTTTCAATGCCGTTTCTTCAAGGTACAGTATTCGCGAAATCTAGGCAACATTACTAACTTTTCTATAATTCACATGCTTTATCAATATATTTAGACTTTTACTTTTAGACTTTATTTCCACTATATTAATTAAAAATATATTTTATTTTATTATTTGACTTCTTAATGTTGTAAAATCTCTAGAGATTGAAGATAATCGGCAGAAGTATTAACGTGTTGCACTTTAAAACTCAGGGCATGCTGACGGATACATGTCTTCACCTGAACGTGGAGGCGCTAGGGCTCCATATGAAGATCCGTACTACTCGCAGTACTTAGGCCCCGCTGCTGGAAGACCTTCTATCACACCTGTTATAGATGAGGAGACGGGGTGAGTAATTTTATTGATCATGATGTTGTTCTCGCGATTCATTATCTTAATCCCAATCAAATCATCATGTCTAGATATTCAATTAAATTTTACTTATATTTATTAGTATATATCTAGATTGTAATATTTCAACACGTATGTACATTTCAATGCCTTATAGTTGTACTTACTCATAGTGAAGACGCGTGGTAGTCGCTCCAAACTTGTCGCGTACCCATATGAAATGTTAATGAAAAACAGAAACAAATAAATATGAATGATGCTACTAATTTTCTTATAAAAACAATAAGTATGTCTTTATTACAACATATTTGCAGTGATCCAGTAATGATGGACGAAGCGTATCAGATGTATGGAGTAAATGCTATTACAAACGCTCCACGGCCCATGCCGCGACCTTCATATGACTCCAGGTAACTGATGGCACCGAACGTATCACAAATATTGGTGCATATTAAATTAGACCGCAGATTATTTTATGAGGCAGGTATATTTCACCTGAAGTTTTTGGTCCATAAAGATATGATCATTAAATTTCTCTTAAAATTGAAAAACACGGTATTTAGCAATGACTTTTTACTTCATTCATATTACAACGACATCTGCGGTCTGTGTGTAGATAACTTGTTACAATTGTTAACTTTATTAAAAATTTTGTGCAACGCGATATTGTGGCCACAATACTCAAACAGGACTATGCGTTCAAATTGCTAACAGCGAATTTTGTCGGTCATATGGAGAACATCAACATTCTCTCTAACATGACAGATAGATAGGATTCCTTTATTAATAATTTTCCAGACCGGTAGATGAAATGCAACGTCTGCGTGTTGAGAAGATGGAGAGGCAACTTGCGAATTTGACAGGACTAGTACAAAAAGCTCTGCAAGTTCCAAATCAATCATCTGCTCCAACCGCAGCTCCTCGCCAAGAGTATCAACCATACCAGCAGACGTCACGACCTGTTGGTCAAGGTGAGTGTCATATTTAAAACTTTAAAATTTTCTAAACTATCCAAGAAATATGATCCAAGATTTTAAACGTAACTATTCGAACAATAAACAATATGAATCAATATATGGTTTAAATACCAGAATAATATCTAGTTTTGATTGAATTGAAGTTGAATTTTAAAAGGATATTGTTAGAGAATTATTTTAATTTCATGACATGGACCTTATCCTTTCGAAAACGCTGGTGTAGCACTTCGACTGTCGAAGGCAATCGTTATTGTTGAATTGTATAAGATTGAATGAAGTGAGATGTGGTTCGAACGACTTAAACCTCACAGTCACGACAAGTCTGCGGAACTTGGAGGGGAAAGTACTATCCCACTCCTTTCTGTCGCTTCTTTCGTGAGGATGAAGTCTCACCTGCCCCAGATGAAAGCGAAACTGTCAAAAAGAATCTACAAATCCTACAACTTTATTTACAGGATTTACTCCAAATCTTCGTCAAAAGTGCATACTTTTAATGAATTCAATGATATTTTTTTAAATAATAAAGGTTTAAATAATAAATATCCAAATGCAACTTCTTCCTGAGACATCCAATACTTACTTTATTAATATTACTACATGACTTTATATTACATCGTGCATAACTCAAAAAAATTCTAGAAACTCATTGACCGGTTATATGTTGAGGTCTTCTTCGATGCTCATTTCTTCATAGATGCTCATAGAAGTCATCCCACCCTAGGAGAGAATGAGACCACGACTATTCACTTCTCATACATGCCTTTTGCTTGACTTACAGAATTTGACATATAATTAGCCGTTTCATCTTCAAATAAAATGCTATCAATTCATTGTTTTAAAGTTACTAATGAGATAAACTATGTTCTGCCTATAATTGTTATTTTTTCATCATGATTGATCATCTCAGGAAATTTTAAAGTATACCTTAATACAATTCTAGGTATCATCATCGTATGAGTACCTAGTAGCATAACGACAATAAATAGGTATTCCGTAGCAGTATGCAACAATATAACTAAAGTCCAGAAGATACGCTATGTGGATTCAGGGCTAAAGTATTCCTTTACGGAATTACTAAATGAATTTATTATTCTTATTACTCTATTTATAAGGATATATAATTTTATCTCTATATATTATTAAAAGGATTTTAGGAGAAAATAGTCGTTGACCCGATCCCGCCACCGTAGCCTATGGACGTCATTAAATTTGCTACAAATGTCACAATTAAGCGTACAAAATCTTTACAGTAAAAATGCACAGTTTTATTATGAAAGAAATTTATTATTCATTTTGACTTACAGCCGCAATCGTGTTGATTTTCACAAATACCTGTTTTTAGGACCTTCCATAGATTACTTCCTTATTGGGGTTTACAATTGAAGACTTATTAGACTTTAGGGATTATTACTTAATATAAAATTTCTATGACTTAAAAATGATCAAAATTTTGGCTAATTTCAAATTTGACAGCAACCGACCGTTAATGCGCCTTGCGTTTTCCTCTACCCAGATGGGGCGCGTTTTTCAACTGCTGAGCGTCCCCCTAAATTAGGAAGGGATAAATTTCGTAAGTGTGTTTGGAGGCGGTAATGATAGTAAGGGTTGATGCATAACTAACGTCAGACTTAGCAATAGCGATAATTGTATCTGTCATATAAATGCAAAAATTCTAAATCAAATATGGATGTCACATATCCATAACATGAAAGCAACACGTAATGCTGTTTTACAATTTTATGCCATGAATGAAAACAAAACCGCAAATTATGGATTCCCAGTTATGCCATTTCCATCCGGGTAAGTGCGGTGGCAGTAATAGATCTTTCGCACATCTCTCATCCGATTATGAAGTTCATTAGGGAAAGTGCTACTTTCACACAGCAGCAATTTTACCTACCTAATATTTGAGCATTTATTTTAAAATGACGTTCGTTATGCATTTAACAGCTTTTAAAACTATCATACCGAACGCTTGCTTGCTAAATCGAGTGATATTTTTTCTTATTTCAGCTTGATCATAAGCAATCGTTTGAGGTTCAATGCATCTCTATTATTCTTTCTTGGTATTTACTGTGATTGCTATTTTATTGTCACTATTTTACAAACGTATAGTTTAATTATAGCATTCAAAACCGCTGCGACAATTTCATAACATAAATCGAACTATAATAATCGCTATTGTTATATTTCCTATGAAATCATAATAAGTCTTGTGCTAGTGGAGGCTTAATCGTAGATAAGTATTGCTGAACTGATTCAAATCGGCTTCGAAAAAACGCAGAGCTCGGAACTTATATCATTAAAGCGTTGCTTTGTGGCCGTAAAATATAAAACGTAGATGAGTAGCTATGTTTGAATGAATATTGTACAGTTTAACAGTTCCTGTCAAATAGAAATTATAGATTTGCTTAGATCTGGTAGAACTCGCAAGTATTAGTGAGTTTATTAACATGTTTCTGTGTCGTAAGTGTGTACTTTAGAGAAATCGATTATAAGACCTCCGTCTATATTTCAGAAGATATCAGCTCAACTTTACAATATAGAACTTCGTGGTTTTAACTTGTATTAAACATCTGTAAACTTTAACACTGCACCTTTATATAAAAAATATTATTCGTTTTAACACATCTTTTATACACTTAAATGCATAACACTTTTTAAAATTATTCACAATGTTTTTTGCCACGATGCACTCGATCCTTATTTTATTATCCACCCTTTTTCTCTCACACATATTCGGGTTTAAATTAAAGTAACTGAATGTACAGATATATGTCCCAGTAGTTTGTTGCTAATTGTTTCGTTACAATAAGTCATTTGATACGATTCGTATAAGTTAAATTACACAATAAAACCACTTTGACTGACCAAAATAAACTTTATCATTTCAGAAAAATCTGTGTCGTTTGAAAAATCTGTATCATTCTGTGATGATCCACCAGATATGAACTCTCCAAAACAACATTCGCCTCAGCACTCAGGTATGCGTATTAACATAGATTTTTCAAAAAAGCCCTAGTAGCCAGTGGACTGCGTTTATTATTTATCTATAAAGTAGTTAAACATGTGACGGGTAAATAGAGTAGTTATAGTACCCTCGGTGGTGGTTCTTTACTAGCAGTGCAACGTATCTGTGGCATTACCCACAGCTGCAGATTCTTTCGCATCTTTGTGTCAAAAGATACTGTGCCAAAGAGAAGTTCACCAACGTCAAGAATGTATATTTTCAGTACATTTTTGTATTATCTATTATATTTTTTACTTAAAGTGTTTGTTTGTATACCTTTAAATTGATAGCTATTAAAAAATATAAAAATTTAGTCGACAATAATATCGGCTATCGACCAACACCTCTTTGCGATAATATCAATCCTCTTCATTGTACATTCACTACTAATTTAATATCAGATCGAGATATTTCGTTTTTGTTTATTTAAATTTTATATCATTTTTAAATCGATTGAGTATGAGATGAATGACCACGCTCACGGTATTCCCGTCAATAATCTTTGATAATTTTTGATTATATGAGTCATGAAGTGACAATTTATTCAATTATTGCATACATAACATAAATAATCATGTCATTCTTAAAATCGACAGAATCCTCTTCAGTGTATTTTTTCTAATCATTCGTAGTTAATGTCATAACCATGTTCATAATTCTTGTATTTGATTTCTTTCCGCTTACTTCTTTGCAATTACAAGCTGATACCAAACCAACAAAACCGGCAATCAAATCTTCTACATTGCCACGGACGTCTTCACAAGGTAATTCTTTGCATCAATAGATAATTGAATATTCATTTTCTCTTATGAAAGTGGATATAATAAAATAAGTGTGCCATTATCGCTTCTTCTTATGTCGGAATAATATAACTATATTAGTTATAACATGGTGGCGGATATTATTTTATTTACTCATTCGACAAAAGCTTGCCAACAGCTTTGAATGACATAGAAATGAACAAAATTAGCTAGTGTGTTTGATGACAAGGCATTGCAGTAAAAATGCCATGCTTAAATTAGCTTCGTATAGTACCGTGACTTGCACGTTTTAAATGTAATAAACTTTTAAATTTGAATTTCAGAGCGCGACCGCCTAAAACCTGCGCCTCCACCAAAACCCGCTGGTCTCGTAGGGCAGCAACTATCTCTTGCCCCACCAAGGACTTACAACATCAACGTAAGCCCAGAGTTCTTCAACCAACTCAGAGTTCTACAGAAGCAGAGCTATGATCTACGCATTGAGGTACGTTGTACAATACAATCGAAAAAAATTTGCTTTGCTTGTAACTAAAGCGAGTGTTAACGAAAAGCTTTCTGCGAAATTACGTGCGAGAGCGAATTATTGTTTAGAAATGATGACAAAAAATCAGATTAAGTTAAAAGAAATTTGATTCACAGACACGTAATTTGCGTCGTTCAACGATGGCCCATGCCATGCAGATGAGGCAACTCATGGCTGAAACAATTGTCAAGATTGGTGCTATGGCTGCTGGGTTTAGCGATACTGATCCTGAGTTTGTGCGTATCCAAGATTTAAGCTAATTCTAGAAATAAGTAGAGTATTCCTTCAAATATGTTCAACAATTAATATTTATTTGTATTTTAGCAAATAACTCGTGAAGAAGAAGTTTATCGTCAGGAGTTATTACTTCTTGAAAATGACCTTTATGAGCTTGAAGCCACAGTTGAACGCCTGCGTGGCCAAGCTGCTAATAGGTGTGTTGCTCTCTCTATCTCTCATTACTTCTAAAGACATGTATTTGGCACCAGTTTGCAGTAAACATTGATGCTATATTGTTGTGAAATATAATTATTGATATAATAATAAATAAATAAAATAAATATTATGTTAGCTCAAATAGATAATCAAAAGGATCCAATGAAATTACATCTTAAATCCTATTTCTTTAGGGAGACGAGAGTAAATATGGCAGATATAGAACGCATAGCAATGGTTCTATCAAAGAGCAGCAAAACTGTTGCAGACTGGAAATTGAAATTCCCGGTACTTCAAGAAACCATGAAACTCAGACTTGCTGCTGAAATGGAGAAGGTAAGATCATATCTTTAACTACGTCATATTTTTAATCAAAGAAAGCACTATTATTTAGTGCGTCTCATATTCGACATCTACCATTTTGACATTTTTCATTGAAATGGCGACCATTCACGACACGTTTATAAATAGGTCAGTTACAATAATAGTTTAATTTATCCATCTTTCTTTTTGCTTAGTCTGCTCTTGCGATGGGTGGATTAATAACATATAAGATATTACATAATGGAATAATGAGAATTATGATATAATTAATTACGTTATATATGTTAGGTGGTTCGCAAAGAGAAGTTGTTGGAAGAGGAGCCAGAACGCTTGGAACTTGCACTGCGCCGATGCAAAAAACTCACAGGGACATTGGTCACATTGAAACGGTACGTAAAGTAATCCACGTCTGGCGTCCACTTTAATGGACGGCTAGAACGCTGTGGATGATCAGTATTGTTAAAAGCGACTGCCGTCTGACCGCTCAATCCTGTAGGTGCGCCTGCGTAAAGACGTTGTCCGTTGGTCGGTAGGTGCACCACGGGCTAGTGAGTTGGGTTTGGGCTTCGATGATTTTGGTGAACCCTTTTTTCATTTGTACGGTAGTAAGAAAGACAAACATGACAGGATGAAAGGAGGAAACCACAAATATCTCAGGCACCTTATCGTTGCTTCTGCTTAAGACTATGTTTAGCTTCGGCAAAGACAATTCAGATTATCAGGTACTCACTTTTAAAATTCTTAATTATACACTGTCTAAAGAAGCGATAATAACGTTTAAAATAGGATACCAATAAATCCAACTGACATGGATAGATCACTGTTATTAATCCCTAAAAGTCATTTACTGTTTGTTTTAATGTCTAAGTATGATTTTATATAAATAAAAAATAATTCAATAGACTGGCTTGCGTTCAAGAGCAACGTCTGCCTCTGAACGATGGACGTCTCTCGCCCGGGTCGTCACAAAGCTCATCTTTCACCGCTGGTCCGTCTTCGGAAGATTGTGCTTCAGACAGTACTTGTCATATCACTCAAAATCATAACAAGGTATTGAAGAAATTACATCAACTATAAATTAACTGTCCCAGTTATATTACAAGTCAACAAGACTTACAATAACGTTAACAATAACTTAACAAGTCATAATGAATTGTTCTAACCATTTATTTGCAGACAAATTAAGCAGAAACTAGTAATTGGGACAATTTTCATGTGTTTTCATTTATAATAATGTACCATGCGCTTAACAATTGCAGGTTTGCCAAGAGTTATAAAATTTGCATTTTTTTCCAATACTTCGTTTAATTTGCGAAGTGATCGATTATATAATTTATTTGCTGTACACATACTCCTTAGTTTATGTATATCAAGCATCACCATGCTACACTAGCGTTAGCCCCTATTGATTTCAGATACACAGTTAGCATGTCTTAGCACCTGGTTTTGAAGCTTTTCCTATCTTTACCTACTTTCAACTAACACTTTAGACACGAACTGTAGATATGCTTCACACTTTTTTATTTTGAATAAAATTTTAAATTTCTGATCCTGTAGGTATTTGTGAATTTGCGCATTTTGGCTTTCTCCAGTTGGCATCTTAACCCTGTCTTGTGTATTCTGGATAACAAAGTTATAGTTCGAAATTTATTTTTATTTACCCAAGAAATTCATTAGAGTTTTGACATCACTCAAATGAAAACTGAAATTGGCATACCAGACAACATTATCTTATGAAATTCATCACGCTCTGTCCATTACGAAATGTAAAAAAAAAAATTTATCTTTTTTTAATACCTCTGAGGTGACAGACAAGCATACGGCCCATCTGATGGAAAGTGGTTACCTTAGCCTATGGACGTTTGCAACACCAGAGGTGCAGCACTCGCGCTGCTGACCCTAATACATTTCATTTTCATATTGAAAATCAAATTTGAATATTTAATCAAAATGTTTTTTCATTTATATCCTAACATCTGATAAACTCCGACTGGAGGATAATAAGTATTTTGGTAATAAAATAAATAAATATAGTTCAAAAATATTAATACTGTTCAAAACACTAATAATAAAATATTTTAATCATCGTCAATATAATTATTAACTCATTTGCGCTTCAGATGTAGGTATGGGCAAGCACATACAACTAAGCACTATAGAACAGTAGATACCTTAAAAGTTCAAGTACTTTAATTTTTATATTTATTTTATACCGAATATTAGTTAAATTTTATTGTCTTAACACAGTATTACACGTCACTAGAAATTATTACTTTGATACGCTTATTGCAATGGTAGCTTAAAAAAATAAGTCTATTGCTTCGTTGTAACCAATGTCTATATAAAATGACAATACGAAATGACCTCTCCGCTAAAAGAACACTAGAACTAAAAACTCCAAAAGAAATAAAATGCTAACATACTTACAAAACCCCATGCATTTCAATAAAAAAAGGTCAATTTGCTTTAAAAAATTCCATTACAAAGTTATTGATACTTGCCTTTTATAAAAGTTTCAAACACTTTCTATTCACTTGTCCCAAAACATAATCTATATTTAATTTTTCGTATTATCTGACAGTTTTTCAAGTGAAACAATTCCATAAAGATTGATTGGTTTTCAAGTAACAGGTAGGTAATGAGATGAGTACTTTATTGCCGTCTGTCAAGTTAAACTGCCGGTTATGGAAAATCACAAGATATAAAATATTATGACAACTTTAAAATGAAATAATTAAGAACTTATCTGATAGAGTGTGATGTAATACTTTCAGAATACAACGAATCTTAATGTTCTATTGCACACAACCCTGCAACCAATGCACCATCCATAAACGTTGCATTTTATAATCCTTGCTTCCGGAAAATAATGCCAATTTTAAGAACATAATCAACCATCTCCAACACAATTAGAAAAGCCTGCCACTCCCTTCCTTACCAAAACTAACGCCGTTCTAATTTTAGTTATTACACCAGTAATGAGTAAGCCATAACGTTTAAAATTAGGAAGTCCTTCTAGTGAAGTTCTAATATAAAACTATTCAGTTGCATCTTTACAGTTATAAATGTCTCTTATTAACTGATTATAAATTTTATAGCATATGTCATTTGTATCAGCCACGAGATAAGAGGAAGCTGTCATGATAGGATGATATTACATCATGTTGCCTAGTCACCGATTACTCGCGACTACATACGCATTTATATTTGTCCTTATGTCTTTTATGATATTTTGCGCTGTGTCATTAATGACGAGATTTCTAACAATGGATTTCATGGTTTTTTTTTCCGTGATGGTACCGGTCCTCCTCCGTGATGATAGTACGCCTGGCGTGAATCTCAATACTTCAGAGAAGCTATAGTTATTAATGAGTAATGACACCGTAATATATCCATTATTATTATTATTCATAAACTATGTTTCAATAATTTATTTCTATACTTTATTATTCCACGTCCGTAATTTACTTTATTATACTAAATGTGTTTTTTTTAATATATTTCCATCGTCTACTTTACATAATTTTTTATATCACAAGATTTTTGCTATATTTTGTAGGCATGTCGGTGCACTAAGTTTTATACAATCTGCTTTAAATATAAAACAAAGTTTGTCCAAAATTTTTTATGTGACAGATATATTTGAAAGACTTATCGTTGCAATTTTTTCCAGTTCAGACAGTATTGAAAAAATCGGTACGCATGCTTATTTTATTAAAATATAGATTTAAAAATCGTTTTAATAAAAATGTGTAAGTTAAATAAATATCTTTGAAAGTGCCAATTTCAGATAGTATATAAATATTCTTATTATATATTATTTGCTTAATGTCATAGTGTGTTATCACTTTTAACGATATTACTAACTTAGGACTCACCGAGCTGAGTGTCTTAGACCTGATACCCAGTTTTCAACTGAATACCTATATATGATTAGATTATAATGAAATTCACATTCCAGTATTATCTTAAAGTATATATTATTTGTTAATTTGATAATTTGTTAATTTCTGTTTCAAATATGTTCTACTATTGAAATATAATTATTGTACTAACACATTAATCTTTATTACTAACAAAATATGGATCATGTTATCTGAAATAAAGTTTATTATTATTATTATTATTATCCACAGTTGAAAGTTGAGTATTAAAGAAGTCTTTCAATATAATGACATGCAATTGGTACATTTTCAATTTATAGATAACGTCTTCAAAATTATAACTTGGGCCTACTTTATCGAGTAGCAATGGAGACTGGTTATACTTTATACAGCGTAGTAGCTTTTTCGTATATAAAATTTTATTCAACATAGTTTTGATGTTTCAATTATTTATAATAAATATCAAGGTTGCCAGTCTCTTCTACCAGAAATATTCTTTAAATAAAGTAACTTAGCAATGCACGCTGCATGAAGTTCGTCAACTGTGTGCCTATTAAAGTACCACCTGTTAAAATATTTACGAAATAATCCAAAACCTGAAATGTGAATTCCCTTCCGATCCATCTACTTTTTCAGCCCACTAAACTGCTCAAGTATAAATTTGAATTATTTTTAAACATATTTAATAAATAGGAGTTAGCATGCGAAAGAATGAGATAGAATACAATAATACAAAATTTTCTATCGGCTTTGCGCCGTATTACGCAAATCATAAACCTTTTCTTCTCATTCTAAAAGAGAAACTTGTGCAGGTTTTGGAATATTTTCTAGCACTTCTAATTAACGATACGACTACGTGTATTCATATTTTTGAGTTAGGAATTTCCGTAATTTCATTTCTTGTTTAAAATAGATTAGATGCAGTTTTTACATACGTGTAAAATATGAAAACACTGTCATACTTTAATAGATATTTGAATAACGCATGTCGTGTTTCATATAGCGGCTTTTAACACGATAGTTTGTGCATCTTGCTGTTTTTTGTTTTTGTTGCAGCGCATTCTCGATATCAGGAGCAGCTCACAGCCCAGAACTTTTGGAAATGAATGAAATGGCTTATCGAACTTCTTAGATCCTGTATTTTATAATTCCTTTAGATATAATTTAGCTTCAGGGTGATCACTATCCCCTTCATCTGCATTTCTTTTCTTTTTGGACAAGATAGTCCAATATTTTCAATTTTTATTGTTTTTAATTATGAAAGATACATGCCAAATATTTTGTTGACTTTGCAATCATCAACCCCTAGTACATATGAACAATAGTATAAAAAATACTAACCAACATCTTCGGAACGCAGGTAACTATTTCAAAATTTATACGCTTTTACTTAAGTCATGAGGTTTCACGTAATATATTGCAATAACACCTTACTGCACATCTTATTACGGTTCAGGGTTAATAATATTATACTTACTTAGTAGTAACTGCAGTATGTTCACACTTTGGGCTTTTATTAGATTAGTTTGTTACAGAGTCACTTTGACATTGGCTTCTTTTCAGTAGAATTTGTTGAAATGAAAAAGAAATTTAATTATATTTTGTATTTGTACACCTTTTAAATTTTTTGACTAATGGCAAAATTACCACAATTGTTAAGAGTGAAAAAATTCTATTATTTACACAGTTACCTACCCATTTTTATGCATTTTGACACAAAATTCAATAATAACCTTATTATATCTTCATAATATCACAATAAGCAGCGTATCTATGTATTATATCGATATGTATCTCTTGTAATTATTTCTTCGTCTATCCAATGGTCATATCCGATGGCCACCACGACGTTTCGGTTTTTTTAATTATCATTAGATATAGGCCCTTCCACACAACTTCCTTTTCATTTTCCTTGGCGTTGGATGTCATTTTGTAAGAGTCCGTTTCCATCTGTTCAAAATAATCAAAGAGGTACTTTTGGACTCGTACTAACGCTATTTTCTAATATTCGACGGCAAGGAACATACTCGTATCATTCGCCTTCTTATTTTCTATTTTATTATTTTTGAATGACTGTGGACCGCACTGAATAAAATCTAGTTCTATAAATAATTGTCATTACTAAATGTTGTTGACGGATCTTTACTTGAATGATTGTTCTAAATGTTATTTCGATAAGTGTTTTGTTGTATAATGAGAGCACGGTTGCAATTCGCTTCTATAATGCTGTTCTGGATTTTAAAAATTCTCATCAAATCTGAGGGGAGGGGGGCTTACTTGCAACCGCGCTTTTATCATGTCTGTTGGAGATTGGCGGACACAGCTAGAAGTGCATGGAATGGTGCACAGGGCACCGGTGGCGTCTGCGTCGGGCGAGGCGCTGCGGGCAGGGGAGTGGACTCGCGGGCAGAGAACGCCCTCGATGCGTTATTAGACGAGCTTCAGACCTTCGCAAAACCAGCAGCTTCGTGCAGCGACGCGCGCGGCGAGGGGCCTCTTCGGCGACTGCACTCGTACCCGAGCGGCAGCGACACGGACGCCTCGCCGCCGGTACGAGCGCGCGGCCAGCACCCCCCCAAGCCGCCTGTTCCCGAGCGCCATCCCGAGCTGCTCGCGATGGCCGCTCGTCGCGCGCCGCCGCCTCCACCACCGCGCACCACGTCCCGCTCGCCACTCGCCTCCCCCACCTCCCCTTCGTCACCACCCGACCTCTGTCATCAACATCCAACCGATCCTTCCTCCGACGACGACAAGGCCTCATCTCGACAGACGCTCCTTGAACAACGTCATCAGGAGCTATTAAAAAAGCAGAAGGCGCTACAAGAGCAGTATGCCCGACTTCAAATGATACAGCGCAGTAGTCCTGCTCTGCCGCCCAACGCACACTTAGACCTAAAAAAAACTGGCAGTGAGTCCAATTTGCTTAGCAAAATGAACTTGAATATGGCGCCGGCCAACATCTCCGGTAGTATGACACACCTGGCTGCGAACTGCGAGCGCAAACACAGTGCGGATGCCAGTTCAACTGAGAAGTCCGAGGTTTTGGCAACTACTAACAAAGTTTACGAGACTGACATACTGTGACCCTGTAGTCGTTTCTTCATATCTGTCTAAATCATAATAGTTCGTTTAAAATAAAGGCACTAACTATAATAACATCACGTTATTCCTACATTATGTAGTCATAAGAAACTTATTGTATATTATGTTTATTACGTTTTGTAATTTAATTTAAGAATTTTAATGTTAAACTCGTACTCATATCCTCCACGCATTTTTCATCAAAAATGATTACCGCTAGCTCAACGGACTAAAGAATTGATTCATGATAAATTATAAAATAATAAATGTCGCATGAAAAAAAAAAGTAAAAAAAAAATATTGAAAGTAATCGGTAGAATGAATATTTTAACTGTGCAGTATACCATAAACTCCCAGACGTGATTGAATACCTCCACCTGTGTAATATTTCAGAGACATTACGTCTTTCGTGTCTACTTATCCATTCTCTGATGTACAGTGGCTAAAGGAGATAGGTGTCAGAGGCCGCCCTCTAAGGATTGATTTTATTTTTAAAATAAGAAAAACAATTCTTTTAAAGCGGCTCTATTTACTTCCTTTCCCATTTACCTACCTATATTTATATCTATCACTATTAGGTGTATCTCTAATCCTTAACTTAGGTCCTAACGTTTCCAATATTAAAACATTTCATCTTTTTGAATGAGTGCCAAATTCATATCAACTCCTGTACTCGTAAAAATTTCGAAAATGAATGCAACGATTTTTTGAATTGATACGAGTATTACAATTATTTTCCTCATCTAGAACAACGAAATTTATGTTGTAAAACTATCTTGTAGCTAAATTTCATTGTTAATAAATTATTTATCTAAACTATGTATAATATTTTTGACGGTTCATGAGTAAATTGTTTTCAGCATATTACATAATTTCTACGACTGTGATAAAAATGTTAACTATACACGCATAAGAATTGAATTGCTATTGCTATACAGAAACTACCGTCATGGTTTATTTCCTATTTAAAATATTCTTTGTAGCATCAAATGGTTTCATGTTTAATTCATGACGCATTAAAGGGACGTTTTGAATATAATAAATAAAGTAATTAAAGATGTTCATTTATATTTTAAAAATAATAATTTATTCAGTTTAAGCAAGGAATATATTTATAACTTTATGCACTCGCGTTGACTAATCCGTCATAAATATTAATTATAGTTAACCAAACATTATTTATTAATGTTCATAGAATAAATGGCGTCAAATTGAAATAATGAGTGATATAAAGAATATAAATTAATTTAAAAATTATTTTTAGACTCAAAATATATCTACTTTAGTAAAGTGTAATTGACTATTAGATCATTAGACGTAGATAATGATATCTGTTTACAATGAAAACTAAGTTTTTACGCTTTTTTCTGTTGCCAATCTTTATTTGGGTCGAATGGTAGGGTCATTATTAATCACTATTCTGATTTTGATAGTGGACCTCAATCTTTGGATATCGACATCACATTGCAGATGAAAAAAAGATCACAGTAATGCAAATTTAAGGCATATTAAAAATATAATCTATTACTTATGCACATTCGAAGCACTTAGGACTTAATTTTGGATACAAAATAAATTATAGGCAGTTTAAAAAAATGATTTCAAGTTTAAAATATTTCAGTGTTTCTCCCGGTTTCAATAGTATAAATTACCAACGTATTGGCAGACAATCTTACAACTCTAAACTTAGGTGGTGTCATTTAAAGTATTTACCTAGATATAAGTAACCATGATCATTCATTGACGAATCGTCGTGTTATTTTGCTGGTAAATATTTATTCATTTTAGTGTTCATTTTTCATTTTATTGAATTTTAATATGGAATATTTCGACCTTCTGGCGAAATTTTTACAAATAATAAGTAGGAAATGTTCGTATGGTTATAAATTCCATCGCCTCTGAGTACTGAAACATACTCCAGTACTCAGAGTCTTTAGTACTCAGAGGTTACATTACTCAGAGTCTATTGCAAAATTTACTCAATCAGCAATCTCAGCCAATTGACGCCCTCTGGTAATGGCAATGGTATTTTTTATCTTTTCGAAACTGAATATAAACGAAATTATATAAAATTTGTTGTTATATTTAAGATTTCGTAGGTTTCATATTGTTATTGTTTATCGAAACGTGCCAAATTAACGTGCTTTTTATGTATATATTTACTTATTAAGTATTCGTTGGTAAGTTTCATATTAATATAAATTAATTTTAATAAAACGTTTCTAATGATAACTATCTACTGAAAGTATATTAAATGATTTTTCTAATTAAATATTGTTCATTTCGATAATTATTTTATCGATTTTAATGATTATTGTAAATTTATTTTTAGTTTAAATTGAACAATATTATTGTATTATGTTGTTGTAATAATAGTTAATAAATATCTGTCTAATATTATCGTTTAGTTATAATGAAAGATCATGTTAACTGTATAGCTAATTGAAGATAGCTTGAGAAATGTTTTAATGTGAAATAAATAAACAAAGTTGATAGTTGTTTAATTACCATCCACAGTTGAGTGTTAACTAAGTAATGTGGAATATTTTTTAAAAGAAATTAATATTCACTTTTCAAAAGTTATCGTGGATGTCAATTCTATACTCAAACCGATTAAAACCTCATCACTATCGTCTATCACCAGGCACCCCGAATTGCTTTCTCGGAAGAATGTCTCAAAGTTCCCTGCACAGATTAAGTCACGCCTTTATCCCTAAAGGTACTCTTTGCGCCCACATTTCACCGTATGCATTTTGTCCCACGTATCAGGTGATGAGCCAATTGTCTTGTTGAAAACGGTCAAAAGCAGGTTTCGGTGATCTGCTTTTGAAATTTTCCAAGCCGCCTATAAAGTCTTAAATTTGATTTTACGACTGCCATAGTACGAACGGACACCAACTGCCTTACGTGTCTTCCAACGAAAATACTCGTATATGAAAATGCCACGAAGAATATATATTGTGCGAAAGTAGAAGGTAGAAGGAGTCAGGATAGGCCAAGAGTTACATATGAAGACCACGTGAGCAGATTGCCTAAAAACGGAATGGTCAAAAGTACTCGGATATCCATATGTGCGTGTATGAAGCGATTGATGAATCTTGAAGAAGCAAAAGAAGTACATGGATTGCGAAGCCTGGCGATCTGTCCTCTTTGACTACCCCGTCAGGGATACAGCGTCAAGATTGTTAGTTTGTTGAAAATGCCACAAAGCCGTCACCCATACGAGGACCAGCAGCTACGAAGACTTTTTAACGCATTGATCGTTTACAGAATACATAATTAGCGTGGCTACGAGCTCTTATTCTAGACTAAACAAGCAAATTGGGTAATCTCGAATTTTGTATTTGCATGTGTAGACTTAAAGTTGATAAGAGTTGTCATACTGCTTATCTTTTAGCATGGGTATAACTGAATAATAATAACCTTTTAAACCATCATCGTTAACTATTGTAAATAACCACAAGTTCACTGTGTTTATTCACAAGTCTGCTAAATCACTGCTGAATTACTGTCTACTACCGTTCTCCTGTGCAAAGACGCAAGACACTTGATTTGGCTACGAAGAATTTTGGAGAATCAACTAAGTTCCTTATTAACTGCCTTTCTCACTAACCTGGGCAGCGCGTAAGTATATCCTCGAAAAGTAGTCCCTAGGTTACTGTAGACTATTTCAATAACACAAGCGCTTCCAATGTATCCAAGTTGCTTTCAATTTTAGTCTGGATTTAAAACCTGTGAGCTACTGCGAGCTGCCATTATAAAACTTTTGATTTTCGGCTATATTGTAAAGCGACTGTCGTATATCTTTATTATCTATTTTAACCGCTTAAGGATTCCTATTTCGTTGCCTCGTTCGTAAGCACTGCTATCAGTTGAGGTCACTAGGGCCCAGGTGATCTTGAGGGATCCCTTAAATCCAACATAGAAAACCTGGTACTTGGTGTAGGTATACATAGGTAACATGGTTGAGATCATAGGTTTTGTTCATGGGGTGGTGGCGGAACTAAACTTACTAACAAGTTCTAAATAATATTTATACTTGACTCAAGTATTACAAATTTCCACGAAATTATATTCTTACACCTCATTTACATATTGCCCTGCCCTTACATATTAGTTAGTCAAGCGATGGTCTGAGACACAGGTTATTTCCTAGTTCAGACAAGGCAGCTTATATATTCACTGCTGTACTAAGTTAAATTTAACCGTAGCTATTAAATTTTACATGTTATTTTATTGTACTTACCTTTGTTATTTTTAGTCAGACCTGTTCTAGTTATAAGCTATATATTGTAAAATGTTTTTAATGTATGATATGAGACGGAAATAAATTTATATATTATATTATTAATATTTTTTACACTCTCGCGCGAGCCAAGACACGAGCTGCGAGACAAGCCGCGAGTGTAAATGCAGTATTATGGTACATTTACATTCGAGCTCGCGGCTCGTCTCGCAGCTCGTCTCGTGGCCCGCGCGAGAGTGTAAATGGGGTATTATAGTACAAAAAATCGAATATGTCAACTCAAGAATGCGTAAAAGGAAAAGCTCGTAATCGTCTGGAAAGAACGAATGAAAGTAGTAATTGCTGCATAAATCTGATGGAAAGGTCGCCATCAAACACCGTAATGTCACATTTACTTCTAAGTTTAACCAGGGGGATTTCACACACTAAAACGAAAGGTTTTCGGAATTCTACTACTGCGTTGGATTTTATACCGACGAAGCCAATTTTTATGAATTAGCAGGCCACTGTGCTTTTCAACAGGGACGTTCAATTTGGGACAAAATACAACTAAGGAAATGTAGACATAGGTATATTATGCCTATCTACAGCATTAAGGAGAAAGGCGTACTATAAGTACGTATGTAAAAGATAATAAAACAACCAAATATATGGATAGTTTATAATAACACAACCTATATGTAACTTAAATCTAGTATTATTATGACTGGTAAGTATGTCTGAATGGCCTGCTTACAGACAACTTAATATTGCTCATGTTAAGTTATAAATATAAAAAACTATAGGTATCAACTAAATCACTTTGGTTCTTATTTCTAGTTAATTGCTTAGCATCTGGTGGTGTAGATCTGTAAAAAAGAATAACCTTGTAATAGATACAAAGCATTACCAGTGGATACTAATATTATCTAAGTTACGATGAAAGAATCTGGAGATGTTATGGAGATATCGCCATAGTAACATATTGTTTGATAAGGATAGAATTTAGACATTTTATTACAGATACCAAAAAAAACAAGTAAGTATAAAGCTATTTTTAGGTGTGTAGCGCCTCGAGCCGACTAAAACCATACGATGGCGATGCTCACACATTCAAATGACGATGTACCCACAATCCTGTTTCCGTATTGTGATATCAATCGAACTAAAAGGCTATTAGACGGAAAGTTGCTAAAAATAGTAACATAAAATGCTTAAAATATTTAATGAACTGCTGAAACTCCCATAACTTTCCACAAAACGTCCAAAGGTTGCGTCTAAACCAGTGGCATAATGAGATAAGATTTATTTGAAAAAAAAAAAACTATTTTTATTTGATACTGAGCCTAAAATCTAAAATCTCAATCTAAGCATCCTATAGCGTTGGCCTCTCCTAATTCTCGGCCTACATATATTAGAAGGTTTGCCAGAGAAGTAAGAACAACATTTATGTTTAGGTTTTTAATTCTCACTAGTTGACACCCGCGGCTCCGCACGCACGCTCCCACAATAAGTTGTTCCCAGGATAAAAAGTAACCTATGTTTTATTCTGATGTGTAAGCTATATTATTGTAAATTTTCTTCAAAATCCATTCAGTAGATATTGCGTGAAAGAGTAACAAACATCCATTCATACTTACAAACTTTCGCGTTTATAATATTAGCAGGATTGCGTCTAGTTAGATCGTTAATCAGTATAGTAGGTGCATCACTTGCAGATAAGATCGCTTGGATCCCGAAGGTACCAGTGGGGTTTGTTACATCAGTCTTACCTATTTCTTTATTTTCACATTCCTGCTGTTGATGTACTCCTGAAGTGCTAGATATATGAACCTGTACTGCGTTTTGTTCTGCACCATCCCGATCCTCTGTGCTCGGACTAGTTTCACCATTGAGTGAACGTCAATTTCACAGTTGAATCCTACGATATAAGTACCAAATAAGTAACATTATTAAAGAACCTAGTCATTTTAAAGATCCTAAAGTATTATAAACATACAAAAATCGCTTTTGCTAAACAAAAAACAAATATTATATACTTTAAATTGTGTTCGCCGATTGATTGGCAAGATACATTTAAATAATAACTTATAGCTACAGTATCAGCATTAAACAATCGCAAATGAAGCAAAATTCGCTTAAGCATAACATAAACTAAAATATTATAATAATCAAAACAAGAAATATAAATATCTAACACTTATTAAATATAATAACTGTCTTTTTTTCTCACCAGGTGAATTTATTTTATCTATAAGCATGTCAAGTACTATGAAGGTGCCTGTCCGACCCACACCTGCTGAACAATGAACGCAGAGGATATTCTGAAACAAACGAACTGGATATATTAAATTGTACCATTTAGGTAAACTCCCTATCGGAGCCATCACTTTGTTATAATTTACTATCTATTACTATTATTATATAGAATGGAATAGTCAGAAACCATACTTTGTTTTCTTCGTATCTGTATGTTTATCTGCACGTTTATTTGTACGGCGTTGTCGAAAAATTATGCGTCTTATTTTCTCATTTAAAATGAGAAAATAAGACACAAGTACATGTTTCACAAAAACCAGTTTAGCAGGAGTGCGAATTGGAACTCTCATTTACTGGACGCTCTGTAACTTTAATAGGTCAAATTAAGGTGGTTTAGTTTTGTAGTTATGAGATGTCTGTTCGATTAAATATTTGCTGAAATAGCTTAATATTCCAGTACACTGAGTAATCAAATTAAATCGATTAATATCGTCCATCACTTAACATTTACGCAAACCTTCAACTCTGGAATACCCTTCGAGTCATTGGCGTTGTGCAAACCGCAACTGACTTACAATTAATAATGTGACATACAAATGTTTTGTCCCGCATCAAAATTCTAACCACATAACTTTATAGCGAGGAAGTAGGAAGACATAATGACGATTTACCTGTTCAGGTGCAGCCTTGTCATGAGCTATTTGCGCCATTCGATGGTTGACGTCAGCGATGAAAGTCAGCACCCCGTCAGGGTCTGTAGGGGCACCATGGTCCGGCCAAGCCTGCGAATGCCATAGATCATATGATGATTCACGTCACTCCGTATTCGTGGTACAAAATGATCCTTCTGTTTAAGTGCTGTATTGACAAATGCGATATTATTGCTAAGATAATATATATGACAGTTGGTTTTGAAAATTAGGAAATGACTTGCCTGTTTTAAACAGTGCTAACCATACGTCAGCAATGAAAGTCGCTTAGCACAGCACAAATTATCTACAAATTATTTTAAAAAATGACGTCGGTAAGAAACAATATGCAATAATTTTCAGTAGTGTTAATGTACTACTGCGGTTGACTGTACTATATGATGTTATTGGAGATACAGAGACCCTCACAAAGATTTCTGGATTTATAAGCCGGTATGCCTACAGATTAATGGATGAGGCATTGGAATTGGCGCTAATAGACAGGTAGAGACATCAGACACCAGATGCTTTTAATATTCCAAAAAATACGAATTCCCATTAGTCCCCTGTGGCTCAATATTAGCTCTTGAAGCCTTCTTATTTTAATACAGATTGGACACTGACTTATGAATTTTATGATCTAGGTAGATTTTCCTAAATGTCCTAATGACAATTAATAACATGCTTACACCTAATACCCCATTTACACGCGCGAGCCACGAGACGAGCTGCGCGACGAGCCGCGAGCTTGAATGAAAATTAACCAATATACTGCTTTTACACTCGCAGCTCGTGGCTCGTCTCGCAGCTCGTCTCGTGGCTCGCGCGAGAGTGTAAATGGGGTATAACATTAATTTATAACGGGCCTCATCACGATTGTCGGAAAAAAAGTAGCAGCCATTAAGTAGGTAAGCAAAATTGAAGGCCAGTCGGATCTTATTCCATAAGGCGTAATTGTAATATTTTCTATTACTGTACAATAAAAGTCATAAGTTATATTGCTATTATTACCGTGAACTGATACTGGTAGACAATTCGGCAGGTTTTGTCATGACATACATCAAACTCCCTCAGCAAATAGTCTTCATATTGAGTCTCTGCTATTGACTTTACGGTTAGACCATCAAACCGTTCGTCGGTACCTGTCAGCGGCCAATAACGTTCACACTTTTTCTGGAAATTTAAAATTACCACGAAGTTTGAGAAAAGAATACAATGATAGATAGCATATAAAAGTGATGAAATCAGTCAACTTAAACAATCGCTGTTCACTGCTTGACATAGGGCTCACTATTGGCCATTCGGTGTATGTGGGGTATTTGGCCTTTCCATGCTGGCCAGATGGGTGGTTACAGCATTATTGTTTCCAGTTATTATTATCTTCGCCATGACAAAGTCTGTTAAACATCAAGTGTATCACATGCAATTAAGGATGACTGCCCCATAGATGTCTGTGGGACGCCGCCACATATAAAGTGATTATTAGATATTTACACATACATACATATAGTCACGTCATTAAATACCCCTAAGGTGTAGTCAGAGGTATACTACATGCCCATATATAGGCGGTGAGGTGAAAGTTGTGACTACATATATGTGAATATCTTCAAGCCACCCATTAGGCCTTTGTCTTGACGACTACCTTATTACTGGTAATCGTCAGAAACGGCTTGATATGGCTTCCGAAGCACAAAAACGTTCGTAAATAGAAATGGCACATCTATGCGACTGCATAAATCAACATTAGCCATAGCAAAAGATGCATAATGCAGTAATAGTTACATGCCCAGTTAGCAAAAATGCGCTGCGCTTGAAGATATTTAAATATTTATTAGGTATATTATTGGAGAAAGAAACCGAATCTATGCGAACCTTAGACTTCGTAGTCGTAAAATGATGATGAAGGTGCTAAGCTCATATTCGCGAATTATTGTGTATACCATATCATTATTAAAACTGCGGATATCCCACTGCGTTTAGCATTTTACGCTACGCTGAGTGTTTGTGTGTTCGATTTAAGAAAGACTAACTTTTTTTTTCACTAAATCAAGAATTTTGACGATCTAGGAGGTGTGAACGAGTCCATCGGCTAAAAGAATAATGATGACTCAGTCTGCAAGATGATTAATATACCTTTCCATTTTCAACTTCGTTTGTAATCATGGCTATAACTCTAACATCTTCTTGCCAAATCATCCGCCAGAAGTCGTCCATTGTTTTTGACAGGCATCCTTGGGCAGCAATGTAAACTTTGTCTTTTACTGAAAAAAAAAACCTATCAGATCAGAGCATTTTAGTGAGATCCTTATATCACCTAAGAAGTGAGCTGATGATCTTCAAAATTTCACACATCTAAACTATCTCGATTCGGCGGATATCTCGATTCGATCGGCTTTCGATCAAATATCCGTATCAGAATTGGTCGGATTGGTACGAAATTTTACTTCAGGTTCAGTTTATAACACCACTAGTTTACCGTCGGGAGTTAATGATAAGTTGAACAAGGCTCCAGATCGCGCCATGCTTCTTTTTAGGATAGTGCTAATCTCTATAGGGAAATACAGAACCTACCAAATAAGACAAGTCTAGACAGGTACCATGGATCCTTTATCTAAACAAAGATCCTTATGTGCATAAATTACTTAAAAATGTAACTGAGGTAACAAAATATTTACCTTTTTCATCCCCGCACAAGTTGCCGTTAATTTTGTCTAGCTTGATGGATTTTTTGATCTCTCTTAGAGCTTCATCTGATAACGACTTGGAGACCAGTGGGGAAGATTTCTTCGTAACGCTGCTGAGGATCAATGCTGAGGAATATCGAGTAAAAATCTTTTATAAGACAATAGACTGTGATTCGATATTGACAATTTTAACAGTCAAGGAAAACAGTTTTTAGTAACTACCAGAGGCCCGTGGTTGCACTCGAGGGGATATATACACAAAACACACAAAGAAAAAAAAACACACCTCGGACAAAGAATTAGTCTAGCTATTCAAAGGGGGAACGCTGCCAGTATCTTCGGAACCTTGCCTAAAGGGACTCCTTATATTAATATATTTTAAATTATCATATTTTTAAGATTATTTAATAATTTGTTGTAAATGTATGTTTTATGTAATATAATATACTTATTTCGTGTAAACACACATAAATGATATTTATATTCATTTGTCGTTAGAATTTCTGGGTTCACTTCACACTTGATTGGTTTTTATTTAACGCACCGGTGCTAAATTTATTTTCGTTATGGTTTTCAGTATCACAAAACCATCTAAACTTGATATTGCCCAAGGGTAAGCAAGAGATAAAATAATATCTTTTACAATAAGTACTAAAATAACCTGCCTTGTGCTTGTTCTGCGCTAAAACTGGTTGACTTCGGGGATTGGCAAAACTCAACGCTCTACTCAGCGCTAACCTGCACCTGTCATGCAGTCTTCTACTTCTTAATGTATTCTGCTGACGTCATCTTTATTACATCAACCCATCTAGTCAACGTGGTTCAGTTAAGCTAATCCCTCTCCCAAAACAAAATTGGGAGCGGCCTACGTCTAGACGTCCAGCCGTACCTACGTATAGCCGAATTGACTGATTAGAGGTACTTCCTTTATGTATTTTAATCATTTATTGTCTGTCAGACAATCCATTAGCATAAAATTTATCATATCGAACAAATTATATAAAGATACTTGATCGTCCACTTAGCTAGATGCCTTATTAAGCCAATACGGGTCTGGTAATAAAATGTAAAGCCACTAGCCAGTAGTGCTTATTTGCTCAATATAAAATACGAAAGTAGGTTGAAAATGTTGCAATATGCAACATGTTTATGGAAGCTACAACCTAGGACGTGCGTTCATACAGCCTGAGTTTGATCACCGGCTAAAAAACTACCGTGAAGTCACTAACCACTAACACAAGAAATTTTTATTAGCTGCTCCTCCAGCGGGGGTATTACGATTTACTTAAAAAAATAAAACAACGGTAAAAAATCGCGTCTGGAGATGACGAAAATGACGTTGAAAATACCAACTTCGAACTTTGAAAAAAGAAGCGCACCGCTCCTTCGGGCACCGAGTACTTGTATAGAATATTATAGGTAGATTCTTATGAGATTTTAAGTACCCATCCATTACTTTCTAGCAATATGCAAGTAACCACACTTTCACTTTATAATATTAGATAGTATGGATACTAAAGTGCAAAAATGCATACGGTGAAATGTGGGCGTATAGTATGCCTTTGCCTACCCCTTCGGGGATAAAGGCGTGACAATATGTATGGATATGAAAGTATATATTACCGTATATATCTAACAGTGTGGATATTCACACGGCGTAGATACAAACACGGATGAGGAGTTGTGCAATTTCAATGGTCTATATTTAGGAAAAGTATAAACACACACTGGTTCTGGTTATTTGTTTACTATAGACGCTTGTAGGTATTTTCCGCTGTTCTGATAGACAAAGTTATTATCAGAACACTTTATGTAGGGTTGACAAAGGTTTGACGTCCGGATATTTGTAGGCTTATTATTATTATTATTTTTTTTTTAAGTAATCACACGTATTTCCATTACACATCTGACATTGGCAGAGTCGTCATCAGTGACATGTTGACACCGCTTGCCATGAAGAAAAAATAATAATTTGTAGGCTTACAGTGCATTTCAGTTTTTTGACACTGTTTGACAGTTCTCAAAGACTTCATCAGAAATTTAATGAGAAGTTACACTAACCGTTTTTATACCACTGAGGTGGCACACAAGCATACGGCACTGACGAAAAAAAACCACCGTAGCAAAAAATTGGTTTGTTTATTAATAGTTAATAGTTTTTGTAACACCAAAATTGCGCCTAATCTCTCTCAATCCATATTTATTTGAGTTAAGCCAAGTTGAAGGCCTTATGGCCGGTTTAAAAATTTCAACAACAGGTCGCCTCAGTGTGCGCCTGTCCATTTCAACACGGCAATGGGCTCACCACCTGTTACAGGGACAAAAATGCATACGGTAAAACGTGGGCTTTTAATATGCCGCTGCCTACCCCTTCGGGGATAAATGCGCGTATGTATGTATTGTTCACGTAACCGTCTATATATTTAGTTCACTAAGTTGAGAACCCTTTTTATAATTGACACAATTGAGTTAATAAGAATATCTGAAAAACTAGCAACATTCCCAACAGTATCGAAAAGACATCTAACCTCATTAAATCTATCGAGAGGACCGAAAATAAAAATTAGTCCTTACTACATCTACTTACTACTTACATCGAACACTATCCAGACTTTCATTGGATGACTGCACAGAAGAGGTGGAGTCGCTAAGTTTCGAAGACCGCACGTAACTGGCGTTGATGTAGTCAGACTCTATTCGACCTTCACGCTGGCGTAGAATTACTCGAGTTTGATCATCTGTCGAAAGGACAAGATCACAATCAATCAATGCTGCATACATGTGTGCGTGTCTATTGAGAAGGAAATCACACGAGTAAAACTTGAGTTAAAGATTTGAAGATGTACTTAAATTAACTAATGGTCACCTATTGGTAGAAATTCGGTCAAAATTCATAGATTTTTTAAGTTGTGGCATAAGGGCATAAAAATAAAAGCTTTATGCAATTCTTCTTCTTATAAACTTGTGCCCCAGAAAATGTGTCTTCGTGTATCATCATTAT
The DNA here is from genome assembly GCA_948477245.1 of Thumatha senex. Taxonomy (NCBI): domain Eukaryota; kingdom Metazoa; phylum Arthropoda; class Insecta; order Lepidoptera; family Erebidae; genus Thumatha; species Thumatha senex. The sequence goes on along the minus strand of OX419725.1, from coordinate 10,537,966 downwards.
CTTATTACGTAAAGTGAAATTATTATACTGTTACTTGAGAAAATGGCTTGTTAAGACTTTGTAAATTTTCTCGACAATGTCTTTAGGGTTGTATTGCCATCAACTAGACGGCAGTGTACATTTCATTGATTTTTTTTATATAATATGGCTGAATACAAGCCCATATGTGCCCGATTGAACACAATCTAAGAACACAGTGTTAGTAAATTTACCACTTCAACCCAGAAAAATGTTGTTTGTTACATGCATTTTGGCCTACCGTATTGGAGAGAAATAAGCCTTATGATATATGAAATAAAGACTACTTGTTATGTAGTAAAATGGCTGATTAAACACTTAATCGAATACACACGCGTTTGTGTGGGAATTAATGATCCATATGTACGAATAACTTACAAGGTATTATATTTCTATATCTATTCTTGGCAATGTTTTCTGATTTAGTGCCCTCAAAAGTAGTGAATACATGTCTCTCTTCAAGCATTCTCAATGACTGAAATTCACCATCAAAGCCGTAGTTGTTTGCAATCTTGGGACAGTCTTCATCCTCCTGGAACGCAACAAAATAATAAGAATGAATGGCAAAGGTAAAGACATAGGGTTTTGTACACGAGAAGAACTATGATGTTAAGAGGATGAGGTGAGGGTTTTACAACCAGTTAGATTCAAACGGGTTCCTCATGTCTAGGCTAGACTTCAGATAGTAATAATTCGAGAATAACGCAAATCAGATAATTTTGGTGCTCTTATTACAATAGGTTGTACTCTTCGTCAGTATGTGTAATGGGTTTGTACAAGATCTAACAATCAATTGGGTCGAGCCATTGCAGACCACTGCTAGAAGATGACCTCTTTTAATTTTCATACGCAGAGAAGGTGCTTAGGCCCTTAAAAATATCATCTAATAGGTAATAATTTAATAGAATGAACATTGAATGTATATTACGGCTGTCAATCTGATATGATCTTTATCAAAATGAGGATTTTTATCAAAATGAGTGTTTAATTTGAAAAATAGTTCTAGCAAAAATTATTTTTAAAATGTTGGTCGTTTTTATCATCATTGTCGCTGACTGTACCTGTTAACTAATATAAAATTGAAACAATTTTCCTATTAGATTATGTGAGCATTATTACCTTTACCGACGCATATTTCTCTATCTAGACTGTGGTTGGTGCAGCATGTCCACGGAGGTATTTTTATAACGTCAAACACTCGTTGACAGCCACGTGCCATAACCAACAGTCTACATAATATTTAATAGCAAGACATATTTTATTCAGTTTCCAAGTGAACGCATAACAATAAAGCTTGGTAAAGTGAAAACTGTTTTCATGTCATATTGTGTCTAGGTTTACTAATAATAGGCCTTTATCTGTATTAATGGTGAGATATATTGCTCTGAGATACTTCAAAATAAACGGTAATATATTTATTGTTCTGTACGGTTCAAGGCAAATCGGTGATTTTCTTCTTCATGCTTTCAAGGTATTTTTATACTACCGAAGTGGTAGACAAGTATCCACAGAATTACGCAAGCGCTGCGAACTCTATTTTGAATGGAAACGGCAATGAACAGATTGTAGTTACCTACTGTTGAAAAGTTTTCAAGCCATCCATAAGGTCTAGAACTTTACTTAACGACTACTATGTTACTGGTAACCTGGACCAATGGCTTCACTTGCCTTCCGAACAACGGAAACACCTTAATCAGATCTCCAGGGCCCAAAGAACCTCATCAGCTAGAGGTAAACCTGCTTATTAACTGCCAAGGCAACAACGCACGCGCCCTTATGGGTTAAGGAGGTCAGATGATCAGATAATCGCTCCCAACAATTCCAAAAATCAAAAATCCAAAGGACAACTGATCTTAGCAGCCGAATAATAGCGGAGCCAAGACTTTAAATCCAAGTAGACTACTGGTAATACGGATGGAAAATAGGTATAGGAAGCACAGATTAAAAATATGGTCAGGGCTTTTCTTTCACTCACCTGCATTTCTTGAACCTTCCTATCAATTTCGTGGGCCTTGAGTCTGGTACCACTAACTGGCTGCAGCAGCCGCAGAACATCGCCCGAGGTCTCAGTCATAGGGTACGAACGAAAGTGTTCGATTAAGCCCACGAGGTCTTCAAACTGTTCACCGCTGCCAACGTCGTATTTGTTATGCTGTAGAAAGATATTTTGTCTTAAGTAAAATAGTAATCTTGCGTGGAATCAAAATCGTTTTATACTGTTTGTTTCTATTTATCTACGCTTGGAATATTTCAAACACGTAACGTCCACATATAGGATTTTCAAGCTGTTTCACCAACATTTCTATCATTCATATATTTTTTTTATTGGTGGTTTAGATAGTTATGTACAGAAGCCTAGATCTATGTCAGTTAGATAATGCTCAAAGTCATTATTTCGGAAATTGTGATCGGCTCTGCTTCTATTAGTACCTTAATCAATCATCAATCAAATCTGCCTATTATAATTTAATGGGGATTGGCCTGACAGTACCACGCTGAGCACAGTGTTTCGTTTCAAGCCTCCCCTTTCTTCACATCACCTCATCCGTTAGTCAGCTGGTAAGGCTTGCTTGGGTTCCGAAGATCTAAATCCGGCTGTATTCAAGCATTAAACTTACAACGAAATAAAATAATTTGTAGTTTACATTAAGGATAGTGGTTAATCTTTTATAATAAACGCGATGTTGGTTACAAGGTCACAATATCAGGATAACAGTCACGTACATGGACTACGCCCTTCGCTGTACACCATGGTCTCCTTGAACGTATATTACTATTCATGAGACATTACTTGAAATATGATCATGTAGTAAAAATTCAAATCACGTACTGCCTTTGTTTACCATTTTAAAGGAAAATTTGTGCGTAAATATTTTTTATTTGACGATTTTTTGCTAATTATATCTGAAGCTTAGGTTCTACTAATATATGTATTACCCTTTCAACGTTATATATTAGTGGAACCTAGGGATGCGCATTTAATAAGCTTGATCCAATTTTATTGATCGTATTGGATCGTAATGTCTCGATCCGATTCGCGTATCGTATCGTATGCATTTGATCCGATTCTCAAATGATCGATCCAGAACATCACTCAATATCTTCGTAAAGATCGGATCGGATCGGTACATCACTAGTGTAACCGATGCTAATCTACTTATCTGCCTATTGAATTATCATTGAAGAAGAAGTATGTTGTAACGTCTATATTTAAAACCTTTTGATATTACATAATATTCTCTAAATTTTTAAAACGATGCTAAAGCAATGTAATAATATCATTCGATTGTAATAGTAGATGATGTACGGAGCCCCATCAAGATCTTAAAAGGCAGACGACGATAAGGCTTGGATTCTGAAAAGGGGTTGATACGTAGATCAGATGGCTCGCTTCTTATCATGCCGAATAAATATTTAGAAGCCCGGATACCAAACTTTTCCTATTGAAGCAACAATGGCTTTATGCTAAGATAATGAAAAGTAATAGTAGGTAAATTGGCATTAAGAAAACATCACACAAAAACATAACTTATACCTACAAGTATTTGTAATGCTTCGTAACTTCGTAACGTAACTTGACTTGCAATATTTTGAGGTAAAATCCTTCTTGCTTAGGTATATCCTTTATACTCGTACCTACTTACAGTGAACGAATAACTGTACCCATTCATACAATGTAAATCCCCATATACGTCGCTGATGGAATCTCACTGGTTTTCTTTTGAAATTTATACAATTTGTACCGGATTATACAGGTTTGATTTTGAGATGACACCGTCGCCGTTCGTTGGCAATCTTAACTCACTCATTTGAAGAATATAAACAAGTGTCTGCGATATTTTTGCTCGCCTTTTCCCATTGATGACAAACTATTTCTTTTGTTTTTAACGTCCTTATTATGAGTTACTAACGGTTTATAAGTGTAGAAAAATTGAGGTCAAAAAACTATTCGAGCCATCACAGAGAACAGAGATGTTTAAATTATTTGATCCGTTTTAAACAATTTTTAATTAACTTTTAATTTAAATTCAAAAAGACAAAGTTAGGATCGCCGGTTGAGTAACTTGTCGTATACCTGTTGGGAGTCAAAAGAGTAATGAACCTACTTTTTTGGAATCATTGAAAAGACGCAAAACAAACCAGAAACTGTGTATCTTAGTGGAAGGAGAGCGTTTTAATATTTCCTGAATAATAAACTTCAAACATTCGTATTAGGAACGTTGGATGTAAAAGGCCCATCGTCTTCTTTCCAGGCCCTAGCGACCTCACCTGGTAGCGGTACACCTGCTGACTAATGGAGCAGACAACAATACAGCGAAGGTCAGATGGCAATCGCTCCCAATAATGTCGAAAATCCAAAACCAAACGATAGCTGTTCGCACTAACAAGATAAAAGTGCCCAAACTCCAAATCTAGTTCGAAGCAACTGGGAGTACACGAAGGTGATGAAAACGCATACTCCAATTTTGTGTATACCCAGTTGCTCAAAGAGGGCACCGAAATTTATTTGCCACTAAAATTATGGAGGAATATCTATCCTCGCTTATACAATTACTTTTAAATGACATAGTAGGGATTCCTACTAAATTAATATTCCGGTAAAAAAATCGTCAAACTAAATCTAGTTTGACGATTTTTTTTGCTTGAAGGATGAAAGTAGACTCACGAAACAGATTTTTCTGAAGAGAGTGAATGGGAAAACTGGTAAGGGGCCTCGACGTACATATTATTATGTCAACCAAATAGAAGACATTTTGGAAAAAGGTCAGGTCAAGAGTTAACCGGCGAGTGTGTATGAACACACTTATGAAAGTGTAGCAAGCGAAAGTTGTATGCCAGGATCGTAGCAAGTGGAAAGCCCTATGGCTTCTTTTCCCATTGGGGTAGGCAGAGACTATTCTCTGCCTACCCCAACGGGAGACAGGCGTGACGATATAATTGTATGTATGAATGAAGTTTTACGAAAGAAGAGAGCTACGTTGAAAAATACTCACATTATAATTCGTTAAACCGCGATAAAATAACATACCTACTAGAATCAATTAGTTTTTCTCACGAGCTTTGTCATAATGCGATTATGCACTAACCTGTTTATAATGTTATTTTTCTCACTACCAATAGAAAACCCAGAAATGAATACTAATCAGTAGTAGTTACATAGGTAGGCACAGTTGCCGTCATAGAGTATAACAAAAAAATCACCTTTGCATCTAGGGGGCACCGCAAACTAACTATTTTTAGCATCTCTTACAAGCAATTTAGCAATTGCTGCAATGCCGTATTGCAATTTCGCAACTGGCGTTTTAAGTGTACGGTGGTGTGGAGCGCTCGATCATCGCATTTCGCTACTAATAATCGATTAATCGTCAATCGCCGATACAAAAAGCGCTAGTCTGCGGTGTCCCTAACAATCAATATTTTATTATGTCATTTTTTGTGAGGTGCAATTTGGTGGGATTCACGCACTCGTAATAACAATTTTAAACAATTCCTTCTACGATTAACGTATTGTGATTACTCTTATGATACACATATATGTATAGATATGTTTAAATTACTGATCCGGCAGTCAATCAAAGTACACTCCTTATTTCATTGTTGAGATGTTATATGCAAACGAAACTACACGCTCAAATGATAAACAATTTTAACATATATATAATACATAATACAATTATGCAATATCGTACTAGATGCAATATAGTTAGTCGTAGGAAATAAAAAATCCATTGACCTGAGCAAACATCCTATGTATGTTTAGAGGTTCCCAAGAACGATTAAAACTTTAATTTACATTGTCGTATCAGGTACTGCGTAACATTTTTAAGAATATGTATTATCCTTTGATATTAAACTCGACATATCACCAACTTCAAAGCTAATCAACTTGATACCACTCAAATTCTAATGGAGGTTATAGCGCAATGTCGTAAAATCAGTAAGATATGGTCTACGAAATGCCTTATTGTTCGACCTCATTAAATTGTTTTTTTTTTGTTCTTGTGGCGATACTATTGCTCGGCCAATAACTCAGCATTAAATTGTTCACGCTATACAAATCAAAATATACGTACAACCATGACACTATTGACGTTTGCGCAGTAGAGTTCTACTGGAAAATAGCCTTCTGTATAGTTCTCACAGCCGCAGTACTTACATTTTTTCATGGTATGGATTATATTGATGTTTCCTACATAGAATGAAGTTTAATGACCTTAGGTTGTCTGACGCATGCGATTTGCCAATTTAGATCGGTTCGAATATGTGCGTAGTTTATAATTTACATTTAAAAAAGGTTACGTTTAACATAATTAGGAGACATTTGACCAAGTGCCATTAAAAGCCCTTGACGCAGCTCCCAATGTTATCACTTATCCGCTGTTAGGGCTCCTGGTCAAAACACGATCTCCTAGGTATCCCTGTTATCAAAAATATTGGCAAATATGTTATTCCTAACCATTATGCACTTATGTATTTTTTTTCTACCATTTCAAATACTATTTTTCTGAGGAGGGATCCGCTTACAGGCTGGCTAAGCAATGGGCTTGTGTGGGGTCGTCCAGTACCTGAATAATGATGGCATTGGGAATACCCACTAAAACTCCTCGGCTACCTTACTGCCCTCGTTTAGGTGTTTATAAATTCACCAAAACAACCCTGGACCTCGTCCAGTACGTATAAACCCAAACAAATTATGAGTCGTATTTTCAATAGGAGGTTCTCAACTTGACTGTTATAATGTGTTTGTAATGTTTGATGAAAAAAGTGGCTTCAATTATGTTAACTAGTGACTTTGAATATTAATTATATAAGATACAAGTGATGGTAAAAATATTCGTCAACGAAACGAAATCGGTCATCACATGTGAGTGCCGTATATTTCATACCAGCTATCCATTATGTAATCGTTTAGATAGGACACAAAAGGTCCATAAAAACCACATAAAAATATTTTATAACAAAATACAGCTTCGTTTTGGAATGAAACTTAGGACATATTGATTTGAAAATTCAAATAAACGAAAAAGTGATACTTAAAATAGGCAAACATAACATTAAGAATACTGCCTGATCAAAAGCGATCATTGAACTTTATGGACATTTGAGACGCCAGAGGATATTCCATTGATATAAAGTTCATACAAAAATAGGAATTATAAAACTATGTTTGCGGCATTTTTGTTTAAGAGCGTTTCCGTGTATCAAACGCCTCGTTAAGCCGCTGATCCAGTAGGTAGAAATTGTTTCAATTTATTTTTGCACGGGTTACGGTTACGTTCAAACCTATTTTGTGTAACTAAAAACTACTAGTGAATTAAAGGTGTATAGTGTGCCACTGTCTACCCCTTATAAGAATAGAATAAAACAAGAGAAAGATTGCCTGTAAGATATTTCTTTTTTAGTGATAAGGATGCCCTCATTTATAAAACTAAAATAGAGATGACAGTTTTATAAACGAACTGATAATTCAGTTTTATAGCTGTAAATTTAAAAAATCATTCATGTAGGTATATATACATGAATGTTGGATAATGATATGCAATAAAGTGTACTATATTCTATCCTAAAATATTGAATATTGCGTTTAATAAACATATTTGTACCTAGATTATAATGAAAACATTCTCGAAAATCGATCGATCATCGCCCACTTATGGACTGTCATATAATTGGGTGTGACTGAGCTTTCCGATTTAAACATAACCAATATAAAAACATAAATCAAAATAAAATATATATTTATGTAGGCCGCGTTAAATGATAATTTTCCACCAGAAGATTCTTTTACCTAAATATCTTAAATTAACGAATATGATCTTACGTTATCATTGGTACATACATACACTTTGTCACGCCTTTATCCCCGAAGGGGTAGGCAGAGGTATGCCTATACTATACGCCCACATTTCACCGTATGCATTTTTTCCCACGTAACAGGTAGTGAGCCCATTGCCGTGTTGAAATGGACAGGCGAAGACTGTGGCGACCTGCTGTTTCTCAAGCCGCCCATAAGGCCTCCAACCAGGCTTAATGACTGCCATTTTACAGAAAACTGGGACCAACGGCTTAACGTGTCTTCCGAAGCACGTAAACGCTCGCAAATGTAAATTCATATGTCACCCACCCGAAGACCACCTATAGCGAATTTTGCTTAACGCAGTGATCGTTTCCAGAACACTGAGTGAGCGGGCCACGAGTGCTTCATCGGTAACATTGGTGCATTCGAAATATGCAATAATATAAGTTTTATTAAGACATCAACACAATAATACTTTATAAAATATGTTAAACAACTAGAGAATTACAATAATTTAATAGCTCCACATGTCACATGGGATATGTGAAATAAACATCTTGAGCAAAACATAAATTCTGATGTCATTTGATTTAATTTTCAATAACATGCATCAATGTCTACTCTACTATTATTGAAAAGGCAACTAAAGCAGATCTATCTGAAAGTACCTTGATTATTACGGCTCATTAATAGCAGACGGTGCTCTTTTGAAGATAATCTTATCCTGTGGAGAATGTTGAAGTAATGTTGAAATTATATTGCATTAAAATAGCTTGACAACCAAATCAACCTATACCAGTCGATTGCCATAACTCTCATGATATGCCGTGTAAATCACGCTGGTTCGACGAGTTGGCATTTAGTAATTTCTTCTTAAAGAGGAGTTTGTTAAAAGCAGAGAGTGCTCATTGTCAACTGAGGATCTGGATCAGTCGGATCTGTGCTAGAGCGACGATACGAATAAGGTATTACATCGCCATCTACACGTCACATCCGCCCCTCACAATATGTCTGGCTGGTATCGATTTGGTGGTAGTTTTACAAGCGAATTATTATACTAAGTACTATAACTCACACGTACTACTTCACACGTACACATAAATGGTAAGAGGTGTTTGGATAAAATATGGTGGAGAGAGAACACATAGGCAAATTTTTATCCCGTAAATTTGTTTCCATGGGCAACGAGTAAGGGAAAACTTCACCACATAGTCGGTTGGACCGATTTGGATAATTTTTAATGTAGTACCTAGTAGCTGACACCCTGGATTAACACACACAGGTTACTTTTTATCCCGGGATCAGCCGTCCTCTATTACGATATACAAGTAATGTTATTACATTAACAAATCTTTTTGCACAGTATTCTCTGTGAGTTTATAATGGGGACTGACAAGGTCAAGTGTATGGTATAATAAGATATAAAAACGCATGTGGGTTCCCTACCATACATCAAGTAGATCTATATTTATTGAAGTACGTGGGACGCAGACATGTTTGTAATATATAATAACAAATAGGTTGTTTATTTATCAAATAATGATCTTTTATTTAAAAATTGACATATATATGAATTATTAAAGGAAGTTGAACCAATATATCGGGGTGCAGAGACGCAATAACCTATTAACAAAGCTTTGTTTACGTTTAAGGTGATACTTTTGATTCTTCCCAAAATCTTATTAGGTTTTCAATAGAAGCGGCTCATGTTAAGAAAGAACTCGGAAAAATCACTGGATTATTGAAGGAGAAACTCTATTGAAGGAGAGACTCTATTCCAGATGGCTAATTTTGTTTTGTGTGTGCGTGAGCGTATGAGCGTATGATTCTCTTAAGGAAAGAGTTCTAAACCGACTTGCAAGAAAATTGGTACACGTGTTTATTTATATATCTAATAAATTCTTCTATCAACTGTAATTAAAGTAGGAGCTAAAAGAAAAAGTTTACCAAAGATATTTTTTAAACAGATTTGAATCATTATAAATTAAGAAGAGTTTAAATCATTTTAGTTAAGTGCAAGTGTATATCTGGGTACTAGGGGCCCTTCTGAATGTGCTTGTAGGGTATTAAATAAAAAGCAGACGCTACTGTGCTAACAAGGAAGTATATTGATCAAAACAGTTCAAATCAAAAAATCTGTATGTTTGATCTGATGTAGAAATAACACATTAACATAAAGCGCCATCTAGTGACACAAAGGTATATTTAGTTAATGTACACAAGTTATATATTTTTTAAAACCGGTACACAATTCTTCACAAATAGTCTTGTTTAAAGATTTAAAGTAATTGTTTCTAAATACAACATCATTTCAATATTGTAGTAAATACTATAGACGACGCTTAATTATTGATGTAAATAAAATTATAATTTGGAGAAATTTTAAATATATTTCGTTATCTTTCTCTTACTTTAAAATTAAATTTAAGCTTACATTAAACTCTCATCTCATCTCTCAATGATGATTGCATAACCATGCCGGCCAGATATAAAGAAAAACTGAACATAACCACTGGCCAAGTACAAATGGTTTTGTTCAGTCTTTTTCTGTTCTTCACCATGATCACATCCATTAGTCAGGGGGTAAACCACTTGTCGGAAATTCTGAATTCAACTGGGATAGGATTGATCCCAGAAAATTTCACTAGAGTTCCATCGAATCCTATGAGTTAATTTACGACAATACCTTATCAAAGATTAAAGACCTTGCTGGTGTGAAGATAACAACTTTTGGAATTACTGCTAAAGCGAAGAGTCTAAGGCTAAAAGTAGCAAGTGCACATTTGGAAAAACCCTGTTTCACAAGGGCAGCTCTATGCATCACGCTCGTAAAATCTATGATACATGTCGTTTTAGTTACGCCATACAATGTGAGCCTATTTTTATGATCCTTGATTTCTTGGAATTATATTTCCGATTTCTATGGATTTACCTCTACCCAAAATAGCAAACTTAGAAACAAAACAAGAATGAGTTACAAAAAAATAGAATGGTTGTTTTCTATGGAACCTGATTCTAAGATGCAATACTTGCCGAGGTCATTCGTTTATAATATTACAATAAATAATAATATAATATTAGTATAGATAATAATAGTGTTTAGTTGGTATGTAATATAAGTCTACTGGTTCCGCGTCAGTCAAAGCAATACTTCACACTCGTACAAGTTAAAAACGTTGGTAATACCATTGTAGTTCACTGAAGGGGTAGAAGGAGAGGGTTTCAAAACCCTCTCCTTCCACCCCTTGAAAAAATAAATAAACAGGTGTTTATGGATTTCCCAAACCTATACATTTAGGGTGTAAAATAGGGGGTCAGGTTTGTATGAAAGTATTTAAATACTTATAAGGGACATGAGTCAAATATTGTGTGAAGTGCAACGGGTGTTCGAAGAATATCACGAGTGAAGCCAGCTAGTATTAGTATAGACATATTAGAAAAACAATGTTACGGAAAATTATTGCAAAGGTACAGATGAGTCGAAGGCCGTTTACTAATGTGGTGACACATTAGTAAACGGCCATCTTGCACATAATATTTATATCTATAAATTCTGCACTTGGCATAATAGTCGACAATATTGTTTGTTTGTTCATGCAATATTAAGAATATTAAATATAAAAATCACTAAATTACTAATTGACCAATAACTACAATATTGACAGTAGTTTAAACATTAAAAATGGTAATAAATTAATGAATAAAACCCTTTTTTAAATATTTTAATCATTTAATGGTGCTCTTAAAAAATATTCTCAGGAAGTTCTATCATTTGATACCTATATTATAGGTATATAGCAACTTACTACCTATATATAGCAACTTGGTTCTTATATTTAATAGTTCGTCATATTAGATTAAGGGTGAATTCACTTTTTTTAACTTATTCTAAGCATGCTACGCCTTTATCCCCGAAGGGGAGGCAGAATTATATTATACGCCCACATCTTCCCAAAAATATTTTTGTCCCACGTAACAGATAGTGAGCTTGTTGTCGTGTTGAAATGGATAGGCGCAAGTTGTGGCTACCAACCTTCAACTTGGCTTAAAGACTGCCTGTTACTGGCAACCGGGACCAACGGCTTAACCTTCCTAGCAAAGTACGAAAACGTTCGTAAATAAAATACCACAATCACCTATCTGAGACCTAGCCGTAGCGAAAGTTGCTTAACGTAGTGATCTTTAGCAGAACAGTGTGAGCGGGGCTCCGCGCGCTTATTTTTGAATTGTTCGTGTAAATGGATGAACTATATAGGTACCATATTGATACTGTTTATTGATTAATGAGAAACATAATATACTGGAATAATGGAATACAGAATAATCAAAAACAAGATTATGCGATGCAATGACGCAGGCATGGAATATAATTTAAATAATGCTACACCTATATAAGAGGATATCGCACGATCTCCGTCGAGGCGGCATGTCTCCTTGCCGGGACCCCTCCATGGGACCTGGAAGCGAGAGCCCTTGCGTCATTATTTAAATGGCGCAAGGAGGCGCGGGAGCAGGGCCATAGGCCTACGCCCCGAGAAATCGAAGCTCAGCGGTCCCAGCTCCGATACAAACTCATGGAGACATAGAAGATGCGACTTGAGCATCTAAGGTGGGGAAACGCCACAATCGGGGCGGTCAGACCGCTCATGGATAAGTGGTTGGAGAGGAGCCATGGCGACAACGCCGCAGGCTTGTCTTCGCCCAAGACAACCGGCCTCCATGACCGGGGGCCTGAGGACGGCGGGTGGGCTGCTCGCCGTCCTTACAGAAGCAGGCCCAAGACGTCGGCATGACGTGAAAATGTCACGCACGCCTCTTGCCCCAAGAAGCGGGATAGAGAAGCGGGATAACACCCGAACCCCAGGTGAGGCCGCAGTGGTAGCCAAAGTCTGCCGGGAGCTCTGGGACATCTTTCCGAGGAGTTACCCGGGGCGTCCGGCAATACAGTTAGGCGGGGACTGTGTGGTTTTAGCCGGTGCGAGTCCGGCATGACATCCGAGAAGATTTACGCAGGTTAAAAAAATAATGCTACATCTATATTAAAAAAAATAAAATAAAATAAATATCCATCACGCCTTATCCCCGAAGGGGTGGCAGAGGCATATTAAATGCCCACTTTTCACCGTGTGGATTTACCTGTCCCACGTAATAGGTGGTGAGCCCATTGCCGTGTTGAAATAGACAGACGCAGATTGTGGCTACCTGCTGTTGAAATTTTTCATGCCGCCCATAAGGCATTCAACCAGGCTTAACGACTGCCATTTTTACTGGCAACCGGGACCAACGGCTTAACGTGCCTTCCGAAGCACGGAAACGCTCGCAAATGTTAATGCCACAAAGTGGTCACCCATTCGAGGACCAGCCATAGTGAAAATTGCGTAACTCAGTGATCGTTTACAGAACACTGAGACCGCGGGGCCACGAGCGCTTCATATATATATATATGAAGCGCTCGCTTATATTACATACTCCTATTTACTCGTTCGATAGATGTAAACAAATCCAGATAGGTTTTGATTAGGAAAATCTGATACGTACCTACATATGTGGTTATGATATTATTTATGGTTTGTTTTTCTGTACTCCTAATTTGCAAAGGATTAAAATTTCCATTCAACTAGCGGACCAGATAAACGTTACCCTGCAGTTTACCGACTTCAGCGACTTTTACCTTTTGAGTCACAAATCAAATTAGGGCACCACCCAAATGCATACAAAAAAACACATTAAAATCGGTATAGCCATTTAGGAGGAGTTCAGTGGCATACACGTGGACAGTAGAATATTAAATATAAAGATTACGGCAATTCCTAAACTACCAAAAACTACCTTACAAACTTTGTGTACAAATATTAGTTTCATTGTTTTGTAATTCTCTTTGTCATTTTAGCTAGTTCCACTATTTATTCAGTCTATCCGAGAACATTAAACTCATCTAAAAAATTGTCATCTGCATAGCGCGGCCCATTCGTCGTCATTGGTATTTCTTTATATCAATAGTATCTATTCATATGATTGTTAGTTAAATGGTCTAAGTATGATTGAGAGGAATTAACGTAAATATTGTTAGCTACAGTGTCAAAGATGAAGCGCTCGTGGCCCCGCGGACGTAGTGTTCTGTAAACGATCACTGCGTTAAGCAACTTCCACTATAGCTGGACCACTTGGTGGCATTTATTTTTACGAGAAAAATTTCAACAGAAGGTCGCCATAACCTGCACCTGTCCATTTTAACACTGCAATGGGCTCACCACCTGACGTGACCAACGTGGGCGTATAGTACGTCTCTGCCTACCCCTTCGGGGATAAAGGCGTGACATGTATGTATTTAAAAATGGCATTCATTTTTCACTCTAGTAATAGGGCTGAACTTTTGGGAAACAGTTCGCACGTGGAATCTTGCCTATAGAAACAATTTTGATGATTAATGCGTCTGTATTGAAAAGTGTGATAGCTCGCTATGTATTTCTATGGAATGCAAAAATATTTTTTGTGATTGTTTACAGTCTGGTGGTCATTTTATTTTTACGTTAAGTGCAAGAACATATAATACAATGAGCTTTAAGATCAAAATAAATAAAATAAATAATAAATATCCATCACGCCTTATCCCCGAAGGCGTGGCAGAGGCATATTATATGCCCACTTTTCATCGTGTGGATTCCTGTCCCACGGGCTCACCACCTATTAGGTGGTGAGCCCGTTGCCGTGTTGAAATGGACAGACGCAGGTTGTGGCTACCTGCTGTTGAAATTTTTCAAGCCGCCCATAAGGCTTTCAACCAGGCTTAACGACTGCCATTTTACTGGCAACCGGGACCAACGGCTTAACGTGCCTTCCGAAGCACGGAAACGGTCGCAAATGTAAATGCCACAAAGTGGTCACCCATCCGAGTACCAGCCTAAGTGAAAGTTGCGTAACTCGTTTACAAAACACTGAGACCAAAGAACAAAGAACCAGAAATAAAACAGGCGTGGGATTTTATGTGAATAAAGGATCACCATTCTTCCCTCTCATTAGTCAGACTATAGTTAACATCAATAAATTATCTAAAGAATTAATTAATAATAATTGTATTAATAATAAATTTAGTTAATAATTAAAATTAATTAATAATAATACTAAACAATTAATTAGGAATAATATGCGTCATAGAGTAGACAATTTCATAGATCAAGCATAAATTAGTGAGATCATTTCGCACCCTAGTAAACAAAGCAATGTAGCTAATAACTTACAAAATATACGAATCTGTTGTGCACAATGATACACACAGCAATTTAAAGTCACGTTATCATAAATTCTTCATAATTAAATAACCTATTAAAAGAATATAATTATTAATTATAAATAGACAATTATTATCAATCGCAATGCAATTTGTTGACGAATACATAATTGATTTGCGCAATATTATTAACTGTGTGATATATTTATAATTAAAGCTGTGTGGTGATAAGTGTGTCAAAATCATACCGAGCAACGTGGTGGCCTCACCGGCAGCCAATAGTGACCTTTCCATTCGCTACCTCAACTGTACAAGCTGATAGAGGCGTGAATTTCGGGGCTACCTGGTTTCTCTCACAGAGTATACAATAGAAAAGAGAATACATTCCAAGTCATGTCCACATTAATAAACAGAAGTTCCTATCGTATTCACTACTCTTTTTAACTCAAGCGATCTGGGGGCCAAGTCTACTAATTCAATCGCGTCCAAAGAGAATAGATATCGTCGCTCAATAGAAAGCAGACGGAAAAAAATTGTCAGTTTAAATCAGTTAAGCTTATAATCCACTATTACAATTGCGCTCCAAGATAATTCTATCGGTTGGCCGATAGAATATAATTAACCCGTGTATTGCCTGTAAGTACCTCCTTATTTGCATTTTCGGTAGTCTATATTTATATTTTGATAGCTTAAAACAGCTATTATGTCTCTATTCTGCAGCTTGAAAAGTGTGATTGTGAAAATAGAATATAATAGTTTTAGTAGACTACCTAGTTTTGGAATAATCGCATTAGAACCGCTATAGAATATAACTAGGATGGCTATCTATTGGAATTAACTGGTTTCTGTTACATATTATACAATACTAGATGACCCCCACAGCTTCGCCCGTGGAATATTTCGACCTCCCGTCACACCTATTTAATCCCGTCTCGCTTATAAATTAGACAATGACCCATAAAAATTTGCCCGATTTGTCGACATTTATGACTACTGGTCTGCTCCTTAGTGTGGTAGCGTAATGATATATAACCTATAGCCTTCCTCGATAAATGGGCTATCTAACACAAAAACATTTTTTTAAATCTGACCTGTAGTTCCTTAAATTAGCGCGTTCAACCAAACAAACAAACAAACAAACTCTTCAGCTTTATAATATTAGTATAGATAAAAGAGAATGGGGGATGAAGCGTAGAAGCGTGCACGTCGCCATCCCTGCCAGCTACGGCTGCAATTCTACTCCAACACGAGTGCCACCAGGGCGATTACTGCTAGGGCTTGCCCCCGAGGCGACGCGCACCAGTTCGTCCCCGCTGGTGCGAAAAGTGTGTGCCAGAGCGGCGTAGGGGACCGCCACCTTACACGCGCGGCCCGACACGGCGGGAAGTGGAGGATGGAGTGCAGGGTAGCTGCGTGGAATGTTAGGGGAGGAATGACAGATAAGATGAATGAGTTGATGGATGTTATGAATGAGAGAAAGTTAGATGCAGTGTGCTTGACAGAGACCAAGCGCAGGGGCAGCGAAGTCTTTGAGCTCCCGGGTGGGATGCTCGCGCTTTGGTCTGGAGTACCAGAGAGCGAGCATGGCAGTCGGGGGGTTGGAATTTTGCTGTACTCGCGATTGGCCTCCGGTATGTATGAGTACAAACTGGTAGGTCCTAGAATCCTCTGGATCCGTGTAAAACTTGGTTTGACGAAGATTTTCCTGGTAGCTGCTTACGCGCCAGTATCTTCGTCGAACGCGAGTGAACTAGAGGACTTCTGGGAGAGTATGAGAGAAGCTCTAAATGTGATAGAAGGAAATGAAAGACTTATAGTATGTGGAGACTTGAATGGATGGGTGGGTACCGCTCGCGATGGTTTTGAGTCGGTACTCGGGATGTATGGGGATAAAAGGGTGAACGACGCTGGCAAGCTAATACTGGCATTTTGTAAGGAAAAGGATTTGTTTGTGGCGAACACAATGTTCAACCACAAACAAATTCACATGTATACGAGGAGATGTAAGTCAATGAGAAGCATGATAGATCTATTCCTAATGGATAGTCGGCTCCGTAAACAGGTGATGGACACAAGGGTTTATCGAGGCGCTGAGCTGGGATCAGACCACTACCTAGTCATAACTAGGATTAGGGGTCTGTTCGCGGGTTGGCGTCATCGCACCGAGTGTCCTGAATCTGAGCCGACTTATAGCATCAAAAGCTGGAAGCTGCAGGATGCATCCATTAGGGATAAATATAATGAAAGGGTAGCCGAAAAGCTTGGCGACGTCAATGTAAGCAGTGAGAATGTGGAAAGTGTATGGCAGAACCTTAGGTACAGTATGATAAATGCCGCTGTGGAAGTGTGTGGAGAAACGAAAAGAGGCAGTAGTAATAAGCGTGATGCATGGTGGAATGAAGAAGTGAAAGAAGCAGTTCGAATGAAGAAGAAAGCTAGGCTAGACTACTTAGCCTCGCGGAATGATTTTTATATGAAAGAGAGATACAAGCTGCAGAAAGTTAACACGAAGGCACTGATAGAAGAAGCTCGTGAAAGGTGCAGAATAAAAGCGGATGAAAGGTTGTCGTCCAATTTTCGGGCTAATGCCAAGCTCTTCTGGAAAGAGGTAGGCAAGACCCGAAGTTGTTCGGCAATCTGCAGTATGAATAAAGTGCTTAGTGTTAACAATGACGTCCTAACAGACCAAAGTGACGTCCTGCAGAGATGGAGTGAATATTATGGAAAGATGTATGCAAGAAAAGACAGAGATGCCACATCGGGAAGTAGAGCTCACTTCGATGCTCCGGATCCCGATGTCATTGAAGTCATTAGTATGAAAGAAATAGAACAAGCGATAAGAAGTATGAAATGTGGTAAGGCTGCGGGAAAAGACAGAGTTACTGCTGAGATGATCAAGTACGGTGGGTCGCGTGTCTGGGACACACTATGTCTGTTATGCAACTTGTGCTGGCGGACAGGTGAGGTCCCGGATGATTGGCGAGTAGCAGTTGTAGTACCTATTTACAAAGGGAAAGGCTCGCGCCTAAACTGCTCCAGCTACAGGGCGATCAGCTTGGTCAGCTTAGCTAGTAAGGTGTATGCAAAGGTTATAACGGCACGAATGCAAGAAAAGTCTGAAAGGTATTTATGGAAGGCTCAATGCGGATTCCGACGTGGAAGAGGTTGCATGGATCAAGTGTTTTCTCTCCGCATGATCGCGGAAAAGTTTCTGGCTCTTAGCCAAAAGGTTTTCTGCGCTTTTGTGGATCTAGAGAAAGCATTTGATAACGTTGTGAGAGAAACGCTGTGGGACTTGCTGCCAGGATATGGTGTGGACGGCTCGCTACTGCGGGCAATACAGTCGCTTTAAAGGGACTGTAAGGCTTGCGTGCGAGTAGGGGGGGATGTGTCACCTCTTTTTGATGTCTGTACAGGCGTCATGTCCGCCTGGCTGTTCATAGTGTATCTGGACAGTTGCCTGCAGAAGTTGAAAGATTTTAATATGGGTGTGAATTTGGGTGACTTTACAGTACACTATCTGCTGTACGCTGATGATGCGGTGCTCATGGCCTCGTCAGAAGCCGACCTACAGGCATTAGTCACTAATATGAAAGAGGGGTGTGAAAGTAAGGGTCTCCGCTTGAATGCAAGTAAAACTAAGGTTCTAGTATTTGAAAGAGGTGACGTAAGAACTAAATGCGAGATTAGAGTAAACCAGGAACGTCTAGAGCAAGTGAATGAAATTGTGTATTTAGGAAGTATGTTTAGCGCGGATGGAAGATGTGATTCGGATGTAGAACGGCGAGTAGCTGCCGGAAACAAAGTTAACGGTGCTTTGTCCCAGTTAGTAAAGCGACAAAGCATCGTAAAAGAAGCACGACTGGCGATTCATAACGCAGTGCTAGTGCCAACTTTGCTTTACGGTAGTAAAACCTGGGTATGTCAGCAGATGCATGAAAGTAAATTGAATGCTGTGGAGATGCGATCACTTCGAAAATTGTGCGGCGTTACCTTGGCCGACCGAATACGTAACGAAGTGATACGCAATATGGCAGGTTTGAATGAAAGTGTCAGCGTTAAGCTGGAAAAGGCGTGCTCCGTTGGTTTGGACACGTCCAACGAATGAGTGAGGAACGATTGACGAAGAATATATATTGTTCAAAAGTAGAGGGTAGAAGAAGTCACGGAAGGCCGAGACTTACATATGAAGACCACGTGAGCAGATTGCTCAAAAACGGAAAGGTCAAAAGTACTCGGATACCCATACGTGCGTGTATGAAGCGATTGATGAATCTCGAAGAAGCGAAAGAAGTATGCATGGATCGCGAAGCCTGGCGATCTGTCCTCTCTGACTACCCCGTCAGGGATACAGCGTGAAGATAGTTAAGTTAAGTTAAGTATAAAAGAGAATACATGCCAAGTCATGAGCACAATAATGAACAGAAGTTCTTGTCGTAATCTGGACTCTCCTCAACTAAAGCGATCTGGTCAAACAAACGAAAAAACAACGTTAAGGTGCCAGTTGCCATTTTTACTTGTGTTTAGATATAATGAACAAAACTAGGTACTCGTACCTACTTATAGTTTAGTAGATTAGGTAAGGTACAAGTTTAAGATGTACTCGTAGGTGGTCCTTCCTAGATATATGGGGTCCAAGTGATCTCACCTGCTGACTAAGGCCAAGGTAACATCATAAGCGCCCTTACGGAGTTGTGAGGTAATATGGCAGTCGCTTAGCCAAATAACTGCTCCTAACAGACAATTAAAAGCTAACCCTGTTTCCAAATCCATCTAGGTTACGAAAACACGTAAGATTAAGAGAAGAGTATGTAGGTATACGAAGTCTAATAGTATCTAGTGGTGGTCCGTCGCGATTTCTTTTTGTCTATGAGTATGTGTTTCGCTTAAGCTATTTCTTTTTATTTTTTTTTATCCTGTGTTGTATTTTGTAATAGATTTTTCAGGAAAATTGCGTTTAAAACGATACACTATGTACGTCATTTTATTGAATATTATTTCGTCGGTGATAAATGAAGAAGAAACCACGAATGAGAAAGGTTTATTGTTTCGTTACTTATTATCATTCGTACCAAAAATGATATTTTAAAATCTAAATAGTTTAGAAGCTAATAGTTAGAAAAAAACCTGCTGCCGTTAAATTTAATTTCATAAACGAAAATAACTTTATTTAAGTATGTTGATAAATACCATTAAATGTTAGTAAAAAAATAAATATGGTGGAACACTTTTTATACCGCATCATGTTTTTAGGGGATCTAGACTACTTATAAACATATTTAAGTATATAGATATTTGTAAAACAAATAAAAATACATAGGAAACATACAAACCCAAAAACTCACATTATCCGAATACATTAGACCTTTCTAATTTTGAGCAATCTGCACACATGGTCTTTGTATGTAATTTTACTTTGACTGCCTCTGTGGCGCGGTGGGAGTGTCTCCGACTGCTACGCAAGAGGGTTCGATTCCTGGGTCGGAACAAATATTTGTGTGATCCACAAATGTGTGTTTCGGAGTTTGGGTGTTTCCTATGTATAATATGTATTTATTTAGAAATATATAAGTATGTTTATCAGTTATTTAGATCCCATAACACAAGCTAGTATTAGCTTACTTTGGGCTAGATTGCGCTGTGTGAAAAGTGTCCCACTTTATTTATTTATTTATGTTTTAGTCTATTTCTACCATAACTCCTGTTACCCTCTACTTTCTCACTCATTCGTTGGACGTGTCCAAACCAACGGAGCACGCCCTTTTTTAACTGAATTCTTACACTTTCATAACCTCGGCAGGTAAATATTGCGTATCACTTCGTTACGTATTAGATCGGTCAACGTTACTCAGCACAATTTTCGAAGTAATATATTTTTGTTGTTACAAGTCACAAATATTTATTCAAAGAATAATTTTGCTTTTTAATTATTTATCCTTGCTTCTCAACTACGTTTTAAAGTATTTCTTTCAAAACTATAGTTTCACAGTTTTTGCACATGGCCGCCTTGTTAATAAAATCAAATAGGATTATTAATACTGGTTTACAAAAAATGTGCTTAAAATATATACTTAATAATAATAATAATCCATCACGCCTTATCCCCGAAGGGGTGGCAGAGGCATATAATATGCCCACTTTTCACCGTGTGGATTTTACCAGTCCCACGTAATAGGTGGTGAGCCCATTGCCGTGTTGAAATAGACAGACGCAGGTTGTGGCTACCTGCTGTTGAAATTTTTCATGCCGCCCATAAGGCATTCAACCAGGCTTAACGACTGCCATTTTACTGGCAACCGGGACCAACGGCTTAACGTGCCTTCCGAAGCACGGAAACGCTCGCAAATGTAAATGCCACAAAGTGGTCACCCATCCGAAGACCAGCCATAGTGAAAGTAGCGTAACTCAGTGATCGTTTACAGAACACTGAGACCGCGGGGCCACGAGCGCTTCAAAAATATATACTTGCTTCTTTTAATAAATTTATTTAGTAAAACAATGAAGACTTTCTTGTGTTTAGTCAAATTTATAAATGTCGGATTTTGCAAACTATTACACAAGCGATCCGGCCAGGCAATGCTCTGATGCAATGGAGATATTAATATGCATGTGATATACATATAACGTAAACCAAAGTATTATTACGTTGTAAATATGTTAAATGTATTTTTGGTGTTACAATAAAGTATAACTAACATTTCATCTTAAATCACTCAAACTTATGATGAAAACCACATTAAACCTGTCGCGTAGTTTGAAAGATCTAAGCCGTAATATGTAGGCAGATGGTGGGCAGCGACTTCATTTTATACTAGGTAAAGACTAGTAATTCTTTATCGTCATAAAATAATTTCTATGATATTTGGTATATGGATAGAACGATAATAAATGTGAGGTGGGATTTTTACCAGGTAATGCTTGACTCCATTAGTTATATATGGGTAGAGGTCTTATTCTCACTGTTTCTACAATTATGGAGTTATTTTTTAATATACTTAGAACGTAACTCTTGTAAATGTTTTAAGCGCGGGTGTAATAAAGCTGGAGTAAACTGGAATAACGTAAGTGCTAATAAAGTTTACAATATGGCGTTGCTTTTTTTATAAGTACCAAGAATGTAAAACACAGATTCTGTAATAGTACTAAGGCGTAAAAATATTAAGAGCGAATCGAGTTGGTACATTGGACAGCGTGACGAACTGATCTTTTAACGCACAGTTCAAACAGCTGAAGTGATTTTGGTGCATAGATGGTTATTACGACGAAGAGTGCTACTGAGACGGGAAGATGTATTTAAAGTATGTCGTGGACAAAGTTGCTTAAAAATAGGATTTGAACGTTTTCAGCAACTTATGGACAAAATTTGAGCGATAAGTATAACGTGATGATAAATTGGATGTATTGAAATGAGACAAGACGAAACGAAATAAGATTGACAGTAGTGCCTGTATATATTGTGTGATATATTTTAATACAGCGCCATCCATTCCAAAGTAAGCTTATTATAAACTTGTGATATTGGATCTAGACAATTGATAAACACTTTTATGAAAGTCTTAATACATACATATTATACACCCCAACTCCGAAACAAATATTTGTGGATCTCACAAATATTTGTTCGGACCCGAGAATCGAAACCGGAACGGCAGTTGCATACACTACCACTGCGCCACCGAAGCAAGAAATCTATGTTCATAAATAACTTAAACAATTTGAACAATTTAGGTATGGGCGATAAGTATTATGTGATGAAAAGAGACGATTCGAGATTACTTTTTTACGCCATCACCTTGTTCGTTTTGACGTCAGTAGCAGGTAAAACTGATTTGGATCATAAAGATCACCCCATTGATATTTATATTTCAATCAATTGCTAGCAAGATTACAGAAGAAAAAAATCATTGCAATGGGCAAATTTAAATAATATATAAGCGTAACCATAATTTAAACACATAGAAGTCATGAACAACAAGTATTAGACACTTAAACTCAATAACAAATAGATAAATCTTTGACAAGGAAAACCAATTACTCATGAGTCCATGAAGAATCAAGACTATTTCACAATAAACACGGAAAAATATTGTAGATACTCAAATCACTTGTGAATTAATGCAAGGAGCATTGTACAGCGTAACAATTTCCTGTACAAACTAGAATTTTACAGAAACACACATATATTTGTAATAAAAAGGACTTACGTGACTGAGTTTCGGAAGTAAACGATGTCAGAATGGTGAGACTTGCGGTGCGGGTGTGCGGTTGTGCATGGTTTGTCCACTGAGTGAGCCGTATTAGCATATGTAAACACCAGTCCATGTAGTTTTGTATGGTCGTGCAGGACATACAGACGATATGACTCAACGACTGTGTACTTGTACGATTGTAAATAAATGAAACACTTGAAACATCAACAAGTAAACGCACATAAACAGAATGTTTAGATTTACCTACAATTAAATGCGAGTATTACTGTGCGTGCTTATGGGGGTGAGTAAATGATGCAGTCATCCTTATCCATTATAAATTAATTGTAGATTGCTCCAATGACACCAGTTTTTATAATATTTAGATTAG
This sequence comes from Thumatha senex, assembly GCA_948477245.1. Lineage (NCBI taxonomy): Eukaryota > Metazoa > Arthropoda > Insecta > Lepidoptera > Erebidae > Thumatha > Thumatha senex. The sequence goes on along the minus strand of OX419725.1, from coordinate 10,514,342 downwards.
AATAAACCTATTGACCTTAAACAACAACAATCATATAGAAGTTAGGTACGGTCTGGTAAATTGATTCAAGAAGTAGGACGACGTAATCCCGGGGCGGCGTAAGACACAACTGAGACAGTGGCTCGGATAATAAAGATGGTCTGGTAAATCGGCAACTCAATAGAAAATCATGAATGAATAAATAGTATTAGGTATTTAAGTACTGATATCTCACTAGTCCACCTTCTAGTAACTTCGTGCTCTAGTGGCCCCACGGACTCAGTGTTCTGTATACGATTACTGAGTTACGCAACTTTCACTATGGCTGGTCCTCGGTTCCTCCCTCTTTGTGGCATTTACATTTGCAAGCGTTTCTGTGCTTCGGTAGGCACGTTAAGCCGTTGGTCCCGGTTGCCAGTAACATGGCAGTCGTTAAGACAAGTTGAAGGCCTTATGGACGGCTTGAAAAAATCAACCGCGCCGGTAGCCACAACCTGCGTCTGTCTATTTCAACATAGCAATGGGCTCACCATTTATTACGTGGGACAGGAATACACATGGTGAAAAGTGGGCTTACAATATGCATGCCTCTGCCACCCCTTCGGGGATAAGGCGTGATAGATAAATAAATAAAAAATACTTAATTCACCGAAACAAAGTGATACCTTAAAAGGACACACATTGGTAGCGGTCTCGATGTTGTCTAAAAATGTTGCACAACCGCAGTAGCACTGTGTCACGTTGATCTTGAAAACAGTCATCGTTACATCCCACACAGTTCGTTTCCATTGCTCAGATGTTTCTGTCATCGGCAAAAAATGTATTAATAATACTTACCGATCAATGTAATAAATAGTTTTATTGACCTGCCATTCTAATTTAGTCTGATAATATTCGTGTAAGATTGAAGTTTATTTTTTTATTCGTAGAATAGTAAATTTTTTGGAAAAAAATGTAGGATTGAATTAAAATTTGGAACTGTTAAGATATATTGGTGTTTATGTTTAAACGTTCTCCGTTGTCGGTTTTTTATTAAATTTAATTAATAAAGAATGTTTTATGAGTTATATAAAATATGTTTTTTAGTTTTTTTCATATTTGTTAAAATATGACATATTTTTAATTTACCACTAAAATACATTGAGGACCTTCTATTTCTGAAGTCAGTGGTTCTAAACAATGACGCATATATCTCAATGTTTACCCGCATATTTATAAAGTCAGTGTACAAATATTACGCCAGCTATTGCTTCGTTTTGTATTCTCCTACGTAATCAATTTAGTTCAAAGTAGCTATGTATCGCCGTATTGTCCACGGTTTCAATGTAACGGCCTCCAGCGGTCAGATCTTTCAGAAGTTACACATACACACACATAAACACATCAACGGTTATATCATTTTAATAGTACCTGCGTTATTTTTAACTGAGGTCAGAAAATAAATTGCATAGTTGGTTATAGCAATGGTGCAATGCCGGTGGTGCCCTGAGCCAGTTGACGGATTAAAACAAGAACATTTTATGTGCATCTTCTCCACTACTACTGCTGCAGCTGACAAAAGGAATTCAGTGACTTGTAATTATCCAGTTACCATTAAAAATATATATATAAAAAAAAAAAGTGTGTGTGTGTAGTTATGTACACGCGTTAGAAGTTATACATCTTTGGCGTATCAAAAAAAGATCTTTTTATAAATTTTATCTTTTGCCATATCCTACGTTTGTAGAAAAAACTAAAATGTTGACTATAGCTAACTTCAGAGTATTTGAAAACTACTTTGAATGTAGTTATAGTTGTCATGGAAACACTTATCTGCTAAGTTCCGGGTGTCGGTTTTTCGTGACAATCTGCGCGCGCATCGTAAAAAAAATACTCTCATTCTTTTCCCCTAACGCGCCTAAAGACGTATAACTTCAATAATACAGCTAATCTATATATATAAAAGAAAGTCGTGTTAGTTACACTATTTATAACTCAACAACGGCTGTACCGAATTGGCTGAAAATTGGTGGGGAGGTAGCTTAGAGCCAGGAGACGGACATAGGCTACTTTTTATCACGGTAACATGTTCCTGTGGGAAATGGGAACGGAAAACTTCTCTACGCGGGCGAAGCCGCTGGACGGAAAACTTCTTTACGCGGTCGAAGCCGCTGGCATCAACTAGTATCTAATAAAATCTGTCATTTGTATTAATGGTATGAATATACCACAATATTTATTTTGTTTCTGTCATCGTCACAATTTATGGGACAATGCAGTTATCCGCTGGCGTACGATAGTCATGTAAGGTCAAGTCTGGATTCGATATGATAAGAGATGCCTTATACGACAACTAGTCAAGTCAACATTATCACCATGTGTATTTCTGTCCTATGTAATAGGCGGTGAGCCCATTTCCGTGTTGAAATAGACAAACTCAGGTTGTGGCTACCTGCTGTTGAAAATTTTCAAGGCCATAAGGCCTTCAACTAGACTTAACGACTGCCATGTTACTGGTTACCGGGACCAACGGCTTAACGTGCCATCCGAAGCACGAAAACGCTCGCAAATGTAAATGCCACGAATTGGTCACCCATCTGTGACCATCAGCCATGGCAAAACTTGCTTAACGCAGTGATCGTTTACAGAACACTGAGTCAGCGGGACTACGAGCGCTTATATACTAAATAATTAATATTATTTCGTAAATATTTAGGGACGATGCGATCATTTTTAATTAATAGAAATTTTGAAGAGATATACATATAATATAAATTATTAAAACATAGTATAACAGATTGCTAATAACAAGCCTCCATATACATGTAAATAGTTATTTGTTCAACTTCAATTTGTGCTGATGTCAAATCACGAACCAGCGAAGTAGTCTAAAATTGAATAACGAGCATAGCGAGTTATTCGCAATTTGACTACTGAGCTCAGTGAGTGATTTAAGGGCACGAGTTAAAAAAAATTTAGCTCTTGTGTAAAACATACAACTTTTCACCTCTCCAGCGAGAATACTGTTACCTGAAGTTAATCACAATTAATCATAAACACAAGTCTAATAATCAAATCCATCTAGATATTTTTTTTTAATTCCCGCTTTGTCCACAGATTACATAGATTATTTTAGAGCTGCGGACGAAATTACAATGCATGTCAATTTTTGAAAACTAAATACATTATTTTTCAATAAAACGTCCATAAATGGATATGGTAACTATAGTAATTTATGGACGTTATAAACTAAAATTATTAAAAAACATAATTGTACGGCCAGCGCTAGTCTTGAGTTTTGGACTGCGATATAGCTTATTTCAAATATATTTAAAAACTTACTTTGCCTCACGCTCGCAGCAAAAGTCGCATTTCCTTCGAGACTTCACAAAGCAAAAGTGGCCTTTTGCTGCTGGAGAGGTGAAAAAAATATTAATAAATTGGGTCAGACAGAACGGACAGAGAAGTGCCGCCTTATACCTATTAAAAAAATACAATACTTAAGAAAAATAATACAAAAAATTCAATAATATTAAACATAACCAAGAATAATTAAGTTAAGCGCAACGTCAAATTAAAACAACTCGACCACCATTGTGGACTGCTAATATAGGATGAAAATTAATAGTATAAATTTGCAAAGTAGCAACAAGCAAATCCAACCAAACAGACATTATAGAACAACCCAAATATATAGAAGGTTATAGATACTAACAGACACTACTGGTTAAGTACATGCGCTTACTTAAACGAATAGATTGACTGACACAACATTTTGTAAAATTATATTACTGTACTATCTGTGAACCCACAGTTCCTTACTCTTGTTAATCACCCCTAAGAGTAGTACTTCCAATAATATTTTCTTAATGGACGTTGTGATAGCTATTACCCACCACATATATATTTCGGCCAAAATCTTTCAATTTCCTTAAAATCCCGGAACGCATTTCCATAATAGTATATTTTGTGAGTTTTATCTCGGTATGAACCATTGAACTTACTTACGAGTATATAGACTGGCCTAGTATGAATCATATAAGTATTCTATTCTCTATTTTTTACACGGCAACACTCACCATTCAATACACTCTTCCACTGCTCACTGACAGCCACTTTTTCTTTTTTCGATTAAAAGGTAGTTTTTATTTAAACTTGCTTAGAGTAATTGGCAAAAAGATAAAAACTTTTTACTATGCTCGAATAAAGGTGGCCCTGGATTATGCGGAAACGATCAATGTTATTAGACTTCTTAGGAGTACCTAAGAACTCTGATAGTTAAAATGGCAGTATACTCATCGCAAAGCTAAGAGGCTTTTCATGTTACGCTAAGACCATTGCATGAGTAGGTTTTTATGACGTCAGTTGCAATGCCAGCTAGAGTGCAGTCAGTTTTCAACTTGATTTGGTGCATGGTAATAAAAGGCTCTTTAAACACGACTTACCTAGTTGGTTTAATATTTAAACCAAGGTTTAGATTTGGATAGCTGCAATATGTACTGCTAATAATGTATTACAAATAGAAGACATTTTGGAAGAAGGTCAGGTTAAGAGTACACTTAACCGGCGTGTGTGTATGAAAACATTTATGAAAGTAGAAGAAGCGAAAGTTGTATGCCAGGATCGTAGCAAGTGGAAAGCCATAGTCTCTGCCTACCCCTTACGGAGAAAGGTGTAACCATATGTATGTTTGTATGTAATGTATTACACTGATTTCTTGGATAATTTCAGATGTGTGTACGTTATATGTTGTTCAAGTCTATTTCTAAAAAAACATTTTTCTTGCAACGATTATAAATATGATAAAATAAAAATGAACTTATAACCACCACTTGTGACGTAGGACAGGAATTGCATACGGTGAAATGTGGACAAATAATATACCTCTGCCATCCCTTCGGCGACAAGGCGTGATTGATAAACAAACTAATTCTGCTTAGGCTAGTACATACATGCATATTGTCACGCCTATATACCCGAAGGGGTAGGCATACGCATACTATACGCCCACATTTCACCGTATGCACTTTGTCCCACCTAATAGGTGGTGAGCAAATAGCCGTGTTGAAATGGACAGGCGCAGGCTGTGGCGACTGTTGAAATTTTTCAAGTCGCACATAAGGCCTTCAACCAGGCTTAACGACTGCCATGCCTACCCCTTCCGAGATAAAGGCGTGAAAATATATATGTTAAAATAAATAAGTACATATAGCGGTTACGGTACTTAAATATATTTATCTATTTTACCTACCAGTAAACGTTTAGGAGGACAGAGAGCCCAATTAAATAATGATCATTGTTTATTATTGCTCCTCTGTTTGTAGACCCCTTAATATTTTTTAGTTCATATCATACAATTGATTTTCAGATTACGTGTCATTTAATTGATTCGTTCGATCGCCATATATGGTTGACCGTCAGACAAACCCCACACAAAGGAACCAAAAGCCTGTTGTGAAAGACTTTGTAGAAAGAAATAATTAATAAAGATTGCGACAACGTTCGTAAAGATCTTATAAGTACAGTGTCATTTACATTGCATTGTCTGTTCATGTAATGTGATCAATCATCAATATCTTTTATAATAATTGTAGTCGTTAAGTACCAAGTGAGCAGATTGCTTAAAAACGGAAAAGCCAAAGTACTCGGATACCCAGACGTGCATGTGTAAAGCGATTGAAGAATCTGCAAGAAGCGAAAGAAGTATGCATGGATCGTGAAGCCTTGGCGATCTGTCTTCTCTGACTAACCCGTTTTTATTAAGTAGCACTACAGCTCACACCGCTGAAAGGATTTGACTTAAATTTGGCACGTAGAGTCAGCTATTATACTCGAGATAGAGGAAGGAAAAAAGTCAGCAAAGAGTAGCTCTTGCAGTGGTTACATTGGACTATGTCTGTGGTGCGGTGGGAGTGCTACGCAAGAGGTCGTGGGTTCGATTCCCACCCAAGATAAAACTTTGTGTGATGAGCACGATGGTTTATTGTGTCTGGGTGTTTTTCTTTTTTTTATACCACTAGGTGACCGACAAGTTTACGGCCCATTTGATGGAAAGTGGTCACCGTAGCCTGTGGACGTTTGCAACACCAGAGGTGTAGCACTCGTAATAATATGTAGTATTAGCAATGTATTGTAGTATGTATTTATGTGAAATGAATCTTTTTTTCTGTAAACAAGTATGTTTATCAATTATCTGATTTCGATAGTACGACCTCAGTTTAGTTAGGAATCAGGTGGCGTTGTGTGAGTTGTCCCAACGATATTTATTTATTAAATTATAATTAAATACCCTGATGGATGTCTTACGTTGAAACTATTATAGTCATTGAGCTATAAAATATCGCGATTTCTGTATATGAATTCATAGTTAGTATTATTATAGCCAACCACTAAAAAACGCAGTAAAGTTAGTTACAATTACGTACTTATTCCATGTCTTTTTTTTTCTTTGCGAATCAACTAGCAGAACAAAATAAAAAGATCAGTCTACAAGCTCAAACGCATGGTAAATTCCCAAATGTTTATGATGTAAGTACCTTCAAGTAATTGGTAATTTTAAAATTTTCCTCTGGAAAAGTAAAAATTCACTCATACGTCATCGTATACGTACGAGTATGAGTCATCATCATCATCCGAGCGTATGTCCCAGTTGCGTCTCGCGATGCCCGGGGTCCGCTTTCCTACATTTTCTCCTCCGCTTCGCACGGTCGTCGGCATCCCCTGTAGTGAGACCATTGGCACGCATGTCATCCCTTACGACGTCAAGCCAGCACTTCTTGGGGCTTCCCCTCTTACCGGGACCCGGCGGGGCTGACATGGCCAGACATTTGTTACCTACGTAGCCCGGCGGTTGCCGCAAGACGTGACCATACCAACGAAGGCGACACTCTTGCAACTTGTCTGCAATGTCACGGACGTGAAGGCTGCCGCGGATGCGAGAGTTCCTCACGCGGTCCATCCGCGTGACGCCACACATCCACCGCAGCATCTTCATTTCCGTGACACGCAGCTCCTGCTTGTGTCGCTCCAATATCGTCCACGTCTCAATGCCATGTAAAAGGACAGGTCTAATAATGGTTTTGTAGACCTGTCCCTCCAACCGGATCGGCATTTTAGGGTCACAAATGACACCGGTCATCTCCCGCCATTTGGCCCACGCGGCAGCAATGCGTGACTTGACATCGCAATCGATGTCACTGGACGTGTGAAAAACAGATCCCAGGTATTTAACCTGGTCCGTGCGCTCGACCAAATCACCGCCTATGCGGACGGATGTGGGATTGGGATGTTTATGATAAAACAAACTGTTATGTTATTGGGCTAAAGCCTTCGTAGTTTTTTCCCCTGACTCATGGGCAACGATGACCTCTATCGATGAAAAAAGATGTGGTTAATTTTTTTTCTTATATCCTTTATTGAATGAGATCCAACGGTACGCTGTGGTTGGTTTTTACCCATGGATAAGTATCATACGTCTTTGTTTCGGTACAGTATGCAGTTGTCTTATTTAATTTAATCAATACTATTTGACGCCCTAGGCTCCGCACGCGTGGTGAAGTTTTACCGTGCCCGTTTCCCACAGGAACTTGTTCCCAAGATAAAAAGGACCTATGTGTTATTCTGATGTGTAAGCCATATTATTGTGAAGTTAAATGAAAATCTGTTCAGTAAATATTGGGTGAAAAACTGGGCTTAACGACTGCCATGTTACTGGCAGCTGGGACCAACGGCTTTACGTGCTTTCTGAAGCACGGAAACGTTGCTTAACGCAGTGATTGTTACAGAACACGCATTAAGAGCTAGAGATACAAGCGCCCCTATTAAAAAAAAATTACAATTTATTATTATCTGATTAAAACAATTTCGATATCTTAATGTAAATCGAGGTCTTAATGTAAATCAGATAACAATATAATTGAACAACCATTTAATAGTAATAACTGGAGGAAACTCTTCAACGGTTAACGGTATCGATTTAACTACCTCACACAACCGGTTTGACCAGAAACATCTGCCGTAGACTGCAATATAAAATATAAAAATTTCTCCAAATATGTTGCGAATTATCTAAACCAATAGCGCAAAATGTGAAGCATTCCCATTATTAAAAAATATTCCTGTAAAAAAAAACTGAATATTTAGATTGTTGGACACAATGTCAAGCAGACTTGCTAGATGTTACCCATAGCTAACCGTAGAATCTGTTGCAATTGATTCTTACTTGAGCAGTTAACAGAGTCTATATCAAATTATTACAATTAAAGGGATATTTATCAGTTGCAAGCGCCATAATCATGTACTGTCAGTACATCCGTGATCATGGCGCTTGCAACTGTGCCGAAATAGCGTAAACTCAACAATACAATAAAACATGGTATATATCCCGTTAATTGTGTAATTTCAATAGTAATGACCTTGTAAGTTTAAAAACATAAAGGGTTTATATCCCTAGTTCTACATTTTTTCTAGTTCAACACTGTTTAGGGTTGACACAAATGTAACGAGGACACCAGCACAGCTTCCACCAAACCATGACACAAATAGAAATGTCTCGTCTAATGAAATGTAGGTCTAGTTGACCTGGTTTGTAGACAAGGGCTGATTAAAAAAAATAATGACAGAGGAACATAAATATGTCAAATTTATCGATAAGCATAATATCATGTAACATTCCAACCACTATAACTGTCATTCCAAGGGTAACGAACAAGGTCTCACAACACGGATAAGTTAATTACCCACAAAGTTGATTCACCCTGTCCCCGTGTATTCACACGAATAATGAATGCATTGTGCATGCGGAAAGGGGAAGGACTGGTATTAAATTGAATACCACAGGTACAGGTTTTAAGACTGTCTGTAGCTTGTTTTCTCGCTCACACACACTCAAGCATCCCTTTCATAAAGACCCGCGATAATAACCCATTTTCGACTCAATCGGGTAAAAAGCAAAAAGAAAATAACCTGTTACTGAAGAAAGCATTCCAGTCATTTTGCGCTTACGTCACTGACTTTATCATTTTTCTTTTATACAAGGGGCTATCTCGTCCAATTTAAGTCAATATAAAATTTGGTCCCGTTGCCAAATACACCTTAAGAGGCAGCTTAAAAAAAAAATTTATTTCAACGAACTAACATAGAAATGTTGTGATTGGACTAAAATTTAACCACAGCGGACAAGTATACCTAGTGTCCTACACCATAGTAGGTACACGCTCTACAAATATCTCACCTCTTTTTAATTTAATGTTTTTTTTGTATCCATTAAAATTAATGTAGCGTGCAGCTGTATAATACAGATTACGTACCTTTAAAATAAAATTCTAGTTTGTGTAATTTAAAATACATTTAGAAACATTCTCAAAGAAGTTTGATAAAATGCAGATACCCACTTGGTCTTCAGTGGAATAAAGTCTAATACCTACTTTGTTCAGTACGCACAAAATAACCAAGCTTGGATTTTTTTTTAGTTTGTCTACGTCGAACTTATATCCCAATAATATTTTTTTAATGCAAAATTTTACAACCTGCAAACTATACTCGTATTTCACTACATCGAACTGTAATGAAAGTGTGAGTCACTGTAATTATATATTTAATTTTAAAATAAATCATATCAGCCAATGGTACACATGGTTGGAAATATGGTATTTAAAATGTTTGTAAACGCTAAATTTTAAAATCTACAAACCTTAATTCATTTATCAAAAAGAGAATTGAAATTTATTATATATTATGGCGAAAATGATGGTGTATCATTGGCTGATATAATTTATTTTAAAATTAAATATATAATTACAGTGACTCGCGAAAGAATGTTGCTCCATAATAAACTATGGCCGTGTTCATGACGCGACGATATTGCTCATGACGCAAGTCAACAGAAGATAATATATATTAAAGATATATACTTTATCCTCGGTGGAAATCGAACCCATAACCTCTTGCGTAGCAGTCGGATACACTCCCACCGCGCCACAGAGGTATTAAATCCAGTTATGCAGTGATCGTTTATAGAACACTGAGATACCGGAGCTACGAGCGCTTGGAGTACCACAGACCAAGTTAAATATCCAAGAACTGTAATCGTGGATTACAGGTCTTGGATACATCTGGTGATATCGATTGTAGTGTTACAGAGACACAAATTGCAGTTTGCCCAAAACTGGCATGAGAATAGGGGGTGTCACCCCTGACCCCAAAATGACGGCTAGGCTAAAAGAAGAGTTCTACCAGTAGCAACCTGGAATAACAAGTAGGTGATAATTATGATATAACTGGAAAATGGATTCACTAACCTGTCTTCGTATCATGACGTGGCTGACCCTCCGTCTAACCCGTACAGACAGAACGAACTCTCCAGGGTGTGCCTGCGATTCACGGACTAAGAACGAGCCGTTTTTGCCCTTCTCCATGATCAGGTGTTCCGCCTCCTTCGCAGACATCACGCCGTGAAACCATCTGGAACATAAAAATAAAAACTTGAGTACTTATCACATTTTACATATTTGAAATACGAATACATCATGGCTTAGTTTTGAAGAAAATTCGAACCAAGGGCGGTAGTGTAGTATATTTGTTGTCAAAACTTTTTACTTGATATTGAACTACATTGATGACTCTGCTACCAAGTCATCAACATTTAGTTTATGTGAAGTAGTAGTATGAGTAGTAGAACTATTAAATATTGAACTAAATATTTGATAGCTATTTTGAATTATTATTATCATCAGTGTGAAGTAAAGACGTCATATTGTTTATTCTACAATAATGCCTACAATATTGTAATAGTAATTAATTCTACAATAATACCGTGCATTTAAAGACTGGCAGGATAAGTTAGGGTGTCATTTTTCCAGTGAGAAGAATCCTGTTAAATGGAATTGAAGTTTACCCATATAAGAAGCACTTATCGCCTTTCAGACTATCTGATTCCTACCAGTTTCCATTTCTTCTTTAAACAGATATTACGGCTGTATTAATGTGTTAACCGAGTAATTAAAAGTAAACGATGACTAAACGATTACCATTTTTTATTTTTTCATGTTACAGTTCATAGCCTTCTTTTATTTCGAGAAGCATTTTCCTTCCTGTTTGTTTTTAATCAGTATTCACAAGATACAATTTAAATATTGTGTCACGTAGCTCATAAGTGTCGCGCATCGCTAGAGCCCTTGAATTCCAATCTTCAGTCAGTCATGCGACACTCAATGTTCCAGGCATAAAATAAGTACCTAATATTGTCAGATGAGACAAAAAGATGCCTTGAATATGCTTTTTTCCTATGTCTTTTTATTGTCTGTTAGAGGAAGTGAAAACTTCAGACACGTACAGCTTAAACGGTTTTATTTAGTTTGACTCCATTGATAATGCTTCAAACTGTTTCTAAGTATCACAAACGCAATATTAATGCACACTCCAATAAATAATTGTGTAAAATATCATATAAAAGTAGTATTTATATAAATTAAGTCAACAATAAAAACCTTTAATAGTACATTATTGCAAAGGCCGGGAAATAGGCAATTGCAGGTCGATTATGAGTGTGAAGGCCGAGCCGTAGGCGAGGACTTCACTAATACGAGACAGGCAATTGCCATTCCGGCCGAGGCATATATAGTGCTTTTCTCAAAAGAATGCATGGAAATTAAACAAATGTATTATACATTTCATTTAATTAATATTAAAAGGTACATTAGCCATATTGGGCAACTACCTACCTACTAGAACTTTTTGTTTTCTATTTTCCTTTAGTTGATTATACGTAGCAAGTTGGAAAATTTAAAAAAAAATCGGTTTCGATTCCCGGGTTAGAACAAATTTTTGTGTGATCCATAAAAGTTTGTTTCGGAGTTTGGGTGTTTGTTATGTATAATATATATATTTATCTAGAAATCGTTAAGTGTCTTTATCAGTTGTCTAGATCCCACAGCACAAGCTTATAGCTTAGTTTGGGCTTGATTGTGCTGTGTGACAAAGTGTCTCAGAATATTTATTTATTAATTATAGCACGTTGACACAACTTTTATTTCTTAGAATCCAACACTCCCACACATAAAATAAAATGAATTTACTTATTTTAGAAAATAATATATACCCATAGTAAGCGTCCGCTAAAGAAGAATACTATAAGAAACCCAATCAAAGAGTACCTAATTACCCCAGCGCACCGTTTCATACAACATTGCTGGAGCGTTGTAATGTTCCAAATTCAAACACGAGCCAACAATGAATTTCGTTTCGATTGGCCTCCGCACACTGGCTTCTTTTAGAAGCTTTGCGGAAGCTCGAAACCGCACCTTGTTGCCGCCCCCCGCACACTACTGGATGCCGGTTTCGGCAACTTTGTATCTGTCTGCAGAACACGATTAGGGTTGCAATATCCCTCTTGGAAAAATATCGATTTAAAAATTTAGCAATATCTAGTATTACTTAATGTTACCTACATTTCATTTGATTTCCAGGTATTTTTGTTAGATATATTTTTACGTTAGTTACGAATATAGTATTGAATTTTTGTTACTAAATATCCTACCCCAATATAATATTATAAATGTGAAAGTTTGTTTGGATGTTTGTTACCCTTTCACGTACCATAAATTTAGTCACATACAAAACACTACGCGATCGTAGTTGCGGAAAAAAGCTATTAAGGTATATTATTGTACAGTTTTATTAAAATCCATTCAGTAGTTTTTACGTGAAAGGGTAACAAACATCCAAACAAACTTTCACATTTATAATATTATATTAGGGTAGGATATTTAGTAACAAAAATTCAATACTATATTCGTTATTGTTTTTTTCTCCGTTATAAATTACCAAAAAAGTGGTTAAAAGTCGTTTATCTTATGAGTATTATATATCATTGTGAAGGTATTGAAATGGCCTAGCAGGTGATACATACATCTTTATTGGACTCTCGCTATATTGTGAGTAATAACCGAAAATATTTTGAATATTATTTGCAACGATATTTTGTCCCTGACCTAGGGCAACCCGCAGCTCTCACGCTTCTACGCACGCTTCTACACGCGTGGGGTATTTCTGTGAAATTGATACAGTCTATTATTGTTAATTTATCTCCACATCTAGCTGAAATATTTAATAAATGTATCGATAAAGGAGTGTTTCCGGATTTAATGAAACACAGTAAGGTAATACCTCTATTTAAGTCTGGATCCAAAACTGACCCTGGTAATTTCAGACCTATTTCAATATTACCTGCCATTAGCAAAATTTTTGAAAAAATTATATTGCAACAACTACAAGCTCATTTTAATTCAAATATGCTACTACATAAAGAGCAGTATGGGTTCACAAGGGGTCGTTCTACCATTCATGCAGGTGTGACACTTCTGAATCATATATATGACGCCTGGGAGAATAGACAAGATGCTATTGGTGTATTCTGCGATCTCTCTAAAGCATTTGATTGCGTTGAACATAAAACACTATTGCGAAAACTCTTTTATTATGGTATCAAAGACTCTGCACTGGATCTTGTTGCCTCCTACTTAAATGATCGGATACAACATGTTGATGTTAATGAAATTCGCTCCTCTGGAGCATCTGTAGCTATGGGCGTACCGCAGGGATCAATTCTAGGTCCGTTTCTATTTTTAATTTATATTAACGATCTGCCATTCTATATACAGAACTTGTGCGACATTGTTCTATTTGCTGATGATACGTCACTTATTTTTAAAGTAGATCGTACGCTTACTGATTTTAACAGCGTTAATAGTTCACTTGCCCAAGTTGTAGATTGGTTTACGACCAATAATTTGCTACTAAACGCTAAGAAGACAAAATGTATCAGATTTAGCATGCCTAATGTCAGGAATTGCGGTACAAATATAACATTGAACGGTGATACCCTTAATATTGTAGAATCAACTGTATTTTTGGGGATCACTTTAGATAGCAAACTGCAGTGGAACGCGCAAATAACGTGTCTTGCAGGTAAACTCAGCTCGGCAGCCTTTGCCGTTAGTAAAGTCAGGCAGCTCACTGATGTAGAAACTGCCAGGCTAGTATACTTTAGTTATTTTCATAGTGTCATGTCTTACGGCATTTTGCTGTGGGGTAAAGCAGCTGATCTACAAGTAATTTTTGTACTCCAGAAGAGAGCTATACGTGCAATATATAAATTGAGTGCTAGAGTGTCTCTTAGAGAGAAATTTAAAGAAATTGGCATTTTAACGGTTGCATCACAGTATATATTTGCAAATATCATGTTAGTTAAACAGAACATACATTTATACAATCGACACAGTGACATACATTCGATAAATACTAGAAATAAGCATAAATTAATTGGAACGCATCATCGTTTACAAAAGGTTCACGACTCTTTTGCAGGAATTGGCGTACGCCTATATAATAAAATTCCTTTAGACATTATGAACCTGCCGTTACATAAATTTAAGGCGGAAATTAAGACGCACCTTTTGAAAAGGGCTTATTACACAATTAATGATTATTTGAATGATAAAAATAAATGGAAATGAGTTGCTTGCTCTTCGCTCGAGCTATTTAGGATTCGAATGAATCTTGTGATATATTATCTACTTGTCTTGAACCTGCATATATATGTTGTATTTTTTTTTTTACCTTATTTTTGTTTACATTCTCCAGTATAAATAATTTGAAACGCCAGGCAACTAAAGGTATGGCTGCGTTTAGTCCCGGTAATAACTAATATACATAATTATATGTAATTTGACTTTGTTATTGTGTGAGCACTATGTAGACTTATTTATTATTTTGAAATTGACATGATAGTTGCTGTGTAGTTTTTGGGTATGTCATGCTCGCCTAAGTGTCCTGGCAGTGGTGGCGTATGTATCGGGTCGCCTTGTTCCCTACAATACGGTTGAATAGGGCGATGGCTGATATATGCGTCATACCCGTGAACGGGTGCCGTCTGTTGGGACTGGTCAGCTCATAGCTGTTATAGCAATTGTTACAAATAATATTATTTAAATTTAAGGCAAACTAAGTTTAGTCGACTGTTCTCACATAAATTCAAAGGAACTATGTAAGTGTAATTTTAATGAACTCAACATTTATTTTGTTTTTTTTTTTTTTTTTGTAAAATTTCTTTACTGTATAATTGGTCAAATATCATGTTAATCAAACTGTGTCAAATGGCGGTTAGAAAAGAGTGGCCATGAGTTTTATTGCCAGGTTCTTCCTCTGGCTCTACCTATTGCTTTGCGAATCTGGCAGTAAATGTAAATGTAGAAGCAGTAATCTTGACGTTCATAAGTGTTACTTTGTGACCTACATGAATAAAGATTTTTGATTTTGATTTTGATTTTGACATACGCAACCTGTACACGCACAATTATATAACAAATTATTCGCTCTGCTTTAACATACCTACTAGCGCTTTGCCGACGATCCGCTTGGTGAATACGAGTATGTGCATGTGAACTACGCGTTGGTTGTGGTTGTGCACGATTTACAGTAAACATTGAACAGAATAAGACTAAAATAACTAATGACGATATGGAGGATAAGATTATTCAACTGGCCCGCAATATTATCTTAGCGGTTAGCGAAGGAAAGACTGTCACAGCTGCCAATAAGCGAATTATAAAAGAAGCCGCTGAAGATATTATCACCACCGGCACCGTCCATAATACACTTGCCACTACTGTTACCGCTCAGCCGAATCAACCAGCAGTGTTAGTCAAAGAAGTCATTAGCCAACTCAAAAAAGAACTAATACATGAGATACATACCACAATAAGGAATACTCTAAAGCATAGTAACACCTCAGCTCAAACTGCCACTACCACCAACGCCAGCTACGCCAGTATCACAAGGAAGCCAGCACTCATAATTAACGCACCGACATCATCGTTCACCTCAACCTCTACGCCCAACAATCTGAGTACCATTGAGCAACTAAAGAACCAAATTACATTTAAAGACAAAACCTACGCTCCATCCAAGATTCAACCAATAACCAAGGGAAGGGTGTACCTGGAATTCAAAACCACCGAGCAGCAGAAAGAAACTCAGCAACTCATTAATCAAACAAGCAATCTGAAAGCAGAGGAGGCTAAACGCCGACCGCCACTCGCCATTTTAAAGGGCATATACAAGGAAATTGACAAAGAAGAACTCACCAAAATAATCTGCCATCAAAACTCTATCCCCACTACTGCAATACGCTTGTGTTTTCTTACCAGCAATAGATCTGAAAAACTTTACAACGCAGTCGTAGAATTGACCCCTACGGTATATCATAAATTAATCCAACAAAACAGAGTGGCAGTCAACTTCCAACAAGTCCACATTGAAGCCTTCTCGAGATTCACGCAGTGCAGAAAGTGCCTTCAGTTCGGACACTCACACAATAAATGTACAGTAACTATACACCCTTGCGCCATCTGCGCCGACGAGAACCACCAAGCAGCCGAGTGTCCTCACAAGACAAACAAACAATTCGTATGCTATTCATATACTGTACAAAATATAACAGTAAGACAGGATCCAAGCTACCAACTAACCACGCTGCCAACAATCAAGCTGCCTGTCCTAGAATACTTCTCGCAAAGGAGAAAATAGAAGAAACTATTGACTACGGAACAGCTATATCTCCGCAATCAGCACCACAACAGTCATCAGGATTAGTAGATTTCCGCCAATTACCATTCAGCTTATAATCCCATTCCACAGACAGTATTCTAGTAGGCCAGTCCATAGGCTAAGTACTTTTATTATATAGCAGAATAATTCTTATCGACTAAGTTAAAACTAATAACTTTTTTTTTTTAAATGTTATATTGTATTAAAATTAATCATTATTATGCATAACGTTCATCACAACAATCACAACAACACACAAACTACTCATACACAGGCAGGCCGTAACACTCACACACAAACCCATGTCAATAGTCCACCCATCAGCCGCACCACCCAGAGTAGAACCCCAAGACACAGAGACCTATCACTAACACTCACACAGGTTAACCTAGGTCGCGGACGTGCTGCAACACATGAATTGATACAACATTCTCTACAAAGTAATACGGACGTTATATTCATAAACGAACCATATATCGGGAACCAATCTACCATGAAAAATACACCAGGTTATACCACACACCAATATCCAAATAACACACACACTAAGGCTTGTATCCTAACAAAAAATAACATAGGTGCCACACTGGGCCTCACACAATATTCGACACCCAACCTGTGCTCCGTACAGCTGATAACCAAATATAGCAAAAGATTCATTCTAACAAGTGTATATATAGCACCCGACATTGACACAAACAACACACTAAACAGACTACAAGCATTACTTCATGACACAAGTGACGCCACACACATCATTGCTGGCGACTTCAATGGGTGGCACCGTATGTGGGGGTCAATCTCCAATAACCAAAGAGGTGAGGAAGTCGTCAACTTTTTCCAGTCGAATAATATTACCGTACTCAATACGGGTAAATCTTACACATACGAAAGCGTGGCCCTGGGTCAAATTAGGGGCTCAATTGTAGACCTAACCACCGTCAGTGACAATATTGCTTGTTACGTTGACGATTGGAAGATCGACCACTCCATCTGCCCCTCATCCGACCACCACGCCATAACTTTTACAGTAAATCGACCGGACAAGTTCAAACCTAACCCCAAAACAAGCACATTTAGATATAACACTAAATTCTATAAAAACTGGGACGATCTAAAGGAACACTTTAAAGGACAAATACTACATTCAGGCTTACATACTACCGACTTCAATACACTTAACACACAACAGGACATAGAAAGGTACACTAAAAAACTTACAAAAATCATACAATACTCTTGCAACTTGCATTTACCACGGGTCGCCGCTCGCCACGATCGCCTTGGTGGAGCGACGAACTAGATAATATGAAGCAACAGGTGATAGCAAACCACCACAAATTACAACAACTCAAGCGTCGTAACATTCCACTCACTGAATCTCTCGCCGAAAGGGATACCCTCAAAGCAGCATACGCCAAAGCAATTAAAACCGCATCAACTGAACACTTTCGGGATTTTTGTAATAGGCAGGGTAAAGAAAATGTGTGGTCAATCACCAACCGAATTATGAGGAAAGCGCCTCCCAGGAGGCCTCCGTCAACCATTGAACTGTCACCTGGCACGCATACCACATCTAGTCAAGAAACTGCCACAGCTTTTCTCAGTACATTTTACCCTGATGACACACCTGACACACCCACACAGAACTCTACACGTATTAAAACACACAACCCACCCGACACCGAAGATGATTGTTCATTCACACAGCATGAAATAATTACTCTCTTGAAAAACACGAACCCCTCCAAATCCCCCGGCGCAGACCACCTCACCTCCGATATCTGTTATCAGTTCGCTCTATGTTTTCCTGAAATCATCACTGGGCTTATGAACCGCTGCCTGAAACTTTCTGTTTTTCCTAAAACCTGGAAGCATGCCATAGTCAAAATCATTCCGAAACCTAATAAATCTGATTACTCTACTCTATCCTCATACCGTCCTATAGGACTTTTACCTATACTAGGTAAAACCCTTGAAAAATTAATCATACAACGCCTCACACATCACCTAAACACTACACATACATATAACACAAAACAATATGGATTCAAGCAACAAATCTCTACGGTACACGCTCTCACCAACATAGTGAACACCATCAAAACTCACAAAAAGAACGGATTACATGTCGCGATGATCTCCCTCGATATTAAAGCAGCATTCGATCACGCATGGTGGCCCGCCATACTTGCACGATTACACCACACTAAATGCCCAAAAAATATATACACCATCATTCAAAACTACCTATCAGACCGCACCGCCACCATATTATACTCGGACGCTACAGTAACTAAAGAACTAACTAGGGGATGCATCCAGGGATCTGTATGTGGGCCGACCTTCTGGAATCTGATTTTGGATGAACTACTAGACATGACTGATGGTGACTTACCCGGACGCAGACTTCCCGAGGGATGTCAGCTGCAGGCCTTTGCAGATGACATCACCCTAATAGCCGCACACAAAAAACTCATCAGTCTCCAAAACAATATCAACCAAAGTTTACACACGATTCTAGAATGGGGCAACAATAATAAACTCACCTTTGGACCTGAAAAAACCATTGCTCTAGCTTTCACCAATAAAACTAAACTCCTACACTTAACCATGAACAATACACACATCCCATTCAGTCGGACTGCCAGAGTGTTGGGGGTGATCATCGATGACTACTTACACTTCACACAACATGTAAATTATATCACTAACAAAGCACGTATACTAAATAACACAATTACCAGATTCATCAGACCCACCTGGGGAATACACTCTCAAAACATACTCACTCTCTACAGAGGAGTAATCGAACCAATAATATGCTACGCTTCTAGCGTATGGCACACTGCTCTCAATTTTAAAACCAACTGCAATAAACTATTATCGTTACAAAGAGGGTTCGCACTCAAAATAATTAGAGGCTTCCGCACTATTAACACCACTAACGCCATTGCAATATCCACACTTACACCTCTTGACCTAAAAGTCAAAGAAAGAGCACGAATCGAATCAACCAGAATTTCAGGGGTCACCGATTACCTTCCACTCGATCTTACACTTGATACACCTACACAACTATCCCATTTGATTCACCCGGCAGACAGAAAACCACACTCCTTTGACATTATCGGTACACAGACTGAATTAGACGACACTCTAATCAATCAACAACATGCACACCACATATACACTGACGGTAGCAAACACGACGACTTAGTGGGTGCTGCCTTCGTGGCTTATACTTCACAAAATACCACTGTCACTAAAACATACAAATTACATTCCTCGTGCACCGTCTTTCAAGCTGAACTGGTGGCCATCGACCAAGCTTGTAAGTGGTTAAACAATCAACAGGTAGCTACAGCTTTCATCATGTCGGACTCTAGGTCAGCCTTGGAAGACATTAGCAACACTAACAGCACACATCAAATCACCACTAACATACAAAATTTCTTACACACTACACAAACACAAATTAACTTTGTATGGGTTAAAGCCCATACATGGTAATGAGGCTGCAGACATAGCCGCTAAGTCTGCGGCCTCTGAATCCTGCCTACCCATTTTTATGCAGTTTCCGTTAAGTTACGTCACCAGAAAGGCCAATTGTGTGTAAATATATACTGGGGATGAAGAGTAGAAGCGTGCACGTCGCCATCCCTGCCAGCTACGGCTGCAATTCTACTCCAACACGAGTGCCACCAGGACGATTACTGCTAGGGCGTGCCCCCGAGGCGACGCGCACCAGTTCGTCCCCGCTGGTGCGAAAAGTGTGAGCCAGAGCGGCGTAGGGGACCGCCACCCTACACGCGCGGCCCGACACGGCGGGAAGTGGAGGATGGAGTGCAGGGTAGCTGCGTGGAATGTTAGGGGAGGAATGACAGATAAGATGAATGAGTTGATGGATGTTATGAATGAGAGAAAGTTAGATGCAGTGTGCTTGACAGAGACCAAGCGCAAGGGCAGCGAAGTCTTGGAGCTCCCGGGTGGGATGCTCGCGCTTTGGTCTGGAGTACCAGAGAGCGAGCATGGCAGTCGGGGGGTTGGAATTTTGCTGTCCTCGCGATTGGCCTCCGGTATGTATGAGTACAAACTGATAGGTCCTAGAATCCTCTGGATCCGTGTAAAACTTGGTTTGACGAAGATTTTCCTGGTAGCTGCTTACGCGCCAGTATCTTCGTCGAACGCGAGTGAGCTAGAGGACTTCTGGGAGAGTATGAGAGAAGCTCTAAATGTGATAGAAGGAAATGAAAGACTTATAGTATGTGGAGACTTGAATGGATGGGTGGGTACCGCTCGCGATGGTTTTGAGTCGGTACTCGGGAAGTATGGGGATAAAAGGGTGAACGACGCTGGCAAGCTAATACTGGCATTTTGTAAGGAAAAGGATTTGTTTGTGGCGAACACAATGTTCAACCACAAACAAATTCATATGTATACGAGGAGATGTAAGTCAAAGAGAAGCATGATAGATCTATTCCTAATGGATAGTCGGCTCCGTAAACAGGTGATGGACACAAGGGTTTATCGAGGCGCTGAGCTGGGATCAGACCACTACCTAGTCATAACTAGGATTAGGGGTCTGTTCGCGGGTTGGCGTCATCGTACCGAGTGTCCTGAACCTGAGCCGACTTATAGCATCAAAAGCTGGAAGCTGCAGGATGCATCCATTAGGGATAAATATAATGAAAGGGTAGCCGAAAAGCTTGGCGATGTCAATGTAAGCAGTGAGAATGTGGAAAGTGTATGGCAGAACCTTAGGGATAGTATGATAAATGCCGCTGTGGAAGTGTGTGGAGAAACGAAAAGAGGCAGTAGTAATAAGCGTGATGCATGGTGGAATGAGGAAGTGAAAGAAGCAGTTCGAATGAAGAAGAAAGCATGGCTAGACTACTTAGCCTCGCGGAATGATTTTAATATGAAAGAGAGATACAAGCTGCAGAAAGTTAACACGAAGGCACTTATAGAAGAAGCTCGTGAAAGGTGCAGAATGAAAGCGGATGAAAGGTTGTCGTCCAATTTCCGGGATAATGCCAAGCTCTTCTGGAAAGAGGTAGGCAAGACCCGGAGTTGTTCGGCAATCTGCAGTATGAATAAAGTGCTTAGTGTTAACAATGACGTCCTAACAGACCAAAGTGACGTCCTGCAGAGATGGAGTGAATATTATGGAAAGATGTATGCAAGAAAAGACAGAGATGCCACATCGGGAAGGGGAGCTCACTTCGATGCTCCGGATCCCGATGTCATTGAAGTCATTAGTATGAAAGAAATAGAACAAGCGATAAGAAGTATGAAATGTGGTAAGGCTGCGGGAAAAGACAGAGTCACTGCTGAGATGATCAAGTACGGTGGGTCGCGTGTCTGGGACACACTATGTCTGTTATGCAACTTGTGCTGGCGGACGGGTGAGGTCCCAGATGACTGACGAGTAGCAGTTGTAGTACCTATTTACAAAGGGAAAGGCTCGCGCCTAAACTGCTCCAGCTACAGGGCGATCAGCTTGGTCAGCTTAGCTAGTAAGGTGTATGCAAAGGTTATAACGGCACGAATGCAAGAAAAGTCTGAAAGGTATTTATGGGAGGCTCAATGCGGATTCCGACGTGGAAGAGGTTGCATGGATCAAGTGTTTTCTCTCCGCATGATCGCGGAAAAGTTTCTGGCTCTTAGCCAGAAGGTTTTCTGCGCTTTTGTGGATCTAGAGAAAGCATTTGATAACGTTGTGAGAGAAACGCTGTGGGACTTGCTGCCAGGATATGGTGTGGACGGCTCGCTACTGCGGGCAATACAGTCGCTTTATAGGGACTGTAAGGCTTGCGTGCGAGTAGGGGGGGATGTGTCACCTCTTTTTGATGTCTGTACAGGCGTCAAACAGGGATGTGTCATGTCCGCCTGGCTGTTCATAGTGTATCTGGACAGTTGCCTGCAGAAGTTGAAAGATTTTAATATGGGTGTGAATTTGGGTGACTTTACAGTAAACTGTCTGCTGTACGCTGATGATGCGGTGCTCATGGCCTCATCAGAAGCCGACCTTCAGGCATTAGTCACTAATATGAAAGAGGGGTGTGAAAGTAAGGGTCTCCGCTTGAATGCAAGTAAAACTAAGGTTCTAGTATTTGAAAGAGGTGACGTAAGAACTAAATGCGAGATTAGAGTAAACCAGGAACGTCTAGAGCAAGTGAATGAAATTGTGTATTTAGGAAGTATGTTTAGCGCGGATGGAAGATGTGATTCGGATGTGGAACGGCGAGTAGCTGCCGGAAACAAAGTTAACGGTGCTTTGTCCCAGTTAGTAAAGCGACAAAGCATCGTACAAGAAGCACGACTGGCGATTCATAACGCAGTGCTAGTGCCAACTTTGCTTTACGGTAGTGAAACCTGGGTATGTCAGCAGATGCATGAAAGTAAATTGAATGCTGTGGAGATGCGATCACTTCGAAAGTTGTGCGGCGTTACCTTGGCTGGCCGAATACGTAACGAAGTGATACGCAATTTGGCAGGTTTGAATGAAAGTGTCAGCGTTAAGCTGGAAAAGGGCGTGCTCCGTTGGTTTGGACACGTCCAACGAATGAGTGAGGAACGATTGACGAAGAATATATATTGTTCAAAAGTAGAGGGTAGAAGGAGTCAGGGTAGGCCGAGACTTACATATGAAGACCACGTGAGCAGATTGCTCAAAAACGGAAAGGTCAAAAGTACTCGGATACCCAGACGTGCGTGTATGAAGCTATTGATGAATCTCGAAGAAGCGAAAGAAGTTTGCATGGATCGCGAAGCCTGGCGATCTGTCCTCTCTGACTACCCCGTCAGGGATACAGCGTGAAGATAGTTAGTTAGTTAGCAAATATATTGTTAACTTATTACAATGTAAATGCGGACAATAACATATAACTACCATATTATATTTCTGTATCAAATTGCAGAATGAGCTATACGAGAATAAACTCCCCCTCAAGGTGGTTTAACCATGAGGGGAAACAAAAAAAAAAAAAAACATAAATTTCAAAACTTTTAGTTCACATGGTCACCCATCCAAAATTCGACCGCACTTATATAGATAGAGATAGCTTAACTTTACTCATCGGTTAGTCATCAGTGAAGACAACTCGCTACAATTATGTGCATAACTGAAAACTAGTGGGTATTGAAATATGTTGCCTTAATGAAATTAAAAGTATAAACCAAAATACTTTGACCTCTCCAATGTACAGCGCGTCTAGAAATTAGTTCAAGCTGTATTATTACTTCTGTTGAACCGATTGTGATGAAATATAGCGCAGTATTTAAGCTGGAAAATTAACCACAATATTCTAATATTAGAATTGTGATCTACCGTCTGGGTTTTGTTACAACCTTGAACAAACAAACAAACTAGGTACTAATATATGTTTAGGCTACTTTTATCCCGGGAACAAGATCCTGTGGAGAACTCTACGCGGGCGAAGATGCGGGCGTCAACTTGTTTAAAATATTAATGAGTGTAAGGACTCCACCCCATCGCTGTATCGTTTGCATTTCTAAACACGACTAATATTGTTCTATATAACTTTGACGAAGCACGTGGGTAAATTTCAACTGGTCTATTAAAATGTTCATTTCCGTGAATGAAAAGTAGCCTATGTGTTATTCTGATGTATATATAAGCTATATTAAGTTTTATTTAAATCCATTCTGTAGTTTTTACGTAAAAGAGTAACAAACATCTAACGAATTGCGTTTATAATATTAGTAGGATGTTGGGGGTACAATACAAGGTGTAAGGTTACTCCGCAAATAGTTTTCAGACCATGTGAAAACTACCAAAATCCTTCTAGAGTTCTTTGCTACTATTATTTTGGATTGATTTCAAGAGAGCGCTTCCGTGTACGTCATAGACAAAGCTAGAGAGCACAGCTACTCTGCTTAGTAAAATTATTGGCAAAATTATATTGTTTTTATTGTATATTTTTATTTTTCTTCTTCTTTATTTTGTACATATAATAGGCATATAATATTAAAAAAAAAAATATCCATCACGCCTTAACCATAAATATTTATGGTTAAGGCGACTAAACCATAAATATTTATGGTTTAGTAGTCACTTTATAAAGTTTCATTTGTAAATATACCAGTCAAATTGGTAAACCATCGGTATCGTTGACTATTGATTGACAACTCTACCGGCGACCAAGAGGCGGGATACCGTAGCTGAGCCCGGATACACACTCGCGGCAATAGGTTATTATGTATTTTAATTATCACTTTTAATACAGCGCAATAAAATTGCAGTTTGGTTGAAAGTGCAAAAGCTGTTTAATTACTGTCAATACAAACATCAATACAGGGACTGCTGTCACCTTTGGCTGGTGCACCTGAATACCAGCTTCGACCTTTTGACTCGGTAGAAGGGCGTGCTATAAGAATTGTCAACGATCCTCTACTAGAAGGCGGTGTTGAACCCCTTCGTGATAGGAGAGACTTCGCCTTCTTATGTGTGTTCTATCGCCTGTACAACGGTGTGTGCTCTGAGGAATTGTTTGACATGATGCCCACGGCTACCTTTTATCATCGCACCGCTCGCCATAGACAGGGTGTTCACCCTCACACATACGGTTAGGTCCGATATAGGCTTTATTACGCGTACGCTTAGATTGTGGAATGAGCTCCCTGCCTGGGTTTTCCCGAACGTCTACAGTATGGGGTTCTTCAAAAGGGGTCTTAGAAGGTTTTTAAAGGGTCGGCAGCGCGAGTGCTGCACTTTCCTTCAGGTGCGCCGTATGCTTGTCTGCCACCTAAGTAGTATAAAAAAGAAATAACTAGCTGACCCGCGCGGCTTCGCCCGTGACATACTTCGAACTCCCGTCAGTTTATCAGTCACGCCTTTATTCCCGTCGCTCCCATTTAATCCCGTCGTTTATTACTTTTATAATAATGTATGAATATTTGCCCGATTTGTTGATTACTGTTCCGCTCTTCAGAGTAGTAGCGTGATGAAATAGCCTTTTATCAGTCACGCCCTTATTCCCGTCGCTCCCATTTAATCCCGTCGTTTTTTAGGTATCTACTTTTACAATTATGTATGAATATTTGCCCGATTTGTTGATTACTGCCCTGCACTTCAGGGTAGTAGCGTGATAATATAGCCAATAGATTTCCACGATAAATGCGCTATTCAACTCATATTAGTATAGTTAACTTTTTATATTAGTATAGTTAACAAAACTATAATACACGAAGAAGAACACATCCGTGTCCGTACGAAGCCGAATCGAATTGTTTGAGTTGATTGGACGCGAGGACTTCGCAGAGCTCGCTTGCTATTGGCTATCTAATTGGCTAAAACTTTTAAAGGGGAATAATTATGTCTTACATAGTTTTTGCGTAACTTTAATCGTTTATATTTTGTCCCCGATTTTGCCACATTTATCATTGCTGTTCCGCACCTATTGGTCGTAGCGTGATGCTATATAGCATTTAGCCTTCCTCGATAAATGGACTATTCAACACAACAAGAATTTTGTAAATCGAACTTGTAGTTCCTGAGATTAGCGCGTTCAACTAAACAAGCAAACTCTTCAGCTTTATAATATTAGTATAGATAATCCAAGTGAATATAAAGGTGTCCGTAATTTTCAAATTAATACCTTTAATTTAAGACCACGTGAGCAGATTGCTCAAGAACGGAAAATTCAAAAGACTCGGATACCCAGACGCGCAAGGAAGCGAGAGAAATATACATCTCGCGATGCCTGTCCTTGCTGACTACCCAGACAGGGATACAGCTTGAAGATTTAGGTATTAATATAATAGAAACAATAGAATTTAAAATGTCTTTTAGCTTTTGAAAATATATTCACCCGGTATGTACCTACATATATATTGATGGGTCTATCATCTAAAAGTTACTATCTCAACCCAAACGGCAGAACCCTTACCGTATATTATTATCTCGATATAATAATATATAATACAAAGTTCAATACACCTAGAAATTGTTTATTTATACGTAGCTCTCGCAAAGAACAGGATATACATACACTTGCTAAGGAATTTCTCTTTAAAAACCTGTCTTGAAGTAGCAACACGAGATTTAGTCACATAAATATACTGTCTCTGTTACTATGTTGCGAAATAAAAAATGGTTGTTTTAAGGAATACAACTTTAAAGTAATAAAAATTAATTTATTATGATCAGAGCAGTATTGCAGACGTATTTGGTGTTACTGTAGCAGGCTGTTGTACCAAACTAACCGGACGGGTATTTTTTTGTTGACGCGGGGAATGCATTATTCCTACTGCAGGGGCAGCAGGGATGGTGTGTGGGAATCCCGGCCCTTGGGAGCCGTCCTACCCACTAAACCCCACGGCGTTCCACCTTCTTCCCAACCGGGTCGCAGGATAGGCTTGAGGGCTACTCATGACGACCCGGTTTGACCAGACGGGTTGTATTTATAAGTTTTATTTCAGAATAAATGTTTTTTTCCTTCCCTCGTCAGTCAGTCAGAAGGAGCAGCACTTGCAATTGAAGCTGGTTTAGGTCCAAAGATTTTGGTAGAACCCGATTATACCTATATACTCGTATTATAAGCTATCTATTCTAGTTATAATTCTCTCCAAGACGCTAAGTTCTTTAATTCATTGTTGGAAAACAGTATTTAAAGCGCATTAGTCTTAGGCCAAACGATTCGTCACTAGAATTATAATGTAAATTTTTCATGAAAAAAGTTATCAACTTTTATTGAAATTGCATGTTTTTAAATCATATTTTCTTGTCTATTTATAAATTTGATTGTACTATTTATGTTTTTAACTTGTTTCTAATATGTTGTATGATCATCCTTCCGTCAAGTTCCACTATGACATCAGTGGAAATTTGTACTACTAATTAAAAAAGGATATGAAATGAAATTAAAATGTCCATACCTGACATAAATTATCCATACCTGAATCCATATTTATTTTTCAATAATATCTTAGCAATATATTATTGAAATTCCACTCACCATAAACTCGATATCTTTAGTGTTATATAGCACCAAAATGTATCACCGTTGATCGTACATTTACCCTGAGATAGTATTTTAAATGAGGTTGGTTTGCTTTTTTTTTGTATTTTTTAAATTCTTATTTTATATACAACGTTTTTGTATAATTTGTTCTCACAATATAATTACATTCATAACTAAAGAAAGAAAGAAGTATGCATGGATCGCGAAGCCTGGCGATCTGTCCTCTCTGACTACCCCGTCAGGGATACAGCGTGAAGATAGTTAGTTAGTTAACTAAGTGTAAAACTTAGACACGTTTTAATCCACGTGCATACATTATTAGGAGATAAAGTTTTAGTTATAACCTTATAAAACATTTCACTTGACCACTATTTAATTTAGTAAAAATGTTAGGACCTTTATTTCCTAAACCTTATCTGACTTTTAAGCCTCCTTGACAAGCTGGTACAAAAATGTCATAAACCTTTTAAGCCATAAATTAAATAGTGGTCACTAATTAATTTAGTAAGTATGTTAGGACCTTTATTTCCTAAACCTTATCTGACTTTAAGCCTCCTTGAAGAGCTGGTACAAAAATTTCATAAACTTTATCAAAACTATTACGTCGTTATTAGCTTATTTATTGTAAACAAAATGTTTATCTTTTTTGATTTTCACATTTTATCGCCTGCCTTGAAGGTAGCACTGTAACTTTGTGTGCGACAACAGCCTTGAAAAGAAGCCAAAAAACTCAATAAACCACCACATTGTTCTGACTCCGTACTACCAAGTCACAGGATAGGCTAGAGGTTAAGTCACTGCGACTCTGGAGACACGTTTAGTTGAATTGAGAATTCACAATCACCCATGCAATGTCATTTAAGTTTAAAACAGGTTTCATAAGACCTGCCGGTTTAGGTAAAAAAAAGCATCTAAACTATTAAAACCCCTGAGCCCCTGGACTGGAATCCACACGGTGAAAAGTGGGCCAAATTAATAACGATAGTATACCTAAAAGTAATAAAACCCTATAGTAATAAAAGTGAAACATAAGTAATTTGTCAATATGTAGTGGCGGTCATCTTAGATTTAAAATTTGTCATATTATAGGTATATTAGATATTCTACTAGTCAATTCAGTTCATTTTATATGAAGGTAGTTAAGAAAAAAAATATGTATTCCGCCATTTTGTGATGATGATTTTGAATTTTTTATCAAAGGTACAATCCGGCCTAATATTTACCTTTGAAATAAGAAAACGAAATATGAAAATTGGTTCAACTCTTGGGGAGCTACGACGCCACATACAGAGACACGTCAAAGTTTTAACACCCCGTCGTTTTTGCGTCGGGGGTTAAAAATGAATAATGATGTAAGTTTATTTAATATTATGAAAGGTTAAACACGTCTGCCTTAAACAATGGACCTATTGCTTACTATTGATAATTGTTGACTTCGTTAGTTAATAGAACCTTGAATATTTTTAATGATCTGTATTTATACGACACTAAATACAGGAAACAGATTGTAAAACTTTAATGTTTCTAATGTCTCTATACACTAACGTTCGTTTGTAGACAAAGTGGGAACAATACGAAGTATATTGTACTCACTACTTGAGTACCTTGGTTGTAAGGTTCTATTTGGTGAAAGTTAATCATAGCTTATTTGAAATTTGTTATTTTCTTAAAAGTTAATATAAAAACAAGTTCCACACCTACTTTGGATTAGAAATACTTTACAGAAGTAGTAGTTTTATGTAATAGTGTATGTAACAGATGAGTACAATTCAAAATTATCTTGACAAATGTAAATGTTAATGCAAACTCAATAATATATACAATTTATTCATTTAGATTAGTAATTAATATTAATTATCTGTTTTATGTTGACTTATATTTTTTATCTGTTGTACTTGTGTTGACTTTTTGTATAATTCTGGATGAGCTATCATCATTTCCAAGACTAACGGTCAAATCCCGAGCCACTGTTGGCCTCCTTCGTTACTAGTTCTAACTATGGGACACTGGCAAGTTACTGCAAAGAGCACAGAAAACCATAATTAGAATTGAATTCATTTATGTTCCATATTTAATTGTGGTTTACTGCGTCGATCGTACTCTACGATTCCGCCAAATACAGATGAAGGTTAATTATGTCATTCAATGAATGTTTTAGAACGAACAAAGTATTCGACAGCTGTTATGATAATGATTTTTATCCAAATTAGATACTGGTACTACAGAATTTTGAACTTTGTCGACTCCTCTGTAGTAAATGTGGTGATATTTAGATTTGACCTGCCTCGGTGGCGTAGTGGTAGTATATACAGCTGCAATCTAATATTAACTTAGTGAGGGCTAGGTGGTAATGTGTAAAAAAAGAGCCCACGCAATGCCCTTCTAGCGGGTTAGGCATTAGCCTCTACGACCAGGATTTGGATTTTATCCTTACGATGATGAAATATACTAAATAGATGAAGAAATATTATAGAATCGTTACTGAAAGTAACGACTGTATGTATTAACATAGGCTGTTATATATTTACTTTACTATAATTTAACTAAATATAGACTTTACTTCCATTTTTTTTTATAAAAACTCAATACTATAATATTATGTGACGCAAACTGAACTGAATCCAATTTATTGTCATCGTTATAGGTTACTTTAATACCAAATACGTACCAACTTGAGTATCGAGTCGATAATATGTCATGTATACTTCCGAACGAACTACCAAAAATAAAGCTTGGTTTTTTTTGCACAGTATTTAACAGTTACAATATTTTGGCTTAGTATTGTGAAGAGCTGTAGATTGAAAAATAAAAAGGAGGCCCTTCTCCTCTCAAAAATATAATATCCATATAGAGTATTTGGCGGAATCGTAGAGTACGATAGACGCAGTATACCACAATTAAATATGGAACATAAATGAATTCAATTCTAATTATGGTTTTCTGTGCTCTTTGCAGTAACTTGCCAGTGTCCCGTAGTTAGAACTAGTAACGAAGGAGGCAAACAGTGGCTCGGGATTTGACCGTTAGTCTTGGAAATAAAGACAGCTCATCCAGAATTATACAAAAAGTCAACACAAGTACAACAGATAAAAAATATAAGTCAACATAAAACAGATAATTAATATTAATTACTAATCTAAATGAATAAATTGTATATATTATTGAGTTTGCATTTAACATTTACATTTGTCAAGATAATTTTGAACTGTACTCATCTGTTACATACACTACCACATAAAACTACTACTTCTGTAAAGTATTTCTAATCCAAAGTAGGTGTGGAACTTGTTTTTATATTAACTTTTAAGAAAATAACAAATTTCAAATAAGCTATGATTAACTTTCACCAAATAGAACCTTACAACCAAGGTACTCACAAATTATAATATATAATATTTATCAAATATGATAATTTTTAAACCTGTAATAAAAAACAAGGTTACTTTGGACATATCATTGGTCTGAAAATAATTTATATTATGATCAAACTCTTTCATTCTATACCAAATATGGTGAATTTAAAAATATTGTTATTTTTACAGGAGTTCCTTGGTGTTGAGATCTCTAGTGACGTCTAATATCGTAGTCATTTAGAAGATAAGGTCAAGTTGGCGTCAGTACTTTAGTAGTAGTAGGCGCCAGTACTTTACTACAGTGCAAACACTGTTTCTCTGTTAGTCGCAATTGCGAACACCCATGGAGTACTGCTGTCACCTTTGGGCTGGCGTACTTGTATCCCAGCTTTGGCTATCCGACTCGGTAGAAGGGCGAGCTATGGGGATTAGCAACAATCCTCTACTAGCAGGCGGTGTCGAGCTCACCTTCGACTTCACCTTCTCCATATGCGTGTTTAATAGCCTGTACAACGGTCTGTGCTCTGAGGAGTTGTTTGATATGATGCCCACGGCTACTTTCTATCATCGCACCGCTTGCCATAGACAGGGTGTTTGCGTTCAGAGCATTCGCACACCGTAAGGTCCGATAGGGTTTCCCTAAACTCCTACAGTATGGGGCTCTTCAAAAGGGGTCTTAGAAGATTTTTAAAGTGTGCTGGACATCTGGTGTTTCAAACCTCCACAGGCTACGGTGACCACTTTTACATCAGGCGGGTCGTATGTTTGTCTGCCACCTCAGTGGAATAAATCTATTAACTTTTAACTCATGTGGTGTCGCCTAGAGATAAAATTATGTCTATTGTCATCGCCGATTAGCAACGACCTGTCGCGTCGCTACTACTCGTCTTCTACCACCTATAGTACTATGTTTAAAGACAAAGGACTGTAAAATGTTGCTCACATTTCCTTTTTGCAAATGAGTTACGAAATGACGGAAACCATTGCGATTCTTTATTTGTAGCAGTCATTTAATTGCTTCACATTCCTGCTTGATAAGAAGTTTAACGCCCGCATTATCAGACACTTATACATTCTAACAAGGAGTCGGCTAATATTATAGGAATCAAAAATGCTACATTTTTATTCCTAATCGACGGAACCAAACATAGCAAACTCACAAAAAGCTATGGTATTGACTGGAATTCTGCCCTGCCGTTTAGTTCGGAAACGGAAAGGAGAGGGTGGGATCAAGTAGAAGAGTTCTTCAAAACATTGACCGTGGGAATGGAAGCGGGTAGATACGGTAAAACGCAGCTAAGACGGTGATCGTAGCTATGAGGCGGTAGTTTCCCATTGTAGATGTCCGTTCAAAGAATCCATGCACTTACAAAATTTTAAGAAAGGAATCCTATGAGATTATACTTTTTTTTGAGGGGCAGCTCATCTACTAGTGATTAAAAATATTTAAATATCCATCACGCCTTATCCCCGAAGGGGTGGCAGAGGCATATTATATGCCCACTTTTCACCGTGTGGATTCCTGTCCCACATAATAGGTGGTGAGCCCATTGCCGTGTTGAAATAGACAGACGCAGGCTGTGGCTACCTGCTGTTGAAATTTTTTAAGCCGCCTATAAGGCCTTCAACTAGGCTTAACGACTGCCATTTTACTGGCAACCGGGACCAACGGCTTAACGTGCCTTCCGAAGCACGGAAACGCTCGCAAATGTAAATGCCACAAAGTGGTCACCCATCCGACGACCAGCCATAGTGAAAGTTGCGTACCTCAGTGATCGTTTACCGAACACTGAGACCGCGGGGCCACGAGCGCTTCATGTCCGTTCATCATTCATCAAAAATATTTAAAGCAGCCATATGCATTTAACAATGAATGTTGGTGAAATTACAGATGACATTAAAAATATTTACGTTATTTAATAAAGTGAAAAAAGTCAATTTAATTCGAGACGGGGATTGAACCCGTGACCTTTGCCTAACCTGGGCAATGTTCAATCCGTCTCAAATAAAATTGTTGTTTTTCACTTTATAAGAAATTCAGCATAATAATTGCTTTAAAAAAATATCCATAGATTGGGTGGAGTCCATCGCATCAATGTTTAAAAATGTTTGTAACACTGTTCATTGGTATTGACTACCCCACTAGGGATACAACGTGAAGATAGTTAAGTTTTAGTTTTTTTATTTCATTGGTATCGAGTTGTTGAGTAGCTCGATAGATGGCTCTGGTCATACTCTTAAATGAGTATTAAAATATGGTGAAGAATTTTAACTTGTTTTGACACGATTCGGGTTGTTCAGTGGCTACAATATTGCCTTGGTTACACAAAGGTCAATCCCCATATCGAATCAAATTGTCTTTTTTTTTTCACTTTAATAAAGTGAAAAAAAAAGAATAATAAACCATAATAAAAAAAACTGCTTGAAGACTCATTTCACAATAATAATATAGAACCATGACATAGAGAAAGGAACAATTAGCTTACATGCAATTTGTCAATGAAGCTTGTGGGAAGTTTTCCATCTGGCCGCCTAAGGACAACCTCATATCAAGGCTTACCTAGCTAGATCGCTGTGAACTTGCTTGCGTGTCACCTACATATCCTTACACTGAGGTAAGGAGGAACACCGTGGGTAGTCTAGCCCCTGTCACAGAAATCCCACACAAAACCGCTCTTCTGGTTCCACATAGGACAGTGAAGTACTTAATAGCATTTCGGCACATAAGTACGAATAAGCAATACTTACAAATCAACAAATGTAATAGATACCTTACGTACTCGACTAGATATAATGCTGATTACAATGCAGTCGGATCGTCTATCTTTATCAACTCAAACTTTCTTTTGAATGGCTTCTCTGCAAAGTGTGTTAGAGCATACTTTATCAGTAAAACATCCAATCAAGCAAGCCATCGAGCTAAGTACCTTCTACACAAGCGAAAATTATCGAGTTTATAAGTTTAATAAATTTAAAACGATAGCTCCCATAATTTGCGGTCAAATAATTATATTAGATACAAGAGAATCTGTAGATGTTGTGTGTTTCTGTTAGTCCAAAGCTCACAATGAAAAAAATGACTCAAGAGTTCGTTCATCTGCTAGACTAATTTAGTCAGTGTGAATGACTAATCACTAACTTTTAAACTATCGCGTTGCATACTATCAGTATATTTGTTAAATAAACTTTCAAAATATTCCTTCCATCTTTTGAGCACACATTCTTCACCTTTCACAACACTGCCATCATGGTTTCTGATATGGGTGAGCTGCGACGTTTTCTGTTGAGCTCTCATTGTTCTTATAGATTTCCAAAAGAATTTTATATTCTTTTGCAAATCATCAGATAAACTGTTGTCAAAATTATCTCGATCATTCTTCTGCTTTCTTTTTATCACCTCTTTTGCAACACGCTTAAACCTTTTATTTTCATCCTTTGCCATTCTTATATCCTCATCCGTTGCCTTCTGCATTCTTTGATTGACTTTTGTAGTCAGCTAATCCAACCATGCCTTCTTCTTATCGGACAACGCTTTCATGACTTCTGCACACATTCTCTTTATCTTACATCCTTGGCACCTCTTACTCGACTAATAACCAAGAAGTGGTCTGTATCAATACCCGCACCGCGGTATGCCCGGGTGTCTAGTACTTTCTTTCTCAGCCTTGCATCTACTATCACAAAATCAATCATGTTTTTGTGGCTTCCTTCTTGTCTCGTAAACAAGTGGATATCCTTGTGGTTGAACATGGTGTTGGTTACCACAAGATTCTTCTCCAAACATACTACAAGCAAGCTTTCTCCATTTTCATTAACTCGTTCGTCACCATATTTTCCCAATACACTTTCATATCCATCACGCTTCACACCAACCCAACCGTTAAAATCACCCAACATTACTATTCTTTCGTTCTGTTTGCATTTACTCAGAATATCACTCATACTCTCCCAAAATGCCTGCCTTTCACTTTGGTCTCTTGAAGATTGGTACCACCGCGCATCTTGCGGAGCATAAACTCCTACAACAAAGATGCGGGTGAGTCCAACCTTCAACCTCATCCAAAGGAGTTTTGGGCTCACACATTCATATTCTGTCACACATTCATTCATTCTAGCGGAGAGTAGCACACCAACACCCTGGCACGCTGTACTGGTAGTGGCTACACCTGACCAGTAGGCCATATAGAGTCCATGTGTAGTGCTGGTACATCCTTTCCTTTTTGTTTCATTCACACACAAATAATATAAAGCAAACGTTGAAAATGATGTAATCTAAAGCGACTGTACGAGTATCGCTGTATATTGAACTGTGACGATGTCTGGTCTACTATAAGAAAACCGCTTAGGATAACAATTTGTACACGTAATAAATCAATGAAATGCTTAGTACAAAATTACAATAAGCATCCAAAGGGACAGAAATCCATTTAAGGCATTTAATCTAAATTGGCTATTCGTTTTATCAAAACAGTCAAATAAGTGAAAATATCTAATCAAAAATTGCTAAAATGTATAACCCTAAAATACTTACTGTTAGGGCTTTTAACCACAACACCGTTGATGTTATTATGTTACACTAGTTGACGCCCGCGCCTCCGCACGCGTGGTGAAGTTTCCGATCCCATTTCCCACAGGAACTTGTTCCCGGTATATAAAGATGCCTATGTATAATTCTGATGTGTAATAGAGCTTCTATTATTGTAAAGTTTCATAAAAATCCATTCAGTAGATTTTGCGTGTAAGAGTAACAAAAACATCCATCCATACTTACGAACTTTTGCGTTTATAATATAAGTAGGATATCTGTAAACGATTAGTCATTCAATCAGTATATTTGTTAATAACGGGGCTAAACGCGGTTATTCCACATACCTTTGGTGCCTGACGTTTCGACCAGGTTGCACCGGCCGTGGTCACAGGCTGACTGGCTCAGCGGCGCACGCCCTCCGTCGTCGAGTACGCGTGGTAGAAGTTTCGTACAGTCGCTTTAGATTACATCATTTTCAACGTTTGCTTTATATTATTTGTGTGTGAATGAAACAAAAAGGAAAGGATGTACCAGCACTACACATGGACTCTATATGGCCTACTGGTCAGGTGTAGCCACTACCAGTACAGCGTGCCAGGGTGTTGGTGTGCTACTCTCCGCTAGAATGAATGAATGTGTGACAGAATATGAATGTGTGAGCCCAAAACTCCTTTGGATGAGGTTGAAGGTTGGACTCACCCGCATCTTTGTTGTAGGAGTTTATGCTCCGCAAGATGCGCGGTGGTACCAATCTTCAAGAGACCAAAGTGAAAGGCAGGCATTTTGGGAGAGTATGAGTGATATTCTGAGTAAATGCAAACAGAACGAAAGAATAGTAATGTTGGGTGATTTTAACGGTTGGGTTGGTGTGAAGCGTGATGGATATGAAAGTGTATTGGGAAAATATGGTGACGAACGAGTTAATGAAAATGGAGAAAGCTTGCTTGTAGTATGTTTGGAGAAGAATCTTGTGGTAACCAACACCATGTTCAACCACAAGGATATCCACTTGTTTACGAGACAAGAAGGAAGCCACAAAAACATGATTGATTTTGTGATAGTAGATGCAAGGCTGAGAAAGAAAGTACTAGACACCCGGGCATACCGCGGTGCGGGTATTGATACAGACCACTTCTTGGTTATTAGTCGAGTAAGAGGTGCCAAGGATGTAAGATAAAGAGAATGTGTGCAGAAGTCATGAAAGCGTTGTCCGATAAGAAGAAGGCATGGTTGGATTAGCTGACTACAAAAGTCAATCAAAGAATGCAGAAGGCAACGGATGAGGATATAAGAATGGCAAAGGATGAATATAAAAGGTTTAAGCGTGTTGCAAAAGAGGTGATAAAAAGAAAGCAGAAGAATGATCGAGATAATTTTGACAACAGTTTATCTGATGATTTGCAAAAGAATATAAAATTCTTTTGGAAATCTATAAGAACAATGAGAGCTCAACAGAAAACGTCGCAGCTCACCCATATCAGAAACCATGATGGCAGTGTTGTGAAAGGTGAAGAATGTGTGCTCAAAAGATGGAAGGAATATTTTGAAAGTTTATTTGAAAAAGAGGATATGCAAGCACAGACACATCGCTGGGAAGTGAGTGAAAGCGGTAATGAAAGTGATATAAGTATAGAAGAAATTATGGAAGCATTGAATAGTATGAAACTAGGCAAAGCTGCGGGAATTGATAGGATTTCTGTCGACTGAAAGTGGGACAGGGCGTGGTAGTTAGCCAGCCCTTTTAACCTTTGCTGGAGGGGTGGCAGCGCTCCAGAAGATTGGTGTAAAGCTGTCATCGTGCCGCTGTATATGGGAAAAGGGTCGCAGCAAGAGTGCAAAAACTACCGCGGCATAAACTTGCTCAGCATCGTCGGCAAATTGTATGCGAAAGTTTTGATAAAAAGAGTGATGAATGAAACTGAAGGGAAAATGTGGGATGTGCAAGCAGGATTTATGAAAGGAAGAGGATGCATGGATCAGCTCTTTTCCTTACGATGCGTAATTGAAAAACTTTTGGCGAAGAGTCAAAAAGTTCATTGCGCATTCGTAAACTTGGAAAAGGCCTATGATAGAGTGGTGAGGAATGAACTGTGGTCAACATTGTCCATGTATGGCGTAAGCAGCAACTTGATGCGAGCACTGAAATCTCTATTTAAGGGATCCACTGCTTGTGTCAGAATCAACGGAGCTTGCACAGACTTTTACCACATCGAAAAAGGTGTGAGACAGGGTTGTGTAGCGTCACCGTGGCTGTTTAACCTATACATTGACAGTTGCTTGAAAGAACTGCAAGAAAGTGCGTATGGTTTAAAAATGACTGATCTGACTATCAAATGTCTTCTTTACGCTGATGATCAGGTAATACTTGCATCATCATCGGACGAGTTGCAGTTGATGGTTAATATTATGCATGATGCGCTGAAAGGCAAAGGAATGAAAGTGAATGTAAATAAGACGAAAGTAATGGTTTTTAAAAAAGAGAAAAACATGACAGAAAAAGAGTGGATCAAGTGAAAGAATTAATATACTTAAGCTCAAAATTTGCGAGAGATGGAAAAAGTGATGATGACATTGGAAAGAAAAAGAAATTTATAAGGTGAGAGTAAATGGGCAAACTGGTAAGGGTCGACCTCGACGTACATATACCAATCATAAAATATATATACGTCGAGATCAAATTGAAGATCTTTTGACAAAAGGCTAGGTCAAGAGTACCCTTAATCGGCGAGCGTGTATGAAAACAATTATGAAAGTTGAAGAAGCGAAAGTTGTATGCCAGGATCGTAGCAAGTGGATAGCCATAGTCTCTGCCTACCCCGATGGGAGACAGGCGTGACGATATGTATGTATGTATGCTTTATATAATTTGCGCTATCACCTATAATCTCCGGTTTTCACTAAGTATTTTTATTTATTTATTTATTTATTGAAAGGTACTTCACAGCTTATAAGACAATGGTCGAAACAATGCGCCAATAAAGAAGTACACATAGATATTCTTAATCAAGAGCAAACATTTCATTAAACATTACTACCACTTATTATTATTTATAAATATATTTAAAAAATTAAAAAATATTATTTCGACATTTACAAAAAGAAACAAAATACAATAACTAGTTCAATAAATAAATTAAATATATGTAGATATATAATACATATGAAATAATTTAGTTTGACTAAATGAAAGGTGTATAGTATGAAGGAGTGTAGGTATGTGTAGGAATGTGTGTGTTTGTGTGTGTGTGTGTGATATGTATAAGTGTAATAAATAATGTATTATTAAGGTAAAGTAAAGTAGGTACTCCTTACAGACGCACAAGATACACTCGTCATCGTACCTACTTGCGGCGTGGGAAATACATTTGCCCGAGAAATAATTAGCTGTGTCATTAATTAGCTGTTTATACGCGTCTTAAACTACGATTAAACCATAGTAAAGAATTTCTACGTGTTTCGGTACGGTTCGGGGAGTTCAGTGGATAGAAAATTGTCCTGGTTAGCCAAAGGTCACGGGTTCAATCCCCGTCTCGAAACAGGTTGCCATTTTTCACTTTAATAAAAAAAAAATACGCGGTTTGTGGTGAATGTGTGGAATGTATTTAGTGAATTCACTAGGTTCTAAACTATTATCTTAAGGTCCTCACCGAATATGTGATAGGCCCGTAAAATATTTCGAACTCCCGTTGCACCTATTTCGCATTAATGCATAAAAATTTGCCCGATTTTTCGACATTTATAACTACTGCTCCGCTCTCCAGGGTAATAGCGTGATGGTATATAACCTATAGCCTTTCTGGATAAATGGAATAATCTAACACAAAAATTATTTTTCAAATCAGACCTAAAGTTTCTGAGATTAGCGCGTTCAACCAAGCAAACAAACCAAAAAACTCTTCAGTTTTAAAATATTAGTATTGACTAGTTGACGCCCACTGCTCCGCACGCGTGGTTAAGGTTTTCCGTACCAACGTTTCTCACAAGAACTTGTTCCTGGGATAAAAAGTAGCTATGTGTTATTCTGATGTGTAAGCTAATATTATTGTAAAGTTTCATAGAAATCCATTCAGTACATTTTGCGTGAAAGAGTAACAAACATCCATACTTACAAACTTTCGCGTTTATAATATTACTACTACTATTATAAACGCGAAAGTTTGTAAGTATGGATGTTTCTTACTCTTTACTAAACAGGGTTGTAATTCTACGATTACAACTCTGTTTAAATAGGTTTAATGTAATCCGAAGCATACTCGTATCTCGAGAGTACCTTCAATATTATAAACTGATCGATCAATGTAGTATAACAGTTGATTGATGTTTGACGTCTTTGCTACCCTATTTGTACAGCGAGAATGTGAAATTTATTTTAATCGTTAAATTATATCAACCAATGATGTCAGTGACACCTTGAAACAAAATGGATTTGCAGCCAAATAAAGAACTACGAACTACTATACAGAGACAATGAGTGATTACTGTTCGAATTCGGATTTGGTTGAATATGCATTGTATTTTTTTCTAATCCTACAATAACTATAAATACATACTTTATGCCAGTACATATTTGTTTCACTTAGGTACCTATACCAACATAAGTGAAACAATATTGAAGTGTTCCAACGCAGCTGATATTTATTCCAAGGATCTATTTACATTTAAATTTGGCAGTATTATAGCGTTCTCTTACAGTTATTTTTTTTAATTAATATTGTGGGACACTTTTTAAACAGTGCCATATAGCCCAAACTAAGCTACAAGCTTGTACTATGGGATCTAGACAACTAATATACATATTAATATAATTCTAATTACATACATATTAAAACACTCAATCTCTGAAACCAACATTTGTGGGTCATGCAAATATTTGTTCCGACCCAGGAATCGAACCCAGGACCCCATGCGCAGTTCTTCCTCAGGCTCTACCTATTGCTTTGCGAAACTGGCAGTAAATGTAAATAAAGAAGCAATAATGTTAACGTTCATAAGTGTTACTTTGTGACCTAGGAGAATAAAGAATTTTCATTTTCATTTTTTATTTAGTTGCTTACACTGCCACCGCGGCAGTCATGTTTGGATGAACTGTATAGAGTAGGTAAATCTCTCGTAGTGTGCGAGTGTCTTTGATATCTTTCTTTCTTTTATCTACCTGTCTAGTTCACAACACTGCGTGTTCAGAGACACATTTGTATAGGACAGTAATCACAGAGACTCTACCAGTGTAAAGTCTCTTTGATTACTGTCCAATAATTTAGAAATTTTAGTACATATACAAATTGGTATAAAATCTATTAGTCTGATTTGAACACTATGATTCACGGTACCTATTTCAAACATTTTGTTCTCCAGAACTACTTTTCAGAAGTATTGATACACCCGCGATCAGATGTTTCACAATTTCTTCTACAACAAATCAGAATATGTAATAGGTCAACGTTCTTCGCATTTCACTACCGTTCCATTACTTTTTTCTTGACTATCGGGAGTCATTTCAGCATTCGTGTATCAATGGAACGCATTGTTATCGATG
This sequence comes from Thumatha senex, assembly GCA_948477245.1. NCBI lineage: Eukaryota > Metazoa > Arthropoda > Insecta > Lepidoptera > Erebidae > Thumatha > Thumatha senex. The sequence goes on along the minus strand of OX419725.1, from coordinate 10,473,377 downwards.
ACGCATGCATAGAGCAGATGCTCATGAAGCTGGTCAGAATAATGATAGAAAAACGTTGTAATATTTTACTCAAGCCTAAATGGAAAGTTTTAGAGCATGTCAATATAATGTTTAGGTAATTCAACGCATTTCTAAAATATCTACTCATTTTTTTCTTAATATTGTGTGCCTTTGAGAATGCCGTGAGGCGAAACCGGTTAGGTTTATCAAGTAAATGTTGTGGAATAGTACAAGTGTTGTTATTGAGAATGTGTAGCAAGTTCCACCAAGTGCCATCAATCAACAGTATACTCACTATAATTGCCAAAATTTATCAAATTCGTAAAGATTTTGTGTTTTTGTCTTTCGTTTTTGGTTATGATGACAATGCTACGATTATTATTTTTATTATATACAAACGAACAATTTTAGATATTGTTAAATATATATTTGGATATCTAAGCATTTTTACCTTAATATTCATGGTGAAATTTGGATGTTTTATCACAGCTTACCCATTTGGGGATAAAAGGCGTGACTTGGTATACTAATACTTTACGAGTATGAGAACGATATTTATGGGGTGTGTCTAATCGCTGTTGTCTTGTCGTCTGTCTTGAAGTCCTCAGTTTGGAGTCCAGGATCCACCTTCCAATCACTTCGCCTTTCACTTCACGTAATCTTCGACATTCCTTACAGTGAGACCACGCATCCTGTGTGACGTCATGACATTTTGATTCTACTGATTTCTTTCGTATCTGAGTGGTTTGATAAAAATGTGGTCGCACCAGCACAAATTATATGCTATATTAAACGTTGCTTGACTGTAATATTTCATATACGGGTATTTCTTCCGCGGTCTCTCCGCATAACTACACGAACATGACAGCATTTTCATATACGCATTATGCAGCTCCCCCATGCGTCGTTATTTCAAGAGACATGCCTCCTCTGTCACGTCTTGACATTTTGATTCTACTTGATTCCTTCGTATCTGAGTGGTCCAGTAAAAACGTGGTCGCACTAGCACAAATGATATGCTATATTGAACGTTGCTTGACTGTAGGCTACCGAATATACGGGTATTTCTTCCGCGGTCCCTCCGCATGACTAAACGTACACGACAGCATATTCTTCTACCTTAGACCCAATGCGCTTTGACGTCAGAGTAGATGACTCCGGATTCTTGAAGTTAGTCTACACCTTACAGATTTTTGTCTCTTACTGTGGTTCGGCTATGTACGAGACGTATAATGGGTATAAGAGTTACTAAGCCCTTAAAGCATCTTGCATGACATTTAAATCCATACTATCTTCTGTCTAGGTAACTTCGTACCTAGGAAACCACTTCTACAGTGACGATGTACAATAAATACGCAATATGCAATACCACAACACTTACGTATATTGTGAAACCAAAGACGTCTGTAAGATAAAACAATACTACGATAAACAATAAAAGTAGTTAGCTGAGTAAAAAGGAAGTAATTTATTTTTGTAATATGAAGCGCTCGTGGCCCCGCGGTCTCAGTGTTCGGTAAACGATCACTGAGGTAAGCAACTTTCACTATGGCTGGTCGTCGGATGGGTGACCACTTTGTGGCATTTACATTTGCGAGCGTTTCCGTGCTTCGGAAGGCACGTTAAGCCGTTGGTCCCGGTTGCCAGTAAAATGGCAGTCGTTAAGCCTGGTTGAAGGCCTTATAGGCGGCTTAATAAATTTCAACAGCAGGTAGCCACAACCTGCGTCTGTCTATTTCAACACGGCAATGGGGTCACCACCTATTACGTGGGACAGGAATCCACACGGTGAAAAGTGGGCATATAATATGCCTCTGCCACCCCTTCGGGGATAAGGCGTGATGGATATTTATTTATTATTTATTTTATTTTTGTAATATAACTTCTAAATATGGATTGAAATCCATATTTAGAAGTTAAAAATAAGTATCATCATTTTAAGTTTTTATTTACGAATCTATTCAATAACTTTGGATTGGGGTAAAACTCTCGGACATACAAAAATGTGCATAAAAAGTGGAAACGCTCATGTAAAATATTGATAACTACGTAAACAAAGCAAATGAACCTATCAGACAAAGCAAAATACTAACTAATTAATATAAAAAAATAAAGCGCGTAGAGCAAAAGTTCTTTGGAGTAATGTACAAAAGTGGCTATAACGATACTAATTAGTATATTACAAACAATGTCTAAATAGGTACAATGTAAAGAAAAAAAAATGAAAATTTCAGACAAAGGAAACTATACTCCATATCATCTAAAAATATTAATGCACAAGCGTGAACTGGTTTTGGATGGTGGAAGTTTTTGTATTGTATATATACCTTTTTACAGGTCTTATCAACGACAAAGGCACAGGGTTTCCAAAGTAGCTACTTTTGCCATCGTTTATTATGACACATTTGTGGAAAATCTTCAGTCCTTCAGCCCCAGTCATAATCTAGAATAATTTTGCTGACTTTACGTTACACAATAGCAGGTCTATGGTATTTCCACTCACACGTTATTATATTTTTTATTGTCTACTTCTTATAACTGGCATCTTGGTATATTGATTAGGGTATCTGACTATGAATTCGGAGGTTCATCATCTTCAAACTCCACTCAGAATTTTTTTATAATAAACAGATTGATTTATTCTATCTAGGTGTAATTTATTTACAACTAGCGGACGTACCGTGGGTTACCCGGGTAGTAACCGTTTACGAATACGGAGATAAAAGGTCGCCTCATTTACTCTTTATAACATCGGTTATCTGCCAGTTCAAGTTCCGTTAAAATCGATCTAACTTAGCGCACATACAGACAGACAGCAGTAAAACTTTTAATTTGGAATTACAAATAGAGACTTCAATTTTATTTATCTGTATGTAAGTTTAGACTAGCGATCCCGGCATTTTAGTATTTTCTCAAAACTCAAAAACACTTGAGAGTAGTATTTATAAGGCAAAAAACTACCTCAAGCGTCGATTGAGTATTGAGAAACGTTCTGGAATACGGCCTTTAGAAACAGGTTATAGACAATGTATGAGAAAAATATTCTTTAATTCTGTTTCTATTTTTTTACATGAATATTTTAAATAATTGTGCAAATCAGTTTTATTTCTATTATACTCAATTCTAGTCTTATAAATGTACAAATGGTGGCCATATCGCTAAAAAGTAATCTCTTTTGTAGGTAACGAGTAGTCTTTAGGATTACTTATCGATTGGTTATTTTTATATATCACAGGATATTAGTTTAGTAATAAGAGTAATAGTTGGACTCCGACGTTATTGAGTAGAACTTGAAAGGAGCAAACTCTTGTAACGTTTTGTACCCTGCTTCTCTACATTCGAACTAAAGTTAACGCTTTAATAGGCTTACAGTCTATTACACCTCTGACTATCTGTTCAGGCAAACGGTGTGACTATGTGTATGTATTAAATCTTCTAATAGTCAAGTTACGATTTCTTACCTAATAAGTTAGTCAATAGCATACTGGGGCGACCTGACTATGCTCTATATGGAAGACACTGTGCCATTCAAAAACGCAAATGCTATCGTAATCCACCCACTATTAGACCATTTTTGACTAATAGTTTTATTACATACTGTGGAAAATTTTCAACAGTTGAGAACTAGTTGAAATTTTCTGAAACTAATTTAAGTTGTAGAGGACTATATATAAGATTTCCTACCAAGATCTCCAGGCCCATGTAACCTCACCTGCTATTAGTACTCTTTCTGGCTGTTGTTCATATTTTATTTTTATTTTATTATTATAACTAGATGACCCCCACAGCTTTGCCCGTGGCATAATTCGAACTCTCGTCGCACCTATTTAATCCCGTCGCTTATAAATTCTACAATAATTTATAAAAATTTGCCCGATTTCTCGACATTTATGACTACTGCTCCGCTGCCCAAGGTAGTAGCGTGATGATATATAGCCTTCCTCGATAAATGGGCTATCTAACACAAAAAGAACTTTTCAAATCCGACCAGTAGTTCCTGAAATTAGCGCGTTCAACCAAACAAACAAACAAACTCTTCAGCTTTATAATATTAGTATAGATGCTGGCTACGCACGGGAACTACAAAATTTATTGATCTTCCATTCGGTATTATTTTTTTCTTTAAAAGTGACCATTTTCAAGTACTCAATGTACTTGTAAATGGTCGCTTTTGAAGAATAATTTAATTATACATTGGAAAGAAGTAAATTATTCTTGTAGGTAGCAGCGTATTCATTTATAGGTTTGTTCACAGTTCCCATTAACGTGGTAGAAGCGTTAATGGAGGTTTCAGAGGAATTTGCGCGGCAAGATGTAAAATAGCATTTCACTGCGATATATAACTGTCTTTCAATATAGCACGTTAACACAACTTTTATGTCTAAGAAACTACATTAGATAATACATGCATATTAGTATCTACATTGCTTATAAACAATTACCGGACCGGACCGTTAGTAACATAAAAAAAACATAACTTACTTTCACGCCTTTATCTCCGAAGGGGTAGGCAGAGGCGTAAAATACGCTCGATTTTCACCGTATGCTTTGCTTTTTGTCCCACGTAACAGGTGGTGAGAACATTGCCTTGTTGAAATGGACAGGTGCAGGTTATGGCGACCTGCTGTTTAAATTTTTCAAGACGCCCATAAGGCATTCAACTGGCTTAACGACTGCCATGTTACTGGCAACCGGGACCAACCGGGACCGTTAGTGAAATAAGAAAAATAGTTATATCTATGATTTTAATTACAAACGTTTGTAAAATAAAAAAAAATAGTTTAATATATTTAATTAACTGTAATAGCTCTTTATGTTACTTTGTTACGCTTCATGATTTAAGTATGTACGAGTATGCTTAATGCCGTAATGTATTACGGCCTACCTGGATGGGTATTTTGACCGCGGGCTGAGGGTTGAAGATTGACATGTATTCTAGGGTTGCCACCTAGTACCTAATCCTCCGTCCTTCACTATAGTTTCAAACATAGAACAAGGAATGTTAATGGCTCCCTCTCCCTCGCACCATATAAAGACGAAACTGAAAAAAATACCGCGAAGTGAGTTACAATGTTTCCTGGCAATGTGGTTTCAAAGGAACCCTCGGAAGTAACAAGACGAGCAAAAATTTCTTATTATAGTTGATGAGTACAGTCGACACAAAAGTTTGGAGCTTTCGTGACGGGCGAATCGGGAGACAACCCTTAGCAAGATACTATCGTAGATATATAATGGTGACCACTTGCCATCTAAGCTTATCTGCCACCTTAGTAGTATAAAAAATTACTTTTAAAACTCGATTTTATTTTTTGAGACAGTTCTAAGAGTTTCAAATATGTACATAAAGACTTTTATAACCCCATAAATTCATTTGGAATGCATTACATGCCATTTCATTAGAAATTCAAATGAGAAGGTAAATTACCCATAAACGAGCGCCCAGTTACTGGTAGGTACCTAAAGTTTGACGCGGTAGTTTCCCTACACGGCAAAGAGTGCTCGAGTATCCCAGGACATGGATGAATCACTGGATGATGTCACTCGACTGATATACATTTCCTGCTAAACGAGGCTGTGTATATTATGTGTCTTTTATTCAAGGGTGTTTTTGGAAAAGGCTATTGGGGAAATATGTAAAAAATAGTTCTTTAAAAAAAAACGGTTAAAACTGCTTGCAAAATATATATTGAATATCTCATCTGTGAAATTTTTTAAGTTCATCAGACTTTAAGTTAATCGGCTAAAAATATACGATTGCCACCCTTTAAAGGATAATGGCGTGAGTGTGACCGATAAATACAAGTAATTATTCCTACAGCATAAATCATCGTAATAAGATCGCTTGTATGAAACGCCAAATAACTAACTTATTAACTAACTACGAGTATCTTCACGTACAATGTGACGGAATAGTCAGAGATGACGGATCGCCAGGCTTCGCGATCCATACATATTTCTTTCGCTTCTTGTAGATTCATCAATCGCTTCATACACGCACGTCAGGGTATCCGAGTACTTTAAGTGAAAATCGAGTAGGGATATAATTATGTCATATTTCACGTACACATTCTCACACTGATGAGTAATTGACATAATTTCTGACATAGCAAGGCCCATGCAGCACACAGGTAAGTGTGCGATTCGTGGGTACCAGTGGAGTACTTAATGTTTCGTCTTTTTTTCTAGGCATTTGTTTCAGCAGTAATTTTTGTGGCCTTCCGAATTCCGATTATCTCTACTCATTCCCTATTCCATTGTTAAAAAAATAGACAAAAAGTTAGAATAGATTTTATTGCGTTCTTTATCAAACTAGATGTGATATTGGTTTTGGAAATATGCTTAAGCATCAGTAATTAAATTTTGATTCAATTTCTTCTATAACTCTTAATTTAAGGATGTTTCAAAGGGTTTAACACGTAAAAGGAATGATAAAAAATATCAAACAGATTTATGAGGCAAGTGTAAATGGATTTTGGATGGATACCTATCCATCCAAAATCCATTTACATTTACATCACATACTCTTTCAAGATCAGAGTCATGGTACATTGTACCTACAATTACAGTCGCAATATAACAAAACCAAAAGTTATATTTATGCCTACCCGAAATGTGCAACAGGCATATCCTTGCATGATTTTATGTTGACTGAGAAAATTGAGGTTTTAAGTCGTGAAAACACGAAAGTTTAACATAATTGGAGCATTTTGCTAACTAACTAACTAACTAACTATCTTCACGCTGTATCCCTGACGGGGTAGTCAGAGAGGACAGATCGCCAGGCTTCGCGATCCATGCATACTTCTTTCGCTTCTTCGAGATTCATCAATCGCTTCATACACGCACGTCTGGGTATCCGAGTACTTTTGACCTTTCCGTTTTTGAGCAATCTGCTCACGTGGTCTTCATATGTAAGTCTCGGCCTTCCCTGACTCCTTCTACCCTCTACTTTTGAACAATATATATTCTTCGTCAATCGTTCCTCACTCATTCGTTGGACGTGTCCAAACCAACGGAGCACGCCCTTTTCCAGCTTAACGCTGACACTTTCATTCAAACCTGCCATATTGCGTATCACTTCGTTACGTATTCGGTCGGCCAAGGTAACGCCGCACAATTTTCGAAGTGATCGCATCTCCACAGCATTCAATTTAATTTCATGCATCTGCTGACATACCCAGGTTTCACAACCGTAAAGCAAAGTTGGCACTAGCACTGCGTTATGAATCGCCATTCGTGCTTCTTTTACGATGCTTTGTCGCTTTACTAACTGGGACAAAGCACCGTTAACTTTGTTTCCGGCAGCTACTCGCCGTTCTACATCCGAATCACATCTTCCATCCGCGCTAAACATACTTCCTAAATACACAATTTCATTCACTTGCTCTAGACGTTCCTGGTTTACCCTAATCTCGCATTTAGTTCTTACGTCACCTTTTTCAAATACTAGAACCTTAGTTTTACTTGCATTCAAGCGGAGACCCTTACTTTCACACCCCTCTTTCATAACTCACTTTGCTAATATTCAATATTATTTAAGTAAATAGTAACGGAAAAGTCAAAAGTACTTTGATACCCAGTACTTCAGGGCCCAAGTGTCTTCATCTGCAAGCGGCGCACCTGCTGACTACTGGACAAGGATCTACGCAGATGTCCATACAGGGTTAGGAGGTCAGAAGAACAGCCGAAAAACACATTCAAACAGAACGAACAGTCAAACGATGGTCAAATAAAACTGTGCCCCAGTCTCCAAATACAGGTAAAGTTGGCAAGCAACTGGGAATACAGTAAGACGGACAGAGAAGAGAGTATTCTAAAGTCTGCCTATCCTTTGTTTGTAGACCAATTTTTTACTTATGCTGGTAGCAAATACTGTGTTTTCGTGAATGCTATTGTTCAGTCTACACTTTTTTTAAATAGGTCTTAACGTAATTATTAGAATTTGCCTATCGATCCAACTTCGCAGAAACTTACAATCGCTTTTATAGCGAAATTTAAGTCGGACCAACTATAAGCTAGGAGCTTCAAAATCCAAATATGATATTTCCAAATCGGTTCATATATGACGGATTTATAACGAACCATATGAAAATACAATTAACTTGAGAAACTTCTGTTTATTAAGTCGGTTGAAATGTTAAATAATCGGTGTTACAGAAAGCACCTACACTAGTCTATAGAAAAGAAGGCTCGGCTTTAAGCAAACGCTTATACATATTTATAAACTACTATTTAAATTGCGTCATTAATTTCTTTAAACACATTTTCTCCGGCTGACGTTAAGTGGGTTTGTTTATAAGTTTATACAAAAAAATTCGACTCGTATAATTTTGACTATACAAACTTTGCAATTCTTTTTTGACGAAAAATGAAAAGCGCCGACTTAATTAATCAGTTACTTCATCACCTATTTAAAGATAGTTGCTAAACAAATTAACAAACAGCAGCAAAATTTAGTTTGTGTGCAAGAGACGCACTATTGTTAGCCAAAACTTTCGCATAAATCTTTTATTACATTATGATACTACTCACTTTTTGAGCATGAATGCTTTGCTGAGCTCCTTAAGCACAGTGGAGACGATTGCACCGGCAGCAGGTACAGCCAGCACCGAAGCATCCATACACGCCGAGAGCGCGGCCGGGGCTAACACCCCCAATCGGCTCAGTCTCGGTTTATCTTTTGACATCACTACTTACACCCTAGACTGTCCACGAGAACCGTCTACTAGTCGTAAACTTGGAGAGCGCGCGACCGTAACCGCTCAGCGATCCGCTTCGCACGCAACTTGACAGTTGAATGCGCTACTGGCGCTTGTAAACATTCAGACGCGGGCTTCTGAACCGGACGGGGTGGAGCTATCGTAGAAGCCTTCATATTAGTTCGTAAACTTTGTGCGTGTAGATCGACATATTATGTCCATCGACACTACCTATGGTGACTCAGGGAATAAAAACTCTATTTTTTTTAAAAAGTGTATGTATGCACCTGTGTATGAATGAGTTTAATGTAAATCGGGAATACTCTTCTCATTCGGACAAATGCTCCCAATACAAGACACCTACAGCACCGTTTCATGCATCGCTGGATACTTTGACGCTGTGTGTGTGGATGCTTGTATCCCGACCTTAATGATAGATATATTTATAAAGCTGAAGAGTTTGTTTGTTTGTATGTTCGGTTGAACATACGCTAATCTCAGGAACTACTGGTCAGATTTGAAAATTTTTTTTTTTGTGTAAGATAACCCATTTATTGAGGAAGGCTATAGACTATATATCATTACGCTACTACACTGGGGAGCAGAGCAGTAGTCATAAAGTCGACAAAGCGGGCAAATTTTTAATCCATCATTGTAGAATTTATAAGCGACGGGATTAAATAGGAGCGACGGGAGCCCGAAATATTCCACGGGCGAAGCTGTTCATCTAGTGTTAAATATTCCTCCTTGCCATGCTCTATAACTTGGAAACATCCTGCCTCAGTTAAGGAGCATAGCAAGGAGGACACAAGAAGTCGCTGATGTGTTCTTATGGCTCCTTCTCTTATTGTAGTAGGCGAAGTAATTAATTGATAGACTTTCAGCAGATTCTGTAAATAACTTTCTTTTAGTCTAACTACTGATTTGTAATAATTTGCAAGCTCGGTACATTTGTAACTTTGGAGTTGTTACACTCGCGCTGCCGACCCTATTGCATTGTTGAAACTGATGCCGAGAGACAGACAAAAGCAGCAGGCTGTGTTATTTTGCTTCTGTTGAAACTCTTCAAATCGCCCATAGGGCCTTCAACTTGGCTTAGCGATTATCATATTCCTAGTAATCGGGGCCAAACGGCTTATCGTGCCTTCTGAAGCCAGAAAACGCTTGTAAATACCACATCATCATCTAATAGTGTATTTCTCAAGGCAGTGATCGTTATCAGTACAATGAGCTGACATGGTTAAAAACGCTTCAAGATAGTAACTTGTGAATGTAGTACTATTAATTACATTTGGTTTTGGTTAGGACTTGAATCACTGATTAGCTTATTGCATTTATAAACATCGCTGGCGCTAGCACTAAAAAGGAAGATTATTCAAAAGGAGTCTTAGGGCCGTATCTTAGGCTTATTTATAAGGCAAAACTAGCCTCAAGCGTTTCTTGAGTATTAAGTAACGTTCTGAAATACGGCCCTTAGAAGGTTTTTAAAGGGTTGGCAGCGTGAGTGCTGCACTTATGGTGTTGCAAACGTCTATAGGCTTCGGTGACCGTTCGGTGGGCCGTATGCTTGTCTGCCACCTCAGTGGTATAAAAAAACTAAAAGCAAGAAAATACATTAGTACCAAGACAGAGTGACACAGGGTCAAAGGAGTGGAGTGAATTGAAAATTTTATTTATCTGCCAAGTGAAGCTAGGGGTCTGGAAAAAATTTGAGAAACACTGCACCAAAGTTATTGACTTATATAAAACTTTTTATGGAAGCAAACCTAACGCCAGCCTCTTTCGCTTATACCTATTTTCGTTACAAGCATTACGTTTTAATTTACTATGCTTATTACAAATGACACTCTATACTGTTCTGTGTGTCATTACTAAATTATTAAGAATTTATGTAAATTTTGGTAAAATCAATATTTTCACTCTTCTACCTTGTATATTTACAAAACTTAAAACTTGTGCTTAACAAATTTTTGAGATATTGGCTAAGCAACCGTCATAACAAAAAGAATATTTGCATCAACATTGCATTTCCCAAGCAATAATGTAAAAGAAGTACCTAAGTACTGCCGATAGCAACTTAAATAAACAAATGTATGTACATTACTCTAAATAAACCATCAAAATAAATGTACTTTCAAGTCAAGAGAGATCATGCAGTGTACCGATAAGAATATTATAAATACTCCAGTTCTCATAACAGACCGTCGACCTGGTAAGAAGGTTTCTTATGGTAAGGTGTGTGTGTGTGTTTTTTATGTAATCCCACTAGCTCAGTGTTCTATAAATAATTATTGCGTTAAGCACCTTACGCTACGGCGGATTCTTAGACAGGTGACCGTTTATGGCATTTTTGAACTTCGGATCAGATTGATTCAGTTGTTGGTTTTGATCGCCAAGTAATGTTCTTATCGCCAAGTTATGTTCTTGAGCTTAACTTGGCTCAAGAACATAACTTGGCGATAAGAACATTACTTACGGCATTACGCGTGGAGTACTTTTAACAGTATGTCACAGAGCCGGTCCCGCCCTTTTTACACGGCAATAGGTTGCCAACACGAGTATAACACATTTCAAGTGTATATAGGCTACGGTAACCTCTTTCTATCAAGTAGGCCGTATGATTGACAACCACGTTTTTACAATAAAAAAATGTGTGTATACAAGAGTACACAGGTAAGAAATGAAACTTCTTTACGACACTTTTTTTACAGCTATAAAATTTCTCTCATACGTCGATAAACTAGTTTCACTTCCAAACAACATGGCTCGTAACCGAAAAACGTGACGATGTTTTTTATAAATATAAATTTTCTTTCAACGTTTGTTAAGAAGTTTCACTTTAAAAAGTAAATGATACTTCTTTAGATCTATTATTAAGTGAAATAAGTGTAAAATACAGGTTTTAACGCTATCATGCTTATTTACCTTAAATAGCTTGACGTTTCACAATTTTTATTTTAATCATGCAACGCGAAAGTTTAAAAGTTACTATTATTAAGTAATTATTAAGTATATTATTATTTAGCTATTATTATTAGTTACTATTACCCAGGATAAAACTTTGTGTGATGAGCACGATGGTTTATTCTGTGTCTGGGTGTTATTTATCTATAATATGTATGTATTTATAAATATATAAGTATGTTTATCAGTTATCTAGATCCCATAACACAAGCTATTATTAGCTTACTTTGGGCTAGATAGCGCTGTGTGAAAAGTGTCCCAAAATATTTATTTATTTATTTTATTAAGTGTATCGAACAGTATGTACCCCTACTCAGGTTATAGCGCGAATGGATGAACGTGAACTTTAACAGAGTTAAAGTTAATTCGAAGAAGAAGTGCATAAAGCTATCTATCTATACTATTATAAAATTGTAAAATTGGCCGTGACGTACATTTAAAATAAATTAAAAAAATATATTGTAATCGACTATTTAAGGGATTCTGAGTCTGTTTGTTTGTTTGTTTGTTCGGGGTTGGAGCAAATTCCAGACGGTTGATCACAACTCCGCTAAAAGAATATTGTGGTTAATTTTCCAGCCTAAATACTGCGCTACATTTCATCAAAATCGGTTATGTAAAACAGCTTGAACTACATCTTACTAGACGAGCTATACATAGGACAGGTCAAAGTATTTTGGTTTGTTAGATAGGTTTTAATTAAGACACCATTTTTCATATGCCCACTGATTTTCAGTGATGCACATACTCGTATCGAGTTGTCTTCACTGATGACTACACGATGAGTAAAGTTAAGCTACCTAAGTGTGGTCTAATTTTGGATGGGTAACCATTTCAAAAGTGGGTGCATCACGTCAGCAAACACTTTTCTTTAATTACAGTCTCTAATAGGTAAAGGATCAGACAAGGTAAACACACAAGGCGCGTCTACTTTTAGATGGGTCAGTTAAGCACATCGAAATAAAAACTAAGGTATCAACAATAAAGCATTTTGAGAGAAAGTGAAACACATTTCAGCAGACATTTTGCTTTTAGTTATGCACAAGTTTGTGGGTAAAAGATCAGTGACATAAAGTAATCTTAGCATGGTAAACTTTGAAAGGGTTTTGGAAGGGTGACGACTTTGCGAAATCCGCAGTTTCTAACTACAATTTCTGTGAAATATTTGCACAAAAGGGACATTCACTTGGTTCAAGCTGGCTTCACAGCACCTGCTAACTGGAGAGGTGCCCAGCAAAGCTCAGGAGGTCGGTAGGCCAGAGGCAATTGCTATGTTTTATAAACCGACGGAATTAAAACAAGCGGATAGATACTTTTAAATTATACATACAAATTTTTGTCCCAATGACGAGGCAAATAAGTACCTGCACAACAGATTTAAAATTATATTTACTATCTTATGGCTTATACCCCTTGAATAAACAGTAATGAATGTATGTATTATAATAGATTGCAGAGAAACGCAAATGTTTTAATTTTTTTTTTGGAGTTTGGTTTAAACATCGTAGCAATCACTGCGTTAAGCAACTTTTGCCTTGGCTGGTTTGGTTATAAATGAGTGACAACTTTGTGGTATTTCCATTTACGAGCGTGACCGTGCTTTGGAAGGCATGTTAAGCCGTTAGACCTGGTTGCCAGTAACATATTATGGTAGTGGTTAAGCCAAGTTGAAAGCCTTTGAAAAATTTCAACAGCAGGTAGGTGGCTACCTGCTGTTGAAATTTTTCAAAGGCTTTCATTTTTTCAAGCCTGCGTCTATTTATTTGAACACGGCTATGGGCTCACAACCTGTTACGTGGGACCAAAATTCATACAATGGATTGTGGGCGTATAGATACCTCTGCCTAGAACTTCGGAAATAAAGGCGTCATTAATAAAAAAACAACTAATTAACTATCTTCACGCTGTATCGCTGACGACGTAGTCAGAGAGGAAACATCGCCAGGGTTCCTCCATGCATACTTCTTTCACTTCTTGCAGATTCATCAATCGATTCATACACGTCTGGGTATCTACTTTAGATTTTACAGTTTATTTTGAATATTGCTCAATCTGCTCACTTGATGTTCATTTGTAAGTCTCGGTCTACACTGACTCCTTTTATACTTTACTTTCGCACAATCTTCGTCAATCGTTCCTCACTCATTCGGTGGACGTGTCCAAATCAACGGAGCACGCCCTTTTCTAGCTTATCACTTCGTTATGTATTTGGTTTGTCAAAGTTACGTCGCACAATTTTCGAAGTGATCTCATATCCACAGCATTCAATTTCCTTTCATCCATCTGCTGGTATACCCAGGTTTCTTTACTTCCGTAACGTGCTTTTTTTACGATGCTTTGTCGTTTTAGTAATTGCAACAAAGCACCGTTAACTTTATTTCCGGGAGCTACTCGCCGTTCTAAATCCGAATCATATCTTTCATCTGCGCTAAACATACTCCCTAAATACACAATTATATTCACTTGCTCTAGACGTTCCTGGTTTACCCAAATCTTGCAGTTAGTTCTTACGTCATCTCTTTCAAATACTAGAACCTTAGTTTTACTTGCATTCAAGCGAAGACCGTAAGGGTCTTCCGTGAGGGTTTCACACTCCTATTTCATATTAGTTTTGATATGCTTAGAAATATCGTTTTGTTATCATTGATATATCTTCTGATACTTATTTGCTTAAATTCTGTCAGGTAGAAGTTCAGATTTTAGAAGTTTGATTTTTGTACGTGTCGGAATCCATTAAGGCACTTCACTTACTTTAACTCTCGCATCCGCGGCAGTCTTTGCGTCTGTGATATTGCAGGATAAGCTGCAAGTATGTCGCCTTCACTGGTATGGTCACGTTCTGCGGCAACCGCCGGACTCCGTAGGCAACAAATGTCTGGCCATGTCAGCCCCGCTGGGTCCCGGTAAGAGTGGGAGACCCAAGAAGTGCGGGCTTGACGTCGTAAAGGATGACATGCGTGACAATGGTCTCACTACAGGGGATGCCGACGACCGTGCGAAGTGGAGGACAAAAAGACGGAAAGCGGACCCCGGACGTCGCGAGGTGCAACTGCAACAGACGCTCGGATGATGGTGATTATGACTAACTTGCTTCAGGGAGCAGCAAAGTGGCTTTGTGGAGAACTCCCTGTCCTACAGAGTGTACAAACCACTAAACCACCACATTGTTCCGCCACATTGTTCACCACTATCGAAACGCAGGAGTTAAGTCACTACGTTCCAAGGGGGTGGAAAGAGGTAACACGGGCCCCATATGACTATTGGTGGACGGGGTACTATCGGCTACTCCAGTCGTAGTCGCGCATGACAGCCGCGAGGTGGCGCCTTCAAACTAAACGGCGTTATAGTTTTCTCCTCGCTGCCATAACCTCGACAGCGACAGAGGGCATGGCGACCAAACTCGATGGATTTAGTACATCCAAACCAACGTTGCTGCAAACACACTTCGGTATTTCGCTTCTACCAGTCAGCCTGAGAGTACCGCAATGCCTCAAGCCTTGCAGGTCTGCAGAACTACAATGTTCTCTTGCAATGGGGTCAGCTGGTGTCAGGTGTCAGGTGCAACGACTTATAGGGGCAACGTTAAGCTCCAGGGTGCATCAGCACTCCTGCTTCCGATGACCGCCAGCAAGCCCGTAAGAGGTAAGAAACGTGGAGGTTTTCCGATTCCTATCTCATTTACATTTAGAGCTTTACACAGCCTGTATTTTGTATTTTTTTGTATTTTCTGTTTTACTTATTATTGGTGTTAGAAACTATTATTTATTATTACTAAGAATATGAAAAAAACTAAACAAAGAAATGAAATCCTGTCACAACGAGAAGAACGGCTGCCATCTTAGAAAGGTCTTACACCATAAATGGGCTAAAGGTTAGAGCGCAGAACTGTTCAATTCTCAAAGAGTTTGTCACTTTTTGAGACACGTCTTGATCAGTGATCAGCGAGAGCAAAAAGTTTCAAATCTGAAAATGGCCATCAATCATCTTTAACAAGAGCTGAGATCAGTCAGCGAACAACGAAGCTCTACTCTCAAAATATTCGACAAACAACTCTAAAAGAAACCGTGTGAAATCGACGAAGTGATGCGAATGACCGAAAACGCATAGTTTGAACCAAAGAGCTTTAGGATTTTTGTTATGTGAGGAGTCTCGATTCGAAGTTAGGTCTGATACAAAAAAAGGAACAGTGGGGTGCATAAAGGCCCTATCTGAAAGTATTGCACCTAACATGGCTAAAAAAAGGTAAACTCTAAACGAAACCCTGTTCTAACTAGTCTGGACTGCGCGCGCGGCGTGTAACAGTGTGTAACTTTTAAAATCGTCCACCACCATCTTGCCACAGGAAATGAGTATTAATGTTCATTTTTTTACAATTTTTGAACCTAATGTTATTTACATACAAAAACCACGCAAGCGTAGCCGCGGGCAAATGCTAGTATTTATATAAAATTCATTACTTCTCCTTTAGTTTAGGTCATAATAATATATATTATTATTAAAAATTACATGAATTGTAGTCCAATTGGACGAAATTCAACTATATTGACTGGCTCGGTGACGCAGTGGTAGTGTATGCGACTGCCGCGCCTGAGGTCCCGGGTTCTATTCCCGATTCGGAAAAAATATTTGTGTAATCCACAAATGTTTGTTTCGGAGTTGGTGTTTTCTATGTATAATATGTATGTATTTAGAAATATATAGGTATGTTCAGTTATCTAGATCATAGCAAAAGCTTAAAGCTTAGTTTGGGCTAGATGGCGCTGTGTGTGTGAAAAGTGTCCTACACTATCTTAATTTTATAAATAATCGACAGTCACTATGAAGATATCGGGTCCAGTACTAACAAATTCTCCAGACGAAGTGTTATACCAGTCAACGCTATATAGATACAGTGAGTTACCGCTGCCAGCTGACATAATTATAGCTACTTATATTTGGGTGGATGGCACGGGTCAGCATATACGATGCAAAGATCGTACATTGAAGTACGTGCCCAAAGAACCAACAGGTATTATCAAAATATATAATTATTCATAGTTATATTTTATTCTTAGAAGCGCTCGTGGCCCCGCGTTCTCTGTGTTCTGTAGAAATCACTGCGTTACGCAATATGTATGCCTCTGCCACCCCTTCGGAGATTAGGCGTGGTAGATAGATAAAAATATTTTATTCTTCTCTCCTATTCTTATTGTCAAAAGCCTGGCATGCGTGGTAGTGGTAGTATCTATTCAATATATTGAATCATGAACTTTAAGCCTGTGGTCCCAGTTGCCAGTACAATGGCCGTTGTTAAGCCAAATAGAAAATAATATTGACGGCTTATAACATTTTCAACATTTTCAAGCTAGTGGCTACTACGACGATAACCTGCGCCTGTCTATTTCTGCACGGCATTGATGTTACCACCGGTCACGTGGGATAAGAATGCATACGGTAAAATATGAGCGTATATTATACCTCTGACAACCCCTTTGAGGGTATAAGGCGTGACATATGTATTGTATCAATATATTGAATGACAGGTCAAAAGATAATGCACCGGATTGATACGGATTTCCGAATCGCCTGGCTCTCTATCAATATATCATTGTAGCTATCTAATAACCTTCAGTAAATGAGTGAACTGGAGACCCGCCAAGATGTTTGGGCCCAGGCCACTTGCAATTAGTGCACTTGCGGACCAACGGGCGATGCTGTGATCACTCTCAACAAAGTCGAAAATTAAAGCCAAATCCGTGAAACCACTAATGTTTCCGTAATGGTTCCGTAGGCAACCATTAAAATAGGACCCCGAGATCAAAATCCAAGCAGATGTGAAGACATTATTATGAAGACATTATTTATGAAGTCTGGCGCTATGCTTAACCAGAACAAGTTTACGTAGCACGCATTTCACTTTTGATTATGTATTTTTTTTTTCTGACTATCTATTTTTTAAGAAACTTCTTTAATGTGTAATAGAATTAGGTTGCTTTAATCAATTTATCTTGAATTTCTTTAGATAAACTCACATTAATACTAGATGCAATAAACGCGGAGTGTTGGCATAACACTGAGAAATATATAAACTATACCCACTTAAACAGACATGTACCACCTCATTTCTGTCCAAGGGATTTGGACAGTGTCTATCAAGTAGAATGCGTCACGAGAGGAAAGGAAAATGGACGAATCAATACCTTCAATGAAAACTTTAAAGGTTTAAATTCAAAACATTAAGCCACTTGCACAAGACATTAAGGTCCGTATTCCAGAACGTTTTTCAATACTCAATCGACGCTCGAGGCTAGTTTTGCCTTATAGAATCTAATCTCAAGTGTTACTTGTGTATTGATAAACTTTCTGGAATACGGGCCTATGAAACATTAGACTGCCTCTAAGGCGCGGTGGGAGTGTATCCGACTGCTACGCAAGAGGTCGTGGGTTCGATTCCCATCTAGTATAAAACTTTTTTGTGATGAGCACGATGGTTTATTCCGTGTCTGGGTGTTATTTTATCTATAATATGTATGTATTTTTTTTTTTCGATGTCATTGAAGTCATTAGTATGAAAGAAATAGAACAAGCGATAAGAAGTATGAAATGTGGTAAGGCTGCGGGAAAAGACAGAGTCACTGCTGAGATGATCAAGTACGGTGGGTCGCGTGTCTGGGACACACTATGTCTGTTATGCAACTTGTGCTGGCGGACGGGTGAGGTCCCAGATGACTGGCGAGTAGCAGTTGTAGTACCTATTTACAAAGGGAAAGGCTCGCGCCTAAACTGCTCCAGCTACAGGGCGATCAGCTTGGTCAGCTTAGCTAGTAAGGTGTATGCAAAGGTTATAACGGCACGAATGCAAGAAAAGTCTGAAAGGTATTTATGGGAGGCTCAATGCGGATTCCGACGTGGAAGAGGTTGCATGGATCAAGTGTTTTCTCTCCGTATGATCGCGGAAAAGTTTCTGGCTCTTAGCCAGAAGGTTTTCTGCGCTTTTGTGGATCTAGAGAAAGCATTTGATAACGTTGTGAGAGAAACGCTGTGGGACTTGCTGCCAGGATATGGTGTGGACGGCTCGCTACTGCGGGCAATACAGTCGCTTTATAGGGACTGTAAGGCTTGCGTGCGAGTAGGGGGGGATGTGTCACCTCTTTTTGATGTCTGTACAGGCGTCAAACAGGGATGTGTCATGTCCGCCTGGCTGTTCATAGTGTATCTGGACAGTTGCCTGCAGAAGTTGAAAGATTTTAATATGGGTGTGAATTTGGGTGACTTTACAGTAAACTGTCTGCTGTACGCTGATGATGCGGTGCTCATGGCCTCATCAGAAGCCGACCTTCAGGCATTAGTCACTAATATGAAAGAGGGGTGTGAAAGTAAGGGTCTCCGCTTGAATGCAAGTAAAACTAAGGTTCTAGTATTTGAAAGAGGTGACGTAAGAACTAAATGCGAGATTAGGGTAAACCAGGAACGTCTAGAGCAAGTGAATGAAATTGTGTATTTAGGAAGTATGTTTAGCGCGGATGGAAGATGTGATTCGGATGTGGAACGGCGAGTAGCTGCCGGAAACAAAGTTAACGGTGCTTTGTCCCAGTTATTAAAGCGACAAAGCATCGTAAAAGAAGCACGACTGGCGATTCATAACGCAGTGCTAGTGCCAACTTTGCTTTACGGTAGTGAAACCTGGGTATGTCAGCAGATGCATGAAAGTAAATTGAATGCTGTGGAGATGCGATCACTTCGAAAGTTGTGCGGCGTTACCTTGGCTGGCCGAATACGTAACGAAGTGATACGCAATTTGGCAGGTTTGAATGAAAGTGTCAGCGTTAAGCTGGAAAAGGGCGTGCTCCGTTGGTTTGGACACGTCCAACGAATGAGTGAGGAACGATTGACGAAGAATATATATTGTTCAAAAGTAGAGGGTAGAAGGAGTCAGGGTAGGCCGAGACTTACATATGAAGACCACGTGAGCAGATTGCTCAAAAACGGAAAGGTCAAAAGTACTCGGATACCCAGACGTGCGTGTATGAAGCGATTGATGCATCTCGAAGAAGCGAAAGAAGTATGCATGGATCGCGAAGCCTGGCGATCTGTCCTCTCTGACTACCCCGTCAGGGATACAGCGTGAAGTTTTTTTAGTTTTTTTATTTTGAAATATATAAGTATGTTTATCAGTTATCTGGTTCCAGTAGTATAGGCTCTGCTTAGTTTGGAATCATATGGCGTTGTGTGAGTTGTCCCAACGATATATTCATTAACATGTTGACCATCTTACAATCAATGATAGCTAATTTCGGCGGCCTCTATAAGAAGTCTATTTTAATACAGGGTGTCAATAAATTGTTCAGGGGTTAGTGTGATAGAGTAACAAGTATCCAAACTGCTTTACAATGTTCCACACATAATATTGTTATTTTTTGTTTGTAGTTTTATTGGTATTTCATTGAAATGTTTGAATTATCATCATCATCATCCGAGTGTCTGGCCCAGTCCGCTTTCCTACATTTTCTCCTCCACTTCGCACGGTCGTCGGCATCCCCTGTACTGAGACTATTGGCACGCATGTCATCCCTGACGACGTCAAGCCAGCACTTCCACTCTTACCGGGACCCGGCGGGGCTGACATGGCTAGACATTTGTTACCTACGTAGCCCCGCGGTTGCCGCAAGACGTGACCATACCAACGAATTCGACACTCTTGCAACTTGTCTGCAATGTCATGGACGTGAAGGTCATCTCCCTCCATTTCGCCCACGCGGCAGCAATGTGTAACTTGACATTGCAATCGATGTCACTGGACGTATCCCAGGTATTTAACCTGGTCTGTGCGCTCAACCTAATCACCGCCTATGCGGACGGATGTGGGATCTGTCGAGTTTAGTGCCAAGTACTCGGTCTTCGCCACATTTAGTTTCAGACCGCCGTTCTCAAGCGTCTCCTTCCACGTCTTTACACGTCGCACCAATCTGCCCCTGTCCGCGTCTGCCAGCACAATATCGTCAGCATACATGAGCAACCATGGAGGCTGCTCATGCGAGTTCCTGATGCTGTCCGACAATTCGTCTAATATTACACTGAACAGAAGCGGACTAAGGGCCGAACCCTGGTGTACCCCGACGGTGATGGGGAAGGGTTTCGGGTCGCCAACAACAGTCCTAACCATTGAATTGGAGTCACAGTGCATGTCCCGGATAGTGTCAATATAGACCTCTGGAACCCTTTTGGACCGCAGTGCCCACCAGATCATCGCACGAGGAACACAGTCGAAGGCCGTCTGCATGTCTAGAAACAAACAGTGCAGAGGCGTGTTCTTCGACTTGTATTTCTCTGCGACAACCCTCAGGGCAAAAACAGGGTCCGTGGTCCCATGACCAGGGCGAAACCCATATTGACACTCCGAGAGAGTACACTCCCGCCGGATCCGAGAGTCTATAATCATCTCGAAGATCTTCATGGTGTGGGACATCACCTTTATACCGCGGTAGCTACCGCACTCCTGCACTGACCCCTTACCTTTAAAGACTGGAGTAATAATACTCAGTCTCATTGGTTTGGGATCTGCCCGCTGAGGAGTATGCGGTTAAAAAGGTTTGCTAAGATGCCCGCACCGCGAGGACCCATCGCCTTCCAGGCTTCGATGGGGACTCCATCGGGTCCGACAGCTTTCAGATTCTTCTACGGCGAAGCGCAGTCAGAACTTCTCCAGGCTTTGCCACTTTGGCACTAGTCTCTGATTCGGAGGTCCGGAGGCTGCACCTCTTTGTGCTGTTTATTAAGCAGCTGGTGGAAGTACGAGCGCCACCTCTCCTTTACAGCGAGGTCTTCGCTTAACAGGTTGCCCTCAGGGTCTTTTACACAGCGACACTTGGATATATTCTGTGCCGCTTTGACCCTGGAGCGCGCCAGCTTATAGATGAGCTTCTGCCCCTCAGACGATTCCAGCTTATCATACAGACGTCGTAAGTGGTCTCGTCTGGCTATGGCTACAGCTATCTTTGTGGCGCGCTTGGCAGCCCTGTACGCGTCGCGGTCTTCGGGAGATCCGGTCGCTTGCCACTTTTTAAAGAGGGCTTTCTTCTTCCTAGTCTCCCTCTGGACTGCGTCGCTCTACCACCAAGTTTCCTGACTCACCGAGTACCAGCTTCGCCGCTCCAAGGATGGCCGCCTGAACTTTGTCCCAGTAATCTTGAACTGGTTCGCCTTCAGTGTCGGTGCACTTGTCACCGACGGCTGAGACGAACTCCTGTTTCATCAAGCAGCCACCATCTGATGCGACGCTGGCACCGCTCGATGCGTTTCCCTTTGGGCTTCACGCAGAGGTCCATGACAAGGAGACGGTGTTGTGCAGTAAGACTCTCTCCGGGTATGACCTTGCAGTTGGCCACCTTGCCGATGCTGTGTCGCCTAGTGAATAGGAAATCGATCTGAGCTGTACGCCTCCCTCTCTTGTAGGTGATGAGATATTCGGATTTCTTTTTGAAATACGTGTTCACAATGGCCAGATCGGTAGCCGCACACGTTCTGAGGATAGTTTCTCCTTCAGCGTTGCGGGTGCCGTATCCAAAACCACCATGAACACGCTCAAACTCCTCACACCTCTCACCCACATGACCGTTCAGGTCGCCGCCCAAAACTATTCCCTGTGACAACGGAATTATCCGAAGCACTCCCTCGAGTTGGCCCCAAAACGACATCTTATCGGCGTCGCTACAACCGGCCTGTGGCGCGTAGGCACTTATCAGGTGGGTAATAATCCCATCGATAAGCACCCTCACGATCATAAGCCGGTCGCTACAGCGTTTCACCTCCAAGATGCCGCTGTGCAGTCCCTCGGAGAGCACCACGGCCACCCCGTACTCCCCACCAGGCGCACCCGTGTAATACAGCTTGTAGCCTTTCTGCAGAGGCCGGGCTCTGTTGCCCTTCCACCGAGTCTCCTGCAGGAACGCCACGTCCACCCTCCGCCTGAAGAGTACTTCAGCCAACTCTACCGCACGCCCAGTCAGCGTGCCAATGTTCCACTATGCGAAGCGGATACGGGTTGGGGCTAACTTCTTTAGCCGTGCTGGCCCGACACACGGCAGCCCTAGCCCACTTGCCACAGGAGTCGGGCGGGGCTCCTGCGCGCCGTTTTGCGGCGGCGCCCTATCCCTAGCAGAATTCCTTTTCTGACTGTTCATTTATTTGTTTCGGCGGGTGGCTTTTATGGGAGCGACGCCCTCAGACCTCCCAACCCCAGAGGGGAAAGCCAGCGCCAGAGCCTGGTCCGTTAATCAGCAGGTGCACGCACTAGCACGGGAGATTGACTTGGGCCCCGAAGATCTTGGTTATATCCCTTACACCCGAAATGTTGATGAAATGTTTGAATTATAGCCAATACTAATTAATATCGACTTAGTTATAATACCACAGCCATAGTTACATCTTATTATTTTTTTTTCCGTTATTTTTTCCTAAAGAAACTTGTTCCCGGGACTAAAAGTAGCCCATATCCTCTCTTAGACTTTTTCTGTAAAAAAAAATATTGAAATCGGTTCAATAGTTCTAACGTGAAAGCGCGACAAACAGACAGGTGATAATAGATTACCTAGCATCTCGTTAAGCGCATTAATGTAATACTAGCTGACCTCCGCGGCTTCTCCCGTGACATATTTGGAACTCCCGTCGCATCCTTTTACTCCCGTCGCGTTTAGTTTTACAAAAAAATTATGGAAATTTGTTTGATTCTCTTGGGTAGTAGCGTGATCATATATAGCCTATAGCCTTCCCTGATATATGGGCCATTCAACACTAAAAGAATTTGTAAATTCGGACCATTAGTACCTGAGATTAGCGCGTTTAACTAAACAAATAAACAAACAAACTTAACTTATTAGAATAGATTTTAGTACCTTATAGTTATTGTGCCATGTACATCACATAATGCTGATATGTACAGCATAATTATTTGAATATCTACAGAGTTACCGATTTGGAATTTTGATGGAAGCTCAACTGGTCAGTCAGATCTTCAGGATTCTGACATATTCTTGTATCCAAGAACCATTTACAGGAATCCATTTAGACGAGGCAATAACATTCTGGTTATGTGTGATACATACACGTTTAACATGGAACCGACAGGTGGGTCTTAAGTTTCAAGATTGAATTAGGTATATCAAACGATTATTTTCTTTTCGGTCCATATTTTTTTATGTTGCTCTTGCCAAAATTACACCACGTGCCTGTAAATAGTCATTGCGACATCATCATCATCATCTTTAATATAGGTAAAAACTATTATTATGTATCTTAATTTAGGTATCTCCCAGCTACGTGTGTTTGTCGCCGATTTGGATGAAATTTTGTGTGCATATTTCAATGTGTAACTGAATTGTTGTGCTACACAATTTGACCAGGTAGGTTGCACATGCACAGCTGTCCGTATGTCACCTAATTTCCTGAACAAAAGACACTAAGGTGCGACACAAGCATACGGTCCAAGGTTAGTGTTAAAAATCCCCATATTGTAGACATTTGGGAAAATCAGGGCAAGGAGTTTAATGCACAATCCAAGCGCACACTGAAGAAAGCCCCTATCAGACCTCACTTTATGCGAGCGCTCCAGGCTCAAAGTGTTACGATGAACACCCTGTCTGTGGCAAGCGATGCGATAATAGAAAGTAGCCGTGGGCACCATATGTAATAAATTCTCACAGCACAAACCATTGTACTACTTTCCCGGACATTTGTCTCTCATTATTTTGTTACTTTTTTATTTTGATGTACCTAACAGAAAATTGATACTCGTATAACTAGATAATTAGTATCCAAACATAACTTTTTTTAATATTATGTCGGTATGAAGTCCACCGGGTTAGCTAGTATTAAATATTTAGCAGTGCCAATCGGTTGCCCCGCAATAATTTTCCGACTGCGTCGCTACAATAGTTTTTAGTTGATGGCCCTTGCTTACGTCATAATAACTAAAGCCAAATCACTTCAAATATTATTGCACTATTATGTCAAACAGTCACGCTTACCTTTTATATGTTTTTTCATATAACAGCAACCAATCACAGAGCAAAATGCCAGGAGGCGTACGAACAATGTAAAGACGAGGAGCCATGGTTCGGTATTGAACAGCAGTTCATGCTGTTGGACTCGGATCTTCGATTTCTAGGCTGGCCCCGTGGGGGCTTCCCTCCTCCGCAGGGCCCTTACTACTGCGGCGTCGGAGCTAACAAAATGAGTGGTAGAGATCTTTTGGAAGCTCATTACAAGTACGTTTGTACTTAGTCTGTGATAATTAATTTTAAGTGTTTTTTGAAGTGAAAACTTCTTTTCACCGCCCATAGAATTTTCCGTAGGTAGTAAGTTAGGCTAATCCGTCACGCTCTGAGATGAAAGGCTCGATCGGTGAACTCGAGAACGCCGATTGTACCCAAGCGAGAAAGGTACAGTCAGCTCATCAGCTGCTCTTCGCTGTTGTGTCGCTGTGTTCAATATATTAAATTCATACGCAAAAATTGATTGTGATTGCCAATGAACACACATTCTTAATTTTTTTACCATTTCTCATTATGTCCTTGTCTTATTTTAACTTATTTTTTACTTGTATTTACAGTACAGAGTTATTTTGAAGTTCTTAATGAGTTAGTATGGGATAATGTTTTTTCCGTTTGAAGTCATGACGTTTTTTATTTAGTAAATGGAAGGCCAAAGAGCGTGAGTTATGAGCATGATGAGACCATGTCCTGCAGTGCACTATTGTAGTCTGATTCAACTTAATGATTGGGATGGATTGTTAAAATGTCAGATTCACGTCTGATGCATTCTGTATATAACTTTTTATCATTACCATTGTAGAGTTTACTATAAGGAATTAGTGCATAAAACAATAGACATTGCGACCATAGCAAAAAAATGTCCTACCCGTTTTCGAAAGGCCAATCATATGATTGATGACAGTTTTTCTATGCCTTTGATTACTCGCCACCTACGTGGAACGAAATAGGTGCAACTGGTGAACCGTTTGCAGCCAATGCAGCCAATTTAAAGTCGTTTTTCTAACCCTTTGAGACAGAAATTGAGACAGTATTCCGGCAAAGAGGCTTGAGATGGTATTTAAAACAATATTAAGCATTCCAGTATAGGATAGCACCTACCATATATTCATAATAGTTACCAAAAATTTTGTCTCAGGTGATTAGAGACCATTTCTCATTATGTACTTGTCTTATTCTAGACTTGATGAACGTTTACAGTTATAGTTAAGTTCATCTCCGTTTTTCTATTAGCGGTTTACAAAACTATACTTAATATAATATTTTAAAGTTAGGATGATGAACCACTTTAATAACGTTTCTTCTTGTTTAAAATGCTAACCTTGCTGAAAAGGCTTTAATTTAGTGTTACTTTACTTTCACAATATAACCGCAATAACGAACATAAAATTTCCAGGTGTTGCTTGTATGCTGGCGTGCCAATGAGTGGCATAAATGCCGAAGTAACGCCATCACAATGGGAGTTCCAACTTTCGTATGCTGAAGGGGTGACAGCGGGTGACGATCTTTGGGTCGCTCGGTACATTCTGCACAAACTAGCCGAAGAGTATGAAGTTAATCTCAGTTTTGATCCAAAACCTGCAAGGAACTGGCATGGTTCTGGCGCTCACGTCAATTTCTCTACAAAGATGATGAGGGAAGATAATGGTATCATGTAAGTAATAGTCCAGTAGATTCGAAATCCAGACCATTCTACAGCTATAAATGAAGTTTAAGCTCCATCAATATCGATACTATCAATAGGTTTCTCTGTGTTTAAGCAAATTTGTTTTATCATACATACATATTGTCACGCCTTTATCCCCGAAGGCGTAGGCAAAACATACTATACGCCCACATTTCACTGTATGCATTTTTGTCCCACGTAACAGGCTGTGAGCCCATTGCCGTTTTATCAATTACTCTTTTATCCCCTAAAGGTGGAGAGGCATGTTAAACGGCCAAATTTCACGGTGTGCCACGTTACAGGTGGTTAGCCCATTGCCGTGTTGAAATATACAATCGCAGGTTGTAGCGACCTGCTGTTGGAATTTTTCAAAGCGCCAATAAGGCCTTAAACTTGACTTAACGACTACCATGTTACTGGCAACCTTGACCAACGGCTTAACGTGGAGAAATGCCTGAAAGCGGTCATTCTTCACCATCCATATTTTACTTTCTTTTTTTTATGTGTGGAGATTCTCACGGATGGACTCGAACCGACTAAAATCACACCTTGCCCTTCAATTTGTCTATGGCCAGGAGGATAACCCCAGGTCTTTTCACCAACTATAGCAAAACTGCTTAACGCAGTGATCATTTTCAGAACACTGAGTTAGCGGAGTTACAAACGCTTTCACAGCAAAATTGTAACAAAAATTATTCTGCAGGCTAATTAGGTAGGTGCAGTTCCACTCTCGGTTTCAAAAATGTTTTATCATCCGCCCTACAAATTAGATTCGTGGCTTGATTGGTGATAATGATTAAAAATATTCTTAAAATATATCAAAACATTTTTCCTTATTAATAAGGTTAAATTATATTCGTATATTCCACATAAATTGTTTTTGGGTACCTATTAATTCTTATAACATTTAGGTACTTTATTATTGTAGCATAGATAACGTAAAGCGACATTGTAATCTAATTTTATACTTCCATTTTACAGGGAAATTGAAAAAGCAATCAGCAAATTGTCTAAAGCACACATGAAGCACATCCAGGTGTATGATCCCCATGGAGGAAAAGATAATGCCAGGCGACTAACCGGGCTTAATGAAACTACCGGGATCAATGACTTTAGCACAGGTAAATTTGAGTACAAGAAATCTATACTAATATTAAAGATGTTTGTTTAGTTGAATGCGTCAATCTCAGAATCTACCGGTCAGATTTGAAAAATTATTTATTTTTGGATAGCCCATTTACCGAGGAAGGCTATAAGCTATGTATTATCACGATACTACCCGCGAGAGCGGAGCAGTAATCATAAATGTTGACAAATCGGGGGCAATTTTTTATGCAATATTGTAGAATGTATAAGCGACGGGATTAAATAGGTGCGACGGGAGATTGAAGTATGTCACGGGCGAAGCCGTAAGGGTCTAGTATAGTAGGGATAAAATAATTATATTTTTTTATAATTTCGTACTTCTCTATATTTTTCTCGGACTCACCAAAATTGAAAACTACAGTTAACATTAACTTCTGAGAGGCTGTAGACTAACTGTAGCTTACAGTTAGTCTACAGCATCCCAGAAGTTAACGTAAAAAGTGTTGTCAGTTGATTTGAAATAAGAAAATATCTGTAAATTAATATTTTTAGGTGTCGCTAACCGCTCTACCAGTATCAGAATTCCCCGCACTGTGTCAAATTTGAAAAAAGGATATATGGAGGACCAAAGGCCGGCCGCAAACAGTGACCCCTACTGCGTGATCAACGCCCTCCTGCGCACGTGTCTGCTCAATGAATAGTGTCGATGCCATATTTGTCACAGAATTGTAATTTTGAAGTATGTAGACATATATAATAGGTAGGTCCGAAGAACTGTGTATTATAAGTATGCAACACCAGTACATAAGAGCAAATTTAATTACTAGCAAAAGCGGGGGATATGTTAAATAAAAGCACTTTCGAAACTAAAATGAACTGCTCTTGAATATTGCCATTCTAATAATTTTCTGCACGCTCCAGTAGCCTCTATAGACACGCCAATCCTGGTTGTCAAATAAACTTATTTGTGTCTGCACATTCAATAAATAATTTTCAAAATCTCAAAAACATCTTGTTGTAAGCATTTACGTTCAAGAACCAATATTTTCTTGATCTTACTCTTTGTTCTTTATAGACCCTAAAACTACTGGACAGGTTTTGATACAGCTTTTTATTAGAGAGCTCTTTGCCTTACATACAAAAATTGGTATATTTGATTGATTGAATAAAATTGTAGATATCAAAAATATAAAATACTTTGTAAAAAATTTACCATCGAACTGGAATATATTCGAGGAAGGGGCTTTATAAGAGCCAAGGGTTAGAGCGGAAGATTTTGTTTTATAAAAATTCGATATTCTGTTTCATAAATTACTTGTCGTGTGTATAATGCACCCAAATTGAAGTCGTGTATGTTGCTTTTTGATGCTTGTATAAAGTGTTCCATCATGCATAATAAATAAATAATGTAATTCCATCTATATAAGATCTTTATGTGTTTGGTTGTCGCGTTACTCAGCTCTGTTAAGTATCAGCCACTTTATTAGTAAATCATGCCGATCCAAATATTAAGGAACCACGTACCTACGTTTTGAACGACGTTTCGCTTTGTGTACAAAGAGCCTAAGGGCCTTATTCCAGAACGTTTCTCAATACTCAATCAACGCTTGAGGTTAGATTTTGCCTTATTAAATCTACTCTCAAGTGTTTCTTGAGTATTGATAAACGTTCTGGAATACGGCCCAAAGACTGCGATTAACTATTAATCACCGTATTTATGATCTTTCTGGTTTTATTCGCGACGTATAGTATTAGGTGCAAAGCCTACCTTATACACCACTACCTTTTCATCAGTCAACCACGGCTGGTCGAAACGTCGGGAAGGATAAGGTAGGCTTTGTATCTTTGACTGTAAATCGCAAAAGTTTAATAACAAAAACATACTAATCCCCGGCCTCAATCACTCGTAATCATATATTAAAACCCATAATCAAGTAACTTATACTCAACAAAAGGCAGTCATCTAACAACATCGTGTATTATGTGGATTATTGAAACATAAATTGCAACAACAAATATAATAATAACATTTTGTTGCTCACCGATATCTGTAAACATCTCGACTTCATTCATGAAACATTTAGATCATGCAAACAACACTACGCTGAATGAATGAAATATCTTTATTCATGTAGGTCACAATGTAACACTTATGAACGTCAAGATTATTGCTTCTACATTTACATTTACTGCCAGATTCGCAAAGCAATAGGTAGAGCCTGAGGAAGAAACTGGCAATAAAACTCATGGCCACTCTTTTTTTACCGCCTGTAATTACATTAGTTTGATGATGACTTGATGTTTGACCAATAATATAGTAATGAATTTATACAAAACAAAAACAAAATCAATGTTATATTTAAAATCATATCAAAATTAGAGCTATTCTAGTTGCCAGTTCTAAGGGCAGCCTACACTTTAAGAAGAATCTAGCAAGTAAGTCAATGGATGCTCTTCTAAAATGTAGGTGTGACTTACAACATTAAAATTACACTTACATTGTTCCTTTGGATTTATGTGAGAACAGTCGACTAAACTTAGTTTGCCTTAAATTTAAATATTATTATTTGTATTAATATATATTACAGCTATGAGCTGACCAGTCCCAACAGACGGCACCCGTTCACGGGTAAACGTATATATCAGCCATCGCCCTACTCAACCGTATTATAGGGAATAAGGCGACCCGATACATACGCCAAATACGGCACTGCCAGGACACTTAGGCGAGCATGACATACCCAAAAACTGCACAGCAACTATCATGTCAATTTTAAAATAATAAATAAGTCTACTTGGTGCTCACACAATAACAAATTCAAATTACATATTTGTATATTAGTTATTACCGGAACTTAACGAAGCCTTTAGTTGTCCGACGTTTCAAATTATTCACAATGTAGAAATGTAAAAATACAACATATACATATGCAGATTCAAGACAAGTACAAAATAACACAAGATTCATTCGAATCCTAAATAGCTCGAGCGAAGAGCAAGCAACTCATTTCCATTTATTTTTATCATTTAAATAATCATTAATTCTGTAATAAGCCCTTTTCAAGAGGTGCGTCTTAATTTCCGCCTTAAATTTATGCAGCGGCAGGTTCATAATGTCTAAAGGAATTTTATTATATAGGCGTACGCCAATTCCTGCAAAAGAGTCATGAATCTTTTGTAAACGATGATGCGTTCCAATTAATGTATGCTTATTTCTAGTATTTATAGAATGTATGTCACTGTGTTTATCGTATAAATGTATGTTCTGTTTAACTAACAAGATATTTGCAAATATATACTGTGATGCAACCGTTAAAATGCCAATTTCTTTAAATTTCTCTCTAAGAGACACTCTAGCACTCAATTTATATATTGCACGTATAGCTCTCTTCTGGAGTACAAAAAAAAATTACTTGTATATCAGCTGCTTTGCCCCACAGCAAAATGTCGTAAGACATGACACTATGAAAATAACTAAAGTATACTAGCCTGGCAGTTTCCACATCAGTGAGCTGCCTGACTTTTCCCACGGCAAAGGCTGCCGAGCTAAGTTTACCTACAAGACATGTTATTTGGGCGTTCCACTGCAGTTTGCTATCTAAAGTGATCCCCAAAAATACAGTTGATTCTACAAGATTAAGGGTATCACCGTTCAATGTTATATTTGTACCGCAATTCCTGACATTAGGCATGCTGAATCTGATACATTTTGTCTTCGTAGCAAATTATTGGTTGTAAACCAATCTACAACTTGGGCAAGTGAACTATTTACGCCGTTAAAATCAGTTGGATTATTATAATCCAAAAAAATGCTATTCATTTATTCATGAAGGTACTTTAAACTTCAAGATAAAAAGGTTTTTTTTTTAATGTTTCTCTAACAACTCACTTCTTGAGGGATAAATGCGTGACTATACTTAATAAAATATCTATAAATAAGTAAAACAAAGAGTCAATGTATAATATATTTTAGTACTAAAATCAATGGTTAATACAAAATTGTAAACTAAACCTAATTGTCTTCTTATTCAATACAGTATATTTACAAACAACTTAAAATATTTTTTTTTTTAATTGGAATAGGACAATTCTATTCGAGAAAGGGATTGACTTTTTCCACTTTATTAAAAATTTATGAGAAAATTTAACAAAAAAATTGCTATAAAAAATTTATCAACTTAAAATATGTTTCTCGTCTCAGGAACAAATACAAAATATCAATTTATTTATATCATAAATGCACAATCCATTACATTTTGCCTCTTAGACTACGGTTAAAAATAAAACAAATACTATAATTTTATAAATTTTGGGCAAAATTTCACATCACTTTTTTACCGAAGGTTTCGTTATCAATATTTTTTATCAGCCATCAAATCTAAATACACTATACTTTATAACTATTTAAATATTAAAAAGCTACTATTGTTATATTGTCAAAGGGCAGAAATATCATCCACCACCCACTAGTGAGTTTACAGTTTAGTTTTCATATTATCGCCCATTTTCAATTGAGTTCTTTGTTGAAGTTAGCTATTGTGAGTCACATAATTATCATTCTTTCTGACCTTGTGAACAGCTTTTTTGTTTTTTTTTCGTTTAAAAGTCAGTGATGATTTACCATATTTGATAAAAATCGATTCAAACTTTTTTTATA
This sequence comes from Thumatha senex, assembly GCA_948477245.1. Taxonomy (NCBI): domain Eukaryota; kingdom Metazoa; phylum Arthropoda; class Insecta; order Lepidoptera; family Erebidae; genus Thumatha; species Thumatha senex. Next base: position 10,441,280 of record OX419725.1, on the reverse strand, counting down.
GTAATTTAGCTTTTATTAAATTTGCTGCGACTTAATATAAGTACTTGTTCTCAACTAAATTTATAAATTGTTTACTAACGTTTGCCTCATTCATATTTTTTTTTACTTACATCCTTTATTTGAGAAATGTCTCGAAAAACTAAGTACATTGTCAACGACATTGATCAAGGATGGCTACATGTTCCTAATAAGGTAAAAACCCCGTGAGCGGTTAATACCTGCGATAGGGTAAAAACCATGTACAAATTAAGATAGCATTAAAAACATATAACTAGTACATTCTTTTCAAAACATTACAAAAAATAGGTACGTTAATTATTTGGAGTGCATTTTGTGTTGATATTTTGGTTTAGTAAGTATCTGAAACAAAAAAAAAATAAGCAATGAGAATAATGTTCGAATAAGTTTAGAATAACGTGCCTCACCAAGAACTCCGGGGCTCAAGCGACCACACCTCGTAAGGGTGCTTCTACCGACTAACGGACAAAGCAAGGACGCAGGTAGGGTGTCCACCCAAGATTGCCTTGTCTGCTCTCCCATTGACACCGAAATTATCGCAGTTTTTATGGCAGTACTCCCATTAATACCGAAAATAACAAAAAACAAACGATAACTATGGATAAATAACCATAAAAATGGACACTAGGCTTTAAATCTACACCCGGGCCTAATGGCAATAGACAGATAGAAGGTTAAGGTGTGGTTTTAGTAGCTACGAGTCTGGCATAGCATCCATGAGGATTTCCACACAAAAAGAAAGGCTCAAAATCTAGGTAGGGAATTTGCTGGGAATAAATACACTAAAATGGAGAAGAGGAAAACGATACAATAATTATATATTTTACAACATTTTTATACAACGCAATATATAGGTACGGTAAGGTCCTTTGTGGAATAAGTTCGTGCCTCAATCAATCAAATCAGCCTATTGCAGCCCGGTCTTAGACGTAACCCTCTTCCAATCTTAGTCGGTTTTCCCAAACGTTATGCATCATCAGCACGTAGTTCTTCAAAAGGGGTTTTGAAAGAAACTAAAGTGCAGCACGTCTGATTTAGCAAAGGTCTATAGGCTACAGCAACCACTCTCGATCAGGTGGTTCGTATTGTTTTTTAATACCTTAGAATAAAAAAAGCTTACTCAGAAATTGAGCAAATACTTAGTTTGTACTTATAATATCTATAAATAAAAATATAATAACACAATTCTCAATTTATTATTTATCCATACCTCAATCTCTTGTTATATTTTAATTTCGCGAATGAATAATCAGAAATATTCTGACTTTTTCTTACTCATAAGAAGAAACCGTAAATATCTCGGAATTATCGTATCTATCTCTGACAATTTTTATTATATTTCCAAACCATTTTCGTATAATACAAATAAAATATTTATAATAGTATGATTTTAGTATTATAAAGTTAAACATAATATGAAAACATCACAATCTGTCAGTAAATCAGTACTTGAGTTTAGTTTCAAGTGAACAATACTTGACACGTTGTATAATAAGATCGATGCAGAAGACAACAGCAGACAATTATTATTATTTTCCTTGGTAAATTCCGTGTTATGACACCACTTTTTAATACAACGTTCCAGAGCCTGTTTCAAAACTATACGAAGCTCAGTAAACAACACACCTACCATTAATTAATTTTTGCTCAGAGGTGGGTACTGTCACACTGGTTTTTCTATGTCACTCGTAAGCGTAACCTAAATATAAACTAATAAGTCAGACCATAATTAAACAGGTTGTGAGTGGTTTTATTAAAATATAAAGTAACTGGTTTTAGTAACAAGTTTCATTCATAACGAATTAATTATATTTTATAGAAAAAATATCGTAAACTTAGACTCGCTTATTTCCTTTATCATACCTTTATAGTTATTCAATATATGAATTACAAATGGCTACCAGTTATTTCTAATCAAACCAGAATTACAAGCTATATTTAGTTGTCTATTATCGTCTCACATATTTACTTACGGAAACAGACAGATTAGAATTCTCGCAACAAATAAATAATAATTAATTCTACAAAATTCTTAAAAGAATTACGACTCTAAATAATTTGTTTGTGTTATATTTAGTTATCTACCTATCTTTTATTTCAGAAAAATTGTGGTATAAAACAAGAAGATGAATATTATTATAAACCTGACGGAATATATAACGCTGAAACTAAGGGGTATTTAAAAACAAACACTCACCATTAAAATTGATAAATTTGATACTGATACTACTCATCAAGTAGGCAGGTACGTAACAACGCGTCGATGACAGCGTAGGGGTCGCAATTTGAGGCCGGCCTGCGGTCCTCAAAATAACCCCTTTCCTCCTCTGCTACAGTGCGCGGTATTCGTATACTACTCTTACGGCTGGCAACACCTAGAAATAATATAAATGAAGTCATGTTTTATATATCAAAACAAAATGAACTTTTAAACATTTTTTTTAGGTTAATTGTTAATAGTATCTGTGCTAATATATCTGTGCTAATATACATAATATTATCTAGCTAAAGAGTTTGTTTGGTTGAGCTCAGTTGGCGTTAAGCTCAGGAATTATTAGTGCGAATTAAAAAAAAAACTGTTGGTTAGCCCATTAATCGAGGGAAGCAATAGGCTATATTTCATAACCCTACTAGCTCGCTCCTGGAGAGCGGAGCAGTAATCATAAATATTATAGGACATTTTTTTTTACACCTCCGTCTATCCCAAAGTAAGCTAACATGCTTATGTTAGCTTACTTTGGGATAGACGGAGGATTGTGATATGGGATCTAGAAGACTGATAAACATACTTATATATTTCTAATACATACATATTATACATAGGAAACACCCAAACTCCGAAAGAAACATTTGTGTATCACAATGTTTTTATTCCGATCCGGGAATTGAAGCTGGAACCTCAGTCGCTGCAGTCGCACACACTACTACTACTACGGGTGTTTAATGTTTACTAAAAGTGTGTTTAGTTCACCCAGGTGAATCAAGTGTACGTCACCGTTTGACGGGGGTTTAAAGTATGACACGAGCGAAACCGCGAGGTCAGCTAATTTTTCAATATTAGGAGCATAAGGAACTCAATAATTTCTTAAGTAAGATCATGATCATCATCCGAGCTTCTGTCCCAGTTGCCTCTTGCGACGCTCGGGGTCAGCTTTCCTACATTTTCTCCTCCACTTCGCACGGTCGTCGGCATCCCTTGTAGTGAGACCATTGGCACGCATGTCATCCCTTACGACGTCAAGCCAGCGCTTCTTGGGTATTATATATAATTTCTTGAGTAAGATAAAAAAAACATACCTGCGCTGAAGTCGTTTATGCTGGCAGTTTCGTGAAGGCCTGTCAGCCGCCTCTCGTTGTCCTTTCCTCCGCGAGGATCGTACACCTGAATGTGTTTCATATGCACTTTGGACAACTTGTCAACCGCCTGCTCAATTTTCCTGTAATAATTATGAGTATAAATTAGAGATTAGTGTTCAGACGTTTCACAGGAATCACTGTGAGTCACTGGATTGCATATAATCTTTTAAGTTTGTAAGTATGGATGTTTGTTACTCTTTCTTTCACGCAAAATCTACTGAATGGATTTTGATACAACTTTACAATAAGAGCTTACACATTAGAATAACACATAGGCTACTTTTTATCCCGGGAACAAGTTCCTGTGGGACACGGAAAAGGGAAAACTTCACCACGCGTGAGGATCCACGGGCTACTTGTCTATTATAATAAATCTACTTAGAAATAAAAATTATTTAATTGATTAAAAATTTTAACTGCCTAAGCGGCGTAAGTGGTAGTGTATGTGACTGTCAAGCTAAGGTCTCGGGTTCGTATTCTAGGTAGGAACAAATATTTGTGTGGAAACATATGTTTGCTTCGGAGTTTGGTTGTTTCGTGCGCATAAAATTATGCATGCTTATATTCGGTTTTTTTGAACAATACGGCAATGTATAAAAAATATGCCTAATATTATTATTTTTCATTATATACCACTGAGGTGGCAGACGAGCGTACGGCCCACCTGATTGAAAGTGGTCACCGTACGCTAGTCCGTAGTAACGGTGACCACTTTCAATCAGGTGGGCCGTACGCTAGTCTGCCACCTCAGTGGTATATAATGAAAAATAATAATATTTTCAACACCAAAGGTGCAGCACTCGCGCTGCCGACCCTTTATAAACCTTTATTTATTTTTAAGCCATCCACACAGCGGATAGCACAATATTCTGAGAGCTAACTGGCTAACTAAAACTAAAACTAGCTAAATCTAACTGGATTGAATTTAACAGCAGTAACTTTTTTAACATTGTGTTAACTAATTGAATCGGGCGTTACATGGCGGACATATATATCCTAGAACGATTATAAAAGGAGGGGAGAAGGATCCACCACACACTCTCGTTCATTAATCCTAACGCACAACGGTCAAGGATAACCTCTACTAATTTTTCCGAAGAAATGACGAACCGAATTCCTCAAGGAAAGTGATACCTACATTACTTTCCTTGAGGAATTCGGTTAACAGGTCGGTCGGTCCTAACAGGTAATAGGTAACCTTACCGTCCAGATAGTTAATAATGTTAAACTCATAACTTTACAGCGTGACATTTAGTCTAAATAATAAAACTAGCGGACACCCGTGGCTTCGCCCGTGACTGGCGTACTTTGAATCCCCGGCGCATCCATTTAATCCCGTCGCTTAACACTTATACAAAAATGTATGAAAACTCCACTCTCCTGATAGTAGTAGTAGTCCTATCCTATCTCCTAGTAGTAGCATATTGTTAATAAATGGACTTTTTTATTCTTTTATTTGAATCCCACCCGTATTCCCATTACCCTACAGCAATGACCAAGACCACAAAAGTTTCACCGCGCTCGACCACGAAGCAGCGAAGTTAGAATGTCCTGGAACCCGTTGGAAAATGAACGTAACTAGATGCTGGACAAAAATGCATACGGTGAAACGTGGACGTTTAATATGCCTCTGTCTACCCCTTCGGGGATAAAGGCGTGACAATATATACGCGCTAGCTTTCAACCAAACAAACATACAGCAAACAGACAAACTCTTCAGTTTTATATATTAAAGTATAGATAAGATAATAAAACACTCACTTCAGTCCTTTGTGCGCCCTCATGCTCTTTGTAGAAAAATTGGTGTGAGCACCAGATCCATTCCAGCCCTGTACGGGTTTTGGATCAAAAGACACAATTACTCCGTACTCTTCCGCTATTCGGTGCAGAATGTATCTTGCCATCCAAAGGTCGTCGCCCGCAGTCACGCCTACCGAAGGCCCAACTTGGAATTCCCATTGAGAAGGCATTACTTCGGCATTCGTTCCACAAAGTGGCACACCTGCGTACAAGCAGCATCTGTGGAGTAATAATTTTCGATGATTTCTTGGGTTCTACTCAGCCTTGGTCTTCGCCTGATTTAAAAACTTCCATATGTATGATTGTAAAAATCAAGCGCTCGTGGCCCCGCTGACTCAGTGTTCTGTAAACGATCACTGCGTTAAGAACATTCGCTATGTGATGTGGTCCTTGGATGGGTCCTTGGATGTGGTCTACTTTGTGGAATTTACATTTGCGAGCGTTTCCGTGCTTCGGAAGGCACGTTAAGCCGTTGGTCCCGGTTGCCAGTAAATGGCAGTCGTTAAGCCTGGTTGAAGGCCTTATGGCTTTATGAAAAATTTCAACAGCTGGTCGCCACAGCCTGCGCCTGTGCATTTTAACGAGCAACGCGTTGCCGCAGTAGTAAGGTCTTGTGGCGGCGGACAACATTTGAAAAACTATTAACATACCTGTAGTGAGCTTCGACAAGATCTCTAGCGAAGACTTTATTGGCACCGACACCGCAATAGTAAGGTCCTTGTGGCGGAGGGCAGCCACCTGGAGGCCAGCCAAATGGTCGAAGGTCGGAATCTAGTAGTATGTACTCCTGCTCGATCCCAAACCACGGCTCCTCATCTTTACATAGCTCGTAAGCCTCCAAACATTTTTGTCTGTGATTTGTGGCTGTATAGAATAAATAAATGATTAAGTCGTTGAACTCTGTTGAACCTATTTTATTCACAGATTTCGAGACAGAAGGATGTACTCAATTCGACGATATATTTTTTATGCATTTTCACCGATTACTCGAAGATATATAGATATAGATTGTGTATATTAAGTACACAATATCAATTTATGCCTTACTAAAGTTCGTTCTATTAATGAATGGTTGAATAATTTAGTAGATACTCACCGGTGGGTTCCGCTTTACTTGTATAAGTGTCGCACATAACAAGAATGTGATCACCTCTGCGAAAGGGATCCTTATAAATGGCTTGTGGATATAAAAATGTATCCGAATTTTGATCTCCCGACTGACCAGTTGAACTTCCATCAAAATTCCAAATAGGTAACTCTGTAAACAATATAGAAGTTAACTAGAGTTAACATGTAAAACTCTACATATTATTATGTTCTGAGGTGCTATTCTATATAACGTCGGACACCTCTAGACGTATTGAAGTCCTAGAAACCGCAGACCCACTTGTGCTGATCTTTTTAATATAATATCTACAGTAATTTTGGAAAGATTTGCGGTAAAATTTTCCCGTTCCCATTTCCCACAGGAACTTGTTTCCAAGATGAAAAGTAACCTGTGTCTTATTCAGATGTTTAAGTTAGGTATATTGCTGTTAAGTTTCATTAAAACCCATTTAGTACTTTTTGTCCATTCAAACTTTTACATTTAAAATATTTTGTAGGAAAGATAATCTTCAAAACATTTTTTATATGAATTTGAGGGCCACAAACAACAAACAGTGCAATGTAGTTATCACAGCACAATACAATTGACTTACTGTTTATAACTACAGCTATAGCATGAATTAAATCTACTATTACATTTCTACGACTGCTGGTCGTTATCGTCTCAATAATGGCGCGAAACCCTTCAACATTTCATTATGTGTGGGTACGATCATTTTCCCATTTTCTTGTGTTACAGTGTACTTAGTAACGAGAGCTGAAGGCTATGTATATGTACTTATATATATAATGTTAACTTGTCTATTAATGGCTTGTGTATTTCTCAGATCTACTGGCTGCTAGATTTCCTCAAGTAAGTATATAAGTTTTAATCAAGGATATCGAGAATCAGTAAATTTCCTTCAAGACATAGCTTACTGTATAAATAATAAATAAAAATTTTTGGAACATTTCCACAGAACGCCATTTACTGAATATTCAATTATTTGGGTTCCATAATATCTACCATAATCATAATATCATACTATCTGTATAACTAACATTGTAAATGCGAATAATTGTAATAATGCTTGGATGTAAGGTTTGCTACTCTTTCACGCACAAACTACTAAATGGCTTTTAATGAAACTTTACAATAATATAGCATACACATGAAAATAATACATAGGCTACTTTTATCCCAGGAACGAGTTCCTGTGGTTCACGGGAATAGAAAAACTTCAACACGCAGGCAGTGCCGAGTGCGTCAACTATTAAGCCTACGGGATAACCGAATGATATCTCGTTCGGTTATTTAATAAAAGCCAATTCTAACTGATTGACATACTTTAAATACATACATAAAAATCTCCAAAACTAACATTTGCGGATCACACAAATATTTGTTCCGACCTGGGATTCGAACCCATTCGAAACTATTGCGCCACCGAAGCAGTCATGTGATGTGCTTTTTTTTTTCATTAAATTGAAGAAATTCTTAATTTTCTTTTTAACTAAATCTACTCTACCTACCATAGCCATTCTCATTAGCGGACGTAATTAGACCGGACTGTACATAATATCATTATGATATGTCTATGAGCCAGACTGACGTACTCCCGTCAATGTTTGTTGAATCAATAGGGTTATGTTAGCAAAAAAACTCATTAATTATAATAAAATTATCATGTCATGATATATATTTCCTACAAAACAGATCGACCGATTTAATGACTTTTTGTTTATTTGGCATCTGTCTATTCCAACACGGCACCACCTATTACGTGGGACAGGAATCCACACGGTGAAAAGTGGGCATATAATATGCCTCTGCCACCCCTTCGGGGATAAGGCGTGATGGATATTTAATTTTAATTTTTTGTTTATTTGGTACATATGAGAATAGGTCGCCAAGTATTTTTGTTTTTTTTTGATAAATTTATATGGCTGAACGAGGTTTGTGGAGTTTCCCACATCATCATCATCCGAGTCTATCACATTCGCATGTCACAAGGCTTGGGGTACGCTTTCATATTTCTTCTCCTCCACTTCGCACGATTATCGACATCCTCTGTAGTAAGAACATGTCCCGTTTCCCACAGGCTATTTGGCCCAGGTTGTCAACTATCTCCGTATCAAATTTATTCGAATTTTCAGCGTATGAAAGTAACAGACAAACACACTCACAAACGTTCGTATTTATAATATTAGTACTGATTTAATTGAGGTATCAATAATATGTACTCACCTGTTACATTTTTGGGAATAAAATTTAATGTACGATCTTTGCATCGTAAGTGCTCTCCTGTACCATCGATCCAAACATAGGTGGTTAGAATGTTGTTAGAAGGTAGTGGCAGATCAAGATAGCGCCCGAGCAAAGTCTTGGATAACATAGCATTAGGTGAATTCTTGAGCACCGGGCCTGACAGTATCTTCGGGTTATCTATAATTATTAAAAACATTATGACAAATATAGGCCTAGTATAAGGGGACCCACCTAAAATCTTTAGGGCCGAAGTGACCTCAGGTGTCAGTGCTGGATCTGCTCCTGCCTTACGCGGCTGGGTGCATAGACGGCTTAAAACTACAGAGCAAATAATGTTGCTAGTTCCCTCTCGCTCGCGCCAGTGATATTGGCACCTTGCTCTGTGCTTCTAACAATGCAACAATGCCAAAGACAAAAGAATCCCAGACTCCAATTCCAGTTAAAGTTTTAAAGCGACTATAGCGAGATAATGCTAAATTTTTCTGAGGAGTTGGGTATTCCGCAGACTTCATGGTGAATACCGGGCGCCGGAGATCCGAGATGGATGTCCAGCCTCCATGAGCGCGTGTCTGGGGAAAAGGTTTGAGCTAACCTAGCCCTAACAGAGTCAGGCCCAGGGTGGAGCCTTGCCATTTGTGTTACTGCGCACGTCACCTTACTGGTGAGGACTACAACGTCATTCAATGAGCCGAATTTGCTGGACCATCAAGCGGCCGTGCCTTTAAGGTCCTAGGTACACATCCTTTACGGGAGTATCCCGTTGTACTAGTGAGGCCGGAAGCAGAAAGGAATACAGCTTAGTCTATATCCAACATGTCCACCTCGCTGATAGCTCGCCGCGATGAGGACTCCATGAGTATTTCGTACGTTAAAAAAGCGCGTACTGCACCACTGAGGTGAGATAGAGGTTAGACCTCAACTTTGTTGTTCAAATTCAATGTAAGTAATTATAATTATTACGTACCCTCTACTTTGGAACTAGCGGAGGCATGCACGTTGTCTGCCATCTTTGTGGTTACTAAAACAAAACATTTTACCATGAAATGAATGTAATTCTAATACATACATGCATACATATTGTCACGCCTTTATCCCTGAAGGAGTAGGCAGAGGCATACTATACGCCCACATTTATATCTCTATAAGAACTCTCATGTCTATGTGACATTAATAAACGAAACTTAACTATCTTCACGCTGTATCCGTGACGGGGTAGTAGATTAAAAACGTGCATGTAAAAAAGATCACACATCTGCGTAGATAGATGTATAATGAAATGTGGAAACGAGGATATGATAATTAAATTTAATTACCCAATACTATCAAGGGTTCAAAATTGGTCCAAAAAAATTACTTAAGCACGAAGGGCGGCAGATGAAGAATTAAACCCCAGACATCTATATAGGCCCCTGTACACCAACGTGTTAGAAATACATAATACGATATTTTTATTGTTATCGAAGTGATTGATCACCAAAGATTTTGTAAACAAGCCGACCACCTGCCAAAACGGAAAATATTTTATGCGTGTGGCGTAACTTTTGATTCAATATTTATCATAATAAATTTAAATATTCCGTCCAGTACTTGAGTACTTGACCTGACCGACTAGTAAATACGTAATAATTAATTATAACGACAGAATAGCAAATGATCCAATAATATCTAAATTTCAATTCTATGTCGATACAACTGAGCCATAATGTTAATACTTTATTTTTTTTTTATATCCATCACGCCTTATCCCCGAAGGGGTGGCAGAGGCATATTATATGCCCACTTTTCACCGTATGGATTCCTGTCCCACGTAATAGGTGGTGAGCCCATTGCCGTGTTGAAATAGACAGACGCAGGTTGTGGCTACCTGCTGTTGAAATTTTTCATGCCGCCCATAAGGCATTCAACCAGGCTTAACAACTGCCATTTTACTGGCAACCGGGACCAACAGCTTAACGTGCCTTCCGAAGCACGGAAACGCTCGCAAATGTAAATGCCACAAAGTGGTCACCCATCCGAGGACCAGCCATAGTGAAAGTTGCGTAACTCAGTGATCGTTTACAGAACACTGAGACCGCGGGGCCACGAGCGCTTCTATGTTAATATGTTAATACTCTTTAAATTAAACTATGTTCAGTGACAATGATTATAATACTTGTTTGTTTACGACGCTAGATAATCTGCGCAATATTAGTTTAACCGAGTCAGAAAAAGGGAAACTTGTGTGTGTGCGTGTTTTATTTACAACCTTGTTTTGAAATTGTGTACGAGTACGAGTATAATCCACGTCGTATTAATGAAGTTATTTACATAATGCGTGTTATTATGTTGTTAAATATCAAAACATCCTAATATCGGTTCATTTCTTTACTTGAGTGATACCATTATAACGTAGTAAGATTAAGTAGGTACCCTTGACATTTATATTTAAATTAAATTAATTATATCTAATTATCTGTACTAAATGAATTATTATTCAAATAAATATATATAGGTATAATATAGGTAGGTACGTAGGTACTATTATTCATTCATTAATATTATTATTCAAACATATGTCAATATTATGTGAATTGAACTGTATGTTTTGTCATTCATGATTTCACATGTTGTTTACAAATAGAAAAATATTGAAATGAGGAAGGGTGACGCACGATGTTCGTTTGTAAACAAGTAAACAACGTAGATATATAGGTACATCCATATAATCTTATAACCTATACCTTTAGCTTGAGATACAATTTTTTTTATTTAAATACGTCATATTGCTAACACAGGAATGTGATAAAATTAGGTAACATTAGCGACTAAGTTATAAGGGCTATGCTGTTCTAAATAAACACTAATCTCTCACATTCAAAAAGGTGCGTTCGTTCGTCGGCGTTTGTTTTGTGATAACACAGTTTTATATTGAATTTCCTTGATCTAACTACTTTACTACATTGTTTTATAAAATAGTGCCAATAAATACTGCTATTGTTAATAGGTACTTACATTCATTCAAGAACATTTATTTTTTCTAGCAATGTCGATAGTTAAAAATGTTATAACGTGTCAAGTTCAACGAATAAAAATAAGAAGAAATCTCAAAATGTGCAGCTCTGTATTTATTATACCTAATACTTATTATGTTGGTATTATGACGCGACGAAATCTCGTGACATCGTGACGTAATCTAGGACTTTCCATAAGAACTGGTTCTACATCTGTGTTTCTATAATTAAATAAAAATGCTTCATAATAATATATAATCTATTATTAACTAATCATTAGCTTCGTAGGTAGCAGGCTGATCCACGTGTATAATAAAGTAAGTGTTTAGGGTGAAATTTCAAAAATTGCAAATGCAAGAGGAGACAACACGCTACCCTGTAGTACTCTTGTAGAAGTATTTCGCTAGGAAGAATATTTTTAATTCAACACGAATACTTTACCGGTGACTAGATAAGAAATTATGAATTTATTTCATTGATGTTATAATTATGTTAAAGTGAATACGGCATGACCACATAATGTCATAATTTACGGTGTTCGAAGCTGCTAAAGCTTGCTAAAGTCAAGTACTTTAAGAAAAGACCGTGACATGACTCATCTTCGTGTCCAGCCAGATATCTGTGTCCATGCTTGAATGAAAGTGAGCTTGGAAAGTATTAAAAGGATTATTATAGCACAGAAACGTATTCATTTTCAATGCACATATTATGTTTGATGACGTTGGACAGAAAAAAGTAGGTGTGACGATTGGTCTTTAAGGCGGAATGATTAATAACTGCCTCGGTGGCGTAGTGGTAGTGTATGCGACTACCGCGCTGAGGTCCCAGGTTCGATTCCCGGCTCGGAAAAAAATATTTGTGTGATCCACAAATGTTGGTTTCGGAGTTTGGGCTAGATGGATATTCACTTTTTAAATAAGTTTTATTTTAGAGCTGTCACAGTAGTGAAAGATTTAGAAAAGTAATCATTTTTTAAGAAAACTAATATAAAATGTACTCAAGAAGTATTATTATAAGTACGAAAAAGATAGAACATCTTTTTCGTAAAGTAGAACTATAAAAAGGATAAAAAGAAATTTACAACGCCAGTATTTCCGTATTACTTAGGTACAGACTGCGAAACAATTTCGTGTGTCTCCTCTCTTGCTTCTTGGAAATATTCCCAAGAATCTGCCAGTGCTGACTATGTTAAATTATACTCACTATTGAAAACGATATTTGAAACTAAAGACTAAAGGTACTGTTTGATTCACATATTTTACGTACATATTATTCGCCCTCATTTCAACAGTTGCACTCGGTCCCACGTTGTGGGTGTTGAGCCATGTTGAAACGGACAAAGACAGGTTATGCCTACCTACTGTCAATTTTGTTCTAGTCTCCATGAAGGCTATCGCGTTAAAAGCAGGCGGGAGCCAGAGTGCCTTCCGAAAACGTCATAAACTGACATCTGGAGGCCGAGTTTGGTATTTCAATTGTGTCGAAATAGATTCGAAATCGTCGATCAATAGAAAGCCACCGGTACAATTTTGACAGTTTTTTTGTAGTTTACTATTACAATTGTAATCCAATAGACTTCTATCGGTCGGCCGATAGAATTCTACTAACACGTACCGTGCCAGTGGCCGCTAGTCAGTTGCATTTTGATAGTCTAGTAACATTTTGACAGCTAAAAACAGCGATTCAGAGTCTATTCTACGGCTTATCAATAGTAGTCTCGGCCCCATAGTGATCGTTTATAGAACACTGTACAAGCGGAGCTACGAGAACTTTCCACATATTTGATCGGCAAAAATAGATTTAACTAAGAAGATAATATTGACAATGTTTTACGTTTCTTTCACACATTTATTTTTGTTTTGGTTAAACAATTTTGTATTTATTTTATTTATCGAATAGCTGTCCCGCCCGGCTTTTCCCGTGACATTATTCGAACCCCGTGGCACCCATTTAATGCCGTCGTTTATTAATTTCAAACGGCTTCGCCCGCGTAGATAAATTTTCCCGTTCTCGTTTCCCACAGGAACTTGTTCCCGGGATAAAAAGCCTATGTCCGTCTCCTGGCTCTAAGCTACCTCCCCACCAATTTTCAGCCAAATCGGTACAGCCGTTGTTAAGTTATAAATAGTGTAACTTACATGACTTTCTTTTATATGTATAGATTAGCAAATTGTCGTTGTTTCCATTTATTTTATTTATCGATTAACAAATTGTCGTTTGAATTTTATTGCCAGGTTTTTATATGTTTTTATGTTTATGGTTAAAACCAAATCATTTTCATTCATCCTTTCATGAAACTACCAGTTTAGACTATTAACATTGTAGGTCATTAAGAGATGCTAAATACAATGGAAATTACCACTAATTACCTACTGCTTCTCAGAGTTAACAACAGTTTTATGGCTTGGTTTTATAAGCTATAGTTACTTGGGAAGGTAGCAATATTAAAAAATATTTGGTAAATTCAATATTTTGTCTTTATACATTGTGAGTATGATTCCTTAATCCTGAAAGAATTAGATATCTAACTTACATCCTATCTTATACTTGGTCGTTATTTATATACAGGGTGCAGACCATTATAACTCTAAATCTAATATAGGAAGTCACGTAATTAGTAAAAGACACATAAACACAAACATACACAGTATTTTAAATATTAAAAGAAATACCCAAAATAGTCAATTTAACTTTAATATGAATTTCTCTTTGACAATTTTTACATGGAATTCATTATTAGTCAGGTGGGTTCCCATTAAGAAAAAAATAGGCAATATGAATTTGGCGGGAATAACTAGTCCACTATAAATATTAGTAATTAGTACATGCAAAAGTAATTGTGATATTTATTATCACACAAATCAGTGAACAGATGTTGATAAAAATTCGGCACAGCTTGAACTCTAGAGATGAACATGCAAGTAAAAAGTATAACTGTATAGTTTCAAAGGGAGATTAATAGGAAAAAAATACCATCCATTTAACATAAAGCGGGAGCATAATAACTAGATTACATTAGGATACTTCTAATTTGAAAACAACTATTATTATAAATTTGTTTGTTATTATCGCACTTTCATATCGAAATCACAGTACAAATATTAATATACCTAGTATTTTATAGATACGAGGGAAGGCAGGTCGCAAAAGCTAGTTATAAATATATCAAGGTAAAACTACACTGTAGTTATAAAGGGCCAATAGAACAATTGAGGTGCCAGTTGGATGTATGTATGTAAAGTATGCACGTTATGAAATCAAGCCATTGCAATTCTTATCAAGTAATGCACATTGTTTGTAGGTAGATCTAATTCGTTTAAAAATTATCTAGGTATAAAGTATTTCTACAAGATCATATAATATTTATATTTTATCTGAAATAAAATTTTGTTCTGTACGAAATTAAAATCTCAGCTGTCTTTTTCGTCATAAAATATAAATATTAAAAGAAAATGCGAAAGTTTATCTATAAGAAAATTGCTATTCACAATACCTTGAAAATGGTTGTTTGTTGGTTGACACGACTAGGAAGCACCAGCGTTTGTACGGAATAAATATAATAAGTCCCGACAAGAGACAATGCAATCTAGCTATCGAATCGCAACTCGACCGTCCGGAAAGTTACTCAAACTTAACTGTTTTTGTTGAAAGACTGACGCGCTGATGTATATATACGCGCCTCTTATCGCGCGTGTGTTGTGGTGGGAGCTTATTAATGTACTAACGTAATCAACTATCAAATCATTTTAGTTCTTCTTTCTATATTATAAGAATGATATTAGAATGTAGGTTTTATGCCGCGTATAGCGCTTCATGTTCAACTCGTTTACATAGGCTCAGTGCCGGTTAAGATTGCGATTCTGGCCCTATTGTACCAAAGATAATATTAATAGTACTACATAATATTGTACGTTAGACCCCTACTATAATTGCCTTTTTCTGAGTAAACAGTTTAAACTCGAAAAGCAGGAATATGGTTGGGCTAATTTATTTATTTACTTTGTATTGGCAGAATACTATATTTTAAGGCTTGGTATTCCTGCCAACGCCACGCTATTGAGTTTTTTAAAACAATGCCAATCGTAGAAGAAAGCGTTTTTGATTCTGAAAGAGAGATATATGTTGGTTAAGGATTTAAGCTAGTCAAAATGACTTTCTGTTACAAAATCTAATAAACTTCATTTGATAGAAAACACATCCCAAAGTTGCCCCCTTTCGTAATGTTTTTTCAATGCCAAATCTCAACAACAGATAATTTTCATGAAATTTTTATACACAACTATAGATACTAAATATTTATAGACATAATCGCTTACTTTGACTATATACAGTGATTTTTATAGTACAAATGTTTAAATAATATCAGATTCGTGACGCTGAGGAGTTGCATCTCGCGACGCCCGGAGTTAGCTTTATATAGTGTATATATATAAGAGTTATATAATGCAATGGACTCACCACCTATTAGATGGGGCGTGAATACACATGGTGAAAAGTGGGCATATACTAATATGCCTCTGCCATAAAGTACCTACACTTCACAGAAGCGTTAGAATTATCCCTGCAAGTAGTATAAAATCGAACCCGGTACCCACAGGTTAGAAGGCAGTTATATAACCAACTGAGCCAGTAAGCCGTTCAATGTATGTTTACCTATTTTTCCGCTAAACACTGACGAAATTTAAAAAAAAAATCTTTAGCGTAAACTTTAAATTGGGTTCTAACTGTTCTAAGCTAATTTGATCAATAGATTCTGAAGCTTAAACATACCGACTGCCACTGGCTGAAGTAATGACTGCAGTTGTTATATTAAAGCTTCGCTTCGCTTTGCATAAATTATTTAAATTGTATCCAAGACCTTTGTTTTATGCTTTCAGTATTAATTATTTAAGTATATTTATAAATTTATTAGCCACGACTTTATCCCCGAAGGTGTGGCAGAAGTATATTGTGGTAAACCCAATGCCTGCGTTCAAATGGACAGACTCAGATTGTAGCGACTCGCTGTTATAATTTTTGAGTCGGTCAAAGGGTTTTCACTTGACTTAACGAGTGTCGATTGCAACGTGACTATCAACCAGGACAAACAGCTTAATGTGTCCTTCGAAGCACGAAAACACTGGTATATGAAAATGCAACAAAGCGGTCATCCATCCAAAATCCGAGAGAGTTTCTTAAATCAGTGATGTTTTACAGAAACCGAGTTAGTAGGGCTACGAGCGCTTTTTATTTATGTTTTTACTTTATGTTATAGTAGCCTTAAACATAGTATAACATTTCATGTAACTAATAATTAATAATCCCAACATTTTAACGCGAAGGTTTTTTGCGCTTTTGTGTATCTGGAGAAAGCATTTGATAACGTTGTGAGAGAAACTCTGTGGTACACAGGGCGATTCAGTCTCTTTATACGGACTGTAAAGCTTGCGTGCGACCAAGGGGGATGTTTACCTGGCGCCTCTTTTTGACTTCTGTTCGGGCGTCAAACGGGGTTGTGTTATGTCCGCCTGGCTTTTCATAGTGTATCTGGATAGTTGTGCAAAAGTGTGGCTGCAAAAGTTAAAAGATTATGATGTGTTGTAAAATTGGTGCTTGTGTCAACGGAGCTGGCACAGACTTTTTTCACATTGAAAAAGGCGTGAGACAGGGTTGTGTAGCGTCACCGGCGCTGTTTAACCTATACATGGACAGTTCTTTGAAAGAACTGCAAGTGAGTGCGTATGGTTTAAAAATAAATGAACTGACTGTCAAATGCCTCCTATACGCTGATGACCAGGTAATACTGGCATCATCGGCGGAGGAGTTGCAGTTGATGGTTAACATTATGCATGATACGCTAAAAAGAAAAAGGAATAAAAGTGAATGTAAATAAGACAAATGTAATGGTTTTTGAAAGAGAGGAAAGTATGACAGATTGCTCGATTTTTGTGGAAGGAAAACGAGTGGAACAGGTGAAAGAATTTGTATATTTAGGTTAAAAATTTGTGAGAGATGGAAAGTGTGATTGTGACATTGAACGAAGAGATTTGGCTGGAAATCAAGTGAATGGAGCCATGCACGCCTTTATGAGCAGTCAGAACGTGTCTGAGAAGGCAAGACTGGCTGTGCATAGAGGAGTACTTGTTCCTACACTCATGTATGGCAGTGAAAGTTGGGTGTGGCATAAGAAGCATATAAGTAAAATTAATGCAGTGGAAATGAGAAGTCTGCGGAGTATAGCTGGAGTGAAATTGATGGACAAAGAAAAGAACAGTGTGATAAGGGAACATTGCGGTATGGTAGAAGAAGTAGTGACTAAGATAGAAAAAGGTATGCTTAGATGGTTCGGACACGTGGAGAGGATGGATGAAAGTAGACTAACGAAACAGATTTATCAGAGGAGAGTGAATGGGCAAACTGGTAAGGGGCGACCTCGACGTACATGTCAATAACGTATATGTACGTATATGTCAGAAGACATTTTGGAAAAAGGTCAGGTCAAGAGTACCCTTAACCGGCGTGTGTGTATGAAAACACTTATGAAAGTGGAAGAAGCGAAAGTTGTATACCAAGATCGTAGCAAGTGGAAAGCCATAGTCTCTGCCTACCCCGATGGGAGACAGGCGTGTCGATATGTATGTATGTATGTATGCAAAATTGGTAATTTTACAGTACATTGTCTGTTGTACGCTGATGATGCGGTAGTGATGATCTCATCAGAAACCGACCTTCAGGCATTAGTCACTAATATAAAAGTAAAGGTCTTCGCTGCGTGGTAAACTAAGAATCGAATAATTGTAAAAGAAAAAGTAAGAACTAAAAGCAAGATTTGGGTAAACCGGCAACGTTTAGAGCAAGTGAATGAAATTGTGTCCAAATCCAAACCTCTAGGTGGAGATCTGGGGAGATGAACTGAAATAATGTATGTCCGTTTAACCACTTAATTTTTTTTTTGTAACGCGTCTATTAACTACATTGCTGAAAATTTACCAATAGCGTCTCAATGGTATTTTTTTAATTTAGAACTTAAGGACTTGCTAATGGATCCAGTGGACCCAGTGCCTTGTATTTTGTTGAACGAAAAGTACGTTGCGGTCTCTGTAACTGAAAGAAAGACAGGAAAACCAAGGTTTTCTGCGTAAAATGTAATACACCAGTTTGTGGAGAACATATGAAACAAATTTGTGCAAATTGGTATAGCTTAGTTTTGTAAATAAAAATGTAGAACTATGATGGAAAGTGATTATATACCAAAAATTATAGTGTATATCTAATTAGTTAATATTGAAAGTTGATTTTGCTTGTTCCTATGATGATTGATCTCTTAATTATATTATTTCTTAGTAGATACATTATTGTAGTATATTATAATAAAGAAGATTTTGTTAAAAATATATTGTTACATAATTAACAGCTTTATGTTTAAGTTTAGTCATAAGACTATGCCAAAATTCGTTATATTTTTGTACTGGCTATTTAATTAATTAAAACAATAAATATTCGTATTTTATTTAATATTTGTATATTTTTGGATCATTATTATTATTAATTTAAAAACATATACCACGTTTATTAAAAAAATTTCAAATAAACGCGTAATATTGTCTGGGTCCGCAGGACCCATTAGCGAGTGTTTGTGATGCAATTTGAAGCGCGGGTCCCTTAGTGTTAAAATGATGTTTTAGATGTCAGAATCCGACAAAGTCTTACTAGACGCACTCTAAAGGTTGAAATTTTGAGATGTAGTATGAGTAGATGAGTAAATACCGGTATCTTAACTGTTATACCTACTTACAGGAAAACGTTCATAGGAAACCATCCCTAATTTATTGACATAAATTCTAAACTGCATTCATAGATTTTGGCAAATATTTTACGTTACCAAAGAATGCTAAAATTCAGAAAAAAGTTCGTCGCATTATTTCATGTATTTTTTATTTCATGTAAGGATCAAAAAAGTCTACGGGACCAATTAATGTATGTGTACTAGAAATGAGATATCACCAAATACTTCCGCAACTTTTTGTTAATGCCACGATAGTATTTTCCATAATCTGTGAATGTAGTTCAGGGTAGGTACCTTAAAAATCTTCTATTGTTTTTATTAAAGTACCGGAATATGTGCGCCGCGTCGTTTCAAAAATCCATCCTGTATATTGCACAGGTCAAATTCGTTGGTGTCATAAGGAACTTTACATACACAACTTCCATACACCTTTTTAACACTAAGGGGGGAAAAATATGCATCGAGGAAACCGAGGAAGGTTTCTTTTGTATATATATTCTGGAAGTGGAGAATCGTTGATAATCTTTACGAGTTGCTATTATTCAGGCGCACCCTGCGTTAGACAGGTAGATAGGGACCTGTGATTATAGTCGGTTCGAGTAATAACTTCTGCGGGGATTTTCACACGTTAAAAATAATAAAAAATACGTGTAATGTGACGGACAAGCAAAATACATGTTGTTTGGATTGCTGCCTTATCGTGATAGAAAAGTAAGACTGAGGGACCATGAATACTGTAGTATTGTACGTGATTAAAACTGGATTGGACAATTTGGACAAATTGCCCTAAAGTGAAAAACATTTTGCCCAATTGAAGTGTACATTCTAACATTTAGCAATAATGAGGTTGCGCTCTTAATTCAACAAATCGAAAGAAGAACAAGCGGATGTGAAAAATACAAAAATAAACAAAAGTAAAAAAAACATTCGAGTAATTTTTGTTTTCAAGGTATCATTTACTGAATAAAAAAGAGTCATGATAAGTAATTGAAGCGAAATCAACTCTTGGATTAAGTGATCCGATATAGTTTCGAATTACGGACAAATAACGCTAGTGACCACTTGGCATCAGGTGTGATATTTCTCTTTTTGTTGTTATCGAAAAAAATTAACATACTAGAGAATGGTTTCCAGACCTAATCATTAAAATAACAATGTATATTAAATGCTTGGATGGGATCTCGATGGGATTGATGGGAACGCCTGGAGAAGTCCTGACTGCGCTTCGCCGCATGAAGAATCGGAAAGCTGTCGTACCCAATGGAGTCCCCATCGAAGCCTGGAAGGCGATGGGTCCTCGCGGTGTGGGCATCTTAGTAAACCTTTTTAACCGCATACTCCTTAGCGGGCAGATCCCAAACCAATGGAGACTGAGTATTATTACCCCAGTCTTCAAAGGTAGCTCCCGTACTCCTGATATGCCCCCTCATATCAGGAGTACGGGAGCTACCGCGGTATTAAGGTGATGTCCCACACCATGAAGATCTTCGAGAGGATTATAGACTCTCGGATACGTCAGGAGTGTACTCTCTCGGGGTGTCAATATGGGTTTCGCCCTGGTCATGGGACCACGGACCCTGTTTTTGCCCTGAGGGTTGTCGCAGGGAAATACAGGTCGAAGAACACGCCTCTGCACTGTATGTTTCTAGACATGCAGAAGGCCTTCGACTGTGTTCCTCGTGCGATGATCTGGTGGGCACTGCGGTCCAAAGGGGTTCCAGAGGTCTATATTGACACTATCCGAGACATGTACTGTGACTCCGATTCCATGGTTCGGACTGCTGTTGGCGACCCGAAACCCTTCCCTATCACCGTCGGGGTACACCAGGGTTCGGTCCTTAGTCCGCTTCTGTTCAGTGTAATATTAGACGAATTGTCGGACAGCATCAGGAACTCGCATGAGCAGCCTCCATGGTTGCTCATGTATGCTGACGATATTGCGCTGGCACACGCGGACAGCGGCAGATTGGAGTGACGTGTAAAGGCGTGGAAGGAGACGCTTGAGAACGACGGTCTGAAACTAAATGTGGCGAAGACCGAGTACTTGGCACTAAACTCGACAGATCCCACATCCGTCCGCATAGGCGGTGATTTGGTCGAGCGCACGGACCAGGTTAAATACCTGGGATCTGTTTTTCACACGTCCAGTGACATCGATTGCGATGTCAAGTCACGCATTGCTGCCGCGTTGGCCAAATGGCGGGAGATGACCGGTGTCATTTGTGACCCTAAAAGGCGTATCCGGTTGAGGGGAGGTCTACAAAATCATCATTAGACCTGTCCTTTTACATGGCAGTGAGACGTGGCCGATATTGGAGCGACACAAGCAGGAGCTGCGTGTCACGGAAATGAAGATGCTGCAGTGGATGTGAGGAACTCTCGCAGCTGCGGCAGCCTTCACGTCCGTGACATTGCAGACAAGTTGCAAGAGTGTCGCCTTCGTTGGCATGATCACGTCTTGCGGCAACCGCCGTGCTACGTAGGAAACAAATGTCTGGCCATGTCAGCCTCGCCGGGTCCAAAGAACCAAAAAGTGCTGGCTTGACGTCTAAAGTGAAGACATGCGTGCCAATGGTCTCACTACAGGGGATGCCGACGACCGTGCGAAGTGGAGGAGAAATGTAGGAAAGCGGACCCCGGGCGTCGCGAGACACAACTGGGACCGACGCTCGGATGATGATGGGATCTCGATAACTGATATAATAATAATAAACCTCTCAAGGACAGTCGTTATCTTTTATAGGATTAACGCAACCCTATAGTAGATTCGCTTTTTGAGTCATCCACTTTCTGATATCAACAAAAAAATGTATCAGAAAGTTATTGAAACGCTCACAGCCGCAGGGCAGCTTATGGCGAGCTGAATGTGCGTAGCTACACATCGGTCCCGATTCCTCAGAGTTTCGTTGCCCTTCTGCACCGGTTAGCATTTAATGGGCTAACGGGAGAGCAGTGAGAGTGCTACTCCCGGGAGTGCAGCAAATCTCAACTCTGGCTTGCCTTAATTGGGCGGTCAGAGGTAGGGAACCAGAGCTATATGCTCGGGGGTGAAAGTGTCATTCTCAAGAGCATAACTACGGGGAAGCCGCTCCGGGTCTGACCCGCGATGGTGAAACCGACGCCGCACCGCTTGACAACTCTAGCCGCTTACACCGGTGTTGCCTCCTGTCGCCTTACAGATACTATATACTTATCATGCCTATGGTGATTGTATAGGGGGCCCATCTAGTGAGTTGGCGAGTCACCGTCTGCCAAAATTTTGATAATCAGATATTAAAATGGCAGACGGCGCCTTCATCCATAGTTATAATCACCTAGTTCAACAAACCCCCAACCCAATAGCCCATTTCTTAGTTAGCATATTTTACAATAGTTTAACTCCTATTGGAGGTGGTCTATTATCGTTCTTCTACATAAGGCGGGTGTGAACTGTCTGCAGTAGGGGCCCTATTTCCTTTTAGATTAAAATTCTCAAAGGCCTCTGCGTGTTGGACCAGTATGTCCTTATGTACGCCTACCAAAAGCCCGGGTATCTTCATAAAAAAAAGAAGATACCCGTGAAAAGAAGAAACATAATAATAATAATATCACTTTATTTCAGAATTAATATTCCATATCTCACCAACAATCTCAAATTAAATTAAATCACATAAAAAAATTACAATATTATAATAAATTAATTAACTAGTTTAAAAATAAATAACATAAATAACTTAAAAACTTCCCTAACACCAGTCTTAACATGGTTAGGTCGCTATTTCTAACCATTTCTTGCACATTGAACTACTATACAACCTGTCTGCTAGTTCCTTGACTTTACTATTACTACACTCACGAACACGGGCCATGAACAACGATGCGACTTCTTTGGATTGCATTAAACGTGTTCAGTCTTGCCTCTGCAAACATTCCTGAGGCGCTACAAAATGGTGAGAAACCCATAAGTTGTCTGTATATATAATTATACTGAACACGAACCAGTGTAGAAATTCTGACAGTACGTTCTGAACAAGTGAATCTTAGTCTACACATCAGCTTTAAAAAATCTCCTCACATATAGGTACATACTTATATATTTTTAAGTACATTCTTATTTTATTTTGGAAACACTCAAACTCCGAAATGAACATTTGCGGATCACACAAATATTAATTTCACTCGGGACCTCAGCGCGGAAGTAGCATATATTACCACTGCGCCACCGAGACAGTCAATGTGCGCACATAATAATATAAACTTTATGATGCACTGCCTGGCCCAGAACTCCTGCCTCCTCATACCGGCGCAACGCATAGCCATCTGACTGATGACTCAATAGAGGAGACCGCGCGCTTTTCGTAAAAACAGCCATGTGGAAGTTAAACGCATAAATCTACGTACAATTATACAAACTACGCGTAGGTAGTTGTCGTCTGTTAAGTGGCCACAGTACATCAAATAAGGCGATATTTGTTTAATTTTTAGTTTTAATAACTATTAAAAAAAAGTAGTTCTTATAATAATCTAAAATTTGCATTTATCATTTTGAAGTGAAACTTCTTTATCGACGTATGATAGAAATCTCATAGCTGTAAAAAAATCGTCACGTTTTTTGATTACGCGCAATGTTGTTTTGAAGTGAAACTTCTTTAACATACGTGAAACTTCTTTATCGACGTATGAGAGAAATTTTATAGCTATAAAAAATGTCGTAAAGAAGTTTCACTTCTCACCGGTGTACTCTGGTACACACACATATTTTTTTACTTTTGGGACATCGATATTTTATAATCTATAAATTAACCATCCCCCAGAGAGACGGAAGACTCTGGAAACATTCTCAGGACTTCAAAACCGTAAGGGAAATAAAGGAACTTGGTACTGAGGACTGAGGGTGAGCTGCCGGCCGTTCTTACAAAAGTAAGACCGTGGCGTGGCGTGAGATTTAAGTGGAAGTGCATTCATCAAGGAAGTTCGATAAAACACAACTTCCCTCAAGGAAACGTGATAAATCCCAAACCCCCTGAGGCGTACAATGTCTGTCGAAAGTCCTTTTGGGGTGACCCGGGACTTCCGGCCATATGTAAATATAAGCAAATGGAAGGACACTGTGTGGTTTAGTCGGTAGGAGTCCAGTACCGCATTCATGAGGATTTCAACAAGAAAAATGAAAAGAACAAAGGAGTACCAAGGGAAAAATAAAACTTCTCAATCAAATAATAAAATAAATTAATATTAAATGTTTATTTTTTAAACAAGCAATGTCTATGAAGAAAAAATCTTTAATGTTACAAATTATAGACAAGTGCCCAAATTAAATAAATTAAAAAACATGAATTAAATAAATTAAATAAAAATAAACCTTGAGTGTTTCACCATGTTGGATTTAAAATGATGCCACACAACTAACTGTACTGTCATTCAAACAACACGTGTACCTATAAAATCTGCTTAATCGGTTGAAGACACCAGCTTCACGTTGAGTTGCAAGATTCCACCCCAACATACATACTAGTAAGTACATAGACTGCAAGTTCATAGAAAGCTTGTAATAAAAAGTTTTTGATGGCAAATGTTAAGTTTTTATAGCTGAAGAGTTTGTTTGTTTGTTTGGTTGAACGTGCTAATCTCAAGAACTACTGGTTGAATTTGACATTTTCTTTTTGTGTTAGATATTAGCCCATTTATCGATGAAGGCTAGAGGCTATATATTATCATGCTACAACCCTGGAGAGCGGAGCAGTAGAGTAGGTACCTATTTAATCCCGTCGCTTACAAATTCTACAAAACTACAAAAAAAATGTTGACCTTTATGTCTACTGCTCCGCTCTCCAGGGTTGTAGCGTGATAATATATAGCCTTTAGCTGAGAGAGAGAGAGAGAGAGCCGAGGGAGTTCGAAGTATGTCACGGGCAAAGGCCGAGGGGGTCACAGTACTAGGTATGTATAAAAAATGTATAAAAGATAATACCTATGCTATGCATATAAACTAAACTATCTTCACGCTATATCCCTGACGGGGTACTCAGAGAGGACAGATCGCTAGGCTTCGCGATCCAAGCATACGTCTTTTGCTGCTTTTTTTATATACCACTGAGGTGGCACACAAGCATACGGCTCACCTGATGGAAAGTGGTCACCGTAGCCTATGGACGTTTGCTACACTTTCGCAGATTCATCAGCATACACGTCTCGGTATCCGAGACCTTGACTCCTTCTACCCTCTATTTTTGCACAATATATCTTCTTGGTCAATCGTGTCCAAACCAACGGAGCACGCCCTTTTTCAGCTTAACGCTGACTCTTTCATTTAAACCTGCCAAATTGCGTATCACTTCGTTACGTATTCGGTCGGCCAAGGTTACGCTGCACAATTTTCGAAGTGATCGCATCTCCGCAGCATTCAACTTACTTTCATGCATCTTCTGACATAACCAGGTTTCGCTATCGAAAAGCAAAGTTGGCACTAGCACTGCGTTAGAAATCGCTAGTCGTGCTTCTTTTACGATGCTTTGTCGCTTTACTTTCGCTTGCGTTTCCGGCAGCTACTCGCCGTTCTACGTCCAAGTCACTTCTTTCGTCCGCGCCTAACATACTCCTTAAAACACAATTTCATTTACTTGATAGTAGATCATAAAATTATCTATAAAAAATGTATCAATACTTTTTTTCTTACGAGCCACCGTTTCTGAGATATAACGATTCAAAAAGTTATAAAAGTTGTTATCGTCATAATATGCATGAGTACGCCACGTATATACATCTAGAGTTGTTATATTTTATATATATATATATATATATATAAATATTATATATTAATTGTTTAAATATTTTTCTATCGTTCTTTTTAACTTATACTTACAATATAAAATATACATAAGTTTTAACTATAAGAATATCAGGTCAAAAAGCCAGTGTAACTTCGAGACATCTGTTTCTTGTTCTATTGTGTGCGTGGCGAGGGTCTTATACCTGCTATAATAAATGAAATACCGTTAGTCCGTTACCGTTACCGTTAAAAAGGGATGCAGTGCTAAATGTGGTTGCAAAAAAGTCGGACTGTTTTGTTCTTTGGCATGCACAAATTGTCAAGGCCGGTCGTGCTCTAATATTGAAACACAAACAATGGAAGATTCGTTTGACTCCGACGAAGTATCATGCGATACATCGCTATTGGCGCAATTTACTTGCATCCAAAATGAAGATGAAGAAGAAGCAGGAGGAGAAGAACAAGAAGAAGATCAAGAAGAAGAACAAACTTACGAATAAGACAAATAAACTTCAACACTTTTTTTAAATTTACATCGCTTTTATCTCACAATCTTTGAAAATTTCCGTTATTTTGCAATAGTTTTACATTAAACAGGATCACAACTGACCGGTGGATTAGGCCTACTGGGGAAACCACGTTAAAAAAAACGCGCTAAGTACACTACCTCATAGGTGGCGTGGAAACGTGTGCATATTATGACGATAACAACTTTTATAACTTTTTGAATCGTTATATCTCAGAAACGGTGGCTCGTGAGAAAAAAAGTATTGAGACATTTTTTATAGATAATTTTATGATCTACAATTTTTGTCTGACGTACTTTTAGATAAAACTTACCGTTTTGCTGAAAATCGCGAAAAACTCATTTTTTTGACCTTTGACCTTGAATAAAATTTTTTCCTTAAACGGGAATGATGGGGCACTTGGAGACATTGTTTATAATTATGTTTTAAACAACTTCACAGAAATTCAGCTTGTTGGGACTTTATGTAACTTCGAATGTCTAAATTAACCGGACTAATCATGCGGAGAGAAAACACTTGATCCATGCAACGTCTTCCATGTCAGAATCCGCATTGAATTTCCCACAAATACCTTTCAGACTTTTCTTTTTTTTTGCTTATAACTTGTCGTAAATTTCAAAAACTACTTAATTATCGTATCTTAATTAGATAAGGTTCATTGGGTAAATATTTAATCTATATTATGGAGGTCAGCGGTCAAAAGAAAGCACATTGTGTTCCTACATAAATGATGACAACAAAAAGTATTGAAAGGCATTTGAAAGGTGCACATAGGTACAAAGGCACTACCTACATTCGAGGATGCTTCAAGTGTCGATCGTGAAGATGGTTTTTTTTCACCTGTTACCGACTATTACCACATAGTGCTTACCTAAGAGCCGGGCGCCCTGTTGGATAGTGGTCAACGTAACCTAATAACGTATAAAAACGTTTTAAGATGTCGAATAACCCCATACTGTCGACATTCGGGAAAGGCCAGGCAGGGAGTTCATATACTCCGTAAGTTCATTTTTGCGTAAAAATTAGGTTAACCCTAAAACTTGGCAATGCTGCCAGTCTTCTAAGGACGTGACTGAGATTGCATTGTGAAGAAATTTCATGACGCATATTTGGTAATAATTAAATTCATTGTAAAGTTTAACTAACGTAAGTTAGTTAATTATATTATAATAACCATTAATATCTTCACACTGCATCCGTGACGGGATAGTCAGAGAGTACATATCGCCAGACTTGCCCTTCCTGCAGATTCAATTATCGTTTCATATTCGTATGAATGCATGTCTATTACATGTCTCGATATCCGATTAATTTGGGCCCATAATTTCTGAGCAATCTGCCCACGTGGTCTTCGATATAATTAAATATTACTGAATAAGGGTTAGTGGCCATTTTAAACATACACGAAGCTTTTAAAACGTTTTAATACAAAAACATAGGCACTTAGGTACATCGTTAAGTAGGTATATCTTCTAAATTCATATTTATCCTTATAATTAAAAAGTCAAAAATTATATACTTATATAGGGTAACTGTTTTACCGGAAAATTGGCACTCGTTGCCACATGAGTGAGTGAATTACGCATGTGTGCTTGCGACTTAAAGTACACTCTCTTAAAAATTAAAGTTACTTAAATCTAATTTTGACTCTTATGTTTTTCTAATGCATTATTATTGTTTTTCAAAAAGTTTATTGCTTGTGGAAATGTAATTCTATTCAGTCCCTGATTTGTTTTCATATTCGGAAAGGTCCAGTCGAGGGAATTCGATCTGTTTCTCTTTTCTATATTATTTTCTCCTGTGCGCTGTGCCTGTCTTCTGTAAACAGTATACACCCAATCGTCGGAGTTGGAACGACTTTTATCAACAGGATTGTGTTTCACATGCAAAAAGTTAGTAGGGTGCAAGAAACTTGGTCGGCCCGATAGTTCTCCTAATTGTCTTCGGTGGTACCTTGTCTGTACATTGCCCCTTTCAAGCTCTTCTCTTCTTGCCAGCCAGTAGTAATGAGTTATAGGATCCCGCGGTCCCCAGTGGCGCGATGGCTTAAACGCTGAGCTCAGCTTCTGTGAAATATCAAAAAGGTTCTTTAAGGTGCTTGAAATTTATATTTCGTAACCATCAACATGAGGATCGCTATCGGAGCCCTGCGGGCTGGGATAGCACCACACCATTTTGAAGTGCCAAATATATATATATAAAATAAGAAAATAACATTTGTTTTTTCTAAACTAGGACGTTTATATAACTTTTAAAGACTACACACTACACAATCAGTATTCATTAGGTACATTACCTTCATTTATGTAGAAAATAAATAGTATAATTAACAGGAGGGTGTCACTAGTTACTAAGTATACTCCATAATATTTATTCATATTAGCTTACGGTAGGTTAAATACATTCGCATTTGTTTCGATAAATTAATATACTTAATTATAACCTCAAAGATTCACGTGCTGGTATTAATTCGTAGACTTATCATTGATAAAAATAAGTATCAAAAAGTACTTCGCAACTGCTTACATAGGTAACTTATATGTAAATATTTATATATGTAAATACTTTAATACAAAAATTCTTCCTTACAACTCCTATTTATACTTTCCAGAACTGGCAGACCTACACAAAATGGCGATAAAGCCCTGCTACGCTCGCAGCAGGGCAGTGAGATGTCTAAATGCATTGGCCAATGCACCACGATATAAAAAAGTAAAATATATAGGTACTTATTGCTTTATATTTTTAATTTTTCGACTTTATAAAACAAACTGCGTTCACAACAAATTCTGTTTACCTTATAATCCAACCACCGTTTATTATTATTTACAAGTGTACATAATAAATTTCTTACCCCTAAAAAATCATACTGCACTTGTCTCGCTACAATTATCGAAGAGAGGGCCAGGAACACGATGAGAGCCAAGACAGAGGTAGATATGAGAGTAGCACTTGACCATGGAGCTTGCGTCCAATCATCATCGAGTAGGAAAGTCATAGTAAACCACCACACAGTGAGGGGAGTTATGATTCCTGGCGCAGCGCACCATCCTAGCACCCAGCATTTGGCAAGCTCGTGCCCTGTCAAGAATTCCACGTCTTCCAGTAACACCTTCCAACCTAAAACAACCGTTTATTTATTTTTATTTATTTATTTAAGGTTCATAAAACAGAACATAGCACATAAGGATCTTACATGTTTTAAAATACAATTTTGAATTAAACTTGGTACCTAAACATGTGAACACAACTTGACAACGGTTACGAGTAATTTACTGGATCTACCTAAGGTAGGGAATATTAATTAGCAAACTAAATACATTTAGAACTATATTGTTTATAAGTGTCTAGGGGTAACCGCTAAGTGAAATTAAAATTTCGACCTTATTGCATTGTTAACTCTATTTTTCCTCCAGAATATTTATACAAATTCTGCAGTAGATTCTAAGAAATATGTTTATAAATTAGTATAGTTACTCGACCATAAATTTTGCTTAATGTTTACTGCCAAGTGTGTTTACCGACCAGGTTAAGATATTAATGGCTTCTAATACTACGACAAACAACACCTACACTTTCTGTAGGGTAACGTTGGGAATTAATTTCAGTCATAATAATGAGAACATGACTTTGCAAACTTAGCACCAACAGGGTGAAACGTTGCGACGACCATCTTGAGAAAGTTGATGGGGTGGTAATGAATATATTGTATGTAATATGAAATATGTTAAACTCACTAACGAGTGAAACATAAGCAAATCTCATGGTTGAGGTCCATATTTTAAAATTTCTCACCGTATACAAATACAAAAGCCAATATCTCAACGATGGTTGTGAAGCTGACTAGCAAAGGTACCGCATAATCGTCCAGCAGAGTGAGAGCTGGTATTCTTACAGCCAAGGCCCCTAAACTGACACATGCTCCCACCAGTGATGCTCCTACTGACAACAATCTCCATCTCAACGCCGAAATGCGTCGAAATCGGTCATAAATTGGGAACAACAGAGTGAGCTATAAACAAAAACAGTATTAGTTTAAAAAATAACGCTGATAGTTAATTTTCACGAATACTAAGCTAGTGACTATATAAATTTCCCAACTATGACTAAAGTATAAAGAAATTTTGTAGGACGCTTTTTACACAGCGTCATCTAGCCCAAACTAAGTTTTAAGCTTGTACTATGGGATCTAGACAACCGATACCTTTACATTCTTATATATTTCGAAACCATACATTTTATACATAGGAAACACCCATTCTCCTTTTGTATGATCCTCAAATATTTGTTCCGACCCAGAAATCGAACCTTGAACCTCAACGCGGCAGTCACATACACTACCACTGCGCAACCGAAGCAGTCATATGACTTACGTATGGGTTAATATCATGCGTGGTGTAGGCAGCTGGCAAGGTATTAAGCGTATACCGGGTCCCCAAACTCTGGGAACCGTCGGACTCAGACCAGTCAAAACTAACTATCAAAAAGTTGTGCAAACGTAACTATGTACGTTACGTTTGCACAACTTTTTGATTTTTTTGGTTGTCTGCCAACTTAAAGCTCTTAACACTACCAAATGGCCTGTGTTGTACTATTGGGCTTCGCGTCAGAACCACTTCTGTGGAATATCAACTACGACTGGTTGCATGATTTTACATTTGTGAAATGATTAATAATAAATTGTCAAAGTGACGTCATACAAAGATGATACTGTCTTGACGACTACAAGTCAGACCTTATACAGTGTAACTTCGAAGGCGATTGCCCTTGTCGATTGTTGGATGTATAGAGAAGCTAGGTTTTTAGCTGATCCCTAAAAAATCCGAGGCTGTATTTTTTCATAGGTTTTCTGCTTGCGCATTAGTATCGAACACTCAATGTAAGAAATCTGGGTTACTCAATGATCGGTGGTATAACCGATCACCGAGTAGGCTTTAAAGTCCGCTTGCACAGTTGCAGACCTGGAACGTCTTCCAAATAGGATCTAGAATTGAAGTCTTAGTTTTAGCCATTAGATGGAGTGATTCAAAAGGTAACACGTAATTACGCGAGGGTAAAGACAGAAGAACCTAGTTACAAGTTATAGTATAATTTCCTTAGGATAGTCGACAGTACGTTTACTTGGTGTTCTGACCACATACAACCACGACGGATCATCATTGGGTTTCAATAAATCAGAGTCTGACAGCTCATTTTACTCTTTGCTCCGAGACAAGCTATCTTTGCTTATGTTTGGACCTAATCGAACGGTAAAAAATATGTTCTAATATAAAAAAGTATATATAGAAAGGATACCTTCTTACCAATGTTATGAATCCCGAGAGTATTAAAGTTAAGAAGATTATAAGGGGCCACGCCAGGTGCACATTAGGTTCCTCTCCGACCTTGTAAGCTTCAAGCAGAACTGCTAGAACACTCATCTCCTTATTCGGCCCGCTAATTGCATACCAAAATATTAATCCAAACCAGGTCGACACAATGTTCACTCCTATGAATATTATTGCGGTCCTAAAAATTTTTAATTATGCTACCTTTAGACTATATTTCCAAAAATACCTAGCGGTTCAGCCTAGTGCTAGCCTAAGTAGTTTATTTTTACAAGTTTTTTAGTAACCTTCAGTGTACTCGTAGATATGTTTGTTCGGGTGAAAAATTGCAACTTAATATTGAAGTCAAGCAGATATGTTGAACGGATTAAGCTCAAATTTTGTATACGCGTGTAATTTGGATTAGGGAAAAGCCGGAACTTCCGAATGATATTACACCTTCAGATCCAAATTCGTAGACAACAATTTGCAGTACGAGCTGGCTACAGACAACGTCTATAAACAATCTAAAATATGTCACAAAAGAAATTGATTGTTCTCGTCATTTTGTGGTAGATAGTAAATAGGACTACAAAATTTTTATTCCTTAAATAGATTTATATCATACGACTAATCCCACCCGCATTCCCATTAAATCCTACTGAAAAGCACCACGATAATAGTAGGTATATTCCGTGTCCTAATTTAACTATATTTGATTCCAGTAATATATTTGGCAGAATCGTCTAAAGGCCCGAAAATTAATCCCCCATCCCCCATGTCACAATTTCTGCGAGTTTTACAATAGATTTTTAGCTATTCATTCTTTAAAATATACCTAAAGAAATTTTTACTAGTGCCTTGAATAATAATATATAATATAGCTACTGGTATTCTTGAATACTATGCAAACCTATCTTGCCAGTCACTATTTTAGTAGAATAACTGAAATTCTTATTTTGTATCGTCAAGAATATATGCATCTTTTAGTAGAGCACCCTCAATCGTCTAAATAATATCCAAAGCGCTTACGCTAGTGCCTCGTTCGTCAACAGGTGCAGTCAACAGGTGCAGTGCTTGTAGGTGGGATAAACTTTTGCGTCGTGATTCTTGATGGCACTGCTCACACACCTGGTGAGAGTACTTTAAACCGATAACTAAGGTCCGTATTACAGAACGTTTCTCAATGCTGAATCAACGCTTGAGGCTTGATTTTGCCTTATAAAATCTACTCTCAAGCGTCGATTGAGTATTGACAACGTTCACGTTCTGGAATACGGGCCTAAGTAATGTAAGTAAAGTAGATAAGGTGTGCGCCGCTGACTCAGTGTTCTGGAAACGATCATTGTGCTAACCAACTTTCGCTAGGGCTGGTTATGGATGAGTGACTGTTTTCGGTATTTTTACGAGCGTTTCCGTACCTCGAAAGGCACGTTAAGCTTGTTGGTCCCAGTTGCCACTTAACATGGTAGTCGTTAAGCTTAGAAGCCTGATGGGCTGTTTCAAAAATATCAACAGCAGGTATCCACAACTTGCGTCTGTTTATTTCCACACGGCAATGGGCTCACCACCTATTACGTGGGATGGCAATGCACAAGGTAAAATGTGGGCGTATAATCTTCGGGGATGAAGAAACTAAACATACAAAAAGAATCTTACCACTGCACATTTGTGTTAGAATATATGGTATCGCCCGACGATATTAAAAATCCTCCAGCGATTTGAGAAGTTAGCAAAGCCTGTACGAGGGCTCCGTGCCAAATATTTGGATCCACAAAACTCCACCAGTCGCTTTTGAACACAAACGTGGACAAATTTTCACTGTTGCCTAAATATGAAACGGTCACTATTCCAAGTATGAGCACAGTGGGGCCCAGAGCGTAGAATATTCTTTTCATTAATTTTACCGGGTGGTAAAATCTGTAAATTGTAATGTTTTTTTTTGTAATATTTCTCACAATTTCTTTTTAGATCCTACGATCATAAATACTTGCAATCCTCAAATATTTTTGTCTAAGCAGAATCGAAATAGCATAAATTCTAATGATCTTAGCGTCTTTCCGATTGCTTCTAAACCCTCTCTATATTTTTAGACTTCGCTTTTATAGATTTTACAGAATAAGGAGGAACACGATTTGTGTTTTTCGTTCAAAGAAATCAAATTATTTATTTTTCTTAGCCCTCTGCCTCTCTGTCTGATCCGCTAATACTAACGAACCAAACGTATCATAATTTTACGAAAATGCAAGAAATTTTATTAATAACTGCTCCACTCTCCTGGGTTTACTACTCATAATGTTGCCTTAGTCGATAAATGGGCCATCTTACATAAAACTATATTTTCAATACGAACCAGTAGTTCCTAAGATCAGTGCGTTCAACTAAGCAAACTCTTCAGCTTTTATTATTAAGCTTAAAATTGAGATGGGCGATTTCATTTGCTAGTGGTGCCCCTGCTAATCGATGAATTAGGCAACGATGTAGCCGCAATTTTGGGGTTGGTAGGTCAGACGGCTGTCGCTTCTAAAAATGCCGAAAACCTGAAGTCAAATAATAGTAAAAAAAGAACAACGTAACACCTAGCCTAGCAGCCAAATAATGTATCTATCCCAAAGCCAGGCTTAAATACAACTGGAAATACACTTAAGGTGTAGAAGAAGAAGCTTGTACTATGAGAACTAAACCATTATATCATCCGTTTGGATGATATAATGGTTATTATGACATTGAGTGTTTTAATGTTGGCTATAAGCAAACTGTTTCAAAATCTTTTATATGGAGTATTTAAAGCAAGGGTGTATATATAAAAAATATAAACGACCGAGGATTTACATATTTAATCCCGCCGATTATGAAGTATGTCACGGACGAAGCTGTGAGGATAAAGTAGTACTTACATAAAAGGCAAAACTATCCACAGAACTAGCAATATTAATGCCACAGCCAAATAATACTCTGGCTTATTGGACACTGGTGCCATGAAAGTTTCACTGAAAAATAAAATATATATAGGCCGGATCTTCATTATGAAAGTCTAGTCTACTCGTGAGTTAAAAAGACGTAAAAGCTATGATTAAATATTGTGGGATTTTTTTTTTACACAAAGCCATCTAGCCCAAAGTAATTTATTATTATAAGCTTGTATTTTTATTGTATAGGATCTAGACAACTTTAAAGATAGATATATTGTGGTACACTTATTTTTTACACAGCGCCGTCTAAAAGTAAGCGAATATAAGCTTGTGTTATGGGATCTAGACGAGTGATAAACAAATTTATATATTTCTAAACACATACATATTATACATAGGAAACACCCAAACTCCGAAACAAACATTTGTGGATCACACAAATATTTTTTTCCGACCCGGGAATCGCAAACTGGACCTAAGCCGCGGCAGTCGCATACAATGTAAGACGACAAATAAACAAACGATAGACGTGAATCATTAAAATACTTTGACACCCCCGTCGATTCCCTCTGATTTTGTTGTTAAGTAATATCTAATAATTAGTAAATACTTACTTAAGGCATTCACTAGCGTTGTGTGGTCTCATATAATCATCCTAAAACATAAAAAATAAGTAAAATTTTTTGGAAAACGAAATTTATTTTATAAACATAGCAATAAAAGGGAGAGTTTTTCACACAGCATAATCTAACCCAAACTAAGCTATATGCTTGTGCCATGGAATCTAGACAACTGATAAAGACATTTTAAATACAAACATATAATTATACATAGAAAACACCCAAACTCCGTAACAAATATTTTTGGATCACACAAAAATTTGTTGTGACCCGGGAATCGAACCCTAGATCTCATCTCGGCAGTCATCATCATCATCATCCGAGCGTCTGTCCCAGTTGCATCTCGCGACACCCGGGGTCCGCTTTCCTACATTTTCTCCTCCACTTCGCACGGTCGTAGGCATCCCCTGTAGTGAGACCATTGGCACGCATGTCACCCCTACGACGTCAAGCCAGCACTTCTTGGGTCTTCCCCTCTTACCGGGACCCGGCAGGGCTGACATGGCCAGACATTTGTTTCCTGCGTAGGCAATACCAACGAAGGCGACACTCTTGCAACTTGTCTGCAAATTCCACGGACATGAAGGCTGCCGCGGATGCGAGAGTTCCTCACGCGGTCCACCCGCGTGACTCCACACATCCACCGCAGCATCTTCATTTCCATGACACGCAGCTCGTGCTTGTGTCGCTCCAATATTACCCACGTCTCATTGCCATGTAAAAGGACAGATTTACAAAACACCGGTCATCTCCCGCCATTTGGCCCAGGCGGCAGCAATGCGTGACTTGACATCGCAATCGATGTCACTGGACGTGTGAAAAACAAATCCCAGGTATTTAACCTGGTCCGTGCGCTCGACCAAATCACCGCCTATACGGACGGATGTGGGATCTGTCGAGTTTAGTGCCAAGTACTGACCGCGCCACATTTAGTTTCAGACCGCCGTTCTCAAGCGTCTCCTTCCACACCTTCACACGTCGCATCAATCCATGGAGGCTGCTCATGCGAGTTCCTGATGCTGTCCGACAATTCGTCTAATATTACGCTGAACAGAAGTGGACTAAGGACCGAACTCTGGTGTACCCCGACGGTGATCGGGAAGGGTTTTGTGTCGCCAACAGCAGTCCGAACCATGAAATCGGAGTCACAGTACATGTCCCGGATAGTGTCAATAAAGATCTCGGGAACCCCTTTGGACCGCAGTGCCCACCAGATCATCGCGCGAGGAACACAGTCGAAGGCCTTCTGCATGTCTAAAAACATACAGTGCAGAGGCGTGTTCTTCGACCTGTACTTCTCTGCGACAACCCTCAGGGCAAAAACAGGGTCCGTGGTCCCATGACCAGGGCGAAACCCATATTGACACCCCGAGAGAGTACACTCCTGCCGGATCCGAGAGTCTATTATCCTCTCGAAGATCTTCATGGTGTGGGACATCACCTTTATACCGCGGTAGCTCCCGCACTCCTGCACTGACCCCTTACCTTTGAAGACTGGGGTAATAATACTCAGTCTCTATTGGTTTGGGATCTGCCCGCTAAGGAGTATGCGGTTAAAAAGTTTTACTAAGATGCCCACACCGCGAGGACCCATCGTCTTCCAGGCTTCGATGGGGACTCCATCGGGTCCGACAGCTTTCCGATTCTTCATGCGGCGAAGCGCAGTCAGATCTCATCTCGGCAGTCGCATATACTATATCTTTTTAGATTTTCCATCTTGCTGCGTATAATCCACTAAAGGGAAATTAAAAATATTTTCTTTCAGTAGGCAATTGCCCAATATGGCCAATGTAACTTTTAATATTAATTAAATTAAACGTGTAATTTGAAAAATGTTTTATTTATCTGCATTCTTTTGAGAAAAGCACTAATATACGTGTTGGCAATTGCCTGTCTCGTAGTAGTGAAGTCCACGCCTACGGCTCGGCCCTTAGAGTAACTCGGCCTTCAAACTCATACCCGGCCTGCAATTGCCTATTTCCCGGCCTTTGCAATAATGGTACTTTTAATTTAATAACATACAATTCGGTAATACTAGACAAAATCTACTAACAGCCTCGCCGCGCTTTTCCTTGTCTTAGAATCTTGTTCCAAAGAAAATGTATGAGAATAAGTGGTTTTCATATGTTTTTTTTGTTTTTTGTTCTGTTTTGTTGTATCCAGGCTAAGATTAAATGTGTTGGATTTAACCTTAGCAAAAATTCAATGATGATCGTAAAAATCGGTTTACCCGTTCCTTAATTACAAATCTTCTAACTAACGCAACTTCGTTTTATGGATGTAAGATAAGATAAGCGGCACGGTAGTACATCCTGGTCCCTCACTTCGGTTCCGACTATTACATACAGCGAGGTGAATCGTCAGTCTTAGAATGAGTGACTATTCGAGGTATTTATAAAGGGTTTCCATGCTTTGAAAGACACGTTAAACTGTTCGTTCCGGTTACCAGGTATGCGTTAAGTAAGTAAAATTAAAGGTCTTATGACAGGCTTGACATTTTTCAGCAGCACATACCTACATAGTTAAATTATACATGACATGACATATTGTGACGCTTTTATACCCGAAGGGGTAGGCAGAGGCATACTAGATGCCCACATTTCACCGTATGCACTTTTGTGGTGAGCCCATTGCCGTGTACATAATTAAGCAGAACAAAAAGTAAACTGATGACTGTAAAAGCTGATGAATTTTAATTTAAAGGACGAGGTTTGAGAAGGTGGTTTCCAATTTCATCATCAATTCAAAAGTGTTGAAATTGATGCTGAAATAAGTAAAAGAATTCAGTTTTCGTGCGTACTTTGATACATTGATGATGAACTTTCGCTTTAATGCTATTATTGCTATATTGTTGTCAAAGGCAATAACATCATAACTTTAATAGATACTCATAACATAAACATACTTACTTCTGAGTAAAAGATGTCAATACACTCCCAAAACGGTAAGGAGTTATTACTTAATGTGTAGAGAAAATAAGAAATCGTTAAAGACAAATATATCACTGTATATATGGCTCCCAAAAATGATATGAGCAATCTCAAGTATCCGATACCTGAAAATGTAAGAAAATTGTACATAATTATTATAGCCAGAGAGAAAGGGGTAATGCTTCGGAGTCCACTGTCCCAACAACGCCGAAAATCAAAAGCCAAACTATGGTGCTAATTCTGTTGTTGAGACCACTAAACTAAATTTCTCTAAAATTTCAATCACTAAGTTAGTCGGCATCTAAATACATGTTGTGTTGAATTTTATCACATAAATGCAATTTTAGTGATGTCAAATATAAATTTAGCGCTGTTTATGATATCACCAAGTTTAGTTCGACATAATAACAGAATAGCATTTGGCAATCTCTCAATAAAAATAAGAAAATTTTAGAGAAATTTAGTTTAGTGGTTTCAACAACAGAATTAGCACCTATAGCTACTCCTAGCAGCCTAATAGAAGTGGACCACAGACTTTCAATCCAAGTAGGGATTGGAAGCAATGAGAATCAATGAGAGAGGCTTATAAGCGCGTTAGGTATCCTGTGGATGTAATTGAATGGAAATCACCTAGCGCCTAACTATTTTATTGTTCGTACATATATCTATCAAGACATTAATGCCGAACGATAGCTGCTTCTAGCATTCACATAAAAGTGGACCCTCGGCTCCAAATCTAAACTGGGTTTGGAAGCAACTGGGAAAACAAACAATATGAAAAAGAAAAATAACATGAAGAATATCATAGCTAACCCAAAAAAGAACACATTACTTGGTAATATTATTTTTTAAATGAAGCCAGCAAAATAGCAGTACCTATTAGGGCTGCTATTCTTTAGAATACCAGCATTTTGCTTACTTCTTTTCTAAGTCACTCCTATATAGTATGGAGGAATAGTTAAAAAAATACTAAATAAAATAAAACTTTAATTAATTCGAAGTGAGTTAGCAAACAACAATTGACGACAATTGTGAAAAACACGTTGCAGTTGGTAATAATTAAACCCTAACTGTACTTTGT
Organism: Thumatha senex; assembly: GCA_948477245.1. Lineage (NCBI taxonomy): Eukaryota > Metazoa > Arthropoda > Insecta > Lepidoptera > Erebidae > Thumatha > Thumatha senex. Next base: position 10,401,871 of record OX419725.1, on the reverse strand, counting down.
TTTAGACGAATTCTTAAAGGTGTTAAAATCACAATACCTGTTGTGATCCCTTAAATTGGATTTTCAAAATGTTTAATATAGTTAAAAATTTCAATGATTTACCTCTAAAGAATGGGACTGCTCTCCAAATACCTACAGCGTCCTGTTGGCTCAGTTGTCCTACGGCCAATTGAAGCAGAGCCAACGGTAGTGCGACGCCAATTAGAGCCACGGTGAGGACCAAACCGTACTGTAGTCCGCCATATCGAAACGCATCATGAGGACTCCGCCACATAGCTTGCAGTCCCACCGCCACGCCTGCTGTGCAGAGGTGTGCTCGGAACATATCCAACGACATCCAGTCCTACAGTTTTAAACATTTATAATAGTAACCATATTTCAAACAACGGTAAATTAAAGACACCGTCTTCATCCATAGCTTAAGACACCCAGTTCTTTTTAACCCCTAACCCACAAGTAGCCTACTCTGTAGTTAGCACAAGTTTTACCATAGTTTAACTCCTTTTACAAGTTTACCCTTCTATATTATAAGGCAGTAGATTGTCTGCTGTGGGGCTGATAACCAACTATTATATTAAAATTCTCAAAGGCCTTTTACGCGTTGGACCTACTGGTCCAACGCGTAAAAGGCCCAAACCTACTGGTATGTCCGCATGTAAGCCTAATCTGAAGGGCCGAGTATCTCATTAAGAAAAGAAAAAAATATATCTCCTAGAAAAATAATCGTAAAATATTAATAAGAAAATGACTTAGGGTAGACTAGGGTAGAGAATCTCTAATAGGACCAGCAATAGAATAAGATACGCAAAAGAAGAGATCGAAGAGATGAATAAATGAACGGTAGAGTCAGACTTAATAACAACATAATTAAACGTAAATACAGATTTGATATACTAATATTCAGATCACATCACATGACATTTTTATAATGGCGGTAAGTCTAAAAAATAATATGCTTTACCTCCCGTGCTAGTCGCAACTGTGTTACGGCGAGGTAAGATTCTAGTTTGGAACAATATATGCTATAATTATATTGAAATAAGGACTATATTATGATGTGCACTGTGATTTGAACGGAACAATACAAAGAGGTAAGCCTAACGTAAACACATAGTACAAGTAAAAGTTTCAGACAACAACATCTGTTTCTATTTTATTTTATAACTTTTGCTCAATTAATAAAGTGGAGTAACTTTCAACTCCGAGCAAATAAAACATACATATACATGCAAATATATAATTTTAAGATATAAAATATATGCATATATAATTATGCATATATATATATAATATACACACATAGACACAAATACAATATAAATCGATTATCTCTTCTATTCTGTTCCAATAATATATTTTATTTTATTATACTGTTATTTATATTAAGTGTTCCTTATATAGAAGATTGAGAAAAAAAAATGCACAAGAAGTTTATGTAGATTCAAGTATAATATGGAGTAGCCATGTAATAAATTAGTTAGTATATTATATAGAGTTATTGGCAAACGCGTATCAATAATTCAGTCTGTTCATTATCTAAACCACTAAGACACTCGTCCAGTACTCCTCTACAAGCAAAACTTGTCAGATTTTTGAGCGAATATTCTTTACTTATGCGGTTGTACAGAAATGGGGCCAGGAAATATAAGAAACATTGGGCAAAGCTAGTCTTGCAAAGGAACCTCGTATGCGTCATGTTCTCTCCTTGCAGATGTGCTACCATGATTCACACAAGTGTGTTGTTTCAGGACAATGGCTTTAATAAAGAGTTGTCGTATGTTAAAAACTTTAAATTCCTTGTATAAATCAGTGGTAGGGTATCTGAATGGTTTGAAGTTTATTACATTTATGATGCAGCGCAATGCCCTTTCAATTTTTATGATTGTACTTTTTCTTGCTCCACCCCAAACCGATATGCCATTTGCAACTATTGATTGGCACAAAGTTAGATATACCATTTTATTCGTTCTACTGTCCCTTAATTGCCTCAGTTTTTTGAAAATAGGTATAAGCTTTTTATTCGAGCTCTCAGATTACTAATATGCTCATTCCAATTTAAATATTTGTCTATTTCTATCCCTAAGTATCGAACACTATTAGTTGAACATATAGTGTAACAGTTACAGCTGGTTGAGTCTGTGCAGCCAAAAGAATGTGCCTTTATTGAAAATCCTGGGAGGGGTTGTGTATTTGACCTTATACTAAAAGTTACATATTTGGTATTACCAATATTTAAAGTTTATAAATTGTAATCAAGCCATTCTATTACACTGCGAAGACCTGTTTCAGCTGATAATTTAACGTTTTCCCATATTGTATTTTGAAAAAGAATTACAGTGTCGTCTGCAAATGTTAATATTTTAGCGTTTTCTAATGTCATGTTACAAAGATTGTTTATCACTACATATTATAAAACAAAGTCGCTTTTCGCTGTCTGTCCCTATATATGCTTAGATCTTTAAAACTACCCAACGAATTACGATGCGGTTTTTTTTAATAGTTAAAATGATTCTTATAGAAGATTTTTATGTATAATTTGTTAAGTTTGTGTATACATTGACCAAATTACAACGATATTTGTTGGGGATGTCGGAAAAAATAAGCCGTCTGGGAGCTTTCAACAAAAACGCTGCCTAAACCCTTTGAGATATAACAAAATAATGTATGGTGCAATTGTGTATCTAATGTAGGTCTACAAAAAAGTCCGCGACGATGTATGTCTATCTCATAAGAATACTATATCCATTTTAATACTTCAAAAAACCATCAATTATAAAGTCGTAATTTGAAGTCTATTTACACTAATAAGCTATTAATCCTTACCATTTTTACTACGTTAGTTGGCTTCAGCATTTCATGAAGATTATTTAGTCCCTTTACACCTTGCAATTTAAATTAATATCTTACGAGTTATCGCAAATTCAAAATAAAGCGCAAAGAAATTAATTTCGTGAAACCATAAATCGACAGGGCCGTGTCCCTCGCCAGGGCGCAGGCTTCGTCTCCAGCGGAGAAGTAATCAATGAATTTGGAAAATGTTCATACATTATTGTGAATGTGAAATGAATAAACAACGGGATTAAATGGGAACACCTCGTATACCTACTCAAGCTTACGTATTAGTAGGGGCACAGATACTGTGTCGAATGCCTTGGCTAAATCAAGGAACACACCAATGCATTTCCTTTTGCAATCAAGGTTTCGCGCCACCTCCGAAACCAAGTTTTCGATTGCATCTGTTGTAGACTTTTTTCTCCTAAAGCCATACTGGTTTTGTGAGAGAATACCATTGTGTTCCAAGAAGTTTACCAGCCGTAAATTTACAATTTTTTCTAATATTTTTGATATAGTTGGCAACAGAGGGATGGGACGGTAATTACCAATATTATTTTTATCCCCTGACTTAAAGACTGGTACGATAATAGATTATTTTAACACATTAGGGAAAATGCCTGAAGACAATGATGTATTAAATAAATGAGTCAGAGGCTTGGTGAGTTCATGATTACTATTTTTATTATCGTTGATGATATACCATCCCACCCCGAGGCCTTGCTGGTTTTTAAGGACATGACAATATTATATACCTCTAGTTCGTCAGTTTCCAATAGTACCAATGATTTCACAGGAGATTTATTAATTTTATAATTTCGTACAATAACAAGAAAGAAAGAAGTATGTATGGATCGCGAAGCCTGGCGATCTGTCCTCTCTGACTACCCCGTCAGGGATACAGCGTGAAGATAGTTAGTTAGTTAGTTTTTTTTACAATAACAAGCTCTGATGTATTTCATCTTTGTAAAATATGATTTGAGAGGTTAGCACCTACTCTAACTAAGGAGTCATTGACAAAATTAATTGATTCTTGAGGTGTTGCCTTCACTTTTAGTAACTCATAATGTGTTTGAGATTTATCCGAGATGTTTAAATTGCATACCCGTTTTATCACATTCCAAGTTTTCTTGATATCGCTTTTACTTTCGTTTAATCTAATTTATTATATTCATTTTTAAGATTATGTAAAATTTTATTGCAATGATTTCTGTACCTTAGATATGTCAGTTCCAGATCTATATTTGCAGGCGACTTTAAATATTTTCTATGCAAAGTATCCCTAAATCTCATGCATCGTAACATACCTGGAGTTACTCAAGCTTGCAAGATTAGCTTTCTGTTTGGAACTGGCTTTTGGAAAGTACTTGTTTGAATAGCTTCCTTTATGACGGAAATAAATTTTTCAGTTGCCACATTTGGATCTAATTCTAATAAAACGTTGCTCCAATTATCTGTTTGATAAAACCATAGACTTTTGCATAATTAATTGTCGGAATAGTTGCTTTTTTTGTTTATTGTTACAATGACTGCCTCTGTGGCGCGGTGGGAGTGCATCCGACTGCTACGCAAGAGGTCGTGGGTTCGATTCCCACCCAGGATAAAACTTTGTGTGATGAGCACGATGGTTTATTCTGTGTCTGGGTGTTATTTATCTATAATATGTATGTATTTAGAAATATATAAGTATGTTTATCAGTTATCTAGATCCCATAACACAAGCTAATATTAGCTTACTTTGGGCTAGATGGCGCTGTGTGAAAAGTGTCCCACAAATTTTATAATGAGTATCCACTGGCACTCAGAAATAAACACATCTATGATCGGTAGCACATGATTCACAAACAATAGTCAAAATCTTAGAAGAGGTTTTAACAATACAGTGATCGTAGCACTTATCATTACGAGTAATCAGAAGATGACTAGGTGACATACTGTGAGTAGCAAGAACATCCAAGTATTCATATGATCTAGTATCAATATTATATTTAGCTATATCAATGTTTATATCCCCGGTCACAAATATATTAGGTACATGTTTAAGTTCCTGTAAAAGTCGGTCCAATGAATTTAGGAAATTAGTGACCAAACGAAAAGATGGTGATCTATAGATACAAACAAATGCATGGCTATTACCAATTTTTACAAGTAAACAGTTTGCGTCTTCGATATTAGGTTCACATACCACGACATCCGCTATGTCACTTCTCACATACACAACCACCCCACTGTTTTGATTAATATAATCACGTGTATAGTACTTATTATATCCTTCGATTTCTTTTATTGACAAAGAATCTGTTAGCCATCATTCCGTAAGAATGATCATGTCATAATCTAAATTTCCTCTCCCTAGAAATACCTTAAATACTTCGAGACTTTTATTTAAGCTTCGTACAACTATTTTGAGGGATAGTTTACAATCAAGTTTATACTGAGAAAAAGCTTCTGGATTCTCAACCAAAAACGAATCACCAACGTTGATATTTCTATCAACGTCGGCAACTACATCATGTAAGTTGTTACCCATACCCATACCAATCGTGATTTAATATGTTATTACGGGTTTGGTCGAGAAGAAGAGGGTCTTGACATAGTAAATTTAGTTTGTTTGAGATGAACAAATGATTGGGATGTATCTTAAGTTTGCCATAAAAATATAAATATCGTATAGATATTTATGTTTGTATTTGAGAAAACTAATATAGATAAGTAATAATAACTTATTTAGATAATTGATAGAGCTATAAGGCTACAACAATGTTCCACAAACAGATACATATTAATTTAATAGAAAAAATGTTTAGTTAGTAGTGAGTAGAAAATAATTTGATACCATAACGAAGTAAAATTTTTCACAGCAAATAGTCATTCGGAGGCAAGATTTCTGATTTGACTCAATGTTTTAATAACTAAAGCTGGTTCTCCTTCCCCTTTACGTAACAGAACGTTGCCTCGCGATGTCCAGCAATACTTGTATTTGCCATTTTTAACAAGTTCTCGAGCAGCCGTAAGTATCTTCTTTGCGAGTGGCTGATATATAGATCCGAGAAATAGGTCCATGTAGACCTAAAGTTTCTGTAGCTAGTGGTCGATCTTTACTAACTAGGTTATAATTTTTAGCAGCTTTTAACAACAATTCTTTGTTTTTGTAATCCCGATATTCTATTATTATAGGTCCCCTACTCTTATTCTTACCTCTTTTATAAACATTAGCTGAATCATCAGTAATCTTGACATCCAAGATCTTGTAAATATCTTCTAAAACCTCATTTACATTTTCGTTATTATCCTGTGGTATGTTTCTAATCTCCACATTATGTCTAATCTGTTGCTTCCGCATACTATCCAACTGTTTTTTAAGCTCGTCTATTCACTCCAAGGCCTATTTTTGTTCAGTTTCAAGAGTTTGCATTTTTTTGAGATTTCATTATAGCTTGCAGCATTAGATTTCAGCAATTTTATGATTTTGGTGTTAGCTTCAAGTATTTGGCTATTTTGTTGCTTTATATCAGCCATCTGTAGATTAATTGTTTCTTTAAACGACTTCATGAGATCTTCCTTTAATTCCTCAAAATTTTCCTCTTCTGGATTCTTCCTTTTCTTTAAATTGATGTTACGTATAATATTTGGTTCGTACGAATCCATGGATAAATCTGGTTGCGATGAAAACCTTATTGATTGACCCGATGTTAGTGTGCGATGCATTTTTCTGAAACTTTTCTATATACTACTGTCAATCAACTCCGGTCCAATCTATATGATTATAAACGTATTTGACGAGATAGGCACAATTGAACTTTATTTACTTTTTTGACAGTTCACAATCGAATGTTTATTGATTAATAATTTAATGTAGCGTCTAACTTTCACAGCAGTCTGAATGAGAATGAAATTCCTTTGTAACATACAAAGGAATTTCATTCTCATTCATGTGTGATTTTAGTTAGATCTAGTCCTATCAGTTCATCTTATCGTGAGTGTTTTTAAGGGGATTAACCCCTGTTTAGTATGTTAAACCAGACTTGTTGTTAGTCTGAATGTTATTATTAACGTGCTAGATTGCAACAAAATGTACCTATGTACCTTACGTAATAATAATTCTAGAGCTATTAATAATTAATACAACTTGCTATAATAGTGTCTAAAATTCAGAAACCACGACGTGCAGTTGCGGAGAGTACCCCGCCGTATTAAGCACGAAATAAGTACTTCAATACTAAATTTAAAAAAAAAACCAAGAAAATGCAAAGTAAGAACTCTGCACAAGCTATAGCAATCTGCAAATGAATTGTACCACTAAGAAACTCTGGTTTATAAGCTTAATTTAATTAATATAATTAAAACAAACCATTTTGTAAAACTCGGGCATCCTAAGTAGATAGTTACACATTCACTTTAAACTCTAATTCCACATAACATTTTTGTGTATAATAACATAGTCACCGTGAGCACTGTTGCCATAACACTTATGCTGCATCAAAACTAGGCACAAGATTTTGCAATACTAAAGATAAGTACCTAACACGAGATAAAATCCCTTATCTATCTGGGCACCGAATCGATCTGTAGAGTAAGTTTATCTATACGGCCACCACCAAGTGTAGTCGCATGTGCTATATTATTTGTCGTTATCACGTATTGACCGCAACATAGATCGGAACGATTGCATCTTATCTGAATCATTCCCAAGAATGCAGAAATTAATAATGGATATTTATTATTTTCCTGTAGATACAATGGTTGTAGTTTGTTGTTGATCAACGCAAGCTATTTGTGATGAGACAGTAAATGCATTAGCTGATAGTTAATCGTGTCAGGTTCTCAAGAGAATAACCTTACCTATCTACAATATGTATTTGTCAGGAGGTGTGCCCCGAGAAATCTAGGCTCAGCGATTCCTGCTCCGCCAGGAGCTCATGGAAACATGGAAGGTGCGACTTGAGCAACCTAAGTGGGGACATACCACAATTGAGGCGGTGAAGCCGGTCATGGAGGAGTGGCTGGAGAGGCAACACGGCAGCCTCACCTACCGGATGTCACAGATATTTACCGGGCACGGGTGCATCGGTAAGTTTCTGTGGCGAGGATACGGCGCTGCATACACTGGCGGAGTGTTCAGCGTGGGAGCTGCAGCGCCGGGACCTCGTTGCGGGTCTGGGCGTGGACATTCTCACGCTGGAGAATGTCCACGGGGTGAGAGCCATGATCTCCAGCGCACGCAGGTGGGACGCCGCTGCGTCTTTTTGAAAAGAGGCGACGGAAAGAGATCGAGAGAGAACTCTTGCCCCCGAGGTCTGCAGTCTGCGGCGAGGACGCTGCAGACTTGTCTTCGCCCAAGACTACCGGCCTCCGTGACCGGGGGCCTGAGTACGGCGGGTGGGCCGTTCTTACAGAAGCAGGCCATGGAAAGAGGCGCAGCGTGAGGGTTACACGCACCCCTTCACCCTCTCAATAGTGCTATAACACCCACACCCCCCAAAAAATCGAGATAACATTCGAACCCCCCAAAGAGGCAGGATAATGGTTTTAAAAATTGTGGTGTTATTGTTTTTATTATAGAGTAATTAAAGTGTTTCTTTTGAATATGTGGTATTAGTGCAATTCCTATTAGTACCCACCCTATGTACGTAACAGTACCTACATCCCATATCCAACACACCTAGTATATACCAACCTGACCTGGGTCAGATTCCCGGGTCTGAACGAACATTCGTATCTATAATCTGCGATGTTTGTTTCGGGATTTGGGTGTTTTCTACTGATTGTCATAGAAGACCTATTATTGATCCTACCCTATTATAGTTTATATTGTAAAATAAGAAAAGTTAAAAGAAAAGTTGATAGGTAGGCTAGGAACTAGTGATAAAGGAAAGAAGTCATGCGTAGTATTCCGCAAGCCGCATACAGAGAGGTGTAACCACAGTGGATCTCCATAGGTATCAAAGACGCTTATTTAGTGGGTGAATGGGCGATTTATTAAATGGGTGGGGTTCGAAGTAGTAAAAGTCAGATGCAGATAAACTGTGAAGATAAGGGTGAAATTGTTTATCTAGATAAATGTTTACGCTTGAAAATTTCACCTTGAATCGATCATTAGTCCAGTGAAGAAGGCCGAGATCCTCTTCGTTGCAAGAAGGAAGGTGTGGGAGTACCCGCAGTAACATTCGAAGGCTAAAGGACACTACAGAATAACTATTTTTAATATAGGCGACCGGCGATTTACTCCTTTTGTAGAAGCTTAATGGAGCGATCGAGCGCTCCATAACAACGCACATTTAAAACGCCAATCACCGAGACTGATTCGCTAAAATGTGTGACTCTGATACTGTATCTGAACGCAGGTAGTAAAATCGCGATGCCGCATCGAGGCAGTCGCTAAAATCAAATTCTGCATCCGGATGCCAGAGTCACCAAAACGCGATACGGCATCGATAGTATAGTCGCCGATACAAAAAATAGCTAGTTTGCGGTGTCCCTAAATGCAACGGATCTGTCTTTTGGAATCAAATGTACCCAATTGACAACTGTGCATTTTATTCAAAGCTTTTTAGCTGAGGTACATAGGCTTTGAATAATGGCAACACTGCCACTTCCGAATTTCATTTCTTCATAGTAACTTGTTGTGTTTGCTTGTAGTTAGTAGTTAAACTTTTACCATAACAAACTTTAATAGCTTTCTCCTAACCAAGAAAAACCCGATATTCAATGACGTGGAAGTGCGATATCCGTGAATAATTTTTCACCGTAGACGTAATAAAGGGATTTTATAACCGTATACGTAATAAAGGGATTTTATATCCGTTTATATTTTAAACCGCTATTCCCTTCCTTTCTATGGTTCCTCTGGATGTCCCTTTGATGATACGACGCGGTTGGTCATGTAACCGTGTGGTGACATTTTCGAATTAGCGATTACTAAGGAGGTAGGGAGACTTATCGGCTCCCTAGAGCTCAAGCATCCTCGTCTGCTAGCAGACGCCCAGGGCGGCGGCGTTGTAAGAAAATCATAAAAATGGCGGGAAAATGACAGCCGTCAATGCTTATACTGAGTTTAAATTTTGACATCGACACATGTAGTTATTATGCCTGCATTAGACTGGCAATTTATGTGGAATTCATTCATTCAAACCATAGACAATACCTACAGTTTAAAAACATTTGAAAGGGCGGGTGTCAACAAAGAAAAGAGGCTGCTCAAGTCGCCTTAACGTTTGAGTGGAGACCGTAGGTAGTGAACTCCGCGCTCCAAATTCAGAAATTTGAAAGTAACTCTGAAAACTCTAAGATGAAGAGAAGAGAGGTGTTCCCTAGGTACTTTTAATGAAACAAAACTTGGCTCTTGAACTTTATTGTAAAATATCTTAGTACATATATTTTATCAACTAAAATAGAATTAGGATCTAAGGTGTAATACCTATTAATAACATATTTGTTCGTAGTTCATGCCTTATATAATATCGCCATTGTTGGCTAACATTTATATTAATTTAAATTTACTATTCTGTTTAAAAAGTATCGGGAAACTATCAATAATATACAAAATATTAGTTATTCATCTAAATGAATTTTATCGCCTTCAAAGTATGCTCCTCCATAAAAGATATACTAAATCCTGTTGCCGGAGTAAGTTCAGTTCTTAGCATGAAATCTTCTCCAGATTTCTCGTAGTTCCATTACCTACTATTTATCTACGTTCAATAAGTAAAGCCATGACCACTTTATTGAAGTTAGTGTGCCATTGTGTTATCATGCATGCATTTTCCAGGGATGTATCGAGTATTTCACTTATGCGATGTTAACTTCAGCCGAAACCGTTGGTGGTCACTACAGCGAGGTAAATCTTTCATCACATTCCCACTCAAATACGTGATTTTTTTATAAAGTCGATTCACCTCAGTAATTCAGTCTTTTGTAACATTTTAGAGACTCCGAATACGATATTTCATTGCAGTTGTTAAAAAGAAAAACGCTTTGTTTGGTGTTTTTTGCAGTCCCGATACATTTTTGACAGAATGTAACTACTTATTATTGACAACATTTAATAATACAACGCCTGTGGGAAATAAGGACCATGTTGTCTAAAAGTGAATATTTTTTATAATTTTTACTGTTTGTTACTCTTTCACGCAAAATCTACTGAATGGATTTTGATGAAACTTTACAATAATATAGCTTACACATCAGATTAACACATAGGCTACTTTTTATTCCGGAAACAAGTTCCTATGAGAAACGCGAACGAGCACACGTGCGCAGCCGCAGGCGTCAACTAGTTAAGTAATATATTTAGAAACCAACTCTAAAGGACTTCTTCTTACTTCTATGCTACTTCTGCCACACCCAACTTTCAATGCCGTATGTTAGTGTAGGGAGAAGCACTCCTCTATGTACAGCCAGTCTTGCTTTCTCAGACACGTTCTGACTGCTCATAAAGGTGTACATGGCTCTATTCACTTGATTTTCAGCTAAAACCCTTCGTTCAATGTCTCAATCACACCTTCCATATCCCACGCTGTCCGTTACTGGGGCATACAATGTATGGAGACGAAACAATGTCCTTAAACCTAAGTATACTTTTTTTTTTAAAGGCGGTACCGCTGGCAGCCTACCCACCCACTTTCAGCATCTCGACAGAAATCCTATCAAATCAGGCAGCCTCACCCAATTTCATACTATTCAATGCTTCCACAATCATCATGAATATAAGCTAAGAAACTGACTTGACAGTCTTCTATCGGCAAACCACCAAACGATAGCATTCCCAAGGAGGGTTGGTGTCAGGTTGGCGGCGATCATAAAAACCTAGCCAAAATATTTTGCAGTATGGAATTTAGACATACTGCGCTGACCCCAAGTAAATTCCGGTTCTATTCTACGGCTTTTTTTTAACGTGTGGAAATCCCCTCGGATGTCATGCCGACTCGAACCGGCTAAAACCACACAGTCCCCGCCTAACTGTCTATTGCCGGACGCCCCGGGTAGCTCCTCGGAAAGATGTCCCAGATCTATTCTACGGCTTGTCAATAGTAGACTTGGCCCCCTGGTATTAAGATAGCTATTGGTAATTCAAACAATAAATGAAATTAGCCCGTCAGTCCACTGCTAGAAATGTAGGATTTTGTAAATTGGCATATTGGGAGAGTGATTGACTGTAGAACTGGAATTAAAGAAGGCTTAGTACATAAATATAGTACTGGAAAGTACATTAATAAATAAAATCTCAAGTAATGGCCCTTATTATCCACAGTACTTTACCTACAGGGCGTAATCGAAACCAATTATCTCCTATTGGCTAGTTACCTGAAAATAAGTGATGAATTCTTATGATAAATTATCAAACCGGATTCAAACAATAGATTCAAATATTCAATCAATGCAATCTAATTGATTTATCTACATCTTAGATTCAGGCGTGATTTAAACAAAGCTACGAACTGAATTTAATATTTATTAAGGATTTTTAAATTTTGGACTGTAATGTGTAAAAATTAAACAAATAGAATTAATCTACATTTGGGGTAATATCGACTAAAATATCTTGATTTCTTAGATCCAGAACGAAGAAGTTTTCGAGATAAAACTTATAAACGGTTTTGATCTAAAAAAGAAAATTGTCATCAATTTGCACTGTCAAATTGATATAAAATTGTCGTGTTTGTTACCAAAATCCTTCTAAACGGCTTGTTAGAATTTTTATGAAACTTTTTGTGTATAGGTCCGAGAATAGGTCGTAAATGTTATCATACCCCAAAATGATAAGGGTGGTCCTGTGTCACAATAACGTTTGCCGGGTCAGTCAGTATCAGTATATTCATATACGTAAAGTACTACCGTACTTGTACTAAGTAAGTAATGTACTACCGTGGTGCTTCCCTTTTTCTATAGGATGTACACCTAGTTGTCTTCAAGGTCTCCTCTTTGCAAAGGAAGAGGCATTAATTTATTTTTCCAACCCCTTCAAATTACTTCTGTTTAAATTCGATGCAGGTTCCAAGAGATTTTAACTTCTCCTGGGACTTCGCCGAGATCGAGCTCGGTGAAACGTTTTTGATCTTGGTCATTACTGTAGATCCTTGTTTACAGGAGTCACAGTAATGGGAATGTGGGTGGGATTAGTATCAGTATATTAATTCTATTTATTGATCATTAACACATTTTTCTAATGATAAAAAGTTTTAAAAATACTGCTTGTGTCAATAATTTTGTGAAATATCTCTTACGAACTAATCATATTAGAGTAAATAGATGTAGACATTTGCACTGAAATCACTTGGTCACATTAACGATTACACCCTGTGTATTACAGACATTCATTAAATACATCAACTTATGTGACTATCGATATTGTATTATTAATTCGACATTAGACTACATCATCACATCAATTCTACTTAAAAATAAACAATAATAAACATTTATTTTAATTTAGTATTATTGAAAATAACATATAAATACTGACGGACCCAAGGAATTCTATATAGACTCTCCAAAAACATTATACCATTTCATCCTGTCTATTAAAAAAAGGTAAATCTCACATAAGTGCAAGCAAAATAGGTGTTTCATGGGAGAGACTTACGCATAGGGCAGTGAGTTTTGATATTGGAAGATAAAACCTATGGGGAAATGTTCGACGAGATCAAACGTTACCAGCAGGTACAGGGGAATCCCCGCGCAATGCAAAGCAACGGAAAGAAATGAGAAATGAGTTGTGTCTATATTTATTGGACAGAAAAAATTGTAAATAATAATATACAAAACCAATAAATGTATTGTAACTGTTACAAAAACCTTTTGATATCCATCATAAATTTATAAATAAAATGATGGATATCAAAAGGTTTTTGTAACAGTTACAATACATTTATTGTTGTGTCTATATAGATTGGACAGAAAAAAATGTAAATAATAATATACAAAACCAATAAATGTATTGGACCTGTTACAAAAACCTTTTGAAATCGCACTAATATGAAGAATATTACTTCCAAATTTTCAAAATGCTGTCAAAACGTCACTAATGTCTAAAATGGACTTGAACTGTCAAAATTCTGTCAAAATGGCATGTGAAAAATGGACTAGGATAAAATTGTGGTGCTTCATATATACAGGCTGGATTTTTTCGACGGAACGGTACGGCAAGGGGCAGGCAGCTTAAGCTTTATAGAGCAAAGTCCCAAAGCCGTCAAACTTTACTTATTTTCTGATAGACAATATAATATGTACAATAGAGTAGTATTCTGTGTAATCTGAACGTGGGTATACGTTCAAAAAAAGGTCTTAATAACAAGCTAGAATTTCAGATTGTTGCAACATACGTGAGAAGCAGGCCCTATGTAAAGTGAGTATAATATTTACGTTCCTATATTACTTAAGAATTGGCTCTCGGTCCAAAGTCAGCGGTTATGAATATGTTCACTGTACACACTAATACTACTTGATTGTATATATTTTGTTCAACAGAAAATATCTTAACTTATTTTCAACAGTGATCTCCTTGGGCAATTCAATTATACTTATAGGAAAAAAATTCTAGAAAATCATCTTTTAAGATATTCTAAACTGCTAACATAGATTTTGGACACGTTAGCATAGAAATGATAAAATGCAAAAATAAATATGCTAATCGTACCTATTTCATGTGGGGGTCTCAAAAGTATATTGGTTTATTCAAGGTATGAGTTAAAGTACTTCATTGGTTAAACATTTTGTATTGAATAGGCCTGGCAGTAAAGTAGGTAATTGAAAAGAAGGTTTTACTTGAAATAGAAATTTATTATATTTCGTAATTAGTATTTATTTTCGTAAATTTATCGATTATCAACAATATAAAGAAGTCGTGTTCCTTTGCCAAAATGGTGTTTCTTTAACCAATCTTAATATTTACAAAAAATCTGGTGACCCGTACCTGCTTCGCAAATTAAGGTCTTTATACAAAATATAAACAATATATTCAACTAATGAAATGTCACAGGAAAAATGCATCCATTTCATAATATTGCACAATAATAAACATAACCTAAGGACTATGGAACTTCAGCTGATTGTTTATATAGATTTGTAAGGAAATTATACTAAAAATCGCTAAAACAATAACACGACAGCGACGACGTGTAATTGACACATCGCTCACCGTAGAGAGGTAGAATACATTTTGACCGAAAAAGTGTCAATATAGCAGAAACCTATATTATTTAACCAATTTAGTAAGTATATTAAAATTGCCTAAAATAAGTGTAAATCCGGGCAACTTAAATTGGCTCTTAAATGACCGAACTCTTTGCTATTCAAGTAGCTAATAAAGAAATCATCTCCCAAAAACCTGTCGTATTTTTTCTAAACGTATCTTATTATAGAGAAACCCTTGAATTGCTTGGTTAAGAAGAATGCCGTGTAGAAAGAAACAGACGCAAGCAACGACTTTGTTTTAAAAGAACCGAAACTGCGTAAGTGTCTGTTCACACAGTCTGACACAAGAAAAGGACAGAATTGTAATCAATATATGCTCTATTCTCCGCGCCGGACGGTATGAATAGACCCTTAAACAGACGCACGTGTCGTTATATACAGTCAGACAAAAATATGGCCTACTACCCTACGGTTGCAGTTATTTGAACACCATGCTCTTTGTCATTAATTATATTTCCTTGTATCAAATTTGAATTGCATGCAATTAATAAGTAACAACTGATCTCCATTAGAAAAATGAACCATAGTGATAATTGGATCTCATAGAAGCACTTACCAAAAATGGAACACCACTTCTCTTCTTCAATGATAACACTTGTACCATTCCACTTAATTTATTTTTTACCTGACCGGTTTCGCCTTACGGCACTTTTAAAGGTTGACAGACAAAAAAGTAGCACGATCCATCAAGTGCTATCAATCAACAGTATAAACAGTACACCACTTTCTCTATCGATATTATAAATTAGTGCCATCACGGAAATCCATGCAAAGTTGACAATGTGTGGGTACAAGATAGGTGTACCCCCCCGTAACGGCTTTTGTCGTATTCTCACTGTGTCTGTGAAGTGAGCTATCAGGGAATGAAATCCGTCACGTGCGCCTGATTTCTGCTGTTTCGATTCTACTAAACTATATATTTTCTCCAGTTCCACTTACAATTGAAAATTGTACAAGTATTGAACCACCACATTACATCTATACATTACGATAATAATTTTATAAGTCAGCCAACAATATAAGCGGTCGTTAATAAATTCTTTTTTGTTTACAATCAGATTTTACTACCAAATTCGTTATTTTTTTTTCCATATCGAGTATTTTCAAAATCAATTCCATTTAGATCGCAGTTTTCGTTGTTCGCTTAAAAAGCTCTGGTATGGCGACATACTCCACAGCCCAGGGCGAATTCTTCGCCTGTGGGCGGATGCTGGACGTGGAGTGGACACTCGTCCGATGTACCTGGAAGCTGCTCGCTTTTTGGTCCTGTTAAGTGGAATGACTATGTTTTAATCTATACTAATATTATAAAGTTGAAGAATTTGTTTGTTTGGTTGAAAGCGCTAATCTCGGTCTCGGGAGCTACTGGTCCGAATTGTAAAATTCCTTTTGTGTTGGATAGTCTATTTGTCGAGGTAGGGGCTATATAACATCACGCTACTAACCAGGAGAACGGAGCAGTAATCATAAATTACAACAAATCGGGCAAATTTTCATGAATTTTTATTTAATTTTTTCAACGGGATCCATTCATCCATCCATCAAGGATGAGACGGGGTTTCAAAGTATGTCACGAGCGAAGCCGCGGAAGTCAGCTAGTAATTTATAAATATGGTAAGTCCATCAAGTAAGCATATGTAACAGAATTATTACCGTGGTGCTTCCTTTTTTCTATGAGGATTTATACCTAGTTGCTTTCCAGGTCTCCCGCTTTGCAAAGGAGCGAAAAGGCGTTACGTTTATTTTCCATTTTACTCAAACTATGTTGCGGGTTCCAAGACATGCTAACTTCTCCTGGGACTTCACCGAGATCGAGCTCGGTGTAACTTTTGTGGTTTTGGTCATTGCTGTAGATCCTGGTTTAGAGGAGTAATGGGAATGCGGGTGAGATTAGTTCCAATATGTAACAGTAGTAGGTTCTCACCAGCGGGACACTGCGGCAGCTGATGCTTCGGTATATTGGTAACACGTTGAAAATCGTCGTGACAAGGGTTACAGAAGTGCGAAGTGCCGAAGCAGAAAAATACTGCCACCTGCGGAGTACCACCACATGTATAAACAGGACACTAAATACAATACATTCTTAATAAAAGTGTAGTGAACAGATAGATTAGTAATATAGTATTGTATCTCGGAAGTGTCCTTAAGCCTGTTGCTAGCTGTTCTCGGTGTTACCAATCGTTTATTATTCTTGTTAAATTGTGAATAACACAAAAAGTATATATCTATACTCTATCTATACCTACAATAGTTGAGTCATTTTAAGAAGCCACATTTGACACTTCTTCAAAAATCCCCAACGTGTCCTTGTAACGGCGGGTATAAATTATTATTTAATTTTTCGAACTTAGAACTACACAATTGCTGAACTTTTCTCATTTACACACACACATATTTTTATTGTCTAAATGCCAAAAGAAGACTATTTTACTATCTACTTTCACTAATAAACCATTGTAAAAAGAATTAGCAATTTATGTTTTAGAAAAACTGAACGTCGTTACAACGTTGCGGCAATGGACCCTTTTCGTTTTGAAACACTAGCGAAGTTACCAAGAAAATCGAAAGTTTATTAGCTGAATCGAATGTAATGAGACTTATTTGAAATAGTCCACGTTTTGTTTTAATCATAACTACTAATTTTTCGTCATTCTTATGTAGTACTAGTTGACGCCCGCGGCTTCGCCCGCGTAGAGATGTTTACTTTACTTAACGTGCCTTCCGTGCTTCGGAAGGCACGTTAAGCCGTTCGTCCCGGTTGTCAATAAAATGGCAGACGTTATGCCCAGTTGAAGGCCTTATGGGCGGCTTAAAAAATTTCAACAGCACGTTAAGCCGTTCGTCCCGGTTGTCAATAAAATGGCAGTCGTTATGCCAAGTTGAAGGCTTATGGGCGGCTTAAAAAATTTCAACAGCAGGTGCCACAGCCTGCGCCTGTCCATTTCAACACGGCAATGGGCTCACCACCTGTTACGTGGGGCAAAGATGCGTACGGTGAAGTGTGGGCGTTTAATATGCCTCTGCCTACCCTTTCGGGGATAAAGGCGTGACAATATGTATGTATGTACTTTTCTTTGATTTAAATTTTCTCTTATTTTGACATGTTTACTGATTTTTGTCAGTTGTAGGCCTTATGCTTGAAAATTTTCAACAGCAGGTCGCTACTACCTGCGCCTGTCCATTTCAACACGGCAATGGGTTTACCACTATTATACCATTTTGTGTCAATTTGCATATTGGCTAAGTTAATTACGCGTAACACATAACTTGAAATAGCGTGGTGATTCAGACACATAACCTATAAATACGTATATAGATACTTAAATAGTTTTGCTATCAACATGACTTCAATATCAAAGCTTGTTGGAGGAAAGGAATTATATGACAGATTGGTTAAGGCTGAACGTAATTTTAAGAAAATGAGTAAAGATAAAATCAAAATGTCATTAATAGACACAAGGTTGGAATCTGCTGAAGACTTGTGGAACGATTTTAAAACAGGTCACAAAGAATTGTTAACAATTTCTTCTAAAGATCAAAGAGATAAAGAAAATTACTTCCAAAATGATATTTACGAGTATGACCAGTTTCATGAGCAATATGTGTCATATAAGATTTTATTAAAATAAATATAGCAAATTTTTACCACAGTTGAATCTTATACGAAGAAAGCTGCCTCGTCCAAATCTGAGCATAATGAAATTGTGAAATTAACTAGAAATGAATTACCGGCTTTTAGTGGAAAATATAATGAATGGCAGACATTCTATGATATGTTTTTATCAGTGATACATATGAACACAAGCCTACCACCAGTACAGAAATTACATTACCTCAAGAGTTGTTTGTCTGGAGAACTTGAACTTCTGATTCGTAACTTTTCCACGACTGATGCAAATTACAATGAGGCATGGGAACAGTTGTTAAAGAGATATAATAACAAGAAGTACAATTGCAACAGTATAATGCAAACACTATTTTCATTGAAATCAATACAAAATGAATCATCATGTGCCATAAAGAAATTGTTAGACACCACTTCATCCTGCTTAAAGAGTCTAAATAACATGGGTATTAAGACAGAGACTTGGGATGCAATAATTGTGTACATGATTATCTATAGTATCTAAATTAGACCAAGAATCTCATAAACAATGGGAATATCAAGTAAGCTTAATGGGCGAAGAATTACCTACATGGGTACAGTTAGTACAGTTTATGGAATCCAGGTTCAGAGGTTTAGAAATGATTGAAAGCAGTAAACCATCTAACAAGAACACAGTGCAGACTACTAAGCACTTAATGAAAACAAAGGCTTTTAATACAACGGTACAGGAAGAAAAAAGGAACAGTAATACATGTCCATGCTGTAACGGTTCTCATCACATCTGTCATTGTAAGCAATTCGTAGGAAAATCAGTTCAAGACAGATACGAATTTGTTCAAAGCAAAAGACTTTGCTTCAACTGTCTCGGATCAAATCATTCCATTAAGAATTGTAGACAGACAACCAATTGTAGAAAGTGTGGCAGACGACATCACTCACTCTTACATGTTATCAAGGAAGAAGGCACTACTCCAAACTCAATAACACCAAACACAACTGTCACAGCGATTGAAAGTACTCATCAACCTATTATCACAGAGAAAACTACAGCTACTACCTCAGACACACACATCATAGCGAATTTTTCGAAGAATGAACAACATCAAAGCTATAATGTTTTCTGGCAACAGCAGTCGTCAAGGCAAAGTCGAGGACTGATATCAAATATGTTATTAGGGCTTTATTAGATCAAGGCTCTCAGGCCTCTTTTGTTACCGAATCAACCGTACAATTACTAGGGCTGAAACGTATACCAATCAGTGGTTGGGTGTCAGGCTTAGGGGACGGTCAGACTAGAATTAAGCACATGGTTTCACTTATTGTGGAATCTAACCACAACCCTAATAATGTTGTTGAGATTAAAGCATATGTGTTGGGTGCACTACCATCAACGATTCCGAGCAGAGACATACCCTCTCCAATGTGGGTCCCATTAGTAGAGATCCAGTTAGCAGACCCAACATACATGACCCCAGGTAAAATTGATATTTTACTGGGAGCGGATGTGTACAGTGATATTCTACTTCATGGAATTATGAAGCATCTTCAAGGACATTTACTGGCCCAAAACACCATACTTGGCTGGATCATATCAGGTTATAACAAGATATTACACAAACAAATATGATTAGTCTACATATACAAACGAGAATAGATGATTTGTTACGACAATTTTGAGAAGTAGAAAGTGAACCTCCATCAATTAATAAAATTATGACGAGTGAGGAGCAGAAGTGTGAAGAAATCTATGAGGCTAGTACAGTGGGAGCTCGGGATGGAAAATATATTGTCAGATTACCCTTTAATAAAGATGATCCTGAATGTCAATATGGCGAGCACAGAAAAACCTAGTTAAAACCTTACAAAGATTAGCAAGTGATGAACAGAGTAAGTACGCCATCGCTGCAGTGATCACGAAAAATGACTATTATATGGACGATCTAATGACAGGCAGGTAATTCGGAAGAACAATCTATTGAAATTTATGACCAAATGAACAAATTGATGAATGCAGGAGGTTTCGTACTCCAAAAATGGAGCACTAACTGCAAAAGGTTAA
The DNA here is from genome assembly GCA_948477245.1 of Thumatha senex. Lineage (NCBI taxonomy): Eukaryota > Metazoa > Arthropoda > Insecta > Lepidoptera > Erebidae > Thumatha > Thumatha senex. The sequence continues at coordinate 10,381,181 of OX419725.1, read as the reverse complement.
TAGAATACATTGGCAAGGATAAACGGCGTGTTGGCACTTCCATAGCAATACAACAAGATAAAAAAGGCAAGATTCTAGGTATATGTTGAAACAAAGTGACTGACAATTTTGAATATTCAATAAGTTTGCCTGAAGTCAAAGGCAAATTTACTAAACGACAGGTATTATCCAACATAGCAAGATTATACGATCCCATGGGGTGGATCGCACCTGTTGTAGTAGTGGCAAAAAAGTTTATCCAAAAGCTATGGAAATCAGGATTAGATTGGGACGACGAATTGAGTAAAGATATGTTAACAAAGTGGACTAATTTTGTAATAGAATTGGAGCAAATCAAAGATATCTGTATCCCAAGATGGCTAAATTTGTCACCAGGATTGAAGAAGGAGCTTCATGCATTTGCAGATGCATCTATGTCAGCTTATGCTGGAAGTGTGTACATTAAAGTGATTGACCAAAACAATCATGTGTCCGTCACATTAGTATCTGCAAAGATTAAGGTTGCTCCTATCGAAAAGGAAATGTCTATTCCTCGACTAGAGTTATCAGGAGCAGTTTTAGCAACTAAACTATTGACTGAAAATGGAGAAGTTATGAGAATTCCTAAAGAAGATCGATATGCTTGGAGCGATTCAACAGTAGTTTTAGCCTGGCTTAAAGGACCAGCTTGTAGATGAACTACTTTTGTAAGCAACAGGGTTTCTGAGATATTGGTTATGACAAACTACGTGCAATGGGGACATGTAACTACACACATGAACCCAAGTGACTGTGACTCACGAGGTGTAAGACCAAGTGATCTGGCTGAACACCCTTTGTGGTGGCATGGCCCTCCGTGGTTGCGAAAACCTTTTGTAGAAAGAGATATGGTCAAAGTAAAAGACACACACGAAGAAGAGAAAGTGAAAGCATTGTGTACTATACAACAATCGAATAAGACAGATAGACCATGGGATAGATTTTCATCATTCACAAAAATGTTAAAAGTTTTATCATTCTGTAGAAGAATTTTGAATTTAAAATTACCTAAATCGGAACGAAAGGAAATGAAAGATTACATTACAGCAGATGAAATATATCAAACTTTGAAAAAAAATATTATACAAGTTCAAAAGAATCAGTTTGGAGAGGACATAAAACACTTAAAAACACGAAGAAGTGTTCCTAAGAAGAGCGCGCTACATCCTCTTTGCCCTATCTTTGATCAAGGTGGAATCTTAAGAGTCGGTGGACGTATTGAGTTGTCTGATACTAGTTATGAAAGAAAACACCCTATTATTTTGTCTCGAAAAGGACATTTTACTAAATTAATAATACCGGATGCACACATCAAAACATTGCATGGTGGACCTCAGCTCATGCTGAATTACATTAGAGGTAATTACTGGATTCTACGAGCTCGAGAATTAGTAAAGAAACATTACAGACACTGCGTTACATGCTTGAGAATGTCACGTGCCAACAATGCACCATTAATGGGTCAGATTCCTGCGGGAAGATTAAAGCCTAGCAAGCCCTATAAAAGTTGCGGAGTAGATTATGCGGGACCTATTACGTGCGTTTTTCCCCTGGACGAGGATCAAAAGCCTATTGTGGTTATATTGCATTATTTGTATGCATGGTGACACATGCAATCCATTTGGAAGTTTTTTCTGATTTGAATGCCAAAGGGTTTATAGAAGCGTTCAAACGCATGACAGCAAGAAGGGGTCATTGCAAAGATTTGTATAGTGATAACGGCACAAACTTTACTAGGGCAAGTAGAGAACTCCGTGAAATGTTTAACAGTGCCAAATCCAACGTACCTGAAGAAATAGCTGAACTATTGACTTTGGAGAATTCAACCTGGCATTTTATACCGCCCGGTTCTCCAAATTTTGGAGGTCTATGGGAGGCAGGGGTGCGCTCGGTTAAAACACATTTGCGAAAGGTAATTGGTGATAGTACACTCGCATATGAAGAACTTTCGACTGTATTAACTCAAGTGAACGCATGTGTTAATTCACGCCCTTTAACAATAGTGATGATCCAAACGACCCTCTACCACTGACGCCCGGTCACTTTCTGGTGGGAGAGCCGTTATTAAATGTCGCAGACGGTGGATGTAAAAGTGTTAGTTTATTAGATAGGTGGAGATTAACAACTAAAATGGTAAATGACTTTTGGAACCGTTGGAGTGTAGAGTATTTGGTAACATTAAATAAGCGGTACAAATGGGCTACTCAGCAGCCTGAACCAAAGATCGACGATGTAGTTATTATAAAAGAACAAAATTTACCACCTGCTAAGTGGCTCATGGGAAGAATCGTTGAGATGCATCCAGGAAGAGATGATATTGTTCGTGTAGTTACAATTAAAACCCAAAATGGGGTATGTAAACGTGCAGTAAATAAATAGTGTTTTCTTCCAAGACAGAATGATCATTGTGAGATGTAAGTTGCGAGGTATAGACAATACCATTATTTATTGTCAAAGTCAGTATGTTATCAACATTATATAGAAGCTTACCTAAGTAATCTATTTGTGATTTTTTGTTGGTTTGATTTAGTGCTTTTGTCTGATAAACCTGCCCAAACTTAAGAAATTTTGTACTGTTAGAACTAAATTTGATAGTCATAACACGGTGGGCGGTAAAGCATTTAGTCTTTGTATTAAATACTTCCTAGTTCATAAGTATGTTTTGTTAGCCTTTCAACACTAAATTCCACTAGTGATAGGTATATATGTTCATAATTAGTAAATCTAATTTTATTCTTTAACAGTTTAGTTTTGTGTCAGTAATAAGAAACAAGTTCTTGGTGGGCGGAAAACGATTATTAGATGGCGTTAGTGTCGAAATGCATCGCACTATTGTCGTATGTACTGTAGTTAATAAGATTAATCTGTTTTTCTTTAAATAAAGTAGTAGTGCAAACAACTTCTTTTAGCTTTTTTTTATTATTTCTGTGCAACTTATTATAATATTGCTACTGACTGTCGCATCTTATTTATTTCATTTCTAAAAAAATAAATTATCTTATTTAAATTTCTTATTTAAATATTTAATTCATCTATATATAATTTAAAATTATATATATATAAAAACGGAAAGGTCAAAAGTACTCGGATACCCAGACGTGCGTGTATGAAGCGATTGATGAATCTCGAAGAAGCGAAAGAAGTATGCATGGATCGCGAAACCTGGCGATCTGTACTCTCTGACTACCCCGTCAGGGATACAGCGTGAAGATAGTTAGTTTTAGTTTTTTTTATATATATGAATACCCACATTGCCAGCCTTCACGTTATAGAGTACTCGAAGAAAATAACAATTATAAACTTTTAACATATTATTTAGTTTCTTCTTTTCACGGATATCTTCTATAAAGATACCCGGGCTTTTGGTAGGCGTACATGGGGACATACTGGTCCAACACGCAGAGGCCCTTTGAGAATTTTAATCTAAAAGGAAATGGGACCACCACTGCAGACAGTCCACGCCCGCCTTATTGCAGACAGTCCACGCCCGCCTTATTGTTAATTATATTAATAATTTTTTTTTTTTTTTCGATTTGTTTTTAAATATTGTTCCTAAATTTACGATTGTAAACTATAACAATAATTGAACTGGGTTTTAACTGTTTATCAGAGATTCGATTCATATATGTTTTAAGTCCGTATCGGTTCATTCACCTTAATCGATAATTTTAATCATGTCATCTCACTATGAAGCAAAAACTGACACTTGTCAAATGTGGCCTATTATCTCGACTCGACTATAATATTATAAACCCTAAAAATTTTGTTTCTATGTTTGGTTGAACGCGCTAATCTCAGGAACTACAGGTCGGATTTGAAAAAAAGACTTTTTGTGTTGGATAGCCCATTTACCGAGGAAGGCTATATATAATCACGCTACTGCCCTGGAGAACGGAGCAGTAACCATATAAAATACCTTTGTCAAAATTAGGCCACAAGTTACCCAAATTTTGAAGAACTTTAGTAGTGAACAACTTTAAACGTCATTTTCTGGGCCTTGGGAACGTTTTCAGCAGCCTGAAAAGCGGTTTCAGGCCGTTTTCGAGAAGGCTCTATCACATACCAATTTATCCGAATTTCACCACAGTTGCCGTTGTTTTCAGACGCCTGAAACATGTTTTCAGTTCGTTTCAGGCCACCCCCTATCACATGCCATCATAACCTGAAAACCCTTTTTCAGGCGTTTTCAGGACCCCTTATTGGCCTTTGAAGTCCACTTTAATATTTGGCGAAATTTTAAGGAGTGACAAGGATAGCACTATTTAAAAGAGATAGCAACACTAAGAACATTCTAGAACAATGTGGTACAGATAGCACCACAAGGGACAGCAATACTTCGAGAACTTTCCGGTACATGCCGAAGGACCAACTAGTATCGTGTGGACCCGATTGTAGGTACCGAACGAATTCTCCCGAATATTCCAGAACATTACTAGGCGTATATAAAGGGCCGAGCTCGCGGCTACTGAACAATCTCCTTTGAGGAAGCGAACAGTGCGAATCGAAGTGATCGAAGCTAAATAGTGCGATACTGTTACAGTGCAATTATCTAAGTGAAGAATTTGTGTTAAGTGTGTTTAGTGGCGATTATTAGTTGTGGTTTTATTTTTAGACGCTCGGATGATGATGATTAGTTGTGGTTTTATTGTTTTTATTTCGAGAGATTAATGTGTTTTCTTTTTAATTTGTGGTATCAGTGCAATTTCCTATTGGTACCCACCCTACCAACGTAACAATATTATAGATAAACAAAACTCAGACAAATAATAATCCATCGTGCTCATCACACAAAGTTTTATACTGGGTAGGAATCGAACCCACGTCCTCTTGCGTAGCAGTTGGATGCACTCCCACCGCGCCACAGAGGCACAGTCATATGTAGTTTGTAGTATAAAAAAAAATAGTATAGTAGTATAAAAGAGTATTTTTATAGTTTAGTAGTATTTATTATTTTTATTTAAGGAATCCTCACGGTGAAAAGTGGGCATATAATTTGCCTCTGCCACCCCTTCGGGGATAAGGCGTGACGGATATTTATTTTATTATAGTAGTATAAAAAAAACACATATATAGTATAGCAATATTAAAGAGTACTTATGTAGTATAGTAGTATAAAAGAGCAGTCTTACAGAGCAGCAGTAGCGACACTTGTACTCCAAGAAGTCAGATCCATGCTTGGGGCAGGTCCGAGCGCCTGCGACATCGCTACAGGCCCCGCATACCAACTCAGCAGCCTCCCACTTCCCATTGCCTTCAGCCTCGCAACGAGCCAGACCGCCGAAATATGCCTTTACAAACATTATATTAATTGTAACATTTATAATGAAGCAAGATATACTCCCCAAAAATTGAAAAAAATAATTTATTTGTACATATCTTAATCTTAATAATATTATGAACGTGAATGTGTATATGGATGTTTGTTACTCTTTCACGTAAAAACTACTGAATAGATTTTCATGAAACTTTACAATAATATAGCTTATACATCAGAATAATACATAGGCTACATTTTATCCCGGAAACAAGTTACTGTGGGAAACGGGAACGGTAAAATTCTCAACGCGGGTGAAGCCGCGGGCGTTAACTAGTATTAAATATTTTCGGACATTGCCAAAATTATGCTTGTATACGCTTATACTATATGATCTAGTATCTTATAAGCATAGAAATTAAGTATAAAGAGAAAACAGCATAACCCCAAAACAAACATTTGCAGATCATACAAACATTTGTTCCAATCCAGGGTTATAACCCTAGACCTCAAAACGGCAATTGCAAACACTACCAATATGACACTGCGGAAATAATTGGGTAATAATTAGTTTTTAGCCGATGTCATCAACGCATACATAGACATTCCCACTTTTACAATCTCACTACTAATTTATTTATTTGAGATGATTCTAATTAATCTAAACTAGGATGAAATATTTATAAGAAATCGAAGCAAATGTAAAAAAAATGAGTTCAGAATGCCAACTTGAGAAGTTGACATTTTGGGAAGTTGACTATTTGCGAGCGGTTGGCATTCTGAGATAATTCGGTTCTGTGTTCATTGTGTTTTAAAAACAGTAGGAGCATATATACATACATTTCGCCTTTAACCTCGGGGAAGTAGGCAGAGGCAGACCAAACTACCAAATAAAATATAAATAGCGTCAATTATACCTTGCCACACTTATGACACACATAGTAAGCGTATCGTTCCATAGCATATGTGGCTGCGTCGGGTGTAAGGCGTCCTGGAGTGCCGGCAGGTAACACCAGACCTTCGTACTCAAGTCGCATCAGCGCCTTACGCTTAACCTCCTCTAGCAACTGACGGATTGGAGCCAATAGTGATTCCAAAGTCCAGTGTTCCATGTTTTCCTGTTATTATTATATTAGGTTAGATTTTCGATATTAAGGGCCGTATTCCAGACACTTGAAAGTAGTATTTATAAGGCAAACCTAGCCTCAAGCGTTTCTTGAGTATTGAGAAACGTTCTGGAATACGGTCCCTCAAGTATCTGGCAATGAATTACTTCTGAGGTGTCTGACACTAATTAATTTCAAATATTTTACAATATTGCCTACAGTTTACAATTAATTTCAAAGACTTTACAATATTGCTTACAGTCCTCAGACAGTAAGTAATGTGAGTACAATTGTTAGGTACCTGTGTACTACAGACACGAAAGAATTGACTCATTCGCTCCTAGTAGTGGATATGTATACGTTCACTGAATACACTAACACTACTCGATCATAAATATTCAGTCCATTAGAGAATCGGCCTTAGTATCATTGATTATAAGAAACTGCTAGATATGTTGGGGGTAGTATAACCCAACAGTTAAATCGCCGGGATTGTGTCCCCTGCAGTGTTTGGTTTCATTTACGTGTTTGAGGAAATGAGAGCACCCTTTGTAATAGATGCTTATGCGTTGTATCCAAAGGCTGATAAATATAGACAAAATGCAAAAATAATGAAAACAATTTACCTTACAAATAGGACATTGTGAAAACGAAAATGTTATCCTGGGTCCGTTCCACTTATTGGCCAGTACTTTCTTGCAGCAATGTAAATGGAAAACGTGACCGCACCTCAACTGTAAGTAAGGCACATTTTCATTACTAAACTAGCTGACCTGCCCGGCTTCGTCCGGGACATACTTCCAACCCCGTGTCACCCATTTAATCCCGTCGCTTATTACTTTTTCAAAAATGTATGACAGTTTCCCCGATTTTTTTTATATTTATGATTTCTGCTTCGCTCTAATGTGTAGTGGCGTGATGATATATAGCTTAGAACCTTCCTTAATAAATGGGCTATCCAATACAAAAAGAAATTTTCAAATCGGTCCAGCTGTTCACGCGTGATGGCGTGACCAAGGGAAATAGGGATTCAGTTTTATATATATAGATTCAATTCAAATCTGTAGCATCATAATATCACACAACAAAATTTTATGAACACAGTGTAGATTAGAGTTCAAAAAGCTGAACGAATAGTCGTATTCATTCGGCACATTATTTATCAGGCCTAGGCATACATTAGAAAGTTGAATAGTATATTATAGTTGAGTCATTTTAATAGGCCACAGGCCACATTTGAGACAAATCACCAACGTATCCTTTTAACGGCGGATTTTTTTTTTCGAATTTAGAACTACATATTGCTGAACTTTTACTGCCTCTGTGGTGCGGTGGAAGTGTTTCCGACTGCTACGCAAGAGGTCGTAGGCTCGATTCTCACCCTCGATAAAACTTTGTGTGATGAGCACGATAGTTTATTCTGTGTCTGGGTGTTATTTATCTATAATAAAAGTCACTTTAAATATACAATTTTTTTCTTTAGTTTTAGTGGATGACATTTTGTAAGCGCCGTTGAAATGGTCTATGCAAAATAAAGACATTTTTATTTTTTATTTTTTAATATGTTTGTATTTAGAAATTTATAACTAACTAACTATCTTCACGCTGTATCCCTGACGGGGTAGTCAGAGAGGATAGATCGCCAGGCTTCGCGATCCATGCATACTTCTTTCGCTTCGTCGAGATTCATCAATCGCTTCATACACGCACGTCTGGGTATCCGAGTACTTTTGACCTTTCCGTTTTTGAGCAATCTGCTCACGTGGTCTTCATATGTAAGTCTCGGCCTTCCCTGACTCCTTCTACCCTCTACTTTTGAACAATATATATTCTTCGTTAATCGTTCCTCACTCATTCGTTGGACGTGTCCAAACCAACGGAGCACGCCCTTTTCCAGCTTAACGCTGACACTTTCATTCAAACCTGCCATATTGCGTATCACTTCGTTACGTATTCGGTCGGCCAAGGTAACGCCGCACAATTTTCGAAGTGATCGCATCTCCACAGCATTCAATTTACTTTCATGTATCTGCTGACATACCCAGGTTTCACTACCGTAAAGCAAAGTTGGCACTAGCACTGCGTTATGAATCGCCATTCGTGCTTCTTTTACGATGCTTTGTCGCTTTACTAACTGGGACAAAGCACCGTTAACTTTGTTTCCGGCAGCTACTCGCCGTTCTACATCCGAATCACATCTTCCATCCGCGCTAAACATACTTCCTAAATACACAATTTCATTCACTTGCTCTAGACGTTCCTGGTTTAACCTAATCTCGCATTTAGTTCTTACGTCACCTCTTTCAAATACTAGAACCTTAGTTTTACTTGCATTCATGCGGAGACCCTTACTTTCACACCCCTCTTTCATATTAGTGACTAATGCCTGTAGGTCGGCTTCTGATGAGGCCATGAGCACCGCATCATCAGCGTACAGCAGACAGTTTACTGTAAAGTCACCCAAATTCACACCCATATTAAAATCTTTCAACTTCTGCAGGCAACTGTCCAGATACACTATGAACAGCCAGGACATGACACATCCCTGTTTGACGCCTGTACAGACATCAAAAAGAGGTGACACATCCCCCCCTACTCGCACGCAAGCCTTACAGTCCTTATAAAGCGACTGTATTGCCCGCAGTAGCGAGCCGTCCACACCATATCCTGGCAGCAAGTCCCACAGCGTTTCTCTCACAACGTTATCAAATGCTTTCTCTAGATCCACAAAAGCGCAGAAAACCTTCTGGCTAAGAGCCAGAAACTTTTCCGCGATCATGCGGAGAGAAAACACTTGATCCATGCAACCTCTTCCACGTCGGAATCCGCATTGAGCCTCCCATAAATACCTTTCAGTCTTTTCTTGCATTCGTGCCGTTATAACTTTTGCATACAGCTTACTAGCTAAGCTGACCAAGCTGATCGCCCTGTAGCTAGAGCAGTTTAGGCGCGAGCCTTTCCCTTTGTAAATAGGTACTACAACTGCTACTCGCCAGTCATCCGGGACCTCACTCGTCCGCCAGCACAAGTTGCATAACAGACATAGTGTGTCCCAGACACGCGACCCACCGTACTTGATCATCCCGCAGCCTTACCACATTTCATACTTCTTATCGCTTGTTCTATTTCTTTCATACTAATGACTTCAATGACATCGGGATCCGGAGCATCTAAGTGAGCTCCACTTCCCGATGTGGCATCTCTGTCTTTTCTTGCATACATCTTTCCATAATATTCACTCCATCTCTGCAGGACGTCACTTTGGTCTGTTAGGACGTCATTGTTAACACTAAGCACTTTATTCATACTGCAGATTGCCGAACAACTCCGGGTCTTGCCTACCTCTTTCCAGAAGAGCTTGGCATTATCCCGGAGATTGGACGACAACCTTTCATCCGCTTTCATTCTGCACCTTTCACGAGCTTCTTCTATCAGTGCCTTCGTGTTAACTTTCTGCAGCTTGTATCTCTCTTTCATATTAAAATCATTCCGCGAGGCTAAGTAGTCTAGCCATGCTTTCTTCTTCATTCGAACTGCTTCTTTCACTTCCTCATTCCACCATGCATCACGCTTATTACTACTGCCTCTTTTCGTTTCTCCACACACTTCCACAGCGGCATTTATCATACTGTCCCTAAGGTTCTGCCATACACTTTCCACATTCTCACTGCTTACATTGACGTCGTCAAGCTTTTCGGCTACCCTTTAATTATATTTATCCCTAATGGATGCATCCTGCAGCTTCCAGCTTTTGATGCTAATAGTCGGCCCAGGTTCAGGACACTCGGTACGATGACGCCAACCCGCGAACAGACCCCTAATCCTAGTTATGACTAGGTAGTGGTCTGATCCCAGCTCAGCGCCTCGATAAACCCTTGTGTCCATCACCTGTTTACGGAGCCGACTATCCATTAGGAATAGATCTATCATGCTTCTCTTTGACTTACATCTCCTCGTATACATATGAATTTGTTTGTGGTTGAACATTGTGTTCGCCACAAACAAATCCTTTTCCTTACAAAATGCCAGTATTAGCTTGCCAGCGTCGTTCACCCTTTTATCCCCATACTTCCCGAGTACCGACTCAAAACCATCGCGAGCGATACCCACCCATCCATTCAAGTCTCCACATACTATAAGTCTTTCATTTCCTTCTATCACATTTAGAGCTTCTCTCATACTCTCCCAGAAGTCCTCTAGCTCACTCGCGTTCGACGAAGATACTGGCGCGTAAGCAGCTACCAGGAAAATCTTCGTCAAACCCAGTTTTACACGGATCCAGAGGATTCTAGGACCTACCAGTTTGTACTCATACATACCGGAGGCCAATCGCGAGGACAGCAAAATTCCAACCCCCCGGCTGCCATGCTCGCTCTCTGGTACTCCAGACCAAAGCGCGAGCATCCCACCCGGGAGCTCCAAGACTTCGCTGCCCTTGCGCTTGGTCTCTGTCAAGCACACTGCATCTAACTTTCTCTCATTCATAACATCCATCAACTCATTCATCTTATCTGTCATTCCTCCCCTAACATTCCACGCAGCTACCCTGCACTCCATCCTCCACTTCCCGCCGTGTCGGGCCGCGCGTGTAGGATGGCGGAATAAAAATAATAAGTAAATAGAAATATATAAGTATGTTTATTAGTCATCTGGTTACCATAGTACAAGCTCTGCTTAGTTTGGAATCAGATGGTGTTGTGTGAGTTGTCCCAACGATGTTTATTTATTTTATTTTCTTAATATTTTTAATCTTAATATTTGTAATTGTAACTCAATTACAAATATTATTAGAACCGATACGGAAATATAAACTAATAAGATACCTGTAGAGCAGGAGCGGCTTGCAGTGGATCAGTGAAGCAGATCATGCACATGTCGTCGGCGTCTTGTCGCAATGGTGCCGATTCTTCCTCAGAGGTGAGACATCCGTTCAAGCACGGCAGACATGATGGCTCGTCTCGCACCCCACCGCACACGTGACCGCAAGGAAGGGTACGTATGCACGCGTCCTTGAAGTATTCCTGTGAGCAAACCATTATACTGCCTCATGTGTATATTATGCGTTCGTAATTTTGCAGGTCTGGGCGTGGACATTCTCACGCTGGAGATCATAGTGAGAGCCATAATATCCAGCGTGAGGGTTACACGCACGCTGTTCACCCTCTCAATAGTGTTATAACACCCACACCCCAAAAGAAGCTAGATAACACTCGAATCCCCAAAGAGGCAGGATACACACCCGAACCCCCCTGAACGAGCCTGCGGTAGCGGACAAACTATGTTGGGAGCCCTGGGGCTATCCTTCCGAGGGCTCACCCGGTCCTCCTGGCTATAGACAGATGAAGGGAAACGTGTGGTTTTAGTCTGTAGGAGTCCGGCATAGTATCCATGAGGATTTCCACACGAAAAAAAATGCAATCGTACTTGCCATTGTAAGGGCTCGCATTCGGATTGTGGGTCGCAACAAATATTCGTATGACCTGCTAATATTTACACAGGAGTTTGAGTGTTGTTTCTATAGAAACAATTCTTAATAAATTCATAAACTGTATACAGTTTATGAATTTATTAAGAATTAGTATAGTTCTGGCTAGATGGCGTTATATAAAATGTCTCTAAATATAAATGTAAATGATGCAATAAAAATCTCTGAACAAGGAAACAAATGGAATTGTTTTGCTTACTTTCTTTAACGTAGGGTTTTTAGAATTAAATCGATAGTATGAAGTCCAAGGTTTTGCTTAAGGTCCAGTACAAATAAAGGATAAGGAGGCATTATACACAACACAACAAAGAGAACCTGGAAACACACCGAATAGGGGTTTACATCCCGCATTGGACTATGATAGGCTGATATGAATTTATTTTTAAAGCAGTTTCCATTATATCTTTACCTGACATTGCAGATCAGTGCATACGTTGCCGATGGCCAACAGCCCAATGCCGCCATGAGAGCCACAGAAGCGGCATATACCAGGGGGTCCAGACGAAGACGATGGCGTAGCGTTCCTGATGGCACCATGTCCGTCGAAAACTCCGCTGTGCATTCCGCGAAACTCCGCCAAAGCTTTTAGAGTACGTCTGTCCACTAACAGTAGAAGCCAGAACAGTTTTGCTCTACCACACCCTTCGTGAATATCGATGCGAATTGCGCTTGCTTCTTCTTTGCATATCTACAAGTAACAAATAAATAAAATAAATAAATATCCATCACGCCTTATCCCCGAAGGGGTGGCAGAGGCATATTATATGGCTACTTTTCACCGTGTGGATTCCTGTCCCACGTAATAGGTGGTGAGCCCATTGCCGTGTTGAAATAGACAGACGCAGGTTGTGGCTACCTGCTGTTGAAATTTTTTAAGCCGCCTATAAGGCCTTCAACCAGGCTTAACGACTGCCATTTTACTGGCAACCGGGACCAACGACTTAACGTGCCTTCCGAAGCACGGAAACGCTCGCAAATGTAAATGCCACAAAGTGGTCACCCATCCGACGACCAGCCATAGTGAAAGTTGCGTACCTCAGTGATCGTTTACCGAACACTGAGACCGCGGGGCCACGAGCGCTTCACAAGTAACAAGATACTATTAATCAAAAATCATCAGTAAATTATCTCTACAACGTTAACCTACCATTCTGATTTGAACTAAAATCGATCAAGCATAATCGGATGCTTCAGGCAATCCCGAGAAATATGACTATACCCGTGGTGTCGATGCATTGTTCGACATCAATGGGTTTATGTATGTTTTCAACAACCCCACTACATTGCAGGCGGTATCTATGCCACAGCTCTTGAACAAACACATTTCTTATTACAATTATTTCTGTGTGTTCTTATATGAACTTTATTTTACCAATCTGTAACAGCTGAGTACATCTGTGACTGTGTAACATCTCCTTTCAAACTCTATGTGCTCCGACGATGTGAACTATGAATGTACAACTTAACGTAGTCAGAGTGACGACGAATTAGAATCAATTGCTATATAGCATTTTTTCATGCGTTAAAGGATTAGTAAACACACACACACACACACACACACACACACACACACACACACACTTATACACACACTCTCACACACACATTTTACCCATTTGTTTTTCTATTTTATTTTGTGTTTAGTTTTTTGTTTTTTGACTTAAACCTGTACCCATTTATCATTTCTTCGAGGAACTCTGACACCACAGCTCGGCCTTGAGGCGGCGATAATGACTGCGACACAGTTCTAAACTAATGCAGACATTACCGCATATATTCATTATTGTATTTCTGTTTTTAGTTCCAATAAATAAATAAATAAGTGTCTTCAATATCGACATATTTATGGTTGGATGAATATCATTTGGATTATTTTGAAATACTATCATTAACAATAACATTGAATGTCTAGTAAGGTGTAGGCCAATATAGGGAGTAGGGAGGCCTAAAGAAATGTGCGGCGCTTCGATCAATGCCGAACATAACGTAAAGGTGAAGAAAATAAAGAAAACATAGCGTGCCGGTAATTCCATCAAAATATTCATTAGTATAGGCTATAACTTACATTTTAATACGCTAAATTAATGAAGACCACGTGAGCAGATTGCTCAAAAACGGAAAAGTCTAAAGTACTCGGATACCCAGACGTTCATGTATGAAGCGATTGGTGAATCTGCAAGAAGCGTAAGAAGTATGCATGGATCGTGGCGATCCGTCCTCTCTGACTACTCTGTCAAGGATACAGCGTAAAGAAAGTTAGTTAGTTTAGGTTAGTTAGTTAATTAGTGATGAAATTGATCATTAAGCATGAATTAAAACCAGATAATAGAAAGATAATATAAATCGATGACGTATTATTGCTGTAATGAAACTAAACAATTCTTAGGTATGTAAAATATAGGGATAGTAATAATATAACGAACCTGTCTATGATGCATTCTGGCGGACCTGTTGAGGTGCAAGAAGCGGTCGCACTCGGGGCATAGAGGTCCGCAGCTGCGACATTCGATGACAGCGAGTGTGGAGCCATCGTCGTGGTTGCCGCACAATGGCCGTGTTTCGGACTCAGACCGACGGTGGTCGCGACCTTCCCCGCTGCCTTTTAGACTGGTCACACGTACAATAATTAAGATTATTGTAGGTTATTACAGTGTTCTATTTTTGTAAATATTTTATGGCCTGATTACTAAGATCTTTTAGCCATATCTTAATTCATATTTCTTAAATATTTTTTTCTTATTTTCTAAAATGTCCCCATCCTCTACGTCTTACTCAAGTCTAGACTTAAGTCAAGGTCAGTCTCACCCCAGTATAATGGTGGTTGTTATACTGAGGTTTTCAGTGGATTTTACGCAGCGAGATGGAAAATAGCATTTCACTGCATATATATCACTGTCTTTCACTATAGCACGTTAAAACAACTTTTATGACCAAGAAACCACAAACAAAACAACTAACCAAGCAAGATAAATACACTAGAAAATAATATACAGCAAGTGTCCGTGCTTTTCAATTTTCCCGCGTAGAATCTCCATTGGAGTATTCAAGGCTTATGATACAGGACGCGTGAGCGAGACGAGACGCGTTGATGTTAATACGTCTTTGAAATTGATTCCACAGGTATGCAATTCAATAAAGTAATGACAACAAAATAATTGGTTACAGTTTGATGTTGTAGCTACTCATCAATGATCTCCATCGGAAATTAAATTACACCACTGAATAGCTATCAAAAAATTTATAACGCAAGTACTAACACGCGAGCACACGGTGAGAGCACCGTCATTTTGAGGTAATTTTGCTGCGTATTAAGATTTCCATTTACTTTTGACTCTGAGAAGCTACGACGCGACATTCCTTCTAGCTTAGAAAATATTACTTATTGGGACGTATCTACGTACAACACTCGGCCGTGTCCATTACTCAGTCAAACCCTATTTTTATTGTATGGTGTAGGTAACCCCTCAATAGACTGGTGAACGCAGAATAGAGAGAATTTATTAATAAATATCGTTGGGACAACTCACACAACGCCATCTGATTCCAAACTAAGCGGAGCTTGTAATATGGTAATCAGATAACTGATAAACATACTTATATATTTCTAAATACATACATATTATAGATAAATAACCCCCAGACACAGAATAAACCATCGTGCTCATCACACAAAGTTTTATCCTGGGTGGGAATCGAACCCACGACCTCTTGCGTAGCAGTCGGATACACTTCCACCGCGCCACAGAGGCAGTCATACATTACAATGTCAACCGTTCGGCTCAGGTCTCGTTCACGCGTCCTATGAGATAGGCGTAACTATAAACTTGCTTTTTCAATGCAAAAGTGACGAGTCCATTGCGTGCTAGATTGAAATACAAACATCTGACAGATATCAGGTCATATAAAAATAAAATAAATGTCAAGTACATACAGCTCAGTATGTGACTGCTCGCAGATACATAAGGCCGATAGGGCCATCCACATAGTCGGGGCGGCGATAAAACGCTGCGGTTGTCGTTCAATCTCGGGGGTTTGTGCCACTTGCAATACGTAGAAGGCAAGCGCCTTACGTGTCTCCAGACCCCATAGAGGAGATATCTTGTCCTGGTAACATAAATCAATGGAATTATGAACATTTTCTCTGTTATAGGTCTCACTGGATTATAGACTACATGGATGTTACGGTAGGTACTTTACGTTTATATTCATTTTAGGCAAATAAATTTACCCCTCAGGACACACTTTTGTAATGGTATTATTAACTAATATTATTAATGGGAAATTTTGTGAAGATGTTTTAATTTCCTTTTAATAATATATTACGGAACAGCGAGAACAAATTCCTGTGCAATACGGGTACTGAAAACTTCACCACGCGGGCGTAGCCGTGAGCAACACGTGGGCGTGGTTAGAACAACAAGTACAGCAATATTCATAAATATATTATAATACGGCCTTTAAGCTATCTAGCCTAATTAAGCTTGTGTTATGAGATCAACAGATTTTTAAATACAAACATACATAGTGAACGTCCATACTCAGTAATATGTTTGCAGATCACACCAACTATTTACTATTTGTTCCGACCATCGAACCCGAGACAGCCAGTCTCCAGTCAAGTCCAGAGGACTGAATCGTGGCAGCCGCATTATTACCACTGCTCCACCGAGGCAGATAGGTATCGAACGATCAAAATATAAAACGCACTTACCTCACTCAAGTCAGACAATAGCCTAGCGACGAGTTGCGCGTGTTTCTTAGGAGTCTCACCCTTCATAAACCATGCCACTGGCGGATCAGAACTGACACTGTCGCCGAGCATCACGGAGTTGGGACTCATGGTGACGCCGCCCTTCACTTTCACCTGGACCGTTATAGCCTTGCCCAAATAACAGACTAAATGGTCCAACAGGGTCACTCTGAAAATAAAGAAAATAATTTCAGTAGGTACTAATAGACATTGGAGTTAATTTTAACTTCACATATTCAATATTATATTAATTTATTAAAATTATGTACCTAATAGGCCGCAACAAAATCTTAATCTCAACAACCCTTTATGTAAAAAGTACAATTATAGATGTTCAAAAGCAGATACCAAGTCATAGTAAGATTTGGAAGCTCCAGTAACGTCTAAATCCTACCTGGACTTAACGCTAACATGACAAAGTAACATAAACGCAGGCTTACTCTTAAAATAAAATTATAGAGTATTTTGGAGTTAAAGTTTCAATAGCTGTCCCATTCTAAAGTAACTTTTAATGAGGTGGGCCGATGTATAGCCTCCTGTAGTAGCGAATTGATAGCGGCCAAGAGAGGAGCTGCAGGAGCGCATTGGACCCACGATTCCTTTCCGTCGGCAATTCAGGGTCGCCAGCGTTCGGAACTCGGGAAGTCCCCCGACTAGTTTCGGTAGTGGGTAGAAGGTTGGGGGACCCTGCCCATATTGTCCGTCTAACGGTTGATCTGTTCCACCGTCTAGTGCCTGCTCGAACGTTCCCCATTCCCTCTGTTCGAGACCCGCCGAAGAGCGCCACATTTAGTAGCATTCATTACCCGGACCGCTGTATACAGGAATGACGGGGCGTTATCGAATCCCCGAGTCAACAAAAAAAATCTTTTATTTAGAGAAAAACCATGCGGGTGGAGTCCCGTTTTTGTAAAGAAACTTACCTAGATCTGTCTGTGCCATAGTTGACCGCCGCTAACATTTTTTCCGGTGGGATTTCAGTTACCATGCGCCGAAGCAGAGATATTATCTGTATAACATAAAAATATATGTTATATAGTCGAGTCATTTTAAGAAGCCACATTTGACACTTCATCATAAATCGCCAACGTATCCTTGTAACGGCGGGTATAAAATATTAATAAATTTTTCGAAGTTAGAACTACACAATTGGTAAATTTTTCTGTGTTACACACATACATATTTTATTGTCTAAATGCCAGAAGATGGCTATTGAACTATCTTCTTTCAAAACCATTGTAAAGAAAATAAACAATTTCTGTTATAAAGAACTGAACTTCGTTACAACGTAGCGGCAGTGGACCCTTTACCTTTTTAAACACTAGGGAGGTTACCAAAAAAATCAAAAGTTTATTAGCAGAATCGAATGTAATAAGATTTATTCGAAATATCCACCACTTTTAAAGTTTTGTATCAATCATACTCACCTTTTTTTTTAAATTCTTTATTGCACATTTAAACAACAGTTAATATAACTATAGTACAATTATAATATTAATGTACAAAGGTAAATCTTCGTAATTTCGTCTTTTATAAGTGTATATTCATTATTTTCATGATTTTTTAACATACTTTTCTTGGACTTAAATATTTATCTTATTTTGACAGGTTTAGTAATTTTATTTCGATATTTGATTTCTTAACATGTTAAGGTCTAATCTGCTTGCAACATCGCAACTTCCAACACATTTTTTCCTGATTACTTAAAATCTGTCTATATCTCAGTTCTATCAAAATAATTTAGGGAGTGCTTTTTAGCCGTCTAGAAAATCAGCTCGCTATTTACATCCAGTTGTCCCAGGTCTAATGTACTAGAGCTCCGACGTATGAAGGTCCGGCGTACAAAACAATCATTTTTTTTTCTGTAAATACATACCACATGTACATCCAGGACTTCTTATTCTTTTTTTTTATATTATTTCTGTGTAGCTAAACGTAATAATGCTACTGTCGCATCTTACTTATTTATTTCATTTCTGTATAAATAAATTACCTGGCAGTTATTATTTTTCCATTTTTGTGCATTAATATTTCACTATAAATGAATACCCACATTGCCAGCCTTCACGTATAGAGTACTCGAAGAAAATAATAAATAAAATAATAAATACCCATCACGCCTTATCCCCGAAGGGGTGGCAGAGGCATATTATATGCCCACTTTTCACCGTGTGGATTCCTTTCCCACGTATTAGGTGGTGAGCCCATTGCCGTGTTGAAATAGACAGACGCAGGCTGTGGCTACCTGCTGTTGAATTTTTTAAGCCGCCTATAAGGCCTTCAACCAGGCTTAACGACTGCCATTTTACTGGCAACCGGGACCAACGGCTTACCGTGCCTTCCGAAGCACGGAAACGCTCGCAAATGTAAATGCCACAAAGTGGTCACCCATCCGACGACCAGCCATAGTGAAAGTTGCGTACCTCGCACGTTTACCGAACACTGAGACCGCGGGGGCAAGAGCGCTTCTCGAATAAAATAACAATTATAAACATTTAACATCAATATATATTTAACCCCTACAGCTCGGTTTTGGATCAAAAGGGGGTTGTGAAGCTGCCATACATGCCCTGTCTACTTACCTTGGCAGCGGGAAAGCAGAGGTCATTCTTAAAGTTGACTTGAAGAATGCCTTTAATTCAGTAAACAGGGACACTTTGTTGACACAAGCCAAATTGGAATCACCCAATTTTTTTTATTTTCTTTGGCAGTGCTACAGAAACCCATCAAAATTATTGTATAAGGAAAATATTTTAGATTCTGCAGTGGGTTGTCAACAAGGTGACCCTCTCGGGCCACTCATTTTCAGCTTATCAATAATTAGGCAGCCAAATTCCAAATTTGACGTCTGGTATTTAGATGACGGCATTCTAGGAGGAGATGTAGACACAGTTTTTAAAGATTTGGCATTGATAGAATATAAATTTAAATCAATTGGTTTGGATCTGAATCCTTCAAAGTGTGAATTTTTTATCAATATTGATTCAATGTTTTGGCTCCAAATTTGAAAATCCTTCAGAAATGTTCTCTACGCCTCCCAGGGTCTCCAATTCTAGAAGATGCCTATGAATCCTTCATTGAGGAAAAAATCTAAAATTTTTGTGAAGTTTCGGATCGACTCCTTCAAATTAATATACAATCGGCCTTTACAATTATTCGGTTTTCCCTTTTCGTCCCAAAATTAACTCATGCCCTTCGCTCATCTCAATTTTTTAAACATCCGACCAAAATTATTCATACCTCGCTTTGCAAAATTTTGAATGCAGATTTGGACGACCGAGCGTGGCTCCAAGCGTCGTTACCAATACGCTGGGGCGGCCTCGGTGTTCGTAACATTTCTGATATAAGTTTACCTGCATTTTTGTCTTCAGTACACGGCACTGATGAATTGACCAGGAAAATTTTAATTCCTACACTGGTCAATTCTAAAGTGCCAGGCAAGATTGAAGCCATAAATGTTTGGAAACTTAAGTGCCCAGATACTGTTTTGCCGACCAACCCATGCTCCCAGAGGCAGTGGGATAGGCCGCTCTGCAACGAGGTTAGAAAACATTTATTGAACACGTGTTCGAATGTTGCAGTACGTGCTCGCCTATTGGCTGTGGGAGAATGGGAGTCAGATGTTTGGCTTCAGGCTCTTCCGTCGCCCAACAGAGGTACTATGTTGGACGACACTACATTCAGAATTGCTGTCTGTCTTCGTTTAGGTGCTCCCTGCGTTTCTCCGCATTGCTGTCAATGTGGTGAAGTAGTCGACAGCCTTGGGCATCACGGTTTCTCATGCAGCAGGAGTGCAGGTCACGTCATGCATACCTTAATGACATTATCCGTCGGGCTCTTGTCACCGCCGGTGTTCCAGCCGGTCTAGAACCTAATGGTTTGGCGCGTGACGATAGCAAGAGGCCGGACGGATATGTCATGTGCCATGGAAGATGGGAAAGCCTTTAGTTTGGGATGCAACTTGTGTTGACACCCTGGCTCCTTCTCATCTTCTTAGTACGGCTGGTTGCGCTTGTGCTGCTGCTGCATCCGCCGAGACTCTCAAGCGGCGCAAATATAATAATTTAATAGGTAATTATATTTTTGAGCCGTTTGAGGTCGGGACACTGGGCTCGTGGGGCCCAAGTGCTCGTTCGCTGTATAGTGATATCGCAAAGCGACTGGTCGATTCTTCTCGTGACCATAGGGCTGGCCTCTTTCTCGCTCAGAGAATTAGCATTGCCATACAACGTGGCAATGCGGCCAGCCTTATTGGAACCTTACCGGTTGATTTTGATGGGGAGGAATTCTTCGACACCTAGTCGGGGCATCATTGTCAGTCTTGTAATAATTCCCACCACCCGCCCCCTTCTTTTTGTATTGTTTTCTGTAAATATGTTAATGTTTTTTATTTTTATTTGTTTAAAATATGTTAATTTAAATAATGAATAAAAAACTCATCTTTCAATATACTGAATTCATAATTATATGCTGCCAAACAGTCTTGGTAATGCCTCGTGTGTAGGCGAAAACGGGCTGACATCGTACGAAAATTTAAAAAAGCGGAGTATCGCAAAAACAACGTTTTAAACAAAATTATTATAGTTCTTTTTTTATAATTATATATTTAATTTATATTTTTTATTCGTTTAGTCTTCACACATTGTTCCTAAATTTACGATAGAACAAGTCTAACAATAATTGGACTGGGATTCGACTGAAATACTATAACTACTTTCTTCTTGATAACTTACTTTTTCAAAATAACTGATTCGATTTATACATGTTAGAAGTCCGTATCGGTTCAATCACATTAATCGATATTTTTAATCATGTCATCTCACTATGAAGCTAAAACTGACACTTGTCAAATGTGGCCTATTATAATGACTCAACTATAGTTATCAACGTGTGCCCAATATTCTTAAGTATCGGGTTACCTATACGGGTACCTAATGAGTACAGCCAGAGTCTAGATTCGTTGAGATAGTTCTTCCATATGGAAAGATTTATTTATACAAAGCAACAATAGTTTATATTCCCAATACCCTTCTTTTAAAGTTATCCGAATAGAAAGATTGTTTCTTTTATTGTGCCGTGCGTCAGACTTTTATTCTCTTCAAATTTCTTTATTCTGGTCAGTAGGACCAGATACGATTTACGTTTAGTTCAATACTGCTAAATGTTCAATTAGTGTGGCTTATTATAAAATATGTGTGTTAATGTTATTGTATTGAGACTTAAAGTAACGCTGTATGTATTACCTGTCGCTGTACCCGATCACTGCCTGTGTGTAACAGCGCTAACAAGTCTGCTAGTAACTCGCTTCGCTGTGCTAGATGAACGCGACCGGCGGAACTTCCACTCAGAGCTAACAGCTGAAATTGATTTCAATATTTAAAGAAATGGTGAAGCGTGTAACGTGTATGAAGCGATTGTTGGTATCTTGAAGAAGCGAAAGAAGTATGCATGGATCGCGAAGCCTGACGAACTGTCCTCTCTGACTACCCCGTCAGGGATACAGCGTGAAGATAGTTTAGTTTTGTTTTAAGATATACAATAAGCATTTTCCCGATTCACGGTACCGATGTCATTTAACGGTCTGCCAGACATCAAGAGTAACCATGTTACATATAAAAATATTGATCACATTTCATGGTTATAAACATTAGACGACACTTTAATAGAATTTGCTTTTTTAAATTATACCTTAGGGAACTGCAACTCTTAGCTGACGACTAACGGACTAGGTTCTAGTACAAACTTCTATAGGGGGTTAAGAGATCAAACATTGCCGTCCTATACTTTACCCACGGGACAACGTGAAAAAATTAATATTACGGGATATAATGAGGATACATGTTCTGAAAACTCACTAAAGACAACATTTCGAAGCAGTAATTGTCTTGAGTAGGCAAGCCGTGACGCATTTGTAGATCCTCGCGATCCATACCGTCCGAGCTAATTAGTGTCGTCTCCCACTCTTCACGTACTCGAACCGCCTCGCATCCGATTGCACTTACTATATGCGACATCACCTTAAAAAAGATAATTTGCAATTATTGTTGTTTAACTTTGAAGCTTTATAACAAAACGAGGGCTAATAAGAGTAGAACAGCTTTATAACGAACTTTTCATACTAATTAAATTAGCTTCATGGTTTGAAGATGACTTGTATATAGATGCAGTAAATCTACGGTGACCTCTTTCCATCAGGTGGGCCGTACGCTTGTCTGCCACCTCAGTGGTATAAAAAAAATCTAAATCTAGAATCGATTATTATAATCAATTCTTGATCTAAATTTAAATTCAAAAATATTAAATCATTAAGAGGAATCCTAATAACATCGTTAGTTTTGGCATTGATTATCAAGAATGTTTTTGTATTATCTACACGTACCTGTCTTTGTAAAGAAGTAAGTTTATGTCCGGCAAAAAGTATGCCCACAACATGTTCTCTCAGATCGCTGTCATCAGTTATGGTACAATCCTCAACGGCGCCGGAAGTTTCCCCGCCAGACTCGCTGCCGCTGCGCTCCCATTCTAGCAGCTTACCAAACACCTGTTTACGATTCAATTTAATTATTTTTATGGTCAAAACCTGTTTACAATTATGATAACCTAAATTATCGTTGCAATGAATATGATCCTTATCTCATCCAAGCTGATTTAATGTTCCTCACAAAGGTATGGCCTAATCAGAAGTGAGCGTCAATTAGCTGAATTAATGATGATATAAATGACAAGTGCATCTTTTCACGAAGATGCAAGATGATAACTTCAGACGTATTATTGTGCCTCCCTGTCTGGCATTTAACTCTAATAGTTGTGATCTTGTTTGTTGTAGTCTTTTATTTCACCGGAAATAGCTTAACCTCACACAGTTCTTAGGCAAAGATTTTTTAGGCATTTAGAAAATCAGCTCGCTATTCACATAAAAGATTATTCCCCGCTACTAGCGCTCTAAGGATCCAGCGCTACAGGATCAGCGCTTAGTGATTCAGTTGTCCAAGATCTAGTGATCCGACGTATAAAGGTCCGGCGTTCGAAACAATCAATTTCTTTTAATAGGTCTTTACCTATGCAATTGCCGTTCTACAGTACTGGCCATTTCAAATCAAAATAATTTTTGTTTGGCTAAGAATTCTAATTTATAATTAATTTTATTTAAAAATGATGGAATTCTTTTTTCATAAGTTGGCATTTTTTTATTGATTAGTGTAACATATTTTTATTTCATATTTTTCGTCATCATGTTATAAAACTAAAATAACATACGTTAAAAATTCGATTAATTATGGAATACCGTCGTGGCAGCAACGCGGCACAAGCGGCACGCAAAATCAACGACGTTTACGGAGCTAATACTACAAACCAACGCACCACCTGGTATTGGTTTGCTCGCTTCCGTTCTGGAAATTTCGACCTGAAAAATGAACCTCGCGGTCGTCCGAAGACTTTGGTCAACAATGACGAATTAAAGGCGATTGTGGAAGCTGATGATACACAAATGAAGGAATTTTGAACCACATTGTTCCCTGCGATGATAAATAGATTCTGTTTGATAACCGCAAGCGCTCAACAAGTTGCTTGGATCCTGGTTCAGCACCTAAACAATGCCCTAAACGAAAAACTTACCTCTAGAAATGTGTGATGATGATGGTCACTGTTTGGTGGTCTAGCACCGGTGTGATTCATCACAGCTTGTTACCTAACGGGGTGAGCATTACTGCAGATGTGTACTGTGAAGAACTGAACACAATGATGGAGAAGCTGGCACATCTCCAACCAGCATTGGTCAATCGCTAGTCTCCGCTGCTCCTGCACGACAACACGCGACCTCATACTGCACAGCAGACGGTCTCCAAGTTGCAAGAACTGGCGTTGGAAGCTACTGACCGTAGGGCGGATGACGGAGATCTTGCGCCTACAGACTACTACTTTATCAGAATTTGGATAACATTTTGGCGGGAAAAAATTCAATACCCGAGAGGCAGTACAAAATGCCTGAAGAATTTGTTGCCTCCCGTCCAGCTGATTTCTTTAAGATCAGAAAGAAGAATCAATAAACTGCCACTACGTTGGCAAAGATACATTGATTGATGAGTGATTACTTCGATTAATACAAATAAAAAATACAATTTCGTTCAAAACGGCAATTTCATAGGTAAAGACCAAATATATACAATTTCTAAGATTTCTTTTTGTTTTTTTTTTATTTGCGGTCATCGGTTATATTTTAGTCATCGACGAGACGGAGGATGCGAGAATTTCTTCACCCATCCACCGCAGTATTTTCACTGCCGCGACACGCAGCACCAGCTTGTGTGGTTCTAACCTAAGTTGTCCTGACCTGTCCCTTCTGACAGGCATTTTGAGTCACAAATTACACCAGGCATCTTCCGCAACTTGTTTTACGCAGCGGCTAAGTATCTTGACGTCACATTCGATGTCACTGGACGTAATACAGATCCCAGTAATTTAACCTGGTCCGTGCGCATGACTAAATCATGCCGACGGATGTGTGACCTGTAGAGTTTTAGTGCCAAGTAGGTACTCGGTCTTGGCCACAATAAGTGACCATGGAGGCTGCTAACGTGAGTCCCTGATACTAAACATAAACGGACTAAGGACCAATTGGGGACCAGCAGATCAAAACGATTTAAGATCCAATTTGAAATTTTCGGACCTAAATCTTTTTGGAGCGCAGTAGTTGAGAAAGTATGCTCCACCATACGGGGCCATTCGGCGCGGAAATCAAAATTTAGAGATGCTCGGTCAAGCGGTTGATCACTTTCGGAATTAAACCTGTTTATCACACAAACATTTCTAAATATAACCTTACTGTCCGTTATGAAGAAGCCTATCTCGTTCCTTGTGACTTTGTCGGAGCTTCTCCAAGTCCATTTTTTGTAGAACTTTTTATTAATGTAAGAATTCATTAAGGCCTCAACTGCCTCGTCCGTGCTTCTGGAGGTCGGGGCATACACTGGAATACACTGGAGGTGCTCAGGGATACCTATCAGTGAGCTTCAATATTAAGTATGCTTCCCGAGCCGATACACTGCTGTTTCCACAACGCTGCTTACAAGGTCAATTATCATAAAACCGATACCGCCGCCGGAGGAATGCCTTCCATCTCCTTTCCGATAGTAGAAAAGATAGCTGGACGCAAGGGTTAGTGTGTCCTCGCCTTTTCTTCGAAGCTCGCATAAACTCAATGTGAACCAGGTTATGCTATCCAGTTCTACCTCAAGTTCGTAGCCGTAGGGTATTATTATAGGTTGCCAGAGTCAATCGTGTACGGTAGCCTCCCGTAGCCCGCAGATTCTTGGCATCCTCTTTTCCGCCGTCATCCGGATCGCTACCGTAATCAATAACAGCGGAAGTGCCGGGAACTGACGCCGGTTTCTTGTTTGTTGGTCAGACGGGTTGGTAAAGGGTTTAGTCTCGAATTTTCCGTAAACTGTCTGCTGTACGCTGATGATGCGGTGCTCATGGCCTCATCAGAAGCCGACCTACAGGCATTAGTCACTAATATGAAAGAGGAGTGTGAAAGCAAGGGTCTTCGCTTGAATGCAAGTAAGACTAAGTATTTGAAAGAAATGACGTAAGAAGTAAATGCGAGATTAGGGTAAACCAGGAACGTCTAGAGCAAGTGAATGAAATTGTGTATTTAGGGAGTATGTTCAGCGCGGATGGAAGATGTGATTCGGATGTAGAACGGCGAGTAAGGAGAGCTATAGTAAAATTGACGACCCTTATCAATGGCACAATACGACTTAAACATGTGCCTAACATATGGAAAGTTGCTGAAGTTATCATGATACCTAAACCTGGGAAACCCATCATGGCAACTGGAGCAACTCGTAAAGAAGCTGTAGAAAAAGTACAAATTGCGGTCAATTCTATTATCAGTTGGATGAAGAAGTAGCGCATAAAATTAAACGAATCTAAATCGATTTATATAGATTTCAGTAATCAAAAATCTAGCTATGAACCGATATACATAAATAACCACATAATACCCTTTGAAAATAAGGCAAAATACCTGGGCATGACCCTAGATGTAAGGTTACGCTGAAAGGCCCATGTTAAAAAAAAACGCCAAGAACTAGACCTACGCCATAAAAAAAGTACAAGCTGCTTGGCAGACATTCCACTTTATAAGTGCATAACAAAGTACTTTTGTACAAGCAAGTTCTCATGCCTGTATGGACATATGGTATACAGCTTTGGGGGTGTACCAAACCAACGAATGTACAAATTATTCAACGATCTCAAAATAAAATACTAAGGAGTATAGTAAACGCTCCTTGGTATATCAGAAACGAGGATATCCACCGAGATTTAGGGGTGGACCTTGTTGTTAAAGTTGTAAAAAGATACGCCGAAGCACATCAACAAAGGCTTCATCAACATGTGAATGTCGAAGCTATCCAGCTGCTCGACACCACGGACCTAGTAAGAAGGTTAATAAGGGCTAAACCATTTGAGTTAGTTTAGCTAGTATTAATTATAGTGCAGTGAGTGCTACAAAAACAAGTGAGTGCCCAGAGAACACACGAAGAAAGTGAATCTCCGCTTCAATAAAGACAATAAGAAAAGTGCCAATGGACACATTCTTAACACTTAAGTATTTAGCAAATTAAGTTAAAACTAAGTTACTTATTAGCTTTACAGCTAGATTGTAATATATAATTATGATGTAATATTTATTATATTACAACATAGTAAGTTAAAAAAAAAAAAAAAACATAATTGTGTACAACTTACCTGTGAGGTCAGAAGTCTGAAGACTCGTAGCGTGTCGGTCTCAGCCAGCGCATGTAAGAGATGCACGTGCGAGGGTCGAACGGGCGCAGGAGTACTCAATACTCGAACTTGACGCACGCGCACTGCCGGTTCAGGGCCGCGCAGTTCGCAGCGAATGCGAACGCTAGGACTGCTTATTCCTGAACATGGCACAACTAAATCTAATGTCATCATACTTCTTTAAGTAAAGCAACTAGTCATCATTTGAACAATATGAAGCCTTAGGGCTGTATTACAGAACGTTTCTCAATACTCAAGAAACACTTGAGAGTAGTATTATAAGGCGAAAACTAACTTTAAGTGTTTCTTGAGTATTGAGTATCATTTTGTAATACGGCTTTTATTCCAGGTTACATCCCGATTAGAAGTTACCGATATTTTCCTGCTTCGCTAAACCTATCTATTTGGGGTCCAAGGTCTAATGAATTTTGGGTTTGCATGGAGAGATCGAAGTCGGATACAGTCAACATAAGATTAAAATTTCATAAAATGGACTGAATGCCAATGCATATTGGCCATTTTTGAGTACTTAAACTATGGTTTTTTCAACGGCAAAATTGAATAGAGGACACACGACTCGACAAGGTCTTCAATTTCAAATAAAAAAGTAAACTATATAAATGACAAATAATTGAACCGTTATTATGAAATGATAAATAATGAATATTGTAAGTCCAAAACTACCAGAACTTTAATTGGTCGTGCTAATTAGTGTCTAGCACATAAGACCTTTTAGCCTTTTTGTTACCACCTCACTAAAAACCAACGGGTTTAATTTTTTTTCCAAATTTAACATCTAATATAGACACTGTTAGCCAGAAGGTATTCTGCGCTTTTGTGGATCTGGAGAAAGCATTTGATAACGTTGTGAGAGAAACGCTGTGGGACTTGCTGCCCGAATATGGTGTGGACGGCTCGCTACTGCGGGCAATACAGTCGCTTTATAGGGACTGTAAGGCTTGCGTGCGAGTAGGGGGGGATGTGTCACCTCTTTTTGATGTCTGTACAGGCGTCAAACAGGGATGTGTCATGTCCGCCTGGCTGTTCATAGTGTATCTGGACAGTTGCCTGCAGAAGTTGAAAGATTTTAATATGGGTGTGAATTTGGGTGACTTTACAGTAAACTGTCTGCTGTACGCTGATGATGCGGTGCTCATGGCCTCATCAGAAGAGCACCGACCTTCAGGCATTAGTCACTAATATGAAAGAGGAGTGTGAAAGTAAGGGTCTTCGCTTGAATGCAAGTAAAACTAAGGTTCTAGTATTTGAAAGAGGTGACGTAAGAACTAAATGCGAGATTAGGGTAAACCAGGAACGTCTAGAGCAAGTGAATGAAATTGTGTATTTAGGAAGTATGTTTAGCGCGGATGGAAGATGTGATTCGGATGTAGAACGGCGAGTAGCTGCCGGAAACAAAGTTAACGGTGCTTTGTCCCAGTTAGTAAAGCGACAAAGCATCGTAAAAGAAGCACGCATGGCGATTCATAACGCAGTGCTAGTGCCAACTTTGCTTTACGGTAGTGAAACCTGGGTATGTCAGCAGATGCATGAAAGTAAATTGAATGCTGTGGAGATGCGATCACTTCGAAAATTGTGCGGCGTTACCTTGGCCGACCGAATACGTAACGAAGTGATACGCAATATGGCAGGTTTGAATGAAAGTGTCAGCGTTAAGCTGGAAAAGGGTGTGCTCCGTTGGTTTGGACACGTCCAACGAATGAGTGAGGAACGATTGACGAAGAATATATATTGTTCAAAAGTAGAGGGTAGAAGGAGTCAGGGTAGGCCGACACTTACATATGAAGACCACGTGAGCAGATTGCTCAAAAACGGAAAGGACAAAAGCACTCGGATACCCAGACGTGCGTGTATGAAGCGATTGATGAATCTCGAAGAAGCGAAAGAAGTATGCATGGATCGCGAAGCCTGGCGATCTGTCCTCTCTGACTACCCCGTCAGGGATACAGCGTGAAGATAGTTAGTTTTTAGTTAGTTTAATATAGACACATTTTATTAAATTTATTTGGGCGTTTAGACCCTCCCCAGTTCCGTGCTTCGGATAGCACGTTAAGCCCTTGGTCCCGGTCGCCAATAAAATGGCAGTCGTTAAGCCAAGTTAAAGGCCTTATGGGCGGCTTAAAAAAATTCAACAGCAGGACGCCGCAGCCTGCGCCTGTCTATTTCAACACGGCAATGGGCTCACCACCTGTTACGTGGTACAAAAATGTATATAGTGAAATGCCTCTGCCTACCCCTTCGGGGATAGAGGCAAGACAATATGTATGTATGTATGTAATAAATATTGTGGGACCCTTTTTCTTTCTTTTTTACTTTTTTACACATCGCCAACTAACTCAAGTATGCATGGATCGCGAAGCCTGGCGATCTGTCCTCTCTGACTACCCCGTCAGGGATACAGCGTGAAGATAGTTAGTTAGTTTTTTTAGCCAACTAACTCAAAGTAAGCTAATATAAGTTTGTGGTATGGAATCTAGACAACTGATAAACACACATATTACTTCTAAGAACAGACATATTGTACATAGAAAACATTCAAACTCCGACATAAACATTTGCAGATCACATAAATATATGGTAGTCGCATGTATACACTACCATTTACGCAACCAATGCATTCAGATATGAAAACAATCTATATTACGTATATTTCCCATTGGTGTATGTCTCTTCACTGACTACGAGCTTAAATTATACCATTCTCTTCTTCCATTTGCAATAGGATATTACTAAACCGATTGGTATTCTTGACTCGGCACTTCGCTGAGACGACAATGTTCATCTCAGTGATTTGTACCAGCTTGTCCAGACACACACCCGCATAATTAATATATTTCTTCGTAAATTCATATATACTTTTATCGTATATTCTTTCTACGTATGCCAAGTATGCCAACCCTCTAAGTATACGTTTTTCCTTTCTTTGTCTTTACATCTTACATCATCAAAACGTATTCAAAATTACTCACTGGGTAAAGTATAACAAATCCATGTGGCCGCTTTATGATCCACTTCCACGTCATGCATATGACCCATTTCGACAGATCCAATGCCGTACAGGAACGTCACCAACAGAGTTTTATTCTATGATTGTAAGAGAAAATACTAATTACATAACGCTTTAAATTGATAAAACTACTATGTGATCCTTGCAAATTTCCGCACAGTATTGTAATCTAAAATCTAACAAATATGAATACTGTTCTTATAAAGCAGATTTATAGATGACGCCTATTAATTGGTGTATAAATCATTAATTTTAATATATTCATTGGCCGTGAAATACGAATGCAATGGGCACTACCGAGATATTAGGGCTTGCACCAGTTTTATCAGAAAATCTTGCACCTGTTGATTGACAGACGAGATCAATTCCAATCAAAACCTACCAACTTGTCTGACCAGTGTGATGTGGTCCAACTATACTACGCTACATAGGTCAATTGCCCTCTCAAAATGCAGGCAATACTCATGTGTGGTATGACGGAAATTAGAAAAGGCAAACATAGTTTATCTACAAACTGCCGTTTTAACTGTGGTTGCCTGAGGATTCGCTCGCGTAGTAAGTCTCTACTCTATATCTAAAGTTCTTACCCTCGGTGGTTTAAGAGTTCAATGTTTTTTTAAGTACAATAATATGTAACACTAACTGCTGTATCCCTGGTATTGTCGATATGGACACACACGATATGTGGACGGTCATCAGGATTGCCTCCCGGGAAAGTCACTTGTATCCACTTCGCTTTATTCCTATCTTCATCACCCGATTCCCAGAATGTCTCGGTGCTGCCATCTGTCAGAGCGCCTGCCATTCCTTGGCGTGACGATACGGTAATGTCACACCAGCCCGTCACGTCTCGACAATTCCATACATAATTTTCCTGCGGAATTAAAAACAACTTTTTACTATAATGTAATAGTATTCCCTCTAGTTTTGAAGACTCGTGCGAGAGATGTAGAGCGAATAGTTTGGATATTTTCATAATGTAGTTCGCAAAATATTGTCACGCGTAATTAATAGTCTCTTTTTCATAGTATAACATGAACGTATTACGTACGATACTCTAGCGATTTAGTCCCAATAATTTTGTAAATCTTTTCAGTCAAGTGGAAGAATTCCTAACACTTTGCGGTGTTAATAAAGTATGTAGATTAAAAATACTTTCGAAAAACGCTATGGACACGATTTTTTTTAAATATACCTTATGGATGTAGCTGTGAAAGCTCTCTTGCATTGCTCCGGATGTCCCGTCCTCGTGTATGCCGTCTTCGGAGTGAGACAAAATCTTGCTGATCACACTGAACACTTGTGATCTGATCCAAGCAGCGTTAACAGTTTGCAACTCAATTTTTAATGAACATTGAATAAACAAAGACAAGCCTATGAGAGACCTTAACTATTTAGTTATTCGTTTTAATAAAAACAAATATTTAGATTTGCTAAATCCTCCGACAGTATTTATTAAATTGTACTGTACTCCAAAATATTAAAAAAATCGACGTAATTATTGATAGATTATTGATTAGCGCTTCCGCAAAAAAGAGTTATTAGATCTACTTGGAAATTTCATACATTTAACAATTTTCAGAAGATAGTGCCTGTTTTAAAAACAATTTTCATGAAACTTTTAATTTATAGGTACCTACTTAAAACAAAATTTAGAATTTAGAGCTAACCTATTTCTTCGTATTGATCCGTGTTAAATTGGCTTCTCAATCAATATGCCTGTAAATTATTTTCGAAAAAGGTCTCGTTTATCGTGCATTACAAAAATACTGTACCTATGTAAGAAGGCTCGATCGAGTGGCGAGTAATGGAGTGCCCAACATCTAACCGCCTGTAGAGCCACTGCACTAGCGGGTGGTAGCGAAGGCGCTAGGGCACTGACAGACCCTAAGAACGCATGGAAGGCCGAGCGAGCCCCACGGGCCGAACGACCTCCTGGACAGATCGCTGTCGCTGGAGCAGTAGGGACGATACCACGGACAGTCTCGTTGTATGCGTTCTGAGAAACAATTTGTCATTTTGTAACCCATTGTGGTGTAATTTCATGATCTATACCACAACTCAGTGTTAATAAAAGAAATTATAAAATAAGTAAAAGATTAAAAACTAAATAACTAAATAAATAGTCGAGTCATTTAAAGAAGCCACATTAGACACTTCATCAAAAATTCCCAACGTATCCTCGTAACGGCGAACAGTGTATTATTTTACCGCAGAAGCGGTCATCCCCTTATTTATGTCATAGGAAAGATAACATAGAAACTAAATTTCTACTAAAACTCCTAAAATTGTATCTCGCATAGTTTTAGAGCAATTTTAAAAATCGAGAAATGTCCATAGAAACCATAGAAACCCTCTATTTCCGTTTTTAGTCGTTTTTTTTTTCATGGGGGTTTTATCATATGATTAATTTATACTATAGGCTTTAATTTATTAAAACAAAATTAAATAATCTCATCTATTGCGGCGAGTTTTTTTTTTTTGGTTTTTTTTTTATTGAGGCGTCTCTTATCTGTCGCATTTTTTTTCAATGCCTGCTTGTTAATTGCATTGATTACTACTACCACAAAAGTTTCGGGCCTTTGGACGTAGTTCCCTCTATTTCAAAACGCTATGGATAAACATACCACGGCGGGATTGTCCGTCACAATCCTAATTCCTAATTTTCGACCCACGACTGGACTGTTTGTAATTCTAATTCTGTTTAATACTAATTACTACTATAAAAGTTGACCCCTCTTCTTGACGTATCTGTAGAATTTTTCTCACCCTATCTGTTAGTCAAGTTAGGAGATGTAAAGCAGCAGAGTAGTGGTCTGCACGACAGGGAGGAATATATATTTGTTTGTTCCAAAAAAAAACATTCTTTTTTTTATTGTTCATGCTGCTGCGTTTTCATTTTCTCCTTTTCTGAACAAGTGTAAAACCGCAGTTGCATTCTTTGATAAGAGTCATGGCTGGACTATACTGAATGAAAATTTTTACGTCTCTAATTTCTGGGGCAAAGATAGTTTATGAGACTTTTCAGACAGTGGTGTATGTTTACGCGTACGACAACACGATAGGAATTACATAAGCTGGAAGCTCCACGCGGTGAAGGCGGTAACAGATTTTACTGGCTAAAACTTCCAATAATATGTACCTACATACTTCTGTATGATTAAATGCCTTCGGGCTTATGTTGTTATATTTCTATTTGTGTGTAAATCTATTTGGCGGCACGGTAGCCTACCCGGTAACGCAGGGGAGCAGCCGCCATCTAACAGTTTGCGTTCTTGTATAATTTCGTCGTTTGTAATCATGGATTTGGACAAGTCACATGCTTTATCTCAGCATAGCAGTCCTTCTGGGCTTCAACCAGAGGACTTAAAGCGAGAGAATTATGAGGGCACCAACCCTGATACTCAGCGATTGGCAGCTACATACGACCAAGGCATAAATATGGATCCGATCAAGCTTACTAAACGGGAAATGTATGAAGTTTTAATTAAACAAGCACGCTTATATGGTCTTAAAAAGAGACCCTTAGACCTAAGTAAGGAAGAACGAACCATTACTGTCATAAGGACATTATATCCAAAACAAATACCGCAAAATTTCGATGTTTAAAATAAAATAATTACAGACACTGTCACTAAATTTATCAGTAAGTGCGAAACACTTTATAAAGGGAGCAAACGTAATCTAAAACGGTTTTTAAAAATAAATAAATCTTGGCTCTACACAAATTTTGATAATAAGTAGTACTTTCACCAACTCTTCAACTTTGGAAGAACCACAACCTTCGACATCTCGGGAGATGTCGCAAATCCTTCAACCTCAGCCTTCAATATCTCAAGAGATGTTGGAAGTTCTTGAGCTCAATTCTTCAACGTCTCAAGAGATTTCTGGAATTCAACCTTCAATTTCTGCCAAAAATAATTCACATTCTTACGACAATTTAAGTGCTCGCCAACAACGTCGGGTACGAAAAAGTTTGGAAGAGTCATTGGAAGGACAACCTTGTGCCAAAATTATTAAAGTTT
Source organism: Thumatha senex (assembly GCA_948477245.1). Classification (NCBI taxonomy): domain Eukaryota; kingdom Metazoa; phylum Arthropoda; class Insecta; order Lepidoptera; family Erebidae; genus Thumatha; species Thumatha senex. The sequence continues at coordinate 10,346,724 of OX419725.1, read as the reverse complement.
TATAAAAAAATGTTATATTAAAATAAATAAATAAATATCCATTACGCCTTATCCCCGAAGGGGTGGCAGAGGCATATTATATGCCCACTTTTCACCGTGTGGATTCCTGTCCCACGTAATAGGTGGTGAGCCCATTGCCGTGTTGAAATAGACAGACGCAGGTTCTGGCGACCTGCTGTTGAAGGTTTTCAAGCCCATAAGGCTTTCAACCAGGCTTAACGACTGCCATTTTACTGGCAACCAGGACCAACGGCTTAACGTGCCTTCCGAAGCACGGAAACGCTCGCAAACATAAATGCCACAAAGTGGTCACCCATTCAAGGACCAGCCATAGTGAAAGTTGCGTATCTCAGTGATCGTTTACAGAACACTGAGACCGCGGGGCTACGAGCGCTTCTGATTCTCTGACGAAAAATTGTTACTGATGATACAGGTGAAAAGCTCAAAGCAAGTTCTGCGCGAAAGTTGGAATTTGTAATTAACGAATGTTTAAAGTCTCCAACTCGACCCAAAAGAATTGCATCCAGTATTACACCTAAAGCGGAACGCAAGCTCTTTAGTCCTGAGGAAGCACTTTCTATGATGATCGATCGAAAATTAACTGTAGACGACTATATTTCTATGCAGAGAGAACTAAAAGAAAGAGGGTTTCCGGCTTATCCGTCGTACTATAGAGTGCAATTTGCAAAAACAATGTGCTATCCAGATGAGCAGTTCCATATAACAGAAAGAGAGGCAAATATTTCGATGTAAATATAACGGAATATTGTATACAAAAAAACAAAGATCTTGTGCACTGTACCTTTGAGGGATCGTGGGGTTTTGATGGCAGTACTGGGCAGTCACTTTATAAACAAAACTTTCTTACAAGTGGCAATGATAACAATGAAAATTGTTTATTTGCCACCACTTACATACCTTTGCTTATAAAAACAGAGGACGGATTCGTGTTGTGGAGTAACCCTAGTCCACAATCGTTTAGATTTTGTCGCCCTTTAAAAATTCAATACAGAGCAGAGAGTAAAGAACTAATTTTGGAAGAAAAGACGCGGGTAGAAGATGAAATACAAAAATTAACTCCACTATACGCAGAAACTCGGGATGGACATAGTATCATAGCTGAACCTAAATTACATCTTTCTATTATAGATGGTAAAGTTTTTAATATTATTACGGGGACCACTTCTCAACTTCGTTGTGCATGTTGTGGTGCAACATCATTAGATTTTAACAATCTGAATCTTATTAAAAATAGACCTATAAACCCCGAAGCATTGAATCACGGATTGAGTCCACTCCACGCCTGGATTCGAATTTTTGGAATTTTTATTACATTTAGGGTATAAAAATGATCCAGGCGTAATGAAATGGCGTGTAACGAAAAACTCGTTTGAAGCCACAATAGTAGAAATTCGAAAAAAATATATTCAGTCTGAAATTAGATGGGTCTCTTAGTGGATATTGTACGTCCAAACTCAGGTACAACAAATAATGGAAATACTGCTCGAACTGCACTCTCCGATCAACACCGTGCAACATTCTCTGAAATCTTGGGCCTAGAACCATGGCTGGCGGAAGATTTACACACTATTTTTGTCCTGTGGGTTAAAGATAAATCCAAATAAATTTGACGATTTTTGCCAATCTGTGGCAACAAAATATGTATGTTTGCTAATTTTATATTGATATTTGATTTCTGGATGTTTGGTTAAGGTCTAATGTGCTTGCAACATTGCCCCTTGAACACAATTTTTCCTGATCACTTGAAATATGATTCTAACACAGTTCTATCCACATAATCTAGGGACTGTTTTTTAGCCGTAATAAGCTGGCTATTTGTGAATAGCCAGCTGCTCTGAGCTCTAGAGCACTAGATCTAGTGCTCTAGAGCTCCAACGTATGAAGGTCCGGCTTACAAAACAATATTTTTTTTCTCTAAATACATACCCACTCCAGGACTTTTTATGTTTATTTTTATCATTTCTGTGCAACTGAACGTAATATTGGTTACTGTCACGTCTTATTTATTTATTTATTTCATTTCTAGAAAATAAATTACCTGGCTTTTATTATTATATAATAATGATGATATTTTTATTCGTTTAGTTTTCAGATATTGTTCCTAAATTTACGATAGAAAAAGTATAACAAAAATTAGACAGGGATTAAATTGAAATCTACTTTCTTCTTGATAGCTTATTTTGAAATTCATTCTAAAAATTATCAGTCTAATTTTTGCTAAACGTTTTCTATCGTAAATTTAGAAACAAAATCAGACAACTATTAAAATTACAACGAGAATATTGTCATCATTATCACTGCATTCAGGAATATTATTAATTTATGTGCAAAAATAGTGTCTAAATTTGCATTGCGTTGCATTCTTTTTCCGTCGGAATTCATAAATGGCGCTGAATCACAGATAAAACGAATAAAGAAAGATATTAAATAGTCATATAATTATTAATTCAATAAATTGATGTTAATTGTATCGTTTTTATTTTCTTTGAGTCCTCTATGACGTGAAGGTTGGCAATGTAGGTATTCATTTATTGTGAAATATTCCTGCACAAAAACATAAAAAGTATAACTGCCAGGTAATTTATTAAAAAAATATAATAATTTTGTTTTTAAATGTTATTTTTGCAATATTCCGCTTTTTTAGAATGTCGTACGATGTCGACACGTGTTTCGCCTACACACGAGGCATTATCAAGACTGTTTGGCAGCAGGTAATTTATTTTTCTATAAATAAGACGCGACTATACACAGAAAAAAAAGGCTTGGAGTATGCATATAGAGAAGAAATTGATTGTTTGGAACGCCGGACCTTCATGCATCGGATTTCTACTGCACTAGATCTTGGCCAACTGGATCACTAAGCACTGATGTGTGCAGCGCTGGATCCCTAGAGCGCTGGAAATGAAGAATAGTCTTTCAATTGAATAGCGAGCTGATTTTCTAGAAGGTTAAAAATCTTCTTATATATGTTGATAGAACTGCGTTAGGATCATGTTTTTAATGGTTAGGAAAAATTGTGTTGAAGGGGCGATGTTGCAAGCAGACTATACCTTACAATGTCAAATCTATATAATATTATGATGTTTATAATTAATTATTGTTATATAAACTCCCAGACACCTAAATCGAGCCACCTTGATTTTTTTGGTTTGGAGTACTGTAACTTATAAAAGATGTGTGTAGAAGGAAAATGTTTTGATACAGTTTTGGAGCTGGTATACTCATCATTCATTTAGAGTGCCACTGTTCTAAATTTGAACTATAGTTTATTAAAAAAGTCGAGTTACGTTGAAACAAGTCCATATTTGCTTTTTTCAAGGAAAAAAATCTAATCGATTTTTAAATAAAGACATGTTATACATGAAAAGAAATGTTTATTTAGTAACTTGTATTGCCTCCCAGTGCATTTATGACAGCTCTCATACGGTTTGGCGTAGAATTAATCAATGTCGTTATGACATGTTGAGGAATGTCCTCCCATTCATTCAAAATTACATTTTTGAGCTCCTGCATGGTTTGCGGGGCAGGATAATGAGCTCAAACACGCCTCTTCAGCTCATCCCATAGATGCTCTATAGGATACATATCAGGACTTCGCGCTGGCCATCTCATAACAGTGATACCAATGTCATTTAAGTACTCCCTGACGATTCCCGCAGTATGGGCCGTTGCATTATCATACATTACAACGAAATCTTGGCCAATAAATCCAGCATATGGCATCACGTGGTTCTCTAAAAATTGGCGAATGTATCTATTGCCATCTAGGGGCGGCAGTCGTGGTCCCGTCACTACCTCTAGCTCAGTTTTGCCTTCCATAGAGATTCCTCCCCAGACTGTCCATGATCCTCCACCATAACTCACATTGCGCGAAACGCTCCTTCTGTCTTCGGTACACCTTACTCCTTCCGTCATTACCGTATAGCATTATCTTGGACTCATCTGTGAAGAGAACCTGCTCCATTGATGTCGAGTCCAATTTAGATGTTCGCGTGCAAACTAGACGGGCTATTTCGGTGTGCTCGTGTCAATTTGGGTCCATTGGCTGGCTTATGTGGCTTTAAACCACGTTTATTGAGTCGCCTTCTAACGGTCCGAGCACTTACAGCCACTCCGTGAAAGTCCCTGAGCTGTTCTTGTATCTGAACAGAGTTAAAGCGTCGATTTCGTAAGCTAGTAGTGACAATGTATTGATCTTGTCTCGCCGTTGTCACTCGGTAACGAGGTCCTCCTGTTCGCCGAACGAAGCCGCCAGTCTCCAGGTATCGGTGGTACACTCTTGCGTACCACCGATACTCAGAACGACTCGGAACGACTTATGTGAAGTTGTGAACTCACATCCCGCTGACTTAGCCCAGATTGAATAAGTGCTACAGCTTGCGCGGCTAATCAGGTGAAGTATCCATAATTTTATGGCCAAAAACGGTTCAAATTATAGAAAAATAACTAAACTTTGGTCAACAACAATTGCGAAAATTCAAACCAAATCGACATTAAATTGTTTCAAAAGCAACTTTCAACAGTCATTATTTTTTTCAAATCAGTGACAAAGCTCGGATTTTGTTCTTTATTTTAAATTCTAAAATTCAAATTTGGAGTAATACATACGTGAAAGACGATGAAATATTATTTATGCATTAAAAATGCATAAAAACTTTTTTATTATATTGTATATTTTTTGTGTATTGGGCTTTTAGGCCCGGGAATGTAAGGTGGCTCGATTCAAGAGTCCGGGAGTGTATGATATTGTGATTTATATAATGCAGTGTGATTGATTTTAAATTTTATGTATCTGCCCATCTCATAGATTTTTGCATGCCTTAATTTGGCCGAACATGATTTACTTAGCATCCTATAAAACCTAGATGTAAGATTATAATGTATTGTGTTCAGCAAAGAATAAATGATTATGATTATGAATGTTATACTTAAGTATTAAAACTTAACTATCTTCACGCTGTATGCCTGACGGGGTAGTCCGAGAGGACAGATCGCCAGGCATGGCGATCCATGCATACTTATTTCGCTTCCTGTAGATTCATTAATCACTTCATACATGCACGTCTGGGTATCCGAGTACTTTTGACTTATCCGTTATTGATTAATCTGCTCACGTGATCTTTATATGTCTCGGCCTACCTTGATTCCTTCTGCCCTCTACTTTCGCACAATATGTATTCTTAGTCAATCGGTCCTCAATCATTCGTTGAACGTGTCCAAACCAACGGAGCACGTTAAAATGTTATGAAACCAAATATTGAAATAAAATCAGTAAATCTGACAAAATAAGAGAAATATTTTAGTGAAAGATAATTATGTTAAACAAAGATGAAAATAATGAATAGATGTGTACTACTTAAAAATGACGAAATTATGAAGAATAGTATGAATAAAACAAAACATTAAAAGTGGTGGAATATTGCGAATAATTCTCATTTCATTCGATTCTACTAATAAACTTTAGATTTTATTGGTAACGTCCCTAGTGTTTAAAATGGAAAAGGGTTCACTGCCGCAACGTTGTAGTGACGTTCAGTTCTTTAGATTAGAAATTAATTATTTTATTAGTGTATTAGTGAAAGTAAATAGTAAAATTACCTTCTTTGGGCATTTAGACAAAGAAATATGTAATTTTAACTGGAAAAAGCTCAGCATTTGTGTAGTTCTAACTTCGAAAAATAAAATAAAATTGTATACCCGCCGTTACAAAGATACGCTGGTGATTTTCGAAGTGTCAAATGTAGCCTATTAAATTGACTCTACTATAATTGTGAATTGTAACGGAAACAACTTCATCATCTAACTTCAGGGTGTCAAGTTTGGGTGTCGGTGTGCGCTCGCAACTTACACACATTACATACATTACAAACATACTTCTTTTGGCACGTTAGTGACGTATAGTAAGTAAGTATAGTTTCAAAAATATCAGAAATAGAAATAAACCAAAAGGTCTGATAGTGACAAAGCGCTAGCAGTTCAAGGCTTCTTTTTTCCTCAGAACAATCTATAACGCGAATAGCACGTCTCTGCAAAGCGTTCAGCGTGTCTAGCAAGTACCTCGCGGAGTCATCCTAAAGGTGAGAGCATTCAATACAAGCGGTACCTCTTTGTTGTCATCTAAAGCGAGTGTAGGCGGAATCATTCGCGCAAACTTTTCTAGCGCGTCGCAGAACCACCACATGACATCGTGCACGCACGTCGGTTGAGTCGCTGAACGCAATAGCCACGTTAGTGCCTGTACGTGAACAAATTAGTAATAAGTCAGTGCATGGTGTGTAATTAATTATAATTAACTAGTTGACGCCCGAGGCTCAGCACGCGTAGTGAAGTATTCCCGTTCCCGTTTCCCACTGGAACTTGTTCCCAGGATAAAATGTAGCCTATGAGTTATTTTAATATGTAAGCTATATTATTGTAAAGTTTCATCAAAATCCATTCTGTAGATTTTGCGTGAAAGTGTAACAAATATCCATCCATGCTTACAAACTTTCGCGTTAATAATATTAGAAAGATTTTATAATCAAATTACATTATGTAAAATATTCTTCTCCTTCTGTAAATGATCACTGCGTTAAGCATCTTACGCTGTGACTAGTCCTCAGATGGATGACAGTTTGTGGCATTTCCAATTACGACACTTTCCTTGCCTGGTGCTTTAAGCCGTTGTTCCTGGTTGACAGTCTACAGTCTTTAAGCCATGTTGAATGCCACCTTGAATAATTTCAACAGCAGGTAGCTACAACCTGTTATTGTCCATTTTATACACGAGAATAGCCTCACAACCTGTTACGTGGCACAAAACGCAATTGGTGCAATGTGAAAAAACTCTAGAAATAAATTTTGATAAGCAATTGATATGTTTATTCTAATTTTATATTTGAAAGTAGAAATTATTTTCAGTCACGAGCTGAACTCTGACCAGCGCCTTCTGGTTCAACGCACCAGACGCGTTTATCAACTACACCACCGTGACCTGTTCGAAACTGATGAATTAATCTTCGCCTTACGTCGCCTTAAGACGTAAAGACGCTGGTTCGAGATCAGTTCGTCACTGAAAAATTTTAGCAACTTTAAATTTAAATTTAAAACAATGGAAATACTTACTTCAAATGCATATTGCCGAACCGTATTGATTCGGACGGTAGCGTCCATCTTTTGTCGATGAATGTGCAGATCGCGCTTGGCGAGTATGAACGATAAAACGGGGCTATTCATGAGCGCTTCGGAATCAAATCGGGGAGGTTGGAATGCTGACACTGGACCAGCTGCGGCCGTCCATTCTCCAGCGCCGAGCAAACGACGGAGTGATGCACTCGGTTGGGCTAGTAATGATGACCCAGCCGCTGTAAATTTACTGGTCGTAAAAACGTGATAATCGCGTTTACTTATTTATAATGCATAATTCTATTAAGCAAATAATTTATTGTGATTGCACTTTTACAAAAGACACTAATTTCAAGCGAAACAACAGTTTAAATAAAAAAAAATTGTTAAATCGGCTAACACAGCTCAGTATCATCAATAGCTAGAGAATGTAGGCACCGAATAATGGCCAGAGTTATGTGTATGTGTAATAACGGGTCAAAATAAAGATCAATTACAAAAGTTCTAAAATAAATAGCGCATATAATTTTGTTGGAGCAGCGCAAGTAAAGTATTTTATGGATAAAAGACGCTGGCTGCGTGACGCTAGTAATAAATGAAGATGCCGGAAACATATTTATAACAGGGTGTTATTTCATTATTTCTAAATATATCATTAATTGTGTATGGAATATCAATGATATGAAATTATCAGTTGGAATCAAAGTCGATTTACATCAAAAATTAGAAGATACACAATAGAGCTTTAGTGCTAAAGTCTTGGATTCTTATTCTAAGTTGGAACAAATATTTGTGTGAATATTTGTGAAATATTTGTGTAAATGTTTGTATCAGACTTTGGATGTTTCCTATTTATAATATGTATTTAGAAATATATATTTATCAGTTGTCTCGATCCCACATCATAGGTTTAAATATAACATACAAGATTTTTTTCAAAAGTAAATGCAGTCAATGAACAAAGTTTGGCTGCTTTTACATGCTCCAAATTCAAGCTGGACTTGGAAGAAGCTTAAACATATATTTGCCGAATTTGGGCAAGATAGCGCTGTGTAAGTAAAAAAGTCACACAATAATTTGTTTTTATTTAAAAACGGTATCGAAAAAAACAGATATCTAACCGGAGAGTGTATCGATATCAACCGGCGCGTTCTTGGTGAGTGGCGGTGTGGCGACGTGCGCCAGGTCAGCTCCGCCAGCTTGGCCCATCGACACCGAGCGGTGCACCTTCGGCCACTGACCACTCATCACGTCCATGCCACCGAATCCAGTAGTCTGATTAGTACAAAAATTGTTAATAATAAATACATTTATACGAAACTATTTTAAACCCTTAGGGACCAAAAGGAAAAAGCGCAATCACCTACAAGCAATGTACCGATCGGTCAACAGACGAAGCAACGGTGTAGTAGGCATTTTTATAATATATTTAGCTCGCCAAAGGGACGCCGCCCGCCTGATGGAATGCCATGGCGACATTTAGCGAATTGAAAGCCACTGTCACAATCCACAAGACTATTAACTGTGGCTCTCATGTTGGCGGCCCCATGATGTGCCTCTTCACGCTGCGCTTTATTAACCATGGGTTATAAGAGGAGGGAAACACGTGCGCTGGCAGAGTATTCCAAATTTCTATTGTTCAACAGAGAAACGATATTTTGAACCGCTCAGTTCTGGCGAAAATTCTATCCAAAGTGTGGAGAGTGGCACATCTTATATACCCGGCACGCGTTGTTCTAGATCGAACAGGAGAGGGTGGGATTAGGTTAAAGAGCTCCAGTAGGTCCAGCAGAGCGGGAGCGTGATCTGACCTGTCTGGTATCCCGCGTGATCCCGCGTATCATCTGGGTCAAACCATGAGAGAGAGTGAGTGCGTGGGCGGCTCTTCCTTCCGGCTTTCGTAAGCCTCAACTGCGCATCATCATTCCAATTTTCAATAAATTAATAGGGATGGAGAGCTTGTACCTCGGCCCGGTGGCGTTCGCCCTGCCCATGCCCTATCTAAGAGGATTCTGATATAAAAAATATAGTGTATAAATAGACTGAAGTGCATTCTCTACTAGTTTGTTAAAAAGTAGAGAATGCATTAAGTTTAGGATGGTGCAAAGCTAAAAATGAGATAATTGCATTTATTTGCAGGTAGTTTTATAATGAAATTACATAAACTTTTGTGACAAATATATAGATAAGTAAAAAAATTGTTGTAACTATTTATATGCCAAATTCGAGTAAAATTCGTCGAGCCGCTTGAGCTGTCTGCTGATATTAGTCACGGTTTGGCAATTCTGAATATAGAAATATATGATTCAAAACTGAGAACAGCATGGTAAAGTAGTCCGCAGTACAATGACAAAGGGATCATTATTATTTGCGACAGCGGGGCGGGATGATTCACGCAAACAACGTAAAAATTAATACGTACAATTCTTCTTAAAAACATCATGTTGTGACGCACATGTTGGCAACAGAATGGTACATTTGCGCCTGCCATATGTTATATTATGGATAGGATGGTTTATATTACAAGCATCTTCTTGAAGGTTGTCGCCTAACGGCAATGTAAGAAGTCAAATAATGATAACGGTACTGCTTGCCTTCGGGCTCTATATACGACTGTCGTATGCTTTTGAACTTGATACTGTTAATGTGATTCAAACTTTAATTGAATCACAAAATCTTACACGAGTCGCATAAATAGACTGCAGTTTCGCTGCATTGCATTGTCTTCTAATCTGATAGTTTCCGTGACTGGTCAAAGTGATATTACAAGTAGAATTCAATAAAAAGCGCTCTGTACTATACCTATGAACAGCGAACAGCGGTATCAATTAAAAATTGTATTGTTCAAGGGTAATTTTATATACCTTTTGTTATACTTTTACGCAAAAGCAGACTACAGACTTGATGAAACTTTACAGTAATAGAGCTTAAACCGCAAAATAGGAAATGGGTTATTTTTACCCCGGGTACAAGTTTCTGTAGCTAACGGGAATGGGAGAATTTCATCACGTGAGCGGAGATGATGGCTCCGCTTACGTGAAGTTATCCACTATTATGATAGGCTAATTATATTATAACTATATAATTATATTATAACTATATAATTATATTATAACTATATAATTATATTATAACTATATAATTATATTATAACTATATAATTATATTTAAGCGAGCTTGTCAAGCTACTTCCATTGTGTACTTATAAAGGGCACAATACATCTTCAAAAATATCTCCTATCTATATCTCTTCAGAGATTTGTCAAGTTAGGCAATTAAAATTTGTGCAAAGCTGTTGAAATTGTGTGGGTGAGTAAGAAATTTGTCTCATATTATAATGAAGGAGCTTTCTTACAACAGGAGCAATTGAGGGAGCTGGGTGTCTTCCAAGTGAATGATATCTGGTTGTGTCACACGTAGTGGTGGTACGAGGCGCCGCTCCCAAGGCAGTCAGGCACTGGAATGGTGGAGCTGGTTGCCACACGCTTCCAGGCGGAGTGGGAGGGCCGCGTGATGCCTCTTGCCATCCGCTTACACTCAGCGGCTCTGTTACAATAATACCATACCTGTTATATTCTGTTTTGGTTGACTTTCTAACTTAGTAATAACAGAAGTAAACAAAAATGTACATTATTGGACTATTGATTCAAGTTTCGCAGACATTATCATCATTGATTAGAATAGCTAAAACATATTTTTATACACCCCTTACTAGTAGCTTAGAGCCAGGAGACGGACATAGGCTACTTTTTACCCCGGAAACAAGTTCCTATGGGAAACGGGAACGGAAAAACTTCTCAACGCGGGCGAAGCTGCGGGCGTCAACTAGTAAATGAAGGAAAATAAAAAAAAACGTGGCCTAATTAGGTATATTTATTTACGCTGTATGTTTGTTTTAAATATATATATTTGTTAGGTAGATATATACAAAACAATAAATCAGCTTAGATGTTGTCATACCTGAGTTAGTAAGCGGTGCGAGATCTAACAGGAACACTGCATTTTCTCTCATAATCTGATGATCCAACACGGGAGGTTCACGCTCATACACGTCAGAGATCACTTTAGCGCGCGACGGTCTTACTGATGTAGCCGTTTTCAGTCCCAGCTCATAGCACTTCTCACAGAACATGTAATACAGTACACAGCCTTGAAAAAAAAAGACAAATAAAAATTACGGTTAACCTGACTGAAATTAAAAAGATTATATTAAAGCCTAACAGCTCAAGAGATAAATACCGTTGGAGATAAATATACTATCAGAGTCATTTTATTGCATACGGTAAAAATGTAGGCGTATAAGCATGTCTCTGTCTACCCCACCGGAGATAAACGGCGTAACTGATATGGAGTGATATTAAAATATAGAAAACTCATAAGCTTCTCTACCCTATAACGACGATAGTATACTAACTAACTATCTTCACGCTGTATCCCTGACGGGGTAGTCAGAGAGGACAGATCGCCAGGCTTCGCGATCCATGCATACTTCTTTCGCTTCTTCAAGATTCATCAATCGCTTCATACACGCACGTCTGGGTATCCGAGTACTAGTATTTTTAACGATAGTATAGATAAACTTATAGCTATAACCACCTCGAGGTGGTTATATTCGCACATAAATCGACTAAAATAAAGCTAATATTTTCTAAGGTAGATAGTTAACGATTCTTTCATTTCGGTCCAGTCTATATCTAGGGTCTAGCTTTCATTCAGGCAACCAAACCGAAATTATAGTTGAGTCAATATAATAGGCCACATTTGACAAGTGTCAGTTTTAGTTTCATAGTGAGATGACATGTTTAAAAAAATATCGATTAATGTGTATGAACCGATACGGACTTTTAACATATATTTTATAAATCGAATCAGTTATTTTGAAAAAAAAGTAAGCTATCAAGATGAAAGTCGTATAGTATTTCAGTCGAATCCCAGTCCCATTATTGTTAGCCTTTTTCTATCGTAAATTTAGGTACAATGTTTGAAAACTTAACGAATAAAAAATATATACATACATACATACATATTGTCACGCCTTTATCCCCGAAGGGGTAGGCAGAGGCATATTAAATGCCCACATTTCACCGTACGCAGTTTTGTCCCACGTAACAGGTGGTGAGCCCATTGCCGTGTTGAAATGGGCAGGCACAGGCTGCGGCGACCTGCTATTGAATTTTTTTAAGCCGCCCATAAGGCCTTCAACTTGGCTTAACGACTGCCGTTTTATTGGCAACCGGGACCAACGGCTTAACGTGCCTTCCGAAGCACGGAACTGGGGTGGGTCTAAAGGGCCGAATAAATTTAGTAAAATAAGAGTCAAATGTTAAAATAAGAGAAATATATAAATCCAAGAAAAGTAATATATATATTCTTTAACATAATAATAATGTTAAAGAAACATGAAAATAATGAATATACTCGTATACTACTTATGGATGACTAAATTACGAAGATGAGTATGAGTGAAACAAAACTTTGTGGTGAAATATTTCAAATAAATCTTATTACATTCGATTCTGCTAATAAAGTTTCGATTTTCTTGGTAACCTCCCTAGTATTTAAAAAGGAAAAGGTTTAACTGCCGCAACGTTGTAACGACGTTCAGTTCTTTGGAACAGAAATTGTTTATTTTCTTAACAATGGTTTATTAGTGAAAGTAGATAGTAAAGTAGCCTTCTTCTGGCATTTAGACAATAAAATATGTATGTGTGTAACTGAGAAAGGTTTAGCAATTGTGTAGTTCTAATTTAGCAAAATTTTAATAATATTTTATACCCGCCGTTACTAGGATAGGTTGGCGATTTAGGATGAAGTGTCAAATTTGGCTTTTTAAAATGACTCAACTATAGTTGAAGAGATTTGTTTATTAAATTATAAACTGACTAGTTCGGCGGTAAAGAGAGTAGACTACTTTTAAAACAGTGATTTGCGGAGTTTGTGTGTTTTCTATAAATATATAATATTGTATACATATAGTCACGCCATTATCCCCGCAGGAGTAGTCAGAGACATACTATACGCCCACACATCACCTTATGTATTTTATCTCACGTAACAGGTGGAGAGCCTATTATCGTGTTGAAATGTCTATTTCAAATAGGCTAACGGAGCTTCTGCTTTAAGGACTAAGTATACACAATATTGAATTTTAACCTGAGCCTGTGTATACTTAGTTCTTAAAGCACAATAACAGTTTAATTTGAGACTAGGTAGCATATAACTATGGTCCCTAATATATAATAATTCTCAAATACCTTGTGCTAGTTGGCCACAGGCTGAGATAGGTGTTTCGTTAGGCGTGTCTTCTTGATAATAAGTTCCGCCGCGGTCGAAGCCTTTAGTAGTTGGCACTCCACATCCGGGGTGAGCGTTACGCATGTGGGTTGCTAATGGCGGTGCTACACTTGACCCTCCGCACAACTCGCAAAGTACTGTGCCAAAAACCTTGGCTATATGGATTGAAAAATGGTACAACATATAATTCACAACACCAACAAATAAAACAATATGATATTTCAAAAATACTAATACTACTGACGACTACTGAGTAATCGTGCTCTTACAATTAAGAAAACAGCAACTAGAAATTATATAGCAACGTAAAGTTCTTTCATTTAAAAGCCAACCGTAATCTTCTTTGAAATTGTTGTACTCCTATGGACTGGGGATACGTCACTTGCAAAGAACGCAACAACGTTTGGTATGTGTCTGCATTCAGAAGGTTCCAGGGACGCTTATGAGGTTGTCAATACACCTCAAGGGATGCCATTCTTCTGCCGACATTTTTACATGCAATGTGTCTATAACATCCTACTAATTCTACTAGTATTATATATGTCAAGGTTTGTTTGGACGTGTGGATGAATGTTTGTTACACTTTCACGCAAAAACATTTGAATGTATTTTAATGAAACTTAACAGTAATTTAGCATATACATCAGAATAGGACATAATTTATTTGCTGTGGAAAACGTGAACGGGAAAATTTCACCACGAAGTCACGGGCTTATAATAAACCCCACCAAGCCTAACTAGCAGGCCATTAAGATGCTTTATAATAATCGGTTGAGTATTCTGCATACTAAGTTATTTTACCTATTTGGGTCGCCGTGGTAGGTTTTTATTTGAGATATTATATTAATAGGATACCATGAACAAAGCTTTGTCTAATGAACCCTAGGTTTTGATTATTGCTATAGATGCTGGCGCATAAGAGCTCAAGAAGTCCCAAATAAAACAAACAGGAACAGCTGACAGACAGAGACTATAAGAACTAATTAAGGGAGACACATGCACATTTATAGATAAAGGTAAGTATAAATTATGGTCAACACAACATGTAATATAACGTGGGCTTAGAACGGCCTATTTCGGCAGTACGCAGCGATATTGCAGTGTTTGTATCAATAATGTTGTTATTATTAGTACACTAGTGAATAAAAAAGACAAGCATCATCGTAGGTTGAGAACTGAAATAAGTATAACTGTTTAATTAGCCATTTTGAAATTTTCTATGTAAATGGCTAGAGTAGGTGTTGATAAATGACAGGCAGTGCCGTATTGCATGACTGTCCATAACATTTAATCAATCATTTATTAAGAGCACTCGTAATCGTCTAAAAAAACGGGGAGTAAGGGTTTGAGTTTCAAGGTCCAAGAACTTTCCAAGCGACCTCACCTGTTAGTGGTGCACGGACGAGGCAATGACGCAATCATCATTGGTGATAGTAATCGCTCAACCAGCTGCTACCAATCAAATATAATTGGACCCCAAGATTCAAATCAAAATTAGGATTGGGAGTTACTGGGATACACTAAGAAGAAAAGTGTTTGTCAAAGAATTCGACATTTTGCAGAATCCAATGAACGTTTACGAATGCGCGCCAACTACTAGCCAGTTAAACCATGTATGTCAAATGTTCCTTTCATGTTGCGTTGAGCATAATCTGTACGCAACTTAACAACCAAAAGTTACCAGCATAAGGGCTTCTCCCAATCTTTGAATTCCAAATCCTTTTGGCACGGATACCGCTTCTTTTCCTCAACTCTGTTTCGATTTTCTCTGCTCCATCAATTTTTCTGTGATTTTAACGAAAATTCATCAATTTCATCAAAATTTTCAAGGTATACTCCTGTTAAACTTCTAAAAAAAAATTTATCTTTGTTCGCCAAACTTATAGTCGAGTCCAGTATAATAAGAGTCGTTTCCGACGAGTATAGTAAGAGTATAGTAAAAACGTGACTTGAGACGATCTGGAGACCCGATTCGTAAGCGGCTTTGACACAAATTGCAATAATGACATTTAAGTAATTTCGTTGTAATTGTGTGGTGTGGTTGGAATCTATACTAAAATTGTAAATCCTCTTTCGGATTTGTTTGTTTGTACTTAAACCACGCTCTGACCACTAAAACGATTTGGCTGAAAACTGGTCAAATTCTGGAAGGAAACAGGACTTTTTACCCCAAGAACATGTTCTTGTGGGAAACTGGTACTGGAAATTTCACCACGCATCCCTAATCGTTTTGGCTCCCCTATTATTACTTTCTAAAACTTCGCTGATTTTTATAAATATTTACATTTTTTGAAACACCAATACAAACGTCAAACGGTGTTGCAAACGTCCATAGGATACGGTGACCACTTTCCAACAGGTGGGCCGTATGCTAATCTGCCAACTACACAACTACAGAACAACTATTAGAAATACAGAGCGGCGTTAAAAATAATAACCTCAGGCATAGTTCTAGCTAAACGTGAACACGCCATCATCACAAGTTAGTACGGATATTAACTCGTAAAAACAGGCAAATAAACGTAAATTGGCTGAGGTGTTCTAATTGGTCGGTGTTGCGTTGGCGCAACTATAATGGTCGAGTTTTTATTTGTCGATTTCAATGTCGCATAGTGTGTTCGGGTGATGATCTACTCACTTGTCAGTAGCAGCGGAGAGCTGTTCTGCATCATTCAGGGAATCCCAAAGTGCTACTAAGCCACGCAACGCTGGTGGGAGTACGTTCACTACCGACGGAGACGGAGCTACAAGATGAAAGAAATAATTTTGTAGGAAACTCATAACATACTTTAATAAAAAATCATGTGTGTGCGTGTGTGTATACACACACACACACGCACACGCGCGCACACACACACACACACACACACACACACACACACACACACACATGATTTATGTACCAGAGCAAGAAGTTATACTTCTTTGGCGTAACAGAACAAAAATAGCTAAAAATTTCATTTGGTATAACACGACTCTTTATTTGTAAAAGGGATGATAAAATTATTTTAAAGAGAATAGAATAAAAACTACAAAATATAGCTTCAAAAATTCTATCAGCAATGGAAATTATTACAAGTGTCTAGCGGGTGTCCTATCTTACCTTTGCAGAGTCATCAAGGTCATCGAGTGTTTCCGCTCATTGCCAATTTAACGTACGTACTTTGCGAGTTGAGTTGAATATTTTGGTTCTGTGCTGAACTCTATTTTTTTTTAAGTATATGTTCACTTTTAGACAACATTACATAAAATTGGTAGAAGGCATTGGTTACATACTTTCGTCTTCAGACAATTCTTTATAGGCAAAGAGAACACATACATAGTTTGCTGAAAGCCACCTAATCCCAGTATTGTGTGAATAACCTCTAAGTAATTACAGTTCGTAAGTTTACCTGTCTCACTACAATGGGCTTCTTCCTCTCGTATGGGCATTTCCATGTCAGCCTTCCTCATTCGACTTGTCGAAGCTTCGACACCAGAGCGTGTCAGCGTTTCCATTGTGGTTGGATGAATATGAAGAAGGCCTGTACGTACGTTATGCAAAGATAAATACTACAAAATAAAGAAATGATGCGTAGTACTAAAACAATTGATTGCACTTTATGCATTTCTAACGAATGACACCGCATGATTCTTATTATCATTGCTATGGTTCTCAACAAATGTGTGTGTACGAGTACACAGGTAAGAAGTGAAACTTGTTTGCGACATTTTAGTACAGCTATTAAATTTCACTCAAACGTCGATAAGTTTTACTTATGATAAAGAAGTTTCACTTCAAAACAACATGGCGCGTAACCGAAAAACGTGACGATTTTTCTACATATATAAAATTTCTCTCAACGTCGATAAACAAGTTTCACTTCAAAAACCCAGCCAGTGCGAGTCGGACTCCCTACCGAGGGTTCCTTAAGAATACGTTTTTTACTTACGTCATAAACGGCCATAAATATTTTACGTAAACTTAGAAGGTTCATTTTTCACAGCTTCAAAGGACTCTAGACCTGAATATTTAAATTTAAACTCGATACCTTCACGCGTTCCTGAGATAAAGGGTATTGACCGACGGATAACAAAATGATTTTATAAGGGTTCCGTATTTTCCCTTTTAAGGTAACAAACGCTAAAAAATGAATACGTACCAGCGTTAGAGACTTCAACGGAATGTCTTTGCTGTCTAGCGACTGTGAGGTCATGTGCTGGTCTGGTGACGACCCGTTCCCCTTGCTTCGGTAGTTGCGGGTGGAATTTGAGGAACGCCGCACAAGCGATCGCATCATGAACTATGCCTATTATGTATACAATATAAGAATATTAATACAAGATATAAATGCCTTTAAGGACTTACAACTTTAGCACTTCATACAGTCATTCTAGCATTTCATTGGCATATTGGTTAGGTTTTTTTCTTGATAATAACAGTTTTAAAGTAGTCTTAAAAATTACGTACGGTTATCAAATATGAAATAGAAACAAAAATATTAACCAAAATTCAAATAGAATTTTAATAATAATAAATACTCGTAGTAATTAAATATCGTAAGTAGGTGCCCAATCGGTTCACTCGTTAATTGCTTGATTCAGTAGCACATACATCAAACTTTGACATTTACGTGTCAGGAACATCGCAAACTAGCTACTGTTAGCATCGGCAACTGGCGATTTCGCGACTGTATCGATATTGCATCGAGCGTTTTATCGACTACTTCGATGCTGCATCGCGGTATTGTGACTTTCTTTTGGATTCGCGCCTTTTAGCGAGAAGAAGTGCAGAGCGCTCGATCGCGTTAGTTTCGAGTTAGCTCGAGAGTTAGTTAGTTACTTAACTATCTTCACGCTGTATCCCTGACGGGGTAGTCAGAGAGGACAGATCGCCATACTTCTCGATTCATGCATACTTCTCTCGCTTCTTTTAGATTCATCATAGCTTCTAAAAAGTGACAAAATCGTTTAAGATTAAAGTAACCAGTGTGCGATGTTTAGTAGAAATAGTGACCTTCGTGCCAAAGCAGAGCTGCGAATACAGCTCGTAGACATTCCGCTTGCGCCGGGCTGAGGACGCGCTTGGGAGGCGGCGGCGGGAGGGCCACGGTCCGGGCGGGCAGCGGCGGCGGAGTTCCTCCACGCTGGAGGCAGTGCTCGAACGACAAGATGCGGTGGCCCCCCATATCCTTTGGACTTATTGCGTCCTGGTATAGACATACATACATTAATATACAGGGTAATTTGTAAAACACCAGCAACCTGCTAGGAGTAGATAGCCAAGGTCATAACCAACAACGCTTGTTCTACCACTGCAGGCAATTCGTTACACAGCGAGTACTATCGTATATTGAAACTTCAAGCTTCGTCATAGGTTTTCTCTCTTGGATTCGCTTCAAAGAACTCGTCACGTACTTCGATGAACGATAGATGTGCGCACATCAATGCGGTTTAAAAAGGTGAAGGTCAAAGGAGTTATTACCGGTCCACCCCCATCCCCTCTGATTTTCACAAGTTGTGTATTACTGTAATTCAATCAGTACATTAAATAAAAGTACAAACTGAAAAAAAATATACAAGAAATTAAAAAAAAAATCATAATCGAAAAAAAATTCGTTTTATCATGTTTTTATGATGTTAGCTACCTAGTCCTAGCAGGTTGCTGGGGTTTTACAAATTACCGTGTATATTTAAACTTTTAAGAGGTAAGCTACACAATGCGTATATTTTAGAGATGGTTGGTCTGCAGGCACCTGATAAGTACGTTTGGCGACGACGTCGACCTTGTCTGCTAGTGGTGCCGAACGCACGCACCAAACTGCTAAAGGAGGCGCCACTGTCACGGGCGCTTCGCGCTCTCAACCATGTAGCAGAGGAGACCGATATATTCTATTGTTCTCTGAGTGAATGCACTAAGGTAGCATTGTATGTAATAAGTTATATTACCTAATACATTAAGGGTGAATTGCACGAATTCCTTGGTTATAGTTTCCGTCAAAATTAACTTTAGCAGTAACAATAACGGCAGCAATAAAATTTAACAATGATGCGTTGCACAATCCTACTTTTCGTTATAGTTAATGGGGTTGCAAATGTAAAGTTACTTGTTCTCCATCAAAATTGAAGGGGTAATTTTTTTGTTATGGAAACACTTCGTTTAAGCGTCATAAAAAACTGTCAAAGACTAATTCAAACGTCAATTTTGCAGGCTGATCGTTGAATTGAACTAGTAATAATTAGTTGAAGAAAATAAGTAATTAGTTTACTGAAAACATGGAAAGTGCCACAGGATCAAGCTCAATTATTGGGTTGGATGAATACTGTATGAAGTAAGTTCACCATTATCATTCCGTCACGTCGGTTATATATTTAGTGAAAAATTACTCACATAATATTTTTATTTTCAGAGAATGAAGTGTTAATTTTAGTAAAGATGAAGTAAAGCATTTGCAAATACTGGTGGATAAACGCAAGAGCATTTTAATGTCTAAAAAAAACATGCATACATGCATTCATGGTGATGATAATTCGTTAGTTCGAAAGGAAAAAGACTGAAGAAATATTATTTAATTTTGACTGCAGTACACCTCATTCTACATTGAGGAAACCTTTGGCGCCACCACTAAAACGTAGGTATTTTTGATAAATTAATTAAAAAATAAAAACGCTTGCGACTCTGCGCACTTTAGTTAAAAACTATTGCATGGCTTCCTACAAGACTCGAATCTATCTCCATACCAAATTTCATAAACATTTTGATAAAATTTTGACAAACACTTTTGTTTTAATAATATTAGTATGGATGTCTGATCTTTTTTCCTAAAAGACATACATATTGTCACGCCTTTATCCCCGAAGGGGTAGGCAGAGGCATTCTAAACGCCCACATTTTATGGTATGCATTTTTGTCCTACGTAACATGTGGTGAGCCCATCGCCCTGTTGCCATGGACAGGCGCAGGCTGTGGCGACATGCTGTTGAAAATTTTCAAACTGCTCATAAGGCCTTCAACTGGGCTTAACAACTGCCATTTTACTGGCAACCGGGACCAACGGCTTAACGTGCCTTCCTAAGCACGGAAACGCTTGCAAATGTTAATGCCACAAAGTGGTCACCCATCCAAGAACCACCTATACCTATAGCGATAGTTGCTTAACGCAGTGATCGTTTACAGAACACTGAGTTAGTCCACAAGCGCTTCTTCAAAAAGAAGTTGTAGCAATTACTTTTATTTTTTAAATTTAGACTATTTTAATATATATTTTAATTATATATTAATATATTTTAAATATTAATTTTTGTCCTCATTTTCAGGCATGATTAAGAGATACCAGGAAAACAATAGTGACAGTTTTATAGAAAGTGCTTTACGCACAAAGAAAATTTCAGTTTTAGACATTCTCCATGCCCTTGAACTGGAAAGAATTCAGCAAAGTATCAGGCAGCAAAAAGAACTACATGATTAAATCATGAGACAATGAAGAACGAAATAAACTAGAATTAATAAAACTTCAATTTCAAATTGACATATTAGAAAATAAAAAATACTATGATGATTAATAAATAGTTTATTTAAGTATTTAATTGTCTGTTTATTTCTATATAAACCACAGAATAAACCCTACTAATGTATTGCTATTAATGTAATCTTTACGCTGATCGCCTGGCTTCGCAATCCAAGCATACTTCTTTCGCTTCTTGCAGATTTTTCAATCGCTTCATACATGCACGTCTGGCTATCTGAGTACTTTTGACTTTTTCGTTTTTGAACAATCTGCTCACGTGGTCTTCATATGTAAGTCGCGGCCTACCCTGGCTCCTACCTTCTACTTTTGCACAATATATATTCTTCGTCAAACTCAATCGTTCCTCACTCATTCGTTGGACGACGAATGTATGTCTCGGCATTTATTCCACCTGAAGATTTGATATTTAAATGGGTACAGTATCAGAAGAACTAGATTCCTATAAAATATCACGCACTAATGCCATCATATAAAATAACTTATCTAAACTTTACCTATTACGATGTTTATGCACATAATTAAGTATATTATATAGGAATATTTGATTATTGTTTGTAGTGTCAAATTGATTGTAACGTCATTACGTCTGTTACTGTTACTATAACCGACCGACGATATAACTTTAACCGCCAAGATTCGGCTTGTTAAAGTTAGTGTCAGATGTTACGACATTTTAACTATTGTAAGAATGGTGCAATTCAAATAGTGTTTAATCAGAGATTTGACGGCTGGTTTGGCTTTGGTTATTGTTATAGTAAGTTGCTGCAATCCACCCTAAATGTTATTATATGTATTTTGATATACCTACTCTGTCGCATTGGTTTCTGCCTGTCATGACAGATGTACGGTTCAGATAAATAAATATATACGTTTTGAAATACAGCCCTAAATATATATAGAATTTGCGCGGGAAGTTTTCGGATAGCAGACGCTTGCTGCATATTATTTTCCAAAACTAGTATTAACCTTATATTATGTGTAAAAAATGTAGTTTCTTAAACATAAAAGATGTGTCTACGTGCTATACTGAAAGACAGTGATATATTGCAGTGAAATGCTATTTTACATATTGCCGCGCAATATTCACTGTAACCCTCATTAACGCGTCTACCACGTTAATGTGAACTTTGAACACACCTATACATGAATACGCTACTATCTACAAGAATAATTTACTTCTTTTGAATGAAGAAGATTCAATGTAGACAACAGAAAAGAATTTTCTAAAAAAATCTCTGGGATTCAAGCTAAACTCACTATGGCTCGCCTGTTGATTGATAAACAAGGCTCTTATTGGGTAGGGGCCTGGTTGAGGGTTACAGGTTTTCATTCTAAAGTAACTGTTTTTATAAATCAGTTTCTATATAACATTCATCATCATCCGAGCGCATGTCCCAGTTGCGTCTCGTGAGGCCTTCGCACGGTCGTCAGCATCCCCTGTAGTGAGAGAGTACAGAGTACGCATGTCATCCCTTGCAACGTCAAACTAGCACTTCTTGGGTCTTACCCAGACCCGGCGTAAGGTTTTTATATAACATTATAATATGTTAAAAATGCTTTAGCCACACAGCCCATGTAACGCACCTCTGTTATATGGATTTCACACCATCGATATTAACCCAGTTTATTTACGACAATGAAATGTATGGGGCCCCACCAAGACCTCACCTTTATGGGGTTGGGTGGTCATAGGGCTAAAATGTGTCCTTACCTTGGAGTCCTCAGAGCTCAAGCAAATTTGCATCAACGCAAGATCGTCGCCTGGTCTTTCCGGCGAAGTCTGAGTGCAAGCTTGTGCTAGTCTACTACAGGGTAGTATTTCTTCCTTCGGCGCCATTTCGATTTCGGGCTAAAAACATAAGCAAAATATTGTTTATCTTTTTTACTGTACTCTGTGTTTACTGTGCCGAAAGGAAAATATAACAATCACGCGCAAATTAGGAGTTTTAGCTAGTATTGTATTTAGCAGTGATAATTGACGGTATGAAATTTAAGTTCAAATTTAAATTTGTTTTTAAATTTCTTTTGATAAATTAATACTTCTTTTTGTCTCCATTTAAAATTCAACTACACTCTGGCAGTCCATACTTTAGCTGTATGAGAAACAATGGTAATAAAAAACATAAAAAATGTATTGCTATACCGCTTGGATCATATTGACGTCACTGCTGTTTTCGTTGGAGGGGAGCTGGACGGGTGACATCCACCCATCGTTATTGCCGTTACTGCGGGGTTGAAAAGGCCTGGAATATTATAATTTCTCTCAATAGAATACATAACTAAATATCTCTTTACCTCGCTCTTTCTCTCTGTCATTTTTTCTCTCTCACTCACTTTCGCATTCTCTCTCAAACACTTTCTCGCTCTTACTCTTCCTGTTTAAAATAGAAGAGAACACTCTTCAGGTTCAAACCGAAGTCTAACTTGAACTATTTTAATACATCTACACCACTATCATAGAAGTAACTACAAGTATACCTAGTCAGGTCATAAGTATTGTCACACAGTAAAAACTTTTCTTTTAGAATGCTGGCCACAAAAAAGTTTATTGAATTCGAATTTCGAATTGTTCATGAAAATAAAAATGTATACTTTTTAGAATTTTACTCATTTTTAAATATGGAGTGGACGCTTAAAGAAGACCGTGTTGCAGTTATTGCGTTGCATCGTTGCGGTTACGCGCCAATTCAAATTTTTGACATACTGAAAAATTTGAACATAACCAAAAGATTCGTTTATCGTACCATCAAACGATACAATGAAGACTCTAGTGTAGATGACAGGTCAAGAAGTAGTCGCCCTCGGTCTGTTAGGACTCCAGCAGTGATAAAAGCTGTGAAGGCGCGAATTCAAACAAAAAATCCCAAACGTAAGCAGAAACTGTTGGCCCTTCAGATGATGTTAAGCAGAACCACGGTGAAAAGGGTGATGTGAAATGAAGACTTAGGGCTTCGGTCATATCGAAGAAAAACAGGACATCGTTTAAATGCTCGTCTAATGGACCTGAGACTGAAGAGATGCCGCGCTTTGTTGAAGCGGTACGCGGGAAAAAAATTTCGGGAAATTCTTTTTTCGGATGAAAATATTTTTACCGTAGAAGAGAGCTACAACAAACAAAATGATAAGGTGTACGCACACAGTAGTGAAGAAGCGAGCAACCGTATTCCGCGTGTCCAACGAGGTCATTTTCCACCCTCGCTCATGGTATGGTTGGGAGTTTCTTATTGGGGCTTAACAGAGGTATATTTTTGTGAGAAAGGTGTAAAAACGAATGCAGTTGTGTATCAAAATACATTCCTGACGAACCTTGTGGAACCTGTTTCTCATACCATGTTCAATAACAGGCACTGGGTATTCCAACAAGATTCGGCGCCAGCTCATAGAGCGAAGAGCACACAAGACTGGCTGGCGGCGCGTGAAATCGACTTCATCCGGCACGAAGACTGGCCTTCCTCCAGTCCAGATTTGAGTCCGTTAGATTACAAGATATGGCAACAATTGGAGGAAAAGGCGTGCTTAAAGCCTCATCCCCATTTGGAGTCACTCAAGATATCCTTGATTAAGGCAGCCGCCGATATTGACATGGACCTCGTTCGTTCTGCGATAGACGACTGGCCGCGCAGACTGAAGGCCTGTATTAAAAATCACGGAGGTCATTTTGAATAAACTTTATTGTCATAAGAATCTATGTTTTGTTAAGTTCATTTTGGTATATAAATGGTTACATAATGAATAAACTTGTTTCAATTATTTTATATTAAACATGTGACAGAATTTATGACCTGACTGGGTATATAAGTACGTATTTCATTAAGAACAATTATTTATTGAACTGGTTAGGCAAAGGTCACAGGTTCAATCCCTGTCTCGAATCGAATTGTCTTTTTCCACTTCATTTAAAATTTATGAGAAATTATTTAGTTTTGTGATAATAAATAAAAATTAAATAAGTATATGAAGGAATGTTTCTGGAAATTGCTAATTTGACCTGCGTCTATTTCAACACGGCAATGGGCTCACCAGCTATTATGTGATACCAAAATGCATATGTTGAATGTGGCTGTATAATATAATTCTGCAAACCCTTCGGGGATATTAGCGTGATTGATAAAATAAATTATAGGACAACTTTAACTTGTATGAATAGATGACGAATATACATTAATTTTATCTATGAGAAGAATATTCCCAAACTTACCGTGGCGAGGATGTAGCGCTGCGGGATTCGTTGCGCATCATTCTAGCGCGTTTACTTGGCTCTACAGCTCCAAACACGAAAGGCGATACTTCAGTCTGGAAATATGAGTAAGTGATGATTCAATTGCTATAACAGATAATAAATATATCAAAACAAAAACAACTAGTAATTAAAAAGAGATATTTTGTTCACTTTATTCTAATATAGAATAAAGTAAATAAAAGATATTTTGTACACTTTATTCTAATTTTTTTTTTATATATCTGGCTCGCCAAAATGACGCCGTCCGCCTGATGGAAAGCCATGACGACATCTATCGAATTGAGGGGCACTCTCTTAGTCTACATGACTACTGACAGCGTAATATAGAATAAAGTGAGCATAATATATTTTTCAGAGTAACTCATCTCCGTGAGTATGGCGCTTGCAAGAGTGCCGAAATATCGGATACTCGCGAATAATAGTAGACATGGTAAATATCCCGACAATCAATATTTTTGTAATGTTTATGACAAAACCGAAAATGAAACTGTCATAGTTTAAATTAATATATTACAATATTAGAATGAAGTGAACGAAATATATATCCGAAATAATAATGACAAAACAAAACTAAATAGAAAGTATTTTTTTTTTAGATCGGCTTTCTTTATCAATTGAACGAAACAAAATATTAATTTGAATCATAATAAAAATAATTCACACTTACGTTATTAAAGGGATCATCATTCTGAACTGGCAAACTATCGTCGACACATTTTATTTCTGCAACAAGAAAAACAATACAATGTTATTTTGTACGAAAAGATTTTCGTGTAGCGTCTGCACATTAGTCATAAAAGAAGAAATAAATAAACATTCAAAATTCAACTTTATACCTCGTATAGTATGAATCTTTACCTAATATTATAAAGAGGAAAAATCTGTAAGTTTGTAATGCATAGGCCCAGAAACTACTGGCCGATTTAAAAAATGGTTTACCATTAGAAAGCTACATTCTTAGTGAGTTATTCGATAGGCTTTATTCCATTTTCAACATTTTGAAGAATAGAAGACAGAAACTGAGAATGCTTATTTTAAATTTTTTTTTTTTTTATTATGAGGAGTTTTGGTTTCCAGTACTACAGGCGGCGTTACAGGCGCATATTGCGTTAAGTCGTGTACAGATTAGCTAATAAGAGTTGGACATAATGGAGGCAACTGTGCTGTTTATATAACAATCTTTAAGAATAGTAAAATGTCGTATATCATATTATCAATTACATGTGATGTTTAAATAAATTTATATAATGTAACCGGTATGACAAAATGTAAGGTTCGTTATTACTTCGATGCAAATTCCTTTGAACAATCAAATACTTTTTAATAAATTACGCAGTGCTTTAAAGCGATTGCAATTAACGCCCACGCGCCTTAAATAAACACATTATGTTTGTGGGAGCCTTAATAGTACACAACATACAGGCGCGCAACGAACTAAAATATATCGTAAAGTCTATTGTAGAATATTAAGTAGTATTTTTTCTATTAAATATAAAAATGACAACTTGATACAGGACGGGGATTAAACCCGTAACATTTGTCTAACCAGGGCAATGTTCTAGCCACTGAACTACCCGAACCGTACCGAAACAAGTTAAAGTTCTTCACTACATTATAATCGCCGAGTTTGACCAGAGCCATTTATCGAGCTACTTAACAACTATGATATCAATGAATCAATGAATAGTGTTACAACCATGTTTAAACATTGTTGCGATGGACTCTACTCAATCTATGGATACATTTTAAGCAATTAGTAACTTTCTCATAAATTTATTACAAGTAAAAAAAACATAATGAGAAAGATAGTAAATACTAAAAGCTTAAAAATTTATCCATAAAGTAGTAAAAAAATAACAAAGAACTCACCAGTAAGACCTTCGTCATCATCAACCTGCGACCAAGGCTGCGATTGTCCTTGTGCTGCATCGTACCCAGTCCAGGCTTCCGATAAGTCCAACTATATTAAATTAAAATAAATATATAATAAATGTGGGACACTTTTCAATAGCCCAAACTAAGCATTAGCCTGTGCAATGAGATAGCATGAAGGATGGGATGGAATGAGACAACTGATTAGATACATATTGTACATAGGAAACACCCAAACTCCGAAACGAACATTTGTGGATCACACAAATATATTTTCTAAACTGGGTATCAAAACCGGGACCTCAGCGCGGCAGTCGCATACACTACCACTTACGCCACCGAGGCAGTCAAACTGTATCAAAGCTTGGTCATGAATATAAGAAGTATTAATAATTGTACAAGATGAAAAATAAAACATTAATTATATAAGATATCTTATAAAAATATCGTCTTCCCAATTAGAATGTCTAGATGGCAAGGAAACTCATATTTATGTAAACTCCGTTTGTAATTTATAGAGTTTATTTTGACCCGGCTTAAAAAACATGACAAATATCTTTAATGTTGAGAATTTTGACCCTCTACAGTGTTTTAATGTAAGTACACGTAAATTTTATAACTTTAATTTTGAACATGATGTAGCAGAACAATGTTTGCCGATCAGCTATAAGTATAGTATATCTATCTATCAATAAGATTCACAATGCAGGCGGAGTCACGGGCGTCAGAAGCAATTATTTAGTTTAACCAAAATATTACCTGCGGTGGTGGAGTGCTAGGCAGTAAGGGGCTGCTAAGCAGCTGACGATCGAGATGGCGGTGATGTTGTAAACACCAGGCCACTTCAACAGTGACGTCGTAATCACGCAGTGACTCTGGGTCCACGCGAATCCAAGTGCCGTCCTTATTAGTAACCTTTAATATAAACAAACATTTTTTTTTTAAATCCACACTTCATGCCTAGGTACATATTATAATATGGTATACTAAAAACTAAAAAAAGCTGTAGTATAATTTAAAAAAAGAATGTTCTGGAATCCTCACAATCTGTCTTATCTGACTACCTAGGACACCTCGTGAAGATTATATTATTACTGTAACTCAATAAATGTCAAAAAAACTACTAGTAACCTTTAATATAAACAAACATTTTTTTTTTAAATCCACACTTCATGCCTAGGTACATATTATAATATGGTACTAAAAACTAAAAAAAGCTGTAGTATAATTTAAAAAAAGAATGTTCTGGAATCCTCACAATCTGTCTTATCTGACTACCTAGGACACCTCGTGAAGATTATATTATTACTGTAACTCAATAAATGTCAAAAAAACTAATCGTTATAAATTGTATTATGTAACATGCACTATAAATTATACTTCGAAATTTGTTATTATATTCGAAATTTTTCTATCACGCGTTATCTCCGAAGGGGTGGCAGAGTCATATTATATGACCACTTTTCACCATGTGAATTCCTGTCCCACGTAATAGGTGGTGGACCCATTGCCGTGTTGAAATAATCAGACGCAGGTTGTGGCTACCTGCTGTTGAAATTTTTAAAGCCGCCCATTAGGCTTTCAACCAGGCTTAACGACGCAATGGAAATGGACAGGTGCAGGTTGTGGCGACCTGCTGTTAAAATGTTTCAAGCCGTTAAGGCCTTCAACTTGACTTACGACTGCCATGTTACTGGCAACCAGGACCAACGGCTTAAAGTGCCTTCCGGAGCACGAAAACGCTCTCAAATGTAAATGCCACAAAGTGGTCACCCATCCGAGGACCAGCCATATGAAAGTTGCGTAACTCAGTGATCGTTTTCAGAACACTGAGTCCGCGGGGCCACAAGCGCGTGTTTTATAATCACATTGACGTATAATACTGGCTATTATACGTAAATGTGATATAACTAGATTAAATTTATACTAATATATAAAACTGAAGTATTTGTTTGTTTAATAATAACGATGATTACACAATGCCACCTTTAACTAAGCTATCATAATCTTGTCCTATGCTGTCTAGACAACTGATAAACATCTATAAAAGAAAGTCGTGTTAGTTACACTATTTAGTTGAATATTGGTGGGGAGGTAGATTAGAGCCACGAGACGGACAAAGGCCACTTTATATACCGGGAACAAGTTCCTGTGGGAAACGGGAACGAAAAAACTTATCTACGCGGGCGAAGCCGCGGGCGTCAACTAGTAATTATATATTTCTACATCCTACTAATATTTTAAAGGCGAAAGTTTGTAAGTATGGATGTTTGTTACTCTTTCACGCATAATCTACTGAAAGGATTTTGATAAAACTTTACAATAATATAGCTTCCAAATCAGAATAACACATAGGCTACTTTTTATCCCAGGAACAAGTTCCTGTGAGGAACGGGAAAACTTCACCACGCTTGCGGAGCCGCGGGCGTCAACTAGTATTATATAGAAAAGGGCCAAACTCCAAAACACACATTCGAGGATACCACAAATATTTGTACCCACCCGGGATTCAAATTCGACACATCAGCGCGAAGGTCACAACTACAGTTACACTAGCACTTACACCACCAAGGTAGTCGTTAGTTTGGTTGAGCGCGAAAAAAAATATTATTGTGTTGGATAGTCTAATTAAATAAATAAATAAATAAATATCCATCACGCCTTATCCCCGAAGGGGTGGCAGAGGAGACCTTGTGGATTCCTGTCCCAAGTAATAGGTGGTGAGCCCATTGCCGTGTTTAAATAGACAGACGCAGGTTGTGGCGACCTGCTGTTGAAGGTTTTCAAGCCGCCCATAAGGCCTTCAACCAGGCTTAACGACTGCCATTTTACTGGCAACCGGGACCAACGGTTTAACGTGCCTTCCGAAGCACGGAAACGCTCGCAAATATAAATGCCACAAAGTGGTCACCCATCCAAGGACCAGCCATAGTGAAAGTTGCGTAACTCAGTGATCGTTTACAGAACACTGAGACCGCGGGGCCGCGAGCGCTTAGTCGCGCTTTATCGCGAAAAAAAATATTATAGTCTGGTTGAATGCTTAATGGGCGGCTTGAAAAATTTCAACAGCAGGTAGCCACAACCTGCATCTGTCTATTTCAACACGGCAATGGGCTCACCACCTATTACTTGGGACAGGAATCCACAAGGTGAAAAGTGGGCATATAATATGCCCCTTCGGGGATAAGGCGAGATGGATATTTATTTATTTAAATATACCTCTTCGAGAAACATGATGTGGGCCCCAGGAGGAATTCGTCCTAGTTCCTCCGCTTGCAGGCTGGGACTAGCCCTGATCCGTAGACCTGCACTGAAATCCAGCGAGAAGCACCGCATTCTGGACAGCGGTGACGGCAGCAGCGACTCAATCGACTCGATACCTTGGTCATACGGTCCCTCCAGTGAGTTCTCTGCTACATCTATTTTTATTTCCTATAACATTATTAAATTAACTTTAATTAGTATATTAAGTAGGAATATCATATATTTCAAGTTTTCTGAATATTGGAACTTGCCATTTAATAGCACTAGTCTCACAATGACGTAGTCCTGTTCTTAAAGAGTATTGTGAAATAAAGTTGTATTATTTATCTCACGTAAGGACTTACCTGCGAAGTGGGCATATCATCAAGAGTGCACTGAAATCTATAGGTGCCGGAGAATCGAGGAATCCAAGTGGCGACATATGATCCATCTTGCTGACACCGTACTGTTAAGCGCTCAGCGGGGATGCGCCCGCCGTGTGCAAAAGTACCACCAATCGCACCACCATCACCCCAAGAGTCACTTGCTAATCGGATTTCTTCAAATGAAAAGACTTGATATTGCTGTCAAAAACAGTACAATAGTACGTTATTACACACGATGAGGAGGTTACTAAAATTCTAAAGTGACTTATTTCTAGCCTCTACTTCTAATCTTGAACAAAAACACTTGTACTGTTCCACTTATTTATTACTTTAACCTGACCGGTTTCGACTTACGGCATTTCAAAGGTTAGCACATATTTTATATATTTTAAATACTTAAAATTCTCTTTTTTCCCTTTCCAGGAGACCTGGAAGGCAACTAGGTGTACATTGTATAGAAAAAGGAAAAAATACCATACAGTACCAATACGGTACGGTAATAGTACATTACGAGTCCCACGTGAGCTATGTTTTATCCCAGTAATATGTATGGCAGAAACATCAATAAGCACGAAAATTCAACCCAGGTGCAACAAGACCCGCAAAGTAAACTACTCCCAATGTTACTTATAAACTGCTTAGCATATTATATCGCTTATTTCGCCAAATGATATACTCCCAAGGTATGTGATGAGCGGTCTAATCTTATTTGGCATCAGCTGTTGAACAATGACACAACGGTGACTTACCAGCTTAAACGAATGTAATTTGCTCCTAAAGTTACCATGTCCCATACGAAATTGAACAACACAATGACACGACTTTCTCAGGCGTTCTCGAACGTCTGGGAAAACATAGAGGTGACGCCCTTTGATGGGAGTGTTTTAATGCAGCTGCCATTCGTCCAAAAGTTCTTCTCCTACATTATTACGATACAGTCTAGAAATTCTATTGCAATCTCTTTCTAACAAAAACCTATCATCCATGCCATCCTTAGTTTGGGAAAACATAGAGGTGACGCCCTTTGATGGGAGTGTTTTAATGCAGCTGCCATTCGTCCAAAAGTTCTTCTCCTACATTATTACGATACAGTCTAGAAATTCTATTGCAATCTCTTTCTAACAAAAACCTATCATCCATGCCATCCTTAGTCGAATAGTATAAAGCAGCGCGTCTATGAATTTCGAGGTCAACTAGGAGGACACCTGCCATCACCGGCAGAGCCTCCGTTCCCATCGTCCTGTAGGCCTTAAATATCAAAGCAAAACGTTGACTTTGTAGAAACTTTAACCCCGCAGCCCCTTAGGCATTATCGGCACAAACCGGCGACCCATAACACAAGCACAGCCAAGATAGATGGCCCCGTAAACAACCTTCAGTGTTTTGAACGAAAGTTCCCATGTCGCAGTAGATATTCTCGACAATGCGTAAAAGCTATTTATAGCCTTTTCACCTAACGTTTTTATGTGCTTAACGAATGCAAAATTTTAAGGATTTGCCAAATTTATTAAATTAGAATACTATACTTTCAAAATAATCTTATACAATAGTAGAAATTATCTGAGATAAGTACTTCAACTAAACAAATTCATCCGTGCTGCCGCACTGGTGCAAGAAGTGTGTGCCAGAGCGACGTAAGGGACTGCCACCCAACACGTGCGAGCCGAAACGGCGGGAAAAAAAAAAATACTTACATTCAAAATTTCTTCAAATCTCAATTACCATCCTACTCAAATTGGAACAAATTAATCCCTTCAGAAAACAAGTTATTTCATATTTCTGTCTCAATAACAACATAATGATCAACTACATGAGTATACCTAATTCATAATATTTTCAGCCTTGAGTTTGGTAAAAAGATAAGCATTAATCTTTATGTATCAAAAGATTAAATAATGATGGATTTTCATTATTGATTATATATATATACAGTAACTGAATTATACTCTCGAGTGCCATGACAGTACTTGGCGCAATTTGGAAAGTAGACCGATTGGGGTAAGTTTCTAGCTCACCACTTAGAAGACGACCTCGACGTGACAAAGTGTTTCTTCAAGGAGCCAACTCGCAGGAAGGAGATTTTGTTCAACTTCAATCCTACAGGTCTTCAATTCTGCTGTATATGTTAGTGATAGTTGTTTGTCATTCTGCTGTCATTTCCAAAAATGCCATTTTCTTTATAGATTCGTCAGAATACCGCTCTATTCACTAACATAATATGGCAGAAATATAAACCAATTAAAACGAAAACCGAGATCTTGTCGACTAAGAAGCACATTATCAGGATGTCTTCATGTTAAACACAGTCGAGACCAGGAGAAACGATATCGTAAAGGTAAGTGGCATGCTGAGTCTAAATATTAAGCTGGAAAGGCGAAACCTTTACGGTCCTAAATTTTGGAAAGGTTGCAACCCCAAAAAAGCCGTTCAAATGCTAGCAAACTGTGATATATGAACGTTTACAGAAACGGGTTTTTGTTTAACATTTTTAGGTCTTTGTATTTTTAACTTCATGCAGTATTAGTAAGTATTAGTTCTAGTGCGAATAATAACTACCCAATACTACTAGACGTATTGATTTGAATGAGCTTGATATAAAAAAATAAATTAGAATGTAGTTCTTACCTTCATCATAGTAATGCAGTGATAGCGCATGTATTCTCTCACAGTGGGATGGTAGGGTACATCAGGTACTTTGGGGCGCTGAATCTCAGCATGGACCGTGGTGCTCTTCTTGAGGCCAATATCTATGCGCTGAACCACCACCTATTGAACAATAGATTATGAAATTATCATTTATCATTAATCAAAACAGTAACCCATCTTCCCCTGTAATTTCCAGGAGTTGAGCTTTAATATAATTCGAGCTGTAGATACTGTAATAAAGTAAAATTTCGTAAATGGATAATAAAAATATTGTTTATGATCTAGTCCTGAAGGGTTGCTAATGTTAATGTTAGCTAAACCAAACACATGTTAGGGTGAAAGTCGGAAAACTTCCAAGTTGGCGGTTCGGTATTTCCACTTTCGTTTGTGCTCGGGCAGAACAGAACTGAAGAACAAGGATGCTGGTACACTCTGTAGCGACGGCTAATACTCAATGCTGCCTCTGTAAGTCGTTGTACTAAATCGGGAACAGACAATCGCACGAAAAGGACATTATATGGTATATATGTCAAGGCAGCGCCACTGCGGCAGCTCACGTCATGGTCATAGTTAGAGCTACTGACCGTAGTGCGAGCCATAGCTACCAGTGTTAAGCCGCAGTCAACGAGGTGATGGCAGCGAAGTGTCTCAGGGAGCTACATGGGGCCATCTTTCTAAGAGGCGTCCCTTCGCCAGATCACAGTGCAGATTGCAACAAAATATTTTTCTTGGTGCAAAAATATAACGGTTATAGAACTAAACCATTAGCAAAAACAATGCTGCCATTTCTTAATCGTGATTGCCTCTCCAGAATCTATTTTGCATACGCATTTCAAAGGCGCTTACAGAATGTCATATATTAAAACTAAAGATAAATGTAAAATTTTCGGTTCGGAACGCGACCCGCCTGAGAAGAACCAGCAAGAAACCTAGGAAGGCTTTTTTTGATGGCCTATTTATAAATTAATATAATTTCTCGAAGTCAACTCATTTTCGGGCGTACCTGTCCTGTAAATAGTCTCCAACCGCTTATTAGTCTTTTACACAAAGCTGTTTTTAATTAAGACGCAAGAAGAACTGGAAGTGTCCATTAATATGTGAGGAGGTGGTCTACTTTTAGAGTAAATATGTTTTTTGATTATTGTGTGGGAGTTTTAAATACATCTTAGAGTGATAAATAATTATCGTTAAATATAAATATCGTTGGGACAACTTACACAACGCCATCTGATTCATGCTTATATATTTCTAAATACATACAAATTATAGATAAACAACACCCCAGACACAGAATAAACCATCGTGCTCATCACACAAAGTTTTATCCTGGGTGGGAATCAAACCCACGACCTCTTGCATAGCAGTCGGAGGCACTCCCACCGCGCCACAGAGGCAGTCATTCAGACAAGTGATCAATTTATATAACAACCTGGGTTAATCTTGTCACGTGATAGCTTCATGTATTCATGGGAAGGATCACTGATTCGATAACCATATTCACACCAAGTGAAGGTTAAAAGCACGATAATGAAAATATAGAAAAATTATCATTTTTCTTATATGTACTAGAGGTACAAATTGAAAACAAATACGGAAATAGAAAACGCGAGTTATAGTTAACCAAACGCGCATATTCTTCCAATTACTCATACTTGATGAAACATTATTCAATTACATAACACCACTAAGCCTGAGAACTAATTATTACTTGGAATGTTATTCTACAAGATTTCCTATTAGATGTGTTTTCGCGATTCTTTTTCCACATAGTACTCGTATTTCATAATAGCTTAAGATTGAGTGGGACCAATTGAAAGAATTCGTATTTCTAGTACAAAATTTGCGAGAGATGGAAAGTGTGAATAAGACATTGAGTGAAAAGCTTTGTGCAGCAAGTAAATGATGCATGTACAGAAAATAACTTGAGAAAAGTGATTTCCCGATGTGAGGAGCTCTAAGATCAAACTTAGTTCATTGAAAAAATTTTCAAGAAGTTATATTCGATGTGCTTTTGAGATTTCGCAATTGCCTTTGTGCAGCAAGTAAATGATGCATGTACAGAAAATAACTTGAGAAAAGTGATTTCCCGATGTGAGGAGCTCTAAGATCAAACTTAGTTCATTGAAAAAAATTTCAAGAAGTTTATTCGATGTGCTTTTGAGATTTCGCAATTGCCTTTGTGCAGCAAGTAAATGATGCATGTACAGAAAATAACTTGAGAAAAGTGATTTCCCGATGTGAGGAGCTCTAAGATCAAACTTAGTTCATTGAAAAAAATTTCAAGAAGTTATATTCGATGTGCTTTTGAGATTTCGCAATTGCCTTTCACAAAGTTTTTTATTATAGGATCTGGGTTATTGAAAATGTGGTGTTTGCATAAAAAAGTGATTTCCCTATGTGAAGCCACTGTTCACCAACGGACGATGATATAGTATAGGCGCCCATAAAGCAGTTGAGATATTAGACAGTCGTAGCTTTAAACAATTCGCTCTAAGCTGAAACGGAAGATGAAGGCACTTTCAGTAACTTCCCGTTGGAATAAACCGGAACTCTACGCTTATACGAGAAGTGATTGTGCGAAATTATTGTGCGGCTGAGAGTTTTCTTTATTTTCCCTGGTCTTTAATCATGGCCTATACCTTATCTAGCTATTCAGCAGCGCAGGCATGACCTAAAATAAACTATGGTGACCACTTTCGATCAAGTGGATCGAATGCTTGTTTGCCGCCTCAGTGGTACAAAAAAAATAACATCTCACATTATACTGCAACCGCAACAACTGACGGCACGTTGACTGAGCGAGATATAGAGTTAGCCGAAGTACTCTCCACGCAGAGGGTGGACTTGAGGAGGTGTTCGTTATTAGTATTAATATATTATTTTTAGTTATAAAGGGATGCTGTTCCCCCTTTTTAGGTTATATTAACCCGATTATGCGCTTCTTTTCTAGTACTCACAAACTCAAGAAAAAAACCGGTAACAAGTAATTACAAGTAGAATATAGTTGTCAAAAGCAAAAGGCTAAAGTAACAAGCAAAGCATTTTAATGATA
Source organism: Thumatha senex (assembly GCA_948477245.1). Lineage (NCBI taxonomy): Eukaryota > Metazoa > Arthropoda > Insecta > Lepidoptera > Erebidae > Thumatha > Thumatha senex. Next base: position 10,310,358 of record OX419725.1, on the reverse strand, counting down.
AATATTTGAAGGACAGCGTTGAAAACATAAGTAGCAATAATTTAAATAATGAAGAGACAACATAATTTTTATACATATATAATTCTACTGTACGCGTGTATGTCACTAAACTCGTCCTTAACGCCTGCACTGATTTGAATGAATTTTTTGTTTGCGTTTGGGTGGCGCCTTGGATAGTTTTGATTCACAAATCAAAGAAAACAAAAGGAGCTGAAGTCGGTATGCTGCATAACAACGTCTGTCGGGTCCGCTAGTTTGTTCTGATTTCATGAATACACTAGTTTTTTCAGTAATATTTCACACTAGCTGACGCCCGTAGCTTCGCTCGCGTAGAAAAGTTTTCCTATTCGAGATATCGTACAAAACCCTACACTTTTTGAAACTTCAGTATAGCCTACGTTACGCACAAAAATTTTTCTTTTTCTTGGTGAAATTTCTTTTGGTGAAAGATTTTTTTAAAACCGTCCCGTTATGTTCTGAGCCTATTCATTACAAACTAACTTACAAATCCTTCCTCATCTCATTATAATATTAGTCTAAGCGAAGCTGTGATCCGTTATAACTCCGTGAGGTACGGCAGTGACATACGCTTCTACTAGATCGTTCAATAAGTCCCGAGACTAACTTGGAAATGGCGTATATATTAAAAATTCTTTTGATTTTTAAAAAGTATTATTGAAGGCCAGCCTTCAATAAAATACATTCGTCAATTTTTTAAAAATGAAACATTAAAATATTGATTTTGGAGACATTTAAGTGACGCTACGCTTGTAGTTTCGATACAATGGAAAAAAATGAGTTTCGCGTGTTGATAAAACATTGTTATTTAATGGGAAAAAAGACAGTTGAAGCACAGCAATGGCTTATAAAATGTTATGCGGGATCAGCTCCCTCTAAAGCCACCATTTGTCGGTGGTATGCCGACTTCAAACTCGGTCGCATGGACACAAATGATGGGGAACGCTCAGGTCGTCCAAATGAAGCAGTGACTCAACAAAATATTAACCAAGTCCTCGAAATCGTAATGGAAGATCGGAAGATAAAAGCGCTCGAGATAGCCGAGATAGTGAAGATTTCAGCTGGTAGTGTTTTCACTATTTTAAATTAAAAAAAATTCCAAGTGGGTGCCGCGTTTGCTTACAACTGATCAAAAGGAACAACGTATCAATGATTCAGATCGATGTTTGGCGCTGATGAATCGTAATAAAAAGGATTTTTACGTGGGTTTGTGACAATGGATGAAACATGATTTTACCGACTACCTTGAAAAGGGGCAAAATATAAATAGTGACTATTACATGTGCTTATTGGAGCGATTGAAGTACGAAATTTCGGATAAATGGCCTCAAATGAACAAAAAGAAAGTGGTGTTTCACCAGGACAACGCGCCTTGTCACAAGTATGTGAGAACGATGGCCAAAATTAATGAATTGGGCTTTAAATTGCTTCCTCATCCCTCTTATTCGCCAGTCTTGGCCCCCAGCGATTACTGGCTGTCTGCAGATCAAAAAAAAAAATTCTAATGGGTAAGAAATTTGACTCAAATAGTGAAGCGGCTTCGTTCGGCGAACAGGAGGACCTCGTTACCGAGTGACAACGGCGAGACAAGATCAATACATTGTCACTACTAGCTTACAAAATCGACGCCTTAACTCTGTTCAGATACAAGAACAGCTCAGGGCCTTTCACGGAGTGGCTGTAAGTGCTCGGACCGTTAGAAGGCAACTCAATGAACGTGGTTTAAAGCCCCATAAGCCAGCCAATGGACTCAAATTGACACGAGCACACCGAATAGCCCGTCTAGAGTTTGCGCGCGAACATCTGAATTGGACTCGACATCAATGGAGCCAGGTTCTCTTCACAGATGAGTCCAAGATCATGGTATACGGTAATGACGGAAGGAGTAAGGTGCATCAAAAAGTGGTGTAAAACTGCAACAAAACATTTTCCTTCTACATACATCGTTTATAAGTTACAGTACTCCAACCCAAAAAAATCTAGGTGACTCGATTTAGGTGTCCGAGAGTATATTAACCCTTGCTTGTTTCAATGGTCTAATGTTACACTAAACACTCAGAAAATTACTACGAGGGCTGCACTGAAAGTATCGGGAATGGAACATTTCCACTGTTCCTGTCATATTAAAATATTTTTAACTGAAAAGTCCTTGGTTTTGAAAATCGAATACCATTTATTTATTTAAAAAAAAGATTCACGGTCTTGTCACAAGGTTTTGTCAAACTGGTTTAGTCGTTGAGAAAATTGAATTGACTCGAGAAAATTCAAGAGCAATGATTTATTATGACTTTCGAAGTGGTTTAACACAAAAACAGTGTGTTGACCGGATGATTTCTGCATTTGGTGATGAAGCCATCCAAAACCACAATTTATCGCTGGTTTGCTGAATTTCAACGTGGACGTGTCAAGCTCAGTAATTGAGGAAGATCGACATGTGACATACCGCGAAATTCAGGCAACTTTAGACATTGGCATGAGTCAAATACAAATAATCTTGCATGAAAAATTAGGTGTAAAAAAGTTGTTTTCCCGATGGATACCGCATTCGCTCTGTGAAGAGCAAAAAGCGGCTCGCGTTACTTGGTGCGTCAGAACTCTCGAAAGATTCCACGCAGGACCCTCAAATGCTGTATACAACATCGTATTAGGTGACGACTCCTGGATATACGCGTACGAACCCAAAAACAAAAAACCAGTCACGAGTTTGGGTGTTCGAAAATGAGTTAAAGCCAACAAAAATTGTTCGTTCACGGAGTGTTGCAAAAAAATGGTGGCCACGTTTGTCTCCAAAACCGGCCATGTTGCGACTATTCCTCTTGAGGGACAAAGAACGGCTAATGCAGAATGGTATGCTAGCATTTGTTTGCCACAGGTCGTTTCTGAACTCCGTAAAGAGAACTGTAACCGCCGCATCATCCTCCATCACGACAATGCGAGTTCTCACACCGCGCACAGAGCAAAAGAGTTTTTAGAGCAAGAAAACATAGAATTATTAGACCATCCGCCGTACAGCCCCGACCTAAGCCCTAATGATTTCTATACTTTCCCTAAAATAAATAATAAATTGCGTGGTCAGAGATTTTCATCACCTGAAGAAGCTGTGGACGCCTACAAAACGGCCATTTTGGATACCCCAACTTCCGAATGGAATGGTTGCTTCAATGATTGGTTCCTTCGTATGGAAAAATGTGTCAAATTTCGCAGAGAATACTTCTAAAAGCTATTAATACATTTTTAAATAGTAATGTTGTCCTTGATTCCCGAAATGTTCAGTGCCACCCTCGTATGTCAAGAGAGCAAGGAATGTTTCGTCTATATCATGATTCAATGTAATAACATATTGTGCTATTTCTGCCAGTGAAATAGGCACCTTAGTATGCATACTACAATATGTCCCAATTTACGTAGGTAACAGAAAAAACTAGGTAGGCTAGTCGCTTAAAAAACATTTGCTATATTTTAGGTTATTCGTTTGGGAAAGAATAATGTAAAAATTTTTTTAAGCAAACCTCGATCCGCTATCTGTTTGTAAACTTTTCAAGTTTAAACCATTGAAAGGGCGGGGATTAGACGGGAGAAGGACTAAGATGAAATTATAAAGGTACCTGGACACCACAGAAACGACACTTTCTGCTCTTGATAATCACGTGATCAATGTGAGACGGTAGGAACTGTGATAGACAAGTTACGTAATATAGAGCTGACTCTGTCAGTCACAATACTGAAATGGTGTGTCCAACAAGGTATTTTGCTCGTTTTCCTTGTCAGGTGCCATAAAGTGAGATAACCTATTTGTAATTAATTTAAGAAAAAAGGCAAAATGCTAATTTGCTAATTGATATGTACACATTGAATTGTGTCAACGCATTTTAAATCCAGAGATGACTTTTTGCAACTGTAAAAAATTCAAACAGTCAAATTATTCTTGGCTTTACAGTATGAAACTATGGACCCTAGGACGATTTAACGGACCATATTATTCGGACAGCAATTTCGGGCGAGGTCCAGTCGACTTGGCGAACCATCGGGTCTAGCGCTAATAATGATGACGATTACCTAAGTAATCCAATAGGTCAATAATACAGTTTAACAAACGAAAATTAAATTCCATTTCAATTCTTCGTTCAACATAAGGACTAATACTTCTGACGTAAGGGACATGAAATGCTTAAAATGGAAACCCTTTTCACTAATACTTTAGTAGAGAAAGTATTCAAACAGTTGACAAGTTCTTAACTAACAAATTTAATTTAAAGCTGTTAAAAGAATGTGAACCTGTAATAGATAATCGAATTTCTAGAAATTAAACATAATTTATAATATTTTTCACATAATCAAATCAAACTTATTCCTACTGACGGGGTTTACATTTATATATTTCACGTGGACAAACTCAAATCGAATGTAAGTATATTTCTTCAACACGCTCAAAGTGCTGGACCAATTTGGATAAAATTTGGTGTGTAGCTATAACCCTGGACTAAAACTAACGCTTAGGCTAGTTTTTACCTTGGAAACAGGTTTTATTGGAGAAATCTTCACCACGCGAAGCCGCCAGTAGGTACCATATAATGATAATTTCATTATTAAGAAATACTTGATAAACTACTACAAAAACATTTAAATATTTGTTATTTGTTGATAGCAAGAATATTGGTGTGTTAAATGTTGATCTCGTCAGAGATAAAGGCGTGACTGATGAAAAAAGTGATACGCATTATGGCAAAAGACGTAATTTCATATTTTACTTTAAGTTATTTTCAATAATAATTTTTACAATATTCGTGAAACGATCTGAAATTTACTGTTGGGGTTGAAGTTTACATGGGAAGCTCTTCAAATTTAAAAATAGGAGCACCATATTTTGTAAATTGCTTCTGATCAAAAGTAAATAAACACGTGTTTCAAAGTTTTTCAAAACACTACCCTTGCGATACGTAGAAAAAAAGGTTTTTGATTCTGAAAAAAATATATATGATAGTTAGGATTTAATCTAGTCAATATGACTTTCTGTTACAAAATCTAATAAACTTTACTTGATAGAAAAACATTCCAAAGTTGCTCCCTTTCAAAATGTTTTTTCAATGCCAAATCTAAACAACAGATAATTTTTATGAAATTTTTATACCCAACAATAGCTACTAAATATTTATAGACATAATGGCTTACTTTGACTATATACAGTGACTTTTATAGTACAAATGTTTAAATAATACCAAATTCGCGCCGCTGACGCCTGATCAGTCGCGCGCTGGCGCTTACTGAGGTAGGACCTGTGTCAGTTGCGCTCCCCTTGTTATTTCTTCGCAATGGCACAGTATATTTATCAGAGCAGTAAGCATTCCATCATCATCCGAGCGTCTGTCCCAGCTGCATCCCGCAACCCCCGGAGCTTAGTATAGTGTATATGAGAGTTTTAATATAAAATGAGCTACGTACACTTCACAGAAGCGTTAGAATTATCCCTGTAAGTAGTAAAAATTCGGACCCGGTACCCACAGGTTAGAAGGCAGTTATATAATTAAGTGAGCCAGTGGTCTGTTCAATGTATGTTTTACCTATTTTTCCGCTAACTATTGACGAATATCAATTTTTTTTGTGTAACGTATACTTTCAATTTAGTTACTAAACAAATTTTATCAGAAGATTCTGAAGGTTTAACATACCGACTGCCACTGGCTGAAGTAATCAGTGCAGTTGTTATTAAGCTTCGCTTCACTTCGCATATTTTTTTAAAATTGTATTCAAGACCTTTATTTTATTCTTGAAGTATAAATTATTTAAGTATATTTATAAAATTAATAGCTACGAATTTATCCCCGAAGTTGTGGCAGAGCAAATTGTGGTGAGCCCAATGCCTGTGTTCAGATTGTGATTGAATTGATTGAAATTGATTGATTCTGGACAGGCTCAGATTGTGGCAACTCGCTGTTGTAATTTTTAGGTCGCTGAAAGGGTATTCACTTGACATAACGAGTGCCGGTTGCAACGTTACTAGCAACCGGGACAAACAGCTTAACGTGTCCTTCGAAGGACGAAATGGTAAATGAAAATGCTACAAAGCGGTCATCCATCCAAAGTCCCAGATTCTTAAACCAGTGATCTTTTACAGAGAACTGAGTTAGTGACTGATACCAGCGCTTTTATATTAATATTTTTACTTTATGTTTTCTTAAAAAATGTATAACATTTCATGTAACTAATAATTAATAATCCCAACATTTTGAACCCGAAGGTTTTCTGCGCTTTAGTGGATCTGGAGAAAGCATTTGATAACGTTGTGAGAAAAACTCCGTGTGGCCTGGCTGGCCGTCCACACCATCTCCGGGCAGGATATGGTGTGGACGGCCAGCTGCTGCGGGCGATACTGTCACTTTATACGGACTGTAAATTTGTTCCTTTTAAAAACGAGAACGAGAAAACTTCATCACGCGGGCGGAATCGCAGACGTTAACTAGTATTTCTTAAACCTATAATAAAATCCAACACAATAACAGAGATGTTCCATTTCGATTGCTACTGTCAATCACTTTTACTGTGGCGTGCCAGCCGAAAATACATCGTCAATCTATCTTGGCGGGGGCTGAGGAAGTGTTTTGTTGCCTACTTGACTTGGCCTTAAGGATGTGGCGATGAAAGTTTGTATTGATATTCAATTTTCTATAATAACTAAAACTCATTCAATATTTTATTGGCATTTGAAAGTGTTAGTAATAAGATAAAATAAAAGTTTTTGTAAAATCTTCTTAAGGAAGAATAGTTATATCTGCTGCCGTAGTTGAATTACTGAATACAATTTCCAGAGGGAATATTAAAGGGGAAGTTAAGGTACATAGATTACAAGGGCTGAGTAATTATAGATGAACTTGACCCAGATTAGAGTCAGGACAAGCCATGGTTGCATTGTTGCAAGATGCGCCACTGTGATTGATTTTGCTTTAGGCTATAAACTTACATAGATGCTCGTACAAATGTACAATACTCTTACCATTTCTGATTGATTCTTTATTTTTACAATCAAAGCTATCAACTTCATAGTAACGTTAAATTAGAACATTAACATGCATACAAATAAGAATAAATGCCCTGTGCGTTTGTTACCTTGCCACAACTTTAGTATGGATATATGACCAGAACTCATTAGAAGGACACAAATCTTATACCGCATTGTCGATAATCACATTGGTTAGTAGGAAAACAGTAATGGTTAGTATGCAGAAAGTTGTTTTGCATGGTAAAATCAGAACAGTCCGACAGTTTGACTGCAGGCCAGACTTACTTTTTGCTTGCTATGCATATATAATGTTTTTATTTCACCCCAGTGAAATAAAAACAAAATATTGGATGATTGCGTGTGTAGGCAACCAGTATTACTTTAGGTTACTTTCAAATTTTACATAATTTGTCTGCATACGAATGCAAATTAAGTATAGTACAAAAATTTGAACTCGATCGAAGCAGACATTTTTTGTTAACACTTGCCTAGAAGTATGTCAATTATAGCTTGGCGATAGACAATTATGTAGAGACTGTTCCGTTGCGACAACGACGTAGCAATACAAATAGCGCTATAATTTAAAAAGAAGCATTACATAATACGTGTCTCAAAGTTCATCTAGGATACCTTTGTCTTAGTTCAGTACCTAAATACGAAAAACGGAGCCCTTACCCTTATCCTAACTTTGTTGTCAGTCTGTCCATCAAGGGCTTTAGCCTGGGGAAGCCGTGGAGGTATCAATTTGAAGTTATCAACATATGTCACATGCAGCACTACAAATATAACTAACTGAGATATTATGTCGCAAATTTTCGAATATTTTGATATTAGCATGTAAATAAAAAGATATAGGTTAAAAAAATCGAAAACCAAAACTTTGTAGTGACATAGTAATCAATTACTTAACACGACTTCGATGTGGATGTCGTACTAACCATATTGTTAACGCTTGTCGCACTTAGATTAGGGTGAGGGTGGCAGTTGGTTGGTAAATTCTAGCTTCGCTTTTGAGTCTGTCTCTTTAACGCTAACAATGCAGTATTATAAGTGTTGTAAGCCAACTATAAAGCTGAAGAGTTTGTGTGTTTGGTTGAAGGCGCTAATCTCAAGACTGGTTCGAAATTTCGAAAAATATTTTTCGGGTGGATACCTTATTTATCGAGGAAGGCTTACGGCTATATACCACCAAGTCACTATCCTGCAAATTTGTGCAATGATCATAAATATCAACAAATCAAGCCATTTTTTCATACATTGTAATATTAATAATCGACAGGATGATTACAATTTTTGGAAGTTTATTTGTGATCTCAATTTTGACTATCCTGTTCACAATTTGCAATTACTATATTAAAGTAGGGTTATTTTGAAATACACCGAAAGGTATAATCGTAACATATTTTATAATGCGGTAATGCAAGGTGAAGCATCTTCACAATAAGTAAAGGTTATATTTGAATGTACGCCATGATGCTAGGCTCCGTACACACCACGCGCCAGCTGGTCGTATCACACGCAGTCCGTGACAGCTGATCGGTACCGCTCACATCTGCGTTATCATATTTCCTATTGTGTAGATTAAATACTAACCAGGCACCAAGTACCCTTAAATAACATATCACTTTTAACTATACTAATTACGAGTAATACATAGAAAATTAGTTTCCTTGACATACTTCATTTAATACAAAAAGTTGTATAGGCAGAGGCCGCGCTTTTGACTTTTTTAAAACCATCTGTGTCTTAGAAAAAAGGGTTTGGACTTGAGTACTTATTATGTTTGTAATAACTTCTCCCACTGTGTATACATAACCTAACTAACAATCCATTCCATATTTTTAGATGAAATGAATAATGCAATTATTGTTTTCTTTCTTGGAATATATCTATGTAATATTTCTTTTTAACTTACTTCCAATGAATTATCGTTAAAAGTAGGTACTTAACTTATTGGATTAATTTATTTGGAAAAAAAAATCACGAACTCGTGTGGAATCCGAACCCGCGTCCTTTCCCAATCCGGGGGAACTACTTTGGTGCGCTAAGCTTAAAGTCAAATACGAGTTTAAATAAATAATCTGTGTACCGCGTTAAGTTTTAAAAATGTTTCTATAAAGGTTACCAGTTGTATCCAAAAAGAATAACAATTTAAAAAAGTCCTGAATATACAGCACCTGTTGTATTTTAATTACGACGTAGCTCATCGACAACTATTTCTAGTAATCGACTCGTTTAGGAACCACCTGCTTACGTGGTATCAGACACATACGTAATGTGGTTTGTTTAGTATGACAACAGATTTATACCAAATTGAAAAAAAATACTTAAAATCTCTAACAAGTCTGAGAACATCGGTTGATAGCTAGGACATCATACGTTGATAAGCAATGTAATCGTTTTTCAGTAGGACAATCTATACTAATATTATAAAGCCGAAGAGTTTGTTTGTTTGTTTGGTTGAACGCGCTAATCTCAGGAACTACTGGTCGGATTTGAAAAATCCTTTTAGTGTTAGATAGCCCATTTATCAAGGAAGGCTAGAGGCTATATATCATTACGCTACTACAATGAGGAGCAGAGCAGTAGTCATAAATGTCAACAAATCGGGCAAATTTTTATGCATCATTGTAGAATTTATAAGCGACGGGAGGTCGAAATATTCTACAGGTGAAGCTGTGGGGGTCATCTAGTCGATTTATATAACACGAGTTACCAATGACAAAACAAATAAAAAACATTTTTAAAAATCTTTAAAACATATAGAGTACTTTACGTACAAACGTGAAGCGTTGGAACAAATTAGTACAAAGATTACTGGACGAAGAGTAGCATAACCACAACTGTGTACCTACAGCTAATTAAAGTGTTAAAGAGGCTGTTGTGTGTGACCACTAATTACTAATCCAGTTCAAAACATTCAATATGGTTCTGCCTAATTCGTTGAACGTATCGTGTCTCACCTCAACTCAACTCAAGTCCGAGACTACCAGGACTTTAATTGGTCGTGCTAATAAGTGTCTAGCACATAAGACCTTTTAGCCTTTTTGTTACCACCTCACTAAAAAGGCAACGGGTTCAAAATTTCTTCCAAATTGAACATCTAAAATAGACACATTTTATTAAATTAATTTGGCCCTTAAGACCCACCTTACTTCCGTGCTTCGGAAGGCACGTTAAGCCGTTGGTCTCGGGTGCCAAAAAAAGGCAGTCGTTAAGCCAAGTTGAAGGCCTTATGGGCGGCTTAAAAAATTTCAACAGCAGGTCGCCGCAGCCTACGCCTGTCCATTTCAACACGACAATGGGCTCACCACCTGTTACGTGGGACAAAATTGCATACGGTGAAATGTAGGCGTTTAATATGCCTCTGCCTACCCCTTCGGGGATAAAGGCGTGACAATATGTATGTATGTATGATGTATCGTGTTATTAGCTATGAATTGTAGGCATGCATTGCAAATATTTACTCCTAGGTTGAAGCGCTCGTGGTCCCGCGGACTCAGTGTTCTGTAAACGATCACTGCGTTAGGCAACTTTCGCTAACCACAAAGTGGTCACGGATGCGTGACCACTTTGTGGCATTTACTTTTGCGAACGTTTCCGTGCTTCGGAAGCAACGTTAAGCCGTTGGCCCCGGTTGCCAGTAACATGGCAGTCGTTAAGTCAAAGCCCCATGGGCGGCTTGAAAAATTTCAACACCAGGTAGCCACTACCTGCGTCTGCCTATTTCAACACGGCAATGGGCTCACCACCTATTACGTGGGACAGGAATACACATGGTGAAAAGTGGGTATATAATATGCCTCTGCCACCCCTTCGAGGATAAGGCGTGATAGATAAATAAAACACTCCTAGGTTTTGACTGACAAAATAATGAAATTACAATAGCCTCCCTGAATTATAAGACAAAGTCGTCCACCGCGTCCTTCTGTAAGCGATAAATTTAAAAACTACGCTAAGGAATATCATGACAGTTACACCCATTGATAGAATAGTACATGAGGAAGATTTAGGTACATAACTTGTCAAGTGATTGAAAAATTGACGATAATTGTGCAGAATGTCGAAGAAATATGAAACCGACAGAGCGCTTACACATTGTTTTATATGTAGTGCTTGATCAATGAATGTTGCCAGTAATGAATTTCGGTATTGTAGTGGTCCACTGAGAAGCTTGCTGTCTCTGCACTCACAATACAATGGAAGGCAATTCACAACGAGGAATTTCAAAGGGAACAAATTGAATACTTGTAGAACTGATAGTTGAGCGGCTAACGCCGGTAAAGTGGACTACCGACCTCATAACATTCGAGTTAGTCCGCTTTATATCAGTGTACACAAATACTACTAGATTTTACGATATCCTGAAATCTTGCTCTAGGTAATATTGCCCATTTTACATTGTAAAAGTAATTAAGCAGAACTTTTTCTGGCCAATAAGGTACTTTATGTAGCTCTGCTAAGTATTTACAATAATTGCAACTCGTATTTAAACTCCACTCACCTCTACTTTCATAGCTGGGGAGGAAACCGGCTCCCCATACTGGTCACGAATCTGTACGAGGAGGGTTTGCCGGGAAGATGGACGCACAGGTTGCATTGGTACTCTGAGTTCGCACTTAGTTGGGTCAACTCTCGATGTAGGTGCCAACCAGTTTGCTAGCCTCCCGCCTGCTGTGCTCTCAGCACCCGCCACGAAGTCCGAGAGAAACTGACGTTCAGTAGACACACTCCTGTTGACAATAAAAAAGAATGTTAGACTTAATATGACAATCATTTTTCGACAATTTTGGTTGCGGTTAGGGTCAGTAAGGGAGGTGAAGTCACCAGTATTACACGCAAATTCATGAATTACTAGCCCGCCATGCAGCTCTAATAGGAATCTATACTAAACCAAATTTTCATACTTTTCTATTGCATTATGTATTACGAATGTGTAAAGAATACACATTATATTTATTCTGAACTTCCAGCAAAGGGTTTTGATATGTTACGAAAAACCATATGAAACCTGATCTGAGATGGCAAGGCAAGAAGTAAGAGTACGCGTTACTGAAACAGAAAAAGAATATTATTCTGTAACAAATTATAGCCGCAAATCGCAGCCAAAGTGTCACTGGCTAGTTGCGATTGCCGGTAATCGTAATAAAGTTAGTTTAGGTCATATCACAACACGTAACTTTTTCTTCAACTTAGTCTAAGTCTCAACAATGTAATGATATTTTTAAGTATTTGCAGTTGCTTCCAACCACTTCCAAATGCTATCTGGATTTTAGGGCCCGGGGTCTACTCTTATAAAGCTGCTAGGAGCGGCTTTCGTTTGGCTTATGACTGTTGGCATTGGTGGGAGCGATTGCTTTCGAATTTACAGACAGTCGTAAGTGCGCCTGAGTCGTTGTCTCGTCCGTTAATCAACAAGTGCACCACTAGTAAGTCGAGGTGTCGCATGGGCCCTGATTTCTTGGTGGGTCCCCTAAATCTTTATTACACCGCGTTACTGTCAGCAGGTCTTAATCACAAGTTCAATTATCATAATACCGTGCAGTGGCACTTGCGAAAGTTATTATTCCACCTATATTCTTTTGTACAAAATTGGCAATAATTAATTAGAACCTAATAATTTCTCCCGCATCCCACAAGGTATAGTTAATTAATTTTTTAAAAGATAGACATTAATACTACCGCCACCACTTTTATCTTTACATATTATACATAGTATAAAATGAAGTGGCTTCCGCTGTCTGTTAGTTTAGACCTTGTAAACTACACAATGGATTTTATGCAGTTTTCAGTAATAGATAGCATGATTTAATAGGAACGTTTATACGTCACTAGTACATTTATAAAAAATAAATCAATCTGTTGCACATTGTTTTTTTATATCTCTCAGGCAGGCGCGGCAGCAAGCTCTATAGGCATTGATTTCATCTTACACTATTTCTTGAACAATTATAGCCATATTTTAAAACTTAACTATGTTAACGCTGTATCCTAACACATTTATAATATAAAATTATATGAATAAACCTTCCTCTTTCATCACCCTATCTAACTGCAAGCCCGCATTAAAATTCGTTACGTAGCTTAAAATATCCAAGTGTACATACCTACAGACAGCGTTAAGCGACTTCATTATGCAAAGATTTCTTTCTACATGTATTAGTTAACAACTTAAGTTTTTAACAAATGGAAATTTGATAAAATCAACCGTCATTTTATGATCACCATCGACCAAGTGCCTAGCAACAACAGTAGTAAGTAACTATGAAACAGATATTGAAACTGCAGCAGACGCTGCAGTTACGTATAGAGTCACGTGAGGTACTTTAGTTCACTCAGTATTGGAGGAAATCACTATATCCAAACACTATGCACACATTTTGCAGTGTTAATTTATTTTAATAGGATTCTGCTTCCAACTTCACATTCTGGCCCATGATTCCTTTACACCAGGATCTAACCAATGAAGAAAAACACGAATTTCATATTGACCATTTTTTTGCTTTATTACCCGCATCGGATCATGTTCTCCAACTATTACAGAAATCAGAGGCATGATAAAATGGTTTTGATTTTTATTAAAATAATGATTCATGACAGGAGATGTGATTTTGATTTCTCTTTACCTATACCGTAATGCCTAAAGACTTAAGTTAACAACCATTACCTACCTTCTAAAACAAGGTCAAGGTTTTTAAGAAATATTTAATATGTATAATATGACATATTTTTCCCGAAGCAGTAATGTCTAATGTAATGACGATGATAAACAGATGGTAATGTTTCGTAAACAAATTAGTCATGGACACATCAGACAGAGTAATACGTTCGTAACCTGAATTACCTACCTACGAGTCACCAGACAATTTAAAAATAATATATGGTTCCTAAAACAACAACCTAGTATAAAAACCGCAGAAAGATTTCTTAGAATATCATTTACCAAAAGAGTATTTAATAAACGTCTGTTAGTCATAAATTTATTATTGCCTTTGTTGACAACTTAGACTCTGTTTATGTCTGTCTGTTTATAATCAGAAATAAGGTAATTACGACTTTATACGGATTATATAAAAATAAAATTACAATTACTATAAATATCAATATATCAATGTATGCATGGATCGCGAAGCCTGGCGATCTGTCCTCTCTGACTACCCCGTCAGGGATACAGCGTGAAGATAGTTAGTTAGTTATAAATATCACAGAATTTCGGGAACTCTGGTAGATAAAATGATATTATGTCTCATAGGTTGGAAAAGTTTATCTAGAAACTTAGAGAGCGTTGCTGACAGTACATAGGCTGCACTAAAAGTATCGGGAATGGAACATTTCCACTGTTCCTGTCATATTAAAGTCTTTTTAATTGAAAACTCCTTGGTTTAAAAAATCGAATACTATTTTTTTATTAAAAAAAAAGATTCTCGGTCTTGTCACAAGGTTTTGTCAAACTTGTTTAGTTGATTGGAAAATGGAATTGACTCGAGAAAATTTCAAGAGCAATGATTTATTATGACTTTCGAACTGGTTTAACACAAAAACAGTGTGTTGACCGGATGATTTCAGCATTTGGTGATGAAGCCCCATCCAAAACCACAATTTATCGCTGGTTTGCTGAATTTCAACGTGGACGTGTCAAGCTCAGTGATGATCCCCGTCAAGGTCGTCCAAAAACTGCAGTCACCCAAGAAAACGTTGATGCTGTGCGTAAGCTGATTGAGGAAGATCGACATGTGACATACCGCGAAATTCAGGCAACTTTAGACATTGGCAAGAGTCAAATACAAATAATCTTGCATGAACAATTAGGTGTAAAAAAGTTGTTTTCCCGATGGATACCGCATTCGCTCTGTGAAGAGCAAAAAGCGGCTCGCGTTACTTGGTGCGTCAGAACTCTCCAAGATTCCACGTTGGATCCTCAAATGCTGTATACAACATCGTATCAGGTGACGAATCCTGGATATACGCGTACAAACCCGAATCAAAAAAACAGTAACGAGTTTGGGGTGTTCGAAAATGAGTTAAAGCCAACAACAATTGATCGTTCACGGTGTGTTGCAAAAAAAATGGTGGCCACGTTTGTCTCCAAAACCGGCCATGTTGCGACTATTCCTCTTGAGGAACAAAGAACGGTTAATGCAGAATGGTATGCTAGCATTTATTTGCCACAGGTCGTTTCTGAACTCCGTAAAGAGAACTGCAACCGCCGCATCATCCTCCATCACGACAATGCGAGTTCTCACACCGCGCACAGAACAAAAGAGTTTTTAGAGCAAGAAAACATAGAATTATTAGACCATCCGCCGTACAGCCCCGACCTAAGCCCTAATGATTTCTATACTTTCCCTAAAATAAAGAATAAATTGCGTGGTCAGAGATTTTCATCACCTGAAGAAGCTGTGGACGCCTACAAAACGGCCATTTTGGATACCCCAACTTCCGAATGGAATGGTTGCTTCAACGATTGGTTCCATCGTATGGAAAAATGTGTCAAATTTCGCGGAGAATACTTCGAAAAGCAATAAATACATTTTTAAATAGTAATGTTGTGTCACTTCCTTGATTCCCGAAATTTTCAGTGCCGCCCTCGTATATATAGATTCCTTTTAAGATAACCTTTAAGCTATGTACGTCAAATTTTTTACATATAATGTACAAAATAAAAAGCACTTGTTCATTTGTGCAAAATTTCATTTCACCCAAATAGAAATAAAACAGTAAGCTGTCCATGAAGTTATTTAAACGTATTTACCAATGTCCCTAGAATAAAATTTTAGACTAGGATCGAGGTTTAGAAAGATCCACCAATGCTATGGATTGCTATAATCCTTGTAATTTCCTCTGGACAAAAGATTGTTACAGCCAGCTGAAAGGCAACTTATATTTGTCTCCGAGTACGGTCTAATGGGAATTACTTAAGTAGGTGAGATATAGGTGTCAGACAATTTACTTCCACCGGGTTCCTAGGAGAAGTAAATTTTGCATAGCCTGGCTGAACGTGATGAACGATGCTAACCCTTGGGTCCTTGGGACGAGAGAAAAGTAGGATACAGGGCCCAGCGCTTAGAAGCGATGTCACTGGATGCCACTAAAGCTTGAAAAATGATTATAGAAACGACTGGACTTCTTTTAA
Organism: Thumatha senex; assembly: GCA_948477245.1. Lineage (NCBI taxonomy): Eukaryota > Metazoa > Arthropoda > Insecta > Lepidoptera > Erebidae > Thumatha > Thumatha senex. The sequence goes on along the minus strand of OX419725.1, from coordinate 10,294,213 downwards.
CATTGCCTAGCCCTAGCATAGTTATTTATAGTACTCTGTACGTGTACTATAAATAACTATTATGGGTATTTTTTTTTATCTCGAATTCGTTTACCAATAACAATATACCTTCTTGTGTACTCATTATTTAAGTTTATTAAGACAAAGCAGATATTTGAAGAACTACGTTCTAACTAACGTTCTAACTAGAGAAGAAGAAGAAGAAGAAGTACTAACGTTCATGCTGTTCACCAACTCCCGACAGCAAACCCTTTGAATTATGTGGTAAATTCATATGATTATTTGATAATGCTCTAGTCAAGACAAGACTGATGCAAGATGATTATTTTAACTTCAACTTGATTTTTTTAAGGCAACTGTAAGGCGATTTATTATTATTATTTGAATGAAGCGATTGATGAATCTAAATGAAGCGATTGACGAATCTGAAAGAAGCAAAAGAAGTATGCATGGATCGCAAAGCCTGGCGATCTGTCCTCACTGACGACCTCGTCAGGGATATAGCGAGAAGATAGTTAGTTAGTTAACTGTAAGGCATTCATCTTTGCGTTACGGGCAACTGGGAGCAATGAATGGTCTAACGTGCCATCCGAGGCACAGGGACGCTCGTAAATGGAAACGTCACAAAGCGGTCACCCATCTGAGGATGCAAAAAGCATAAAGCGAAAGCTTAACGCACCGATAGTTTACAGAATACTGTGTTACGGCAATGGGCTCACTAACTGTTACGTGGATGCGTGGAACTAAAATTCTTACGTTGAAATGTGGGTGTATATTATAGTATGCCTCTGCCATCCCTAGGCGGATAAATACATGACTGATAGTATCTAAGTAATTATCATACCTAATACCAATTGATTGTATGACTAGAGCTATATTCAGTCAGCTTAAAAAAGTATTAGTTCCGGTTCAAAACATTTTTTATACTAAGCTATAAGTACAAATATGTAAAATAAAATTAAAAGTAAGATAATCTTTTGCACTTCCAGCATCCATTGCATGATGTTATAAGAGATATATAACAAAACATTTCATGCAAAACTAGGGCTGTCACAAGTCTTATCGATCATACAATTATTTAAAAAAGGTATAAAACCGAGCGAAGTTTATACTTAGTTTTAAAAATATCCCAAATATTTGTGTAAAATTTTAACCTTTGCTGCTTGTCAAAAATGGACCTATCCGAGTGGAATTGAGGAGTTCTAGATTTTGTGTTAAACAAATTCTTTGTATCTATGTCGATGAATTTGTCTATTGTAAAGTACTCATTCATAGATTTATTTATCTATTTACAAGACATCTTTGCCACCTAGCGCTGTAGCAGACTGATGTTGAGGAAAAGAGATAACAGTTCGGAAGAGATTTCCACAGAGCACAGAACAGAATATTAAAATAGGTTTCCGAAAACTAGGTACCCGACTGTCTTTTTTGTCGTGTCTCGATTGAGATGATGTGGCTACTCTAGATGTTTAAGGGACAAGAGGTATAGCAGGGAATGTAAACGCTTGCATAAGTACGATGCTCAAATTGAATTGCAATTACAACGCCGACGGAAAAGCTAATCCTATGCTGTGTGTTGTCTTATAATCGATGAACATGAGATATAATCTGAAAAATAATTGATACTAGATGCAGGATGTTGTGAATATAGGAGGTATAAATATTTTTAAGCAAAAAATTTCGGATTTTACAGCAATATGCCAAACCTGATATTAATGTGCAATAACCGCTTCTAATTCGGGTAATGCTTTTCGGAGACAATAAAAAAATGTTAAAAATGGCAAATCAATGTAGGCACTGAGCAACAGGATGCGTTTTAATTCACCGCGAAATAGACAGTTTCAACAAAGGCGTCACAGAAAGAAAAACATTTAAGTGTCAGGATACGTTTTAATTCACCGCAAAATGGACAGTTTCGTGGATGAAGGCGTATGTTATTTTTGGTATATTATTGTATGAAATGTTCGATCCTTGGGATCTCCCCCAATATGCCAGTGCTCTAACTAAGAAGTTAGGCATCTCTTTTCTTCCTTACCATGAGATATTATGAATCCTCTACCACATGTTACCCTACTTGTACACACACTGCCGAAGAAATAGCACCCCTTACAAAACCTTAACTACTCTTCTCTGGAGCTGTGTATTGCTGCCTGGAGTTGACGGGAAAAAGTTTTAGAAGGTAAAGTGTAATGAGTCCAAATAGTTTATTTTTGGTTACGGGATAAAATAGAAATGTTACCACCCCTATCTTGAGGGTGTCCTAAAAGACAACTATCTCTAATTTAAGTATAAAATACGACTAAAAATTAGGATCCCATGACGGGCGCCTCTAGTGTTGCAAACGTCCATAGCCTACGTGACCACTTTTGATGGGTCATCTGTCACCGTTTTGTATAAAATAATATTAACTGGTAAGGTCGAAAATTCCACCTGAAGGGGGTTATTTAATACTTGGGGAAGACCAATGCCCAGCAATTGGATTCAATTGGCTATGGTTATACTCGTAAGACTAGAATATGCATGCTTTTTTATACAAATAATAATTAATTCGCGTTACTTGGCACTCATATTTTTACATAACTTATAAAGTATGTATCAAGAACTAAATGTATTTTGTTTTCTAATAAACCTTTCAGTCGAAATATGCCTCGAGGCCAAAGAACCTTCTTTATGAATGATAAATTGAACATATTTTGAAGAGCTCTTCTATTCCAACATTGTGCGGATAGAAAACCACCTTCCTAAAATCGCGATCCGCATCAAGTCCTCTCTCAGTCGGTAGTACCAAATAATACAACTCTTTACCAATACACATGCTTTCCCTCTCTTAAAACCTCAGATGCTTCAAGCATACCCTAAAAAATCTTAACAACTATGACGCTTTATATCTGGCACAAGAATATGGCTCTTCTTCAATTGACAACAATATTTTGTCAAAAAGAAAAAACTAACTCTGTATTTATTGCCATGAATTTAAACAAATATTAGTATATTAACCATATTGGTGTATCAACACATGTAGAGCTTCATTTTTGCTCCAACTATGATGTCGGTAAATTATAACATTCCGAAAGTTATTAAAACTAAAACTAGTAGTAGGTAACAACTACCACCTATTTACCTTACCATTTTTACACTCTCCAAGTGTCGAGAATGGAAAAATGTGAGTTAGGTACCTACCTACATAAATTAGCTTATGATATGATGTAATTTTGCATAATTACGATCTCATTAAAACCGTCACGTTTTAGCATTGAACATTCCAATTATGATAATAAGAAATGTTTTTAGTGTTAATAATACAAATGAAATCGCATCATCGATATCTATAATAAAGGAGAGCGCTTCTGCTTAACATCACTAGCACGAGCTGACAAGCAGCGGCGCGATCAGTGATAGCGCGGAGCAGCCAGTTAGTGCATGACGCTCAACGCGCGCGGTCTCTCGCGCCGAAGCGCGGCACAATGTCACCATTTAAAGTGTTGTACATTCTCGTCGCGCTTTGTTCATTAGGTTCTTGTGACCATGATGTAGGAGTTTGTAAATTGGACTACTGTGAATGCACGAGGGATACTCATCCATCATGGAAGACTGTTAATTGTACTTTAAACTACGACCAAGTAAGTACATCTCACTAGTCTCATATATTCCTTAGCTACAAACAAAAGTGAATGTGTTGCGCCAGATGTACGACTAGTGCCTACACGCATTATTAAGAGTTTTAACTAAGAATGAAAAGCAACAACTGGGAAAGTTTCCATTATTTACAGATGCTATTAAAAATAGTATTGCAGAGCTTTTTTGCAGATCTGCTGGTCGAAGTAGGTACATATATAGATCTTTTATCGAATCATAATTTTAATCAACGGCATAAGAAGTGTATTCTAATTCAACACACGTCGAAACATGTCCATGTTGGATTCCGACAAAAAGTTGTGAAGTAAATTTAGCTATAAAATGAACAAAACGTCATACTATATATACAGCTCAGTACAGATTTAATGTAGGTCTGTATTCTGAACACCATTTCGAAAACAGCACATCGTTAACACCACATCTCTAAATTTCTTTTATTCTTGTGATCTACAAAAATGTATGTATTTGTGGATATGTACATATTGTTTGTAAAATCAGATAATTTGATCTTAACTAAAGATATCTCAATAAGGATTTCTATGCTTTAACATCATACTCGTTATAGTAAATACCTACTTGGTACTTTATTTGTGGTGTTGACACGTATGCTCGCATACCTGTTGATAATAGTATTTAGGTGTCTTCTAGTTGGTTTCATACAAAAGCTGCAGGCTGCAGCAATGCAATTTAGGGCCGTATTACAGAACGTTTCTCAATACTAAAGAAACAAGTGAGAGTAGTATTATAAGGCGAAAACTAGCCCTAAGCGTTTCTTGAGTATTGAGAAATGGGCCATAGAATAGTTAATAAGTCCCTAACCTAATAATGTGCAGTAAAACCCCTGTTTTGAACACTGATAGGACTTCGATGTAGTAAATAAACTCAACTCAAAACATGGAGTCGCAAAAAACGTTAGACGAAAACGAAGTAAACAAAAAGGACTTTACCTGGGGTCCGACCCCAGCTGGCATTGTATAGTTCACAACAATAAGAGAAATGCGTCATATAGAGATTTCCATTATACATAACTCAAAATATTAATTGTTTTAATATCTTTTAATTATTAAATACTCATATGATATCATTATTGATTACAAATAGACGATCATACGGCGAAGGTTAAATTAGATTAGACTTAGGCGTCTTTGTTTGTACTCTACCTACCTACATCAATCCAAATTCGTCACAGTTGTATTAGAAGGAATGGATTCAAAAAATCCTGGATATTAATAAATTTCAACTTATTTAAGAGTTTTTTTCGATATTAATCTGCTTGGCTTAAAAAGTGCATAATTATCTTATAAGAAAGAAATTAACTCATATGAAGACAAGCACGCAGACAGATGATTAATCTATGAACTGCTATCTTTCCATCTGTTAGCACAAAAACATACACGTGTTTAGAAATTCAATGAAAATTCAAAACTAGACGTGTGCAAATATTGATAGACAAATCGGTAAGATGCCAAGAATGAATGAACCGATATCGGCCGATGCTCTCCCGACCCGGCTATTTGTGGTGACTGGGGGCGCAAATTACGTCAATTTACCTCTTTCTGATGTTCTTTTCTACATAATTTCAATTATGACATTATGTGTGCTGAACACCACGTGTGCCCACGTGGTGTTCAGCAATTTATCTGCATTATATCTATGTTAAACATTTACCGGATTCATTTCACGACTTCAAAAATAGGAATAAAGGTAATTTAATTGTTTGATTTCATTACTAGACTTTATACTTTACTATTATACAATACTTCTATGTACGTATTATCTTTGGACACCGGAATAGATAAATAGTTCAATGTCACCTTTGGTACTTTTATTTTAGTAAGAGCTGGTGTGATGCTAACGATGAGATAGTCGAATGTTAGTTTAAAAAAAAAAGAATTCTGCTATTATGACAGCACAAGATTTTAAAAATAAACATGTAAAGTATAGGATATTTATACAGAATTCTTAGAAAGCATAATTTCTCATTAACGTGAGTCATTTTAAAGCAGTAACGTGTGATGCCAACCGGACCATACAGTAAGGCCAATTTACAAGTGCTAACGGTACTACCTATCATTTAAATTGATATTTGCCTTTGACAACACCATCATAGAGTTGTGTCCCCGGATTGTAGTACTGAGTAAAGCCGGAAGTTAATTACTGTCACAGAATGCCCTCGGCAAGCCATTGTCTACATACAACATGCGAGGTATGAATAACAAAATCGAGAGGACAGTTTAAACCTTATGATAAATACTGGACAAGGAGTTGAGTAAATTTTTAATGGAATTTGAAGATTAAATTGGATAATGGTAACATTGATATGTCAAATTTAAGTTTGTTAATATGAAGTGCGCAGCAATGTTTCCAATTTATATATAGCTGATGCATTGATATAAGTAGCTAATAATACAAATTAGAATTTCACAAATTATTCCTTATTTTTTTACTAATATAATATTTAATTTGCCCATTATTGTCGAAGGTTTCAGCAGGACAAGGCGTCACAGTCTCCGTGAAATATTAAACTAAGTACTTGCACTAGCAACGCAAATCTGCTTTTCAGTTCACTGTTGACCAAGGCTGGCAAGCATCATTCTTCATGAATCGTAGCACAAAAAATACTGCAGGTGCAAAGGTGAAACAAGTAGTTGGTGAAGGTTGAAAAGGCATCAACAAATTAGTCGATATATGGACATAATAAATTTGTATCTTGGTCTGTCTCAGGACCTCATTACTTGGATCGGATCGATAAATTTGTTTCTGTTTCTATTTGAACATCTAAAATAAAATGAATCTTAGAAATTATTATACGAGTACGCGTCACACCTGTTGAGCACGAAGTCAGTAAACTATATCTCGATGGTACAAAAACATGGGTCGTCATTCGTTAATCTCCGTTGTTTTTCATTAAGTAGAAAAATCAGCTTAATGACAATACATTTCCAGACAACTTGATATAGGTACTTTGCAATACCAAATAACCAGGATGTTAGAAAATCTAAAACGACCAATAGAATGGACGTTGTGGCCACGTCTCAATATGTTACTGTGGTGCTGTGTTACTAGAATGTGTATTACTGTCGCGTTGCTGATGCGCAGAGACTTTATTACCCAGCTCTGATACATTTTTTAACACTTGACAACATTATATTGTTAGGAGATCAAAGTGGAGATTGGCGCCGTTAGTGCTTTTGTCTATAATAATATTAGAATCTATACTAATATTATAAAGCTGAAGAGTTTGTTTGTTTGGTTGGTTGGTTGAACGCACTAATCTTAGGAACTACCGATTCGAATTAATATTTTTTGTTTTGTTGGACAGGCCATTTAAATAGGAAAGCTATAAGGTTATATATATATCATCACGCTACTACCCAGGTGAGCGGAGTAGTAATCATAAAAGTCAATAAATCAGAAAAAAGTCAGACATTATTGTAAAATTAATTAATGAGTCGATGAAATTAAATGGGTGCCACAGGGATTCAAAGTATGTCACGGGCGAAGCCGAAAGGGTTAACTAGTCAATAAAAAATAACACAAGCGAAATGAACAAACGCCAATGGAACAAAAATGGCTCAAATATACTTAAATAATTAAATTATCATTTTACCGAAACTATCAATCTACTAAGGGAGAAAATTTATACGTAATTGCATCTGGTGGTATTTCTTGATTATTATTTTATTTTTATAATACGTTTACGATTACAATGAATACTTCTAAAAAATTGTGCAGAGAATTGCAGGTTACTTTACGAAACAAACGGACTATTGGAGAAATAATAAAAATAAGCATATGAGTCGGTCACAGCTCCCAACGCGTCGTGAAACGTAGCGCAGCCGGGCGGGAGCATCGGACAAACCATAAAAAAACGTAATGAGAGATCGCTTCCTGCGACGCTCGCGGCCTATTCCATGGTATTCTGATACAAGCTATGCATCCACCATTTATAAACGTTTACGGGATTTTATAATCTCACTCGATGCATCGTTCAAGGCGGCCTGTTCTTCACTTGTTATAATTAATATCTACGAATGACAAGCTGATTTTTTATGTAAAGTAAGGAAATCATACTTTGAAAAAAAAAATATTTTTTTATTTTTATATTTGATTTTATGTTCCGTTTGATTTTTCAAAAGTAGACGGTCCCCATTAGTCAACGTCTATGTTTAGAAATTATTCGGAAATATGTATTGATTTTGAGTTAATACATATTTCCGATTGGTATTGAGTCAATTTTTATGTGATTACACTAGTAGATCGGTGATCAACTAAATATTGCCCCAATTACTTAAATCCAAAAGCGAGTGCTTTGGAGCCCGTGGTCCTCGCTCTTCGCCGTCCACTTTGTTAGAACCATGTAATTCTCGGATTGCTTGTCTAAACTACAAGGAATAAATACTGGGACTTTCATTCTAAGGTTAATTATATGAAGTAAGGTGAGACCAATAAACAATAATGAAATCTAGACAAACTGCTTGTAGACCATAAACATTTCATCATAGCGGTTAAGTCAAGCACGAGTTGAACTCGTTCGCACAGGGTTCCGAAAAAAGTACCTTATTTGAGTTAAAACCCATACCCTAGACCTCCGTTAATTGGTGATCTATGTATTGTAGTAGGGAACACCTTAATTTTCAACTTTTTTTATATTTTAGAACTTTTTTATAAGACGTTGCTTCGGACCAAATTCCATTCCAATTTCCGGCATAAACGGCTGTATCTTTTGATTGCGTTGGCTTAGAAGTTTGATTTTTACACAGCTCTAAGAGACAGAAGACTTCAGTCTTTATTATAAATTTCAGCTTGATACTTCCATGCGTTCTAGATGAATAGGGTTGTAACAGACAGACAGACATATTAATTATTATTATGTTCAATAAGCATGTCACACTGGGACCAATAGACGTCAAAAAATCGAGACTTGACGTTGTCCAGGAATATAGCTACTTTAGGTAGTATTTCCAACTGGTCAACAAGAAAATGGAAAAGGATATCGTCGGAAAGATCCAATTGGACTGTACAATGCGTTTACAACCAGAGCTTCCTACGTGGGGGGGGGGGGGGGGGGGAGCAAGTCCGTGCCTTCAAAGATGAGTAACGAGCTAAGGAGAGACCTATGCTTAGAGTGTATTTAAAGAATAAACTCCCAAAACTATGTTTTCCGTCAGAGAATGAGAATGGTCGACATAGCTCGCCGGTGGCAGAGTAAGCGCGGCAAAGTGTCAATGGGCTGGCCACATCGGTAACAGAACCGAGTTTAGAGTGGAGACAGTGACTCGGAAAACGTAAGGTAGTACGGCCCCCGCCAGTTGTACCCGACGGCCTAGAGAAAAGTCACAGGGAGGAAATGGATAGTTATACTTTCAAATGTATGGATGGTCTCCTAAGAAATTTTTTCTGTTACTATGACGATTAAGGTAGCTAGTTGCCATTATTGTTGGCAATATGAACTCAATAAATTTATGTTTATTAATCACAAAATTTGAAATTGTAGTGGACAACGCAAGTTATCAGAGTTAACAATTTAACAAAAAAACACTAAAGGGCGTTTCGTAAAAATGTAAAACTATGTAGCTAAATGTAGCTCTATGCGTTAACGCAATCTTATAAAAATAATCAATGAACAACATATTGAGAAACAATACAAAATGGAAGAAGTAAAAATGACGCATAAAACAAATAAGAAAATAACAGGGATAGCAATGGTCCTGAGCCCAACGATATAGCGCCAAGTGCGCCGCGCATTCTGTGACACAAGAGAGAGAGAGAGGGCTATTCTCTCAGTCATCCTGTATTTTAAGTTAGCTTGAGTTTAGGTATAGGTTATAAAAATTTGAGCATCTGCTTCTGTGATTGCATTCTGAATCTTAGAAGCACACCCGTATTTTATAAAAGTATAAAAGATTCATGTACGAAGAATTGATTTGTTGAAACTTACAACAAAGTGAAACTTATTAAAATTTTGGAGTAAAAATATTTATTTAAGAATTTAGCACAACAATAATACCTACAAATAGCTGATACAATTAAAAAAAAACATTTGAAGAGAACAAAAAATTATAGCCAAAGGTGTACACAATATTAATGTATTTCATTGAACATGACACACGCTTTGTATTAAAACTCAAGTGTTTAAATTTAAAAAAGTCGTATATTTCTCCTTAATACGTTTTATATTATCGGGAATTTCTGGTTGAAAGCTCGTATAGATGCGGATGCTATTCAAAGACGATTAACTATTTCAGTATTACATTGACATACCACTCATTCACGAAGCGTTCTTCTAGGTGCTGGAGGGACGGATGGGACACTCATGTTCTCGAATAATTGTCTAATATTAAATCAAACGTCCTGATACAACAAGTTAACCGTTCATGAGCGTTTGGTTTGTTTCAATTGTTGTTTTTTATAAATTACGTTGATGATGCCTAGTAATTGAAATCGATATCCTACTATTACTATAAACGCCAAAGTTTGTAAGAATGGATGTATGTTACTCTTTCACGCGAAATCTACGCAATGGATTATGATGAAACTTTACAATAATATAGCTTACTCATCAGAATAACACATAGGCTACTTTTTGTCCCGGGAACAAGTTCCTGTGGGAAACAGGAAAACTTCACTACGCGTGCGGAGCCGGGGGCGTCAACTAGTCCTTAATAAAGTGATAAGTAGGATAGAGTTTTAGATCGTTTTGGTTCTTATTTCACTTTCCCATCAGCTATTGTTCTTTATAACATTGTGAGTGAAGTATCGAAACGTCCGGATTGCGAAACAAAGGGTAAATACTGTAGGCACTTTTGCACTAGTGCTCATAGTACCCTATTGTTAGTGCGGCTTAATATTTTTTATGTCGAAGTTCGTGCTCGTCACTTTTTGACGAAGTAGGTAACGATTCAGCAGTGCCACGGTAATATTATTTATAACACTCAGTGAGTCAAATACGAAACGGTAGTTACAAATCAGTTTCTCTTTCCTTCGCACAAACAAATGAAAAAAACATAAAAAAAAAATATTTTCTTAATTCTTTTTCATCTTCTGCTAAATCAGTATTAACTGTTTATTCACAGTCGCCAGTTTCGTAGCATTTTTTCCAGGGAAAAGATTTTGATTCTGATCCCGCTGAACAATCTGTACTTCTTAAACGAGTTATTGTTACTGTGGCACTTGTCCCAGTTTCTGGAACTCAGGAAATACCGCCGTTGACTGGTTCGTCCAAAGGACGCATACCCGTCTACTCGTAGAAGTACGAGACATGTCAATGAAGGTAATTCATATAATGGATAGAAAATCTTTTCGACCTAGTCTGATCGTAGGTAATAGGCTAGTTTTCTATTACGTTAAACCGAGGATGGAATCGATAAAATATATTTAGGGTATGTAATAAAGATAAATCGTAATTAGTGTTGTGGTTGGTCCTAACGGTGATAAGATAAATGCATATTATGTTAACCATAACATGATATTATTTTGTTTATACACTGCTTGTTTCTGTATTATATTATATATATTTATTACAATTCTACTATATATGAGGCGAGAGTGAATGGGCAAACTGGTAGGGGTCGACCTCGGCGCACGTATGTCAATCAAATCGACGATCTTTTGGAAAAAGGCCAGGTTAAGAGTACCATTAACCGGCGAGCGTGTATGAAAACACTCATGAAAGTAGAAGAAGCGAAAGAAGAAGCTGTATGTCAGGATCGTAGCAAGTGGAAAGCCATAGTCTCTGCCTACCCCGATGGGAAAAGGCGTGATAATATGTATGTATGTATGTAATTCTACTGTACGTGTATAGTATATGTCACTGAACTCCTCCTAAACAGCTGGACCAATTAGAATGTTTTTTTGTATGCGTTTGAGTGGAGCCCTGGATGGTTAAGATTCAAAAAAAGCGCTAATGTCGGTATACTGCAGGTCAATGTATGTCGGGTCCGCTAGTATAATATATATGGATTAAAAATCTAAGTTAAGATATTGAAACTCAATGATTTTGTGTTGGTAGAATAGGTGCAGCTGATAGACATTTGATAAACGTAATAATATCCTTCGTTTCCCATGAAAATATTGCATTATGATGTGCTATAGTAACATGAATGTTCCAAGACAATAATTAGTCATTGAAAATCAGAGCGCGCTTGTAATAATGGTGAGTCAACTGATTCATCTACAGTTCAACTGTGGTGTGTTTGCTCAATAAAAAGCAAACGAAATTTAACAATATTGGTATGCATTAAAGTTCAATGTAGAACGATTTCTATGTAATGTGTATTTGTGTTGTTGAGCGCAACGTGGCTAATCGTCGAGCAATGAAAGATATTAACGTCCAAATATCCAGACATGTCGCTAAATAAGTGATGCCCACGCATAATGATCTTTGTGCAGCCTCGAAAGTTGGTATAGGCAGAGGCTGTAATACCGAGAATAAACTACCAAGTAGATCCATCGGTAGGTCTTTGATTACTGATGTCTCCACAGGTCCACTAGTGGAGTAGTATTTATTTCATTTTTTTTGAAAACCCACTATTGAGATTGACCCTTGCGTTTTCAAGACCCACCGGCCGGTCTCTGAATACTGGCATGCCTCCCAAAGACCCATTAACTGGTGAACTGTTGTTTTTTAGTTTGAACAATATCGAAATAACATACATCTATCCTTTACTTTTTACTTATACATCTATTCTTTTTGAATTATACTAACAGTAGGTATATCAGGTATTAAACTTTGCTGATAAAAAATATTTTGAACTTAGTTTCCCCTGAAGGCAAATTCACTAAATAGGTTTTCTATATATGAACCACTATCTTAACTTCCCCAGAAACTGTCCCACGATTTCATACAGAATAATAAACTAAAACTTAAAACTAAAATGATTTTAAAAATCTAAAAATGGGAAAATCTTTAACTTATCATTAACTAACTATCTTCACGCTGTATCCCTGACGGGGTAGTCAGAGAAGTCAGATCGCCATGCTTCGCGATCCATGCATACTTCTTTCGCTTCTTCAAGATTCATCAATCGCTTCATACACGCACGTCTGGGTATCCGAGTACTTTTGACCTTTCAGAGATACAAGCTGCAAAAAGTTAACACGAAGGCACTGATAGAAGAAGCTCGTGAAAGGTGCAGAATGAAAGCGGATAAAAGGTTGTCGTCCAATTTCCGGGATAATGCCAGGCTCTTCTGGAAAGAGGTAGGCAAGACCCGGAGTTGTTCGGCAATCTGCAGTATGAATAAAGTGCTTAGTGTTAACAATGACGTCCTAACAGACCAAACTGACGTCCTGCAGAGATGGAGTGAATATTATGGAAAGATGTATGCAAGAAAAGACAGAGATGCCACATCGGGAAGTGGAGCTCACTTCGATGCTCCCGTCCCGAAGTCATTGAAGTCATTAGTATGAAAGAAATTGAACAAGCGATAAGAGTAGATAAGCGAAGTATGAAATGTGGTAAGGCTTAGGGAAAAGACAGAGTTACTGCTGAGATGGTCAAGTACGGTGGGTCGCGCGTCTGGGACGCTCTATGTCTGTTATGCAACTTGTGCTGGCGGACGGATGAGGTCCCATGAGGTGGCGGACTGGCGAATAGCAGCTGTAGTACCTATTTACAAAGGGAAAGGCTCGCGCCTAAACTGCTCCAGCTACAGGGCGATCAGCTTGGTCAGCTTAGCTAGTAAGGTGTATGCAAAGATTATAACGGCAAGAATGCAAGAAAGGTCTGAAAGGTATTTATGGGAGGCTCAATGCGTTTTCCGACGTGGAAGAGGTTGCATGGATCAAGTGTTTTCTATCCGCATGATCGCGGAGAAGTTTCTGACTATTAGCCAGAGGGTTTTCTGCGCTTTTGTGGATCTGGAGAAAGCATTTGATAACGTTGTGAGGGAAACTCTTTGGGATTTGCTGCCCGGATTTGATGTGGACGGCTCGCTGCTGCGGGCAATACAGTCGCTTTATAAGGACTGTAAGGCTTGCGTGCGAGTAGGGGGGGATGTGTCACCTCTTTTTGAGGTCTGTACAGGCGTCAAACAGGGTTGTGTCATGTCCGCCTGGCTGTTCATAGTGTATCTGGACAATTGCCTGCAGAAGTTGAAAGATTGTGATATGGGTGTGAATTTGGGTGACTTTTCAGTAAACTGTCTGCTGTACGCTGATGATGCGGTGCTCATGGCCTCAGCAGAAGCCGACCTTCAGGCATTAGTCACTAATATGAAAGAGGAGTGTGAAAGTAAGGGTCTTCGCTTGAATGCAAGTAAGACTAGGGTTCTACTATTTGAAAGAGATGACGTAAGAACTAAATGCGAGATTAGGGTAAACCAGGAACGTCTAGAGCAAGTGAATAAAATTGTGTATTTAGGGAGTATGTTTAGCGCGGATGGAAGATGTGATTCGGATGTAGAACGGCGAGTAGCTGCCGGAAACAGAGTTAACGGTGCTTTGTCCCAATTAGTAAAGCGACAAAGCATCGTAAAAGAAGCACGACTGGCGATTCATAACGCAGTGCTAGTGCCAACTTTGCTTTACGGTAGCGAAACCTGGGTATGTCAGCAGAAGCATGACAGTAAATTGAATGCTGTGGAGATGCGATCACTTCGAAAATTGTGCGGCGTTACCTTGGCCGACCGAATACGTAACGAAGTGTTACGCAATATGGTAGGTTTGAATGAAAGTGTCAACGTTAAGCTGGAAAAGGGCGTGCTCCGTTGGTTTGGACACGTCCAACGAATGAGTGAGGAACGATTGACGAAGAATATGTATTGTGCGAAAGCAGAGGGTAGAAGAGGTCAAGGTAGGCCGAGACTGACATATGAAGACCACGTGAGCAGATTGCTCAAAAACGGAATGGTCAAAAGTACTCGGATACACAGACGTGCGTGTATGAAGCGGTTGATGAATCTCGAAGAAGCGAAAGAAGTATGCATGGATCGCGAAGCCTCGCGATCTGTCCTCTCTGACTACCCCGTCAGGGATACAGCGTGAAGATAGTTAAGTTAAGAATAATATTAAACACGTGCAGAAGTTCATAGCCATATTGAACGTACATTGATCGCACCCATCTATTGTTCCAATTGACTTATGCCCCATCGCAGTCGAACGAAATTCTCCGGCCATTGTCTTTTTGTCTTCCGCTGATTCCTCTTAGTTCAGCAAGGTCCAACCCATCGGGACGAAGTAAATCATGATCGCTTACGAGACTAAGATTTTACATTTAGTAGTTCGCTGCGTTACAAGTATCAAGTAGTTGATTGCAACCTGTATTACAAAGCGACGAGATATTATGCTGCTTACAGAGTGTCTGACCCCGGTCGGTGAGCAGCTCACCTAACGAACAGGTTTCGCATGTACCAGACTACCGATTTAATTCGTCAGTCACAACGTCACATATCCAATTTACTGATTGCTCATATTTTTTATATGTATATAGATTATCTGTGTCAGTGTTATTTCTGATATTTTCTTTTATTTTTATAATTCGCAATTGATTTTAGCGTCTTAACGCGCTTTATTGATATACTGGTGATGCATAAGGCTAAGGTGACCATTTAGGAGGTGGACTTGTAAGCTAGTTTGTTCCCTTAGTCGTATTAAAATTAAAAAGAAATAATTATTCACTTAGTACTACTTACCTGGTAGACCTAAAACGAAATGTTAGTAAAAATC
This sequence comes from Thumatha senex, assembly GCA_948477245.1. Lineage (NCBI taxonomy): Eukaryota > Metazoa > Arthropoda > Insecta > Lepidoptera > Erebidae > Thumatha > Thumatha senex. The sequence continues at coordinate 10,278,910 of OX419725.1, read as the reverse complement.
TGAAAACCTATTAAAACGATTGATGTAAGAGACATAAATCAATAAGAGATGTAAAGCATTAAATAGAGCGCCTTTTTTATAATTTTGAATTGTAACAAGTCTCTATAATGGTCGTATGGTTTCTATGAGAAATTAAACGATTATTTCTTCAACGTTAGTGAAAGAGGACATAGTTTGTGAACGAGTGTTCATTGCTTCTTTGTTGCTGCAAATACAAGTATAACAAGGTATAATACAATTGCGAATTTATAATTCGCAGTTGTATTTAGCGTCTTAACGCGCTTTGTTGATATACTGGTGATGCATAAGGCTAAGGTGACCATTTAGGAGGTGGACTTGTAAGCTAGTTTGTGCCCTTAGTCGTATTAAAATTATAAATAAATTATTATTCACTTAGTACTACTTACCTAGTAGACCTAAAACGAAATGTTAGTAAAAATCTGAAAACCTAATAAAACGATTGATGTAAGAGACATAAATCAATAAGAGATGTAGAGCATTAAATAGAGCGCCTTTTTTATAATTTTGAATTGTAACACATCTCTATAATGGTCGTATGGTTTCTATGAGAAATTAAACGATTATTTCTTCAACGTTAGTGGAAGAGGACATAGTTTGTGAATGGGCATTAAACGAGTGTTCATTGCTTCTTTGTTGCTGCAAATACAAGTATAACAAGGTATAACAAACATCGCAACTAAACTGGCAGAACGGACCGAACATCATGAATCATGATGAATACTGTCATACATTTCTCACATAAGTAAATTTTTATGATGTAGGTAAGTACATCGCTATGTAAAACCCGCATGTTTCTACGCAGTGATCGAAACGAGAACCGACCATACATCGCGGTCATCGATAAATTCACTGTAAATGGCAAGTCTTACAAAAGTGCACAGACTTGATAGTGACTCAGTGAGAATGAATACGCAACTCTGGTATTAAGACTCGTACATGTTTTTGCTTAATCTCAAACTATTTTTCTTCTCGTATCAAAATATGAAAATGCTTGGACGTGGAAGGGTAATTTTTAAAGGTATAAAATTAAAGGTATAACATTATTTGTATATTGTTTACAAGTCATGCTTTTATCGCCGAAGGGGTGGCAGAGGCATATTCTATGCCCAAGTTTCTAGGTATTTACAATCTGCAACTGTTCTTTTCAACACATCTTGGCTAGTATAATGTAATTTACCTATTAGTGTTCGACTTCCATGTCCTAAATCTGTGTGTGTGTGAGTGTTTATTTTTATTTGTGCTGAGCATTTGAGCGGGAAAGGAAGTGTCATCTATGCTTTTTGTTTAATTGCTAACATTGTTTCGAGTCCTTTTCAAGAAATGGTCGCTGCGTCAAATAGTTTTCCTGGTTTGTGCTTAGTGACTTACAAATATGATTGCAGTCAAATCGAAACTCGTATTGTTCGAGTTATATTCTGAAAATGAGTCACTTTCGTTATCTATGGCAGTTCGTACCAGCTTATTATATGACGACAAGGAGTCCTTGATAACGCAATGTCTAAAAGTTGATAAGGATAAAATAATTTCTTTGCTGATTACCGTAGTTCAAAGTGAATCATTATTTGCATATGATATTTGCTTTAGTAGCAAATCGGACTGCGTCTCACGTAGAGTAACTAACGTATATCACTGGCAAAGATAATGTTCAAAGGGTTTGAAAAAATCATCAACAACCCTCGCCATGTTGTATAAATACCCTTTTATGCTACACATTTGCAAAAATTCAATCATTAGATGACTTTTTCTTTCAATATAAATGCATAATTTTGATATAAGAAATATATTTACGCCCACTCTTATAACTCTTTACTTGTTTATCATCTACATTTTTTAAACAAGGGGCATTTTGTTGGGAGCACGTAAAAAGTAAAGATAAGATATATAGGAAGTACAAGATGAGACTGCGCGGCAGTGATAGCAGGTCAAAGAGTACAAATACACATTTGAACTTTCGTTGCACACCACACTTCTAACCCTTATTCTGTTTTCAAATATTTTCGTACAAACTTCAGTACCAATTTAAGACCCGTGACGGATTTTAAAAATAGTGATGAAAGTCTATCAGTAAAAAAGCAACAGTATTCAATTTGTTTGCTTTATTTGAAAATTATTTTTGTTTCCCGTACATAATGTCTTCAGTAGTTCCGGGTGGGCGTTAGTCCGTCAACCAACTTCTCTATAAATATAGATTTACTAGTTGCCGTACGATTTCATAAACATTCTGTTATCAGTTAAACAATGAGCGTGTTATGAATCATTTCGTATTGTCTTACAAGCACACATGGTTCATACCTATAGCCTGTTTTAGAACAAATACATATGTTATACATATTATTAGAACTGTATAGTTGCATGTGGTTGCACTAAGACCTCGCACGACCTAGCTTTGTTAATAATGCTCCATTTCATTCTCAGTATAGTGAATAGTCAATCTATTTAAAGCAGTGCTAACCTAAAGTGGTATACTACTGACTGGGCGCGAACGATCAGAGATAAAGTATCGTTGGAGTATATTTACTAATAAATAAGTATCTATACGCTGTATCTCCGATGGGGTCGTCAGAGATTGCTTCCTTCAGATTCATTATTAGTTTCATACATGCATATAAACATATTTAATATTTTAATATAATCATGTATGAACTATATTACTTTTGTCCAAAACACTCACGCGGTCTTAGCATGTAAGGGCCGTATTACAGAACGTTTCTCAATACTCAAGAGGGTAATATTATAAGGCGATATATAAGGCGAAGTTCTGCAATACGGCCCTAAGTCTCGGTTTTAAAGAAATGGATGCTTTTTAAACATTATAGTAAATCAGCCCAATCAAGGGACCTGGTAACTAAGACAAACAAACCACTCGATTGTGGATTTTCAGCCGCCTAACTCTCCAGAGAACTTGGAACATAATTGGAACTTTAATAGAAGGTTAGGTATAGTAGGAATCACGAGTGACTGTTATCACTATTATTGTTTTAACAAAGCTGACTAATATTCATTGTCATTTACAGATACTGGATATAATGGAAGGCGATTTACCCGATTCAACTACGGATTTAGTAATCAACGGCCCGGGACTAGTAACGTTCGGAGAGAATTCACTGACGCGACTGAAGGACGCTCGACGAATCTATATAGCTGGGGCTCAAATTGTTTCAATGAAAGCTCATGCTGCCAACAACTTGAATATTCTATACCTCAACCTAGATATTGAAGATTGCAGTGTCTTCAACGTTGAAGAACGCACCTTTAATAATATCAAAGGTTAGTAAATTTTGTTATAATACCGTTGCAAATGCGATTTGTAACTATTGTCACTACTTCCACAGCTCTGCTATATCCATTAAAATTTCTGCTTATCTTTAATTGAGCACAGCGAAATTCTAGTTTATCAATTATCCTATTACTTTAAAATTTACATTTTCCTTTAGAGATCAGTTAATGTTTATATGCTATTCCATGTTAAGCTATATATCGAATTATGTTTCGAAAACTAATTAATTGGTATCACTAATACGGAGTATAAGTAGAGTTACCATAAATAATATAAGGCTAATAATATAATTCAAAAAGTTAATAGTGCCATTGAGTTAGCATCTATAATAATTTTATTATTCTAGTAGACGCCTCGCGAATTCACATGCGTAGTGTCCCGTAGGAAAACGGGGATCCATTGCCTCTCCCGTGGAAAAACGGCGATATAATGTGACCTAAGTTATTATTTATACCATCTGCTACCTTTCAGTAAAAGTACCTTTAGAATCTATCCCGGCGTTTCAGAGATTAGCCGGAACAAACAGTGAAACATAATATTTTTTTATGCAAGTAATGTATTACTTTCATACGCATTAAGTAAAAAGTTGTCAATTTTGAATTACAAACAGACACTTCCATTTTATTTAACTGTATAGATAAAATAATTTGGAACAGTCTGGTTGCCTCTATATTATTGACACTGAGTCTACCTTATATTTTCTGAATATTAGTAAGTTTATTTTTGGTTTATATTATTTCTGCTCATTAATCTCAATCTCATCTAAACCAAAGAGGAAAGAATTCTTTGAGGTTACATGTCCATTGCTACAGATCTTCTCTACATTAAGAATAAGTAGATAATAGTTCAATACAAATATCTAAATCTACATAATAAACTTTAAAATTATTTCTAAAAAAACTAAGCTGTAGTGCAAAAAGCTATATTATGTTACCATTGACAGGTTATCCAAGTTTATACTCTCAGATTTCAAACATGAGACAGCAATGTAATGCGATTATATTATGGCTGAGATTGTAACCCAGTTTGTCTCGACTGGCCTATACTAACAGCTAGCAGACCACCGGATGATGCCGATTATCGGGTCGTCGGCCAATATACAACTATGTATATACGCATATATTATATTAGTTAGTAGTTGATGCCCGCGGCTACCTATACGTGCTGCTTTCGCTCGGGAATATATACTTAATGTATAAAGCTGAAGAGTTTGTTTGGTTAAACGCGCTAATCTCAGAAAGAATAGTCCATTTATTGAGCAAGGCTATATGCTAAAATATCATCAAGCCACTACCCAGGAGAGAGAACCAGTTATCACAAGCACACATGACATTGATGTCAACAAATCAGGCAAATTTTCATACATTTTTCTAAAAGTATAAGCGACAGGATCAAATGGAAGGTTCAAAATAAGTCACGGGCGAAGCCGCGGATGTCATATCAAAATGAATGGACGTATGAAAACCTATCTTCGACATCACTACAATAATCACGCAAGCGTTAGGACTTGATAATACTTTCTGTAAAACGTTGTCACTATGTCTTTCCGAAATTCGGGCGGCGTCATTTAATGACATAAATATTAAAAAAAAATTGCAGTATTAAATTATTTCGACATTCATTGAAGCTTCTACATAACCTGTAATATGGGTGTTACTTCGGCCTACAAATGTGAAATTATATAAATCATACAAGTATTATCCAATCGGTGGGTAGCCATCAAGCAGATAAGCACGATCACTTATAAGGATTTATTGAAACCTGTAGGATGTGTTCGTACGACGTCGCGTCGACGACGGCCACAAATAAATCCATGTTTATAAATTGAAAATGAGGCATGCTGAGTAGTAAACGAACTCATCAAAAAATTTATATTAATTCTTACATATCATAAAACAAAATCGTCCGCCTTCTGTCTGTCTGTTGTCCGCGATAAATGTAAAAACTATTGAACGGATATGAGTAGGTACGGGTTCACCAGTGGATATTGTAGAGTGATTCAGGAGAAATATTTTAGTTTATTATTATTTTTCAAGGTTTGATGTAAATTGGTTGTAATATGACAGTAATGTGGTAATATTTTGTACAAGATGTCGGAAGAAATCAAGCGTGTTTCATCGAAAACGCTACTAAAACCCTGGGAGATATAATAAATCAATGTACCTCCTGTAATATCAATCCTTATGATGGGTATTACTCTCATAAACCTAAGAGCGTTATACAAGCACTTATTATAACTACAAGTGGGCATATAATATGCCTCTGCCACCCCACCCCTTCGGGGATAAGGCGTGATGGATATTTTTATTTTTTTATTTTTTATTATAACTACATTTGATATTGGCAAGAATGTATCAACGATTAAGCTACAAATAATTGCCTTGTAATAATATAAATACTCATGGAATATAGTGAAATCATATCTCTTTTAGTGTATCGTTTATCTAGAAAGGCTAGACTATATATAATCGAGTTACTAACCGTGAAGTACTAGTGGCACCGCTAACTCATTGTTCATAAACTATCACTGCACACATAAGCAACTCTCGATATAGCTGGTCCTCAGATGGGTGACCGTTTTGTGGCATTTCTATTTTCGAACGTTTCCGTGCTTTGGCAGTGAAATGACAGTGGTTAAGCCAAGTTGAAAGCCTGCTTGGGGCAGCCCTTATGGGCAGCTTGGAATATTCCAAATGCAGATCGCCTCAACCTGCGCCTATTTTTAATACGCCAATGGGCTCACCATCTGTTATGTGGGACTTGTATGAAATGTGGGCGTATTGAATGCCTCTGCTTCTACCTCTTCGGGGATAAGCGTGACTGATATACGTAATACCCAGTAGAGCGGAGCAATAATCGTTAATGTCAACAAACCGGATAAATTTTAAACATTTTTATAACATTACTAAATGACGGGATTAAATGTGTGTCACGGGGATTCGAAGTATGTCACGGGCAAAAACGTGGGGCTCAAGTAGTTGTGGCACTCTTTGTATGCTTTCGCTTTTATAATAATAAACTTAACAAAACAATATTGTTTGTAAAAGCGTCGTTGAATATTTAAACTACATATTATATTATCTTTGTTGAACCCCATATAACAAAGGCTAAATATAACACACTATTGTGCGACATTTTTCAATCATCAGACCATTACACGTTAGGATCCATATTGCATTGCAGCAACAACATGTACGCTATGATTGTACCGCAATGTTTCAAACACATTCATATTTCGATACGAATACGATATAATAGTGATAGAGCGCCTAATTATAATTAACGGGACTGCAAGGACTTCCGGAACTTTATTCTATCACAGACCGCAGTAATATAGATAGAGCATAAGGTTCTAATTTGTACGAAAAAAATAAAGTGTTCTTTTTCTCTAATGTTGAATAAGAATGGGTTGCTTCCTTTCATTTTGGTATGCGGGCTCCGGGCTCACGGCTCCGGCTCACGCGAGGACAGTGTTTGCTTGCGTTTGAACTTGAAACTGATTTAGGGCCGTATTTTAGAACATTACTCAATACTCAAGAAACGCTTGAGGCTAGTTTTTCCTTGTAAATACTACTCTCAAGTGTTTCTTGAGTATTGAGTAACGTTCTAAAATACGGCCCTAAATCAGTTTCACGGCCCTTAGTAAAAAATATTTAAAACTAGACTCAGCAAACATTGTTCTTCCTATATTTAAGTTATATTACCGAAATAATACGCTACACAAATTTCAAAAAGAAACTCTTTATTTACAATTTTACAAAATCTACATTATGTACTTTTTAAGAGGTTTTAGTGTCGTGGGCTTTTTTAAATATTTAATTTATAAACCTAACAAATATAGATCTATTAATATCAGTTTCCGAGTAGATCGACCACAAACACCGTGACACGAGGTTTTTTATTATAAAACTAAAGTTGTATACTACTCGACTCTTTAATTCTCGGACGTATTTGACTTTTACCAGTGGTATTCTAGTTGAAAGAATCAGTAGTACACGAATTTTTGTCAGGTTATACATTCGTTCATGTTATTTTTAAATTCTCGAGTAAGGCAAATCTATACCAATATTATAAAGCTGAAGAGTTTGTTTGCTTGTTAAACGCGCTAATCTCAGGAACTACGGGACGGATTTGTAAAAATCATTTTGTGTCGGATAGCCCAAACGAGAAAGGCTATATATCATCACGCTACTAACCTGGAGAGTGAAGCAGTAATCATAAATGTCAAAAAATCGGGGAATATTTTACGCATTTTTGTAGAATTGCATAAGCGACGGGATTAAATAGGTTCGACGGGAGTTCTAAATATGTCAAGGGCGAAGCCGTGTGGGTCATCTAGTAAAGATAACATATATATTCCGTTACCCTCTGGATATTCTTATATGTTTTTCAAGAAGTATAATTTAATTAACGAGAAAGGCTATATATCATCACGCTACTAACCTGGAGAGTGAAGCAGTAATCATAAATGTCAAAAATTCGGGGAATATTTTACGCATTTTTGTAGAATTGCATAAGCGACGGGATTAAATAGGTGCGACGGGAGTTCTAAGTATGTCAAGGGCGAAGCCGTGTGGGTCATCTAGTAAAGATAACATATATATTCCGTTACCCTCTGGATATTCTTATATGTTTTTCAAGAAGTATAATTTAATTAACGAGAAAGGCTATATATCATCACGCTACTAACCTGGAGAGTGAAGCAGTAATCATAAATGTCAAAAAATCGGGGAATATTTTACTCATTTTTGTAGAATTGCATAAGCGACGGGATTAAATAGGTGCGACGGGAGTTCTAAGGTTGTCAAGGGCGAAGCCGTGTGGGTCATCTAGTGAAGATAACTTATATATTCCGTTACCCTCTGGAATCTTATATGTTTTTCAAGAAGTATAATTTGGCACAGTAGATTTAGGATTTACATCACCTATTCATAAAATGACTTTAGGTCGGCGAAGTTTCGCTTAGCTACTAATGTTCTCCTTGTCCGTCAGGTCACTCGTTCGCTTGATAGCTGGCGGTATGGCCTACCCTTAAAAGATCTAAAAGATTTAATTCTTCAGATTGAACTGGAATAACGATTCCAGTCATTTGTTTAGTTAATTACTTTATCATCTAAATATAATAAAACAAAGAAGGGTTTGTTCGAATATTAACTCAAGAATGAGTAGCCCGATTATATTAGAATTGTTATCCTTGCTTTATTGTAATTGTCGCGTAAAAAAGGATCAAATCAAAATATTAAAATTTAAGGCTGCCCTAATCTCGACGGGGCCAATATTATTTTTATATACCTAATTGCATATTCTTTAAATTTTTCGGTAAAGTAAAATGTAAATACGTAAATAAAAAGAAATAATTTATTCTAAATTAATGCAGATGTAGTCAAAAATAAAAAATCCTGAAACCGGTTATTGTCACCTCTGGTAAAAAAATATATATTAACCTTAAACTTCTGATTTACTTGTTCTTATATTAACTGACATATTAAATAAACTAAAAAGTACAATTATCATAACAATCAAAGTAAAAATTACATAACATTTTGTTTTTTTTTTTAAGTAAAATAAAAACGAAATGCTATGTAATAGAATGAAGAAAGCAGTCACCGGTGTACTTCCCAAAATTATGAATATTTATCCACAATCAAAACGGATAATGGTACCTACTTCCGAGTCCTGCTTATAATAATCCATGTAATAAAGAAAGAAATATTGTCAAACAATACCATCTAACCCAAATTAAACTAATTTAAGCTCGAGCTAAGAGATCTAGACAACTAATCAACATACTTATATATTTCTAAATTCATATATATTATACATAGATAACACCCAAACTCCGAAACAAATACTTTCGTGGATGACACAAAAACTTAGTCCGACTCGATTCAAATCCAAGACTTATAGCGCGGCAGTCGCATTAACGTACCACTGCGCTACAGAGGCAGTCAAACGTTTGACCTTTGCAATGTTGGACGTTGGAACCATAGTTTGGTTTAACCTTTACTAAACAAAAGCAGTTTCAGATTATGCAAAAGAATTGTTCAGGAACTCAAGTATGTATGAAACAGTTAAAATTACTTGTCAAACATTTCCTGCAAAGCTTAACAAATCATGTGCATGTGTGTATTCATAGGAAATTGTGTCATTACAAGTCGACATGTGGACAGAAACTGTGCAGTGACGCACACGGTATACCTACCCACTACAGAGTTCAAGACGAGCAAGTGCATTAGCCTTGAAGATAAATGATAATACGTCTTTACATCGACACCTATTTAAGAACACTTAAAAGTCTAGAATTTTTAATTTACACAAGCTAAGACAATTTTAGACCGCGCCTGGAGTTATTTCTGTTTTATTGAACGAACGAGCGTTACGAGCGAGTCTCCATTTCAGTTCATTTGTTTGCTCTCCTGTACTAGTAGCATTTTATAACCTATTTTCATGAAACCTAGTATTATACATCCGTATTAATATTATAAATGTGAATGTAAGTTTGTTTGTTACGTTTTACGGAAACTTTGTACACATATTCAAGAAGGGATTAGAAGTAATACATAGGATACTTTTTATTGAAAAATAAGATAAAGTTTGCGATAGCGTGAAATATTAATATCAACGAATTTGATCAATTTGGACGAAACGTTTAAATAAATTCTATTTAAGTGCGAATTAAAAGTTTTTAAATAATACAAATTAACAACGAGTATTTAACAGTTATATAGTTGTAGTGTGTAATTGATACCTATAAATGTAAAAAAGTATTTATAGTTACATTAGAGACATTAAACAACTAGGTATCTGACAAAAAATAGTTATTTTAGATGTTTTAAAATTTATTACAATTCAATCAATCAGCCTATCGCATTCCTCTACTGGACGTAGATATGGAAGAGTGTTTGACCTTAATATAACACGCTGGTCAATGGATTGCATATGAAAATTAATTTTAAATGCTTGCGAGGTCTGCCAGTTGCTGCGTCAATAGTATATCATATAGTCAATAGCCACTTGACTTTTATTTTCAGGATACCGTAGAAAACAACACAGTTTCATTCTGTATCCTTCTATACGATCAATTCTTTATGATTTTAATGTAGGACCTTTACAGCTTTGCAGGCCACTCTCGCGTATTGACCTTTACATAACCAACTGGAATATATTTTTATAAGAAAGCAAAGAGGTAAATCAAACGACTCGGTTTTCTGTACGTGGCGGAATACCTTCGAGAACTATGCTACGCAGCAGCAGGACGGCTTTGTGGGAGACTCACGCCCCTGGACCTGGCTACCTACTTAATCACCTCGGTATTCAACTTGGCCCCTACCGAGCCGCACTGGCTTGAGGTTAAATCTCCGCAATACGATTATAACTTTGTGAAACGGACGCCCCGAAATAGGGCACTCCTCGAGGGATCAGATGGACAAACCTCAATTTCCAAAAGGCACTAGTTATGCTTGCGTCACAACGCTTTTAAGAGCCTCTCCGGCTCACTAGAATGAAGCTCTAGCGAGCAAACGCCAAGGTGCAGCCCGGAACATTAGACCAACATCAACGTTTCCATTTAAATCTCTAAAAATATTAAGTAGAAATTATAGCTTTGTTCCATTTGCAGAACATACAATGTTGGAACGAGCGATTTTTAAATGGCTTTATTTAGCTTGACCGCACATATAAACTTTCATTTCTTGTGACGGAATTTTAAACTACTTTGAGTAAACCTAATCTTACGAAACTTTAGTTTATACACATGTTGACTTTTCATAACAATAGAATATCATAAAAGATGTATCCACCAAACGCGCCTGTGTTTAAAAATTTAGGTCCGTATTGCAGAACGTTTATCAACGCTCAAGAAACACTTGAGAGTAGCTTTTATATGGCAAAATCTAGTCTCAAGCTTCGATAGAGTATTGAGTAACGTTCTGGAATACGGGCCTTAATCCCTTTATTTCAAAAATGTATTTAAATAATTACTTAACTTTACAAACTGTTTATTAACTTGCGCTGTTTATAATGCAAAATTTCTACATTCTTAAAACCTGCTGCTAGATTTAATCTATTTTAGCAAGTATTTAAATCACCTACGAGTATAACCTTATTGCGTAGGTTCTAAAACAAGAACGTGCGTGATTACAAATTTGCATAATTCAACAGAAACTTCAATTTGTAAGCAGTATCGCAGCGTGGCTATTTATTTGCTTTACTGGTAATCAAAACTATATTGGGCGTTTTGTAAACATGTACACCACTAAGCCACAAACTCTACAACAACGCTGTAACTGTGTGTGTCCACTATTGCTCGGCCTTACGGGAAATGCTTGCGGTATCTCAAAATACACTGGTATTTAAATAATCCTATACATATCTAATTTAACATAGTGAGTGAGCTAATCTCGTACTAGTTTAAATCTCTGGACCTGCTATGCCAACATATGACACAAAGCAGGAAGGAATCTGATGATAAAGTCTATTCAACTGAAGTGGTTTATATAGATGGGAAACGTAGGCAGTAGGTGCCAAGAAAGTTAGAACATAATTTACTTTTGGATCACATATATGACGTAAGTGTTCTCTTTACCTTTCTATAGCAATTGTGTAAAACTAGCAACTTAACATTGTTCAAACTTTCTTATTCATTAACGGGGCGACCAAAATGAGTCCTCCATTTTATGATGTTCAAATCTCATTGGTGAATATTTCTTCTCTAAAGGTCGTACTTTGCATACTTGAATAGTATGCACAATGCACTAGTGATGAATAGGTATGCAAACTACGACCTGCGTGTGAGAGTTTCATGAAAAACCATCATATTACTAAGAATGGACATCTTGTGGTCGGCGATTTTCTTTTGAGGGGAAGATATGGCAAAAGGAGCAAATTTGTTCTGAAAGCTTTCTTTAAATAAATGTGAATATTCTTAAGGTATACTGCTTTTTATCGTGTGGTTAGAGTCAGTTATTACATCCCCACAGGTGTCATCACCGACTCGAACCAACTTAACGACACGATCTCTACCTAAGAGTCTAGCACCGGACGCCTGGGTAAGGTATACTGCAAATCACTACATGTTTTAAAAAACACCTACTATAAAAACTAAAATGTATAAAATAATAACTGGGAAGGACTGGACAGGGTAGTTACTAGAATCAATGAAGTCACGTATCGAATACAGCGGAATTCTCGTAGTGCCTGCAAGATTGTTCAAGTTGACCGACTTGCCGATATCATGGAGACAACGAAGCTCGGGACGAGCATGTCTTACGAGTAGAAGGGGGTAGTGATACGCCGGTGAAATAGTGCACAACTTCAACATCAACATCATTTTCTGTGCCTTGGACAATTGGTTTTCAGCAGGCTGAAAAGCGGTTTCAGGCCGTTTTCGAGGGGGCTCTATCTCATACTAAATCAAAATTTCATCTTTGTTGCCGTTGTTCTCAGGCGCCTGAAACATTTTCAGTCCGTTTCAGGCCCCTTACACATGCTACCTAAACCTGAAAACACTTTTCAAGGCGTTTTCAGGACCCCCTATGGGCATTTGAAGTCCACTTCAATATATGGTGAAATTACAAGGAGTGAAAGGGGTTGAACTATTAGAAAGAGACAGATACACAGAGAATGTTTAAGAACATGTAATAGAGATAGCACTATTAGAAGAAGACAGCAATAGTTTGGGAACTTTCTAGTACATACCGAAGAAGCAACAAGTGTCGTATAGAACATTCTAGATAATTTTCCCGGGTAAAACGCTAATTGGCGTATTTAATGGGCCGAGGTCGCGGCTACTAGACAGTCTCCTTTGAGGAAGCGAACACTGCGAATCGAAGTGATCGAAGAATGTTTCCGTGCGAATACCCAAGCGAAGAGGTTGTGTTTAGTGTAAATAGTTGCGGTTGTTAATTCTAGTGATTTGTTTTTGGTTATAGTGATTTAATGTTTCATTTTTAATTTTGTGGTATCAGTGCAAATCCTATTAGTACCCCACGAACGTAACAATATTCAAGACCTGCAAAAAGAAGTCCCATAAGTCTCGAAATTCAAGTAGATACCTAAGTAACATTTGAAACATGACTGAGCGGACGTGGTTGAACGAGTCTCCATTTTCAAATGGCCAATTTTGTTTTGTGTGTTCTTCGCCAAAGGTCACGTTTCTTAACGATTTTCAATAAGCAAAAACCAAAAATCATTAACCTTCCATAATTATTTGAATATTGCTATATTTAAAAGATAGTTATTATTAGTCTACTTAACCCATGATTTTCTGTCAAATTAGGGTACAACAGGGTACTTATTTTTAAAAAAACATTCGGTTGGTCTACCGCTCACTAAAATCCACTAATCTAAATACATTTCGCATGTTGTACAAGTTCTGAAAGTACGAAGTCGATGTGCGTGGATGACTAACTCTAGACTATTTCTGTGTCCCCGCCGTTCATATGTACCACTATATTTATGTTGTATGTATCGATACTTTGTAATACTCACAGCAAAACTTACCTGTTTATAATGTAGTCTTTATTTTTTTTAATGTTCTTAGTTTACGTTCGGTATCCTAAACACACTTAGGTACTTGTATATTTATTTGCCTATGGCATTCTATGCTCATTCTGATAATATAGACTATTTTATTTCTTTATTAGCCCACAGCTTAGTTTGTCAGTATGGCTTGCGCATAATTATTTATAACTGCTGCCCGCGACTATGCTCGCGTGCTGAAATGTTCCCATACCTGTTTTTCATAGGGTTATCCGCGCTATCCTCAAAAGAGACATAATAATATGCCATCGCGGACTTGTCTGTATATAATAAAAGAGAATGAATTCGTTGTACTTTGTACCTTGTTTTATGTAGCGTTTTCGATGAAAGTTGCCAGTCGGCTTGATTTCTGTGAAACAAACTGACAGAGACGCGGCGCACAACTTTGTTTTATATATTTTTTATTTACATATATCCTATGCCTATACCTTAAAATATAAGACTTTGCTTATGTCAGACTCATTACTATTAAATTATTTAATTAATACTTAACGTCAGAGAGGCTTTTATTTGTTTCTTTTTATAAAATATCACATCATGGGTGAAAGAGTCTGTCCCGCTTTTTACAGTCATCGGTGAAATAATAACAGATGTCAAACAAATCTTATCCCACATGTTAATCAACTGAGTTAAGTAAAAATTGCGTTATTGCCCAATTACTTGTGTTATAGTGGTGAGAAATTCACTACATAATTAATATTAATTGTTGATAAGTTACTGGAAACCCGTTTCAATAACTTCAATGCGGTATTTTCTCGGTTCATAACCAACCAAGGGCTAAGACCTCTTGGTGTAACCACTTTCTGCAACACGTTTTATAAGATCTTGTTAGTTGGACCGACTAACAGTCACCTCGATCCTATATTTTGTACTGATTATTCAAATTCAGAATAACTGTTACGCTAAAACATTGTCGACATGTAAGCGCATTGGCTACAAAATGTCTACAATCTAAAAAATACAATTTCTCCGACTCGATATTCGTGTTGCAGAGCATGACTCATAAAACACTACATGTTAACTAACTATCTTCACGCTGTATCCCTGACGGGGTAGTCAGAAAGGACAGATCGCCAGGCATCGCGATCCATGCATACTTCTTTCGCTTCTTCGAGATTCATCAATCGCTTCATACACGCACGTCTGGGTATCCGAGTACTTTTAACCTTTCCGTTTTTGAGCAATCTGCTCACGTGGTCTTCATATGTAAGTCTCGGCCTTCCCTGACTCCTTGTACCCTCTACTTTTGAACAATATATATTCTTCGTCAATCGTTCCTCACTCATTCGTTGGACGTGTCCAAACCAACGGAGCACGCCCTTTTCCAGCTTAACGCTGACACTTTCATTCAAACCTGCCATATTGCGTATCACTTCGTTACGTATTCGGTCGGCCAAGGTAACGCCGCACAATTTTCGAAGTGATCGCATCTCCACAGCATTCAATTTACTTTCATGCATCTGCTGACATACCCAGGTTTCACTACCGTAAAGCAAAGTTGGCACTAGCACTGCGTTATGAATCGCCATTCGTGCTTCTTTTACGATGCTTTGTCGCTTTACTAACTGGGACAAAGCACCGTTAACTTTGTTTCCGGCAGCTACTCGCCGTTCTACATCTGAATCACATCTTCCATCCGCGCTAAACATACATCCTAAATACACAATTTCATTCACTTGCTCTAGACGTTCCTGGTTTACCTTAATCTCGCATTTAGTTCTTACGTCACCTCTTTCAAATACTAGAACCTTAGTTTTACTTGCATTCAAGCGGAGACCCTTACTTTCACACCCCTCTTTCATATTAGTGACTAATGCCTGTAGGTCGGCTTCTGATGAGGCCATGAGCACCGCATCATCAGCGTACAGCAGACAGTTTACTGTAAAGTCACCCAAATTCACACACATATTAAAATCTTTCAACTTCTGCAGGCAACTGTCCAGATATACTATGAACAGCCAGGCGGACATGACACATCCCTGTTTGAC
The DNA here is from genome assembly GCA_948477245.1 of Thumatha senex. Classification (NCBI taxonomy): domain Eukaryota; kingdom Metazoa; phylum Arthropoda; class Insecta; order Lepidoptera; family Erebidae; genus Thumatha; species Thumatha senex. The sequence continues at coordinate 10,263,085 of OX419725.1, read as the reverse complement.
GCCTCACAGTACAGACCACACACCCCTGACACACACCTGTACAGACATCAAAAAGAGGTGACACATCCCCCCCTACTCGCACGCAAGCCTTACAGTCCCTATAAAGCGACTGTATTGCCCGCAGTAGCGAGCCGTCCACACCATATCCTGGCAGCAAGTCCCACAGCGTTTCTCTCACAACGTTATCAAATGCTTTCTCTAGATCCACAAAAGCGCAGAAAACCTTCCGGCTAAGAGCCAGAAACTTTTCCGCAATCATGCGGAGAGAAAACACTTGATCCATGCAACCTCTTCCACGTCGGAATCCGCATTGAGCCTCCCATAAATACCTTTCAGACTATTCTTGCATTCGTGCCGTTATAACCTTTGCATACACCTTACTAGCTAAGCTGACCAAGCTGATCGCCCAGTAGCTAGAGCAGTTTAGGCGCGAGCCTTTCCCTTTGTAAATAGGTACTACAACTGCTACTCGCCAGTCATCTGGGACCTCACCCGTCCGCCCGCACAAGTTGCATAACAGACACAGTGTGTCCCAGACACGCGACCCACCGTACTTGATCATCTCAGCAGTAACTCTGTCTTTTCCCGCAGCCTTACCACATTTCATACTTCTTATCGCTTGTTCTATTTCTTTCATACTAATGACTTCAATGACATCGGGATCCAGAGCATCGAAGTGAGCTCCACTTCCCGATGTGGCATCTCTGTCTTTTCTTGCATACATTTTTCCATAATATTCACTCCATCTCTGCAGGACGTCACTTTGGTCTGTTAGGACGTCATTGTTAACACTAAGCACTTTATTCATACTGCAGATTGCCGAACAACTCCGGGTCTTGCCTACCTCTTTCCAGAAGAGCTTGGCATTATCCCGGAAATTGGACGACAACCATTCATCCGCTTTCATTCTGCACCTTTCACGAGCTTCTTCTATCAGTGCCTTTGTGTTAACTTTCTGCAGCCTGTATCTCTCTTTCATATTAAAATCATTCCGCGAGGCTAAGTAGTCCAGCCATGCTTTCTTCTTCATTCGAACTGCTTCTTTCACTTCCTCATTCCACCATGCATCACGCTTATTACTACTGCCTCTTTTCGTTTCTCCACACACTTCCACAGCGGCATTTATCATACTGTCCCTAAGGTTCTGCCATACACTTTCCACATTCTCACTGCTTACATTGACGTCGCCAAGCTTTTCGGCACTACATGTTAATGAAATAAATTAGAAAAATACATACCAATAAATTACGACCAATGAGTGTTTAGAATGTAATATAAAACTTACTATCGCGATCTATATCACTTCACGCTTGATCCCTGACGGTAGTCAGAGAGGACATATAACATAATATTCGGGAAAGTGTGTTTATTTGTTTATTAATCCTTAATGGTTTTAAAAATTGAAATAATTTGTAATCTTTCAATCACTGTCTAGAAAAATACATTTACACAAGACAGATATTTGTGGGAATATACTAATGTAGCGCGGCTGACGTCCATAATCGGTGACGCAGTGATTTTTTGTGATTCGATTATTATCGATGTGTTTGTATTTAAAAATATAAAATCGGTCCACTTGTTCTCAAGTTATAAATGATGTGACGACATTGTTTTATGTATATAGAGATAGTGTTTTTTTGAAGTATGTTTAGCGCGGATGGAAGATGTGATTCGGATGTAGAACGGCGAGTAGCTGCCGGAAACAAAGTTAACGGTGCTTTGTCCCAGTTAGTAAAGCGACAAAGCATCGTAAAAGAAGCACGAATGGCGATTCATAACGCAGTGCTAGTGCCAACTTTGCTTTACGGTAGTGAAACCTGGGTATGTCAGCAGATGCATGAAAGTAAATTGAATGCTGTGGAGATGCGATCACTTCGAAAATTGTGCGGCGTTACCTTGGCCGACCGAATACGTAACGAAGTGATACGCAATATGGCAGGTTTGAATGAAAGTGTCAGCGTTAAGCTGGAAAAGGGCGTGCTCCGTTGGTTTGGACACGTCCAACGAATGAGTGAGGAACGATTGACGAAGAATATATATTGTTCAAAAGTAGAGGGTAGAAGGAGTCAGGGAAGGCCGAGACTTACATATGAAGACCACGTGAGCAGATTGCTCAAAAACGGAAAGGTCAAAAGTACTCGGATACCCAGACGTGCGTGTATGAAGCGATTGATGAATCTCGAAGAAGCGAAAGAAGTATGCATGGATCGCGAAGCCTGGCGATCTGTCCTCTCTGACTACCCCGTCAGGGATACAGCGTGAAGATAGTTAGTTAGTTTTTAGTTTAGTTTTTTTTCCGTAGTCTTGTTCCACAAGCTAATATTAGGTAAATTTTGGCTAGATGGGTGGCTGTTGTTATCCCAAGAATTATAAAATAGACAATATAAAATAATGTTGAAGGACTAGGTGAAATCGTTAACTTAAGAAATTATTTGATTACAGGTCCCCTTTCTGTCACAATTAATAATTGTGACAGCGTGTCTACACAAGGTCCGGCTTTCTCCTGGCTGCTCAACATGAACATCACCGACGTGAACCGTCTTCAACTCGGGCCGGGTGCTTTTAAACTAGACCCATCTGCTGGTAACGTTGGCGAACATGGCCCAGGAATGTCGGTCAGTATAAACAGTTTAGTCCATATTTCGAATTAAGCACTGCGAAAGATGTCACGTACCGCAACGCGAATATCAATAGTTTTTTTTCATGATCTCAACACTGATTTTTAACCATTGCTATTTCAGATCCACATGACAAATGTAAACGTACCGGATATACCTCAACGCGCATTCGGATCTTCAGCGGCTGAGATAGTACTAAATGAGGTCAAAATTAGCGCTATTCATGCAGGAGCATTTTCAGCGAACACGTATAATATAGTGATGGCGCTTAACAGTTCCATTTCAAATATAGATGAAGATGCATTCTCACAACGATCACTAATCAACAACCTGTATTTCTTTGGCTGTCGAATACAACTGTTAGCATCAAGAGCTCTACAATCAGCAATTGGAAACCTTAATATTTCACATACCCTGTAAGACCATGAAAAAATTTACTTACCCATAGAAAGATAATCGTGCGACTTATTACCTTTTCGCATACCTTTAAATTGTATATTATATACAGTATATTCGATATTTTTTATTTGCATAGTTCCCTTTCCCTGGAACATGGGAACAAAATGTAGTCTAAGTTAGTCTTAAAACATCAGATATTTTAGACTGAATCCAGAACAAACAGAAAGAAAGAGGAAAATTTAACAATTCATTTTTATGTATATATATCCCTACTAATATTATAAATGCAAAAGTAACTCTGTCTGTCTGTCTGTTAAGCTTTCACGCCTAAACCACTGAACCAATTTGGCTGAAAATTGGTGGAGAGGTAGCTTAGAGCTAGGAGACGGACATAGGCTACTTTTTATCCCGGGTACAAGTTCCTGTGGGAAACGGGAACTGGAAAACGCCTCTACGCGGGCGAAGCCGCGGGCGTTAACTAGTATATATTCATATGTATTTATTAAAAAGCTGAGGATTTAGAATTTTAAATGGACGCCACAATTTTATCTATCTATATAGAATGGACCACTTAGTACTTTTCTGGATATAAGTGGAATAATAAATTCAACAATTAAAGATGCTATTCACTCTTTGGAAAAACAGCAGAAAGTAATGTGAAAGGAGCTGTACTACTTTCACATTACTTTCTGCTGTTTTTTAAAAGTCATAATTTCAGCCGTTCCATCTATAGAATTTTGAGATAGATCTTGAATCTAATTAAGGTTCGCTGTGCTAGACACACCTACTGGATATGCAAATCCGTTTGAGCATTCATTTAGAGGGAACCTAGCTCTGAATGAATGTTCAACTAGCATTCATGTTCTTAGTTTTTTATTCTCTGGGCCTATTCAATGTACGAGTACGTCACTGCGCTATTACTGATTTTCATTAGAGGTTCATTTAAAATTATATTACAACACAATGCTGTGAAATGAAAAGCCTCTCGTAATTAATTTAATGATAGTAATATATATTATAAATATTTTTAATCTTTGAAGCGCCCTTGGCCCCGCGGACTCAGTGTTCTGTAAACGATCGCTGAGTTACGCAACTTTCACTATGGATGGTCCTCAGATGGGTGACCACTTTGCGGCATCAACATTTGCAAGCACTTCGGAAGGCACATTAAGCCGTTGGTGCCGGTTGCCAGTAACATGGCAGTCGTTAAGTCAAGTTGAAGGCGTTATGGGCGGCTTGAAAAATTTCAACAGCAGGGAGCTACGACCTGCGTCTGTCTATTTCAACATGGCAATGGGCTCACCACCTATTACGTGGGATAGGAATACACATGGCGAAAAGTGGGCATACAATATGTATGCCTCTGCCACCCCTTCGGGGATAAGGCGTGATAGATAAATAATAAATAATCCTTGGAAAATCTATATTTTATGTAGGTATCGTAAAATTACCAATGACTGATAAAATATGTTTAAATCGCGTCAAAGGTTATACCTGTAGCTATTTATCTGTTGCAATTAAAATATCATTTTAAAGATGATGCTTTCTTTTCAGAATTGAAAATATTGAAACCGGAGCTATCAACATCACCGTGGCATCAGTGTCCATAGGTGATAGCGAATTCCATAGGTTGATGAGTAGTAGCATAGAGCTTTCGTCTTGGACTAAACTACAAATGGAAAGAAATTCTTTCGACGAACTGGTATCGAATGCTATAATAGCCATGGATACGACAACGCATGAACAATCAGTTCATAAACTAATATTTGCCGGCAACGAAATCGAGACTGCCCATCCACACAGTTTGAAGTTTATCGGTCAGGCTCAATCACACCCAGCCTATACTGTTGTATATAGGGAAAATTATTACGGGAACACTTGTTTCTGCAACATAACTAGTTGGCTTAAAGATGTATTAGACATACAATCTACAGAAGCTTACAAATCCGAAAGTTATTGCACAGTAGACGAATTTCTTGCACGTTGCTTTAATGAACCGGAACAAAATTTATTATTCGAACATTTTTTTGATGGTGTTTGCAAGAAAGACTCTCTCACTTTGAAATGTCAATCATACGAAAGAAAACCAGATGGCAGTGTAACAGAGATCAGAAATCCTAGATTTCCTCATAAAAATAAACATGAACAAGTCATTACTGATCGCGACAAGAAAGTTATCGGAATAGTAATTGTTACATGTTTGGGATGCGTTCTCATAGTAATGCTTATAAGTTTAATACGATGGATGCGGCGGAAAGGCTATTGTATCAATGTAAAAAACTTTTTAATTTCATCAAATTCTTCTTGCGGATCTTTTTGTGGGCGGATTTTTTCTTGTGGTGCAGTTAATGGTTTGGATAATGCCAGATCCATTTCCCGACTCTCGGTTAATGAATATTCAGAAAGGCATTGTTTAAATGAACCTCCGAGAGTTCAAGATATTGTTCAAGAAGCTGGTCCACACGAAGTAGTTTCAAATAAAGATAAAGGCACTCAAACTTTACCTGAGGAACTCACAAAAGAACTATTAGAAAATTTAAAGGAACGATTGGAAAATCCGGAAAATTATGTAGAAGCCCGTGAAACTATTGAACATTTATATGTACTTACTAAGTTAGAAGAAAATCAAAACGCACCAACACAAACAGTGGTCATAAACAATCCCCAGGAAAATATTTATGAGCTACCGTATGTGAATACTACTCGCATCGGAAGAAATAAAAAAGTAATGAAGAGTATTGGCACAGAAACCGTTCCTACTTCACCACTCCGGCAGCAATCACCTTATAATAGACAAACCGCACTAGCACACGAATATTTTGAACCCAAAGATCTAGCTGTGCACCTATATGCCGAAATTGCCAACAGTGATAAAGAAAAGAGGACACTTTTGGGAAATATGCCGGATGTAGTAGCTGAACAGGCTGTGCCCCGTGGACCATATCTTCGAGCAGTCCGTGAAAAAATGGTAACTGCTACACCAGGAAGTTCACCCACTAAGTCATTAAATGCACCGACAGAACCACGCAGCACATCTACAATAAAATCGACATCATCTAATACTTCAGCCAAAATGATAAATCGACCTCTGCCAGAGAAACCCACGATTTTGGACGCTGGAGAGGGTACATCTATGAAATTTGGTTGAGATACAGCGAAATTGCGACCGACGCTATCACGAGACATCAAGATGAATATTAAACACTGTAATGAGATACGTCGTCGGCCATATTTAAGATCTATTCCAGATATGGATATTTATTGGAATTTGGACCCATGCGTGACAAGCTAAGTAACCAATTCGCACTAGAATATTAAGAAGCGATGATGCTTAAACATTTCTTTGCTGTGATATTATTTTTTTTATTTTAATTAATTTTAATTACTTATGAGTGATGTATCGTGCCAGACGCTGTTGTATATTTAATTGTAAATAATGAGTTGTAATTAATTTTTCTATGTTGTAATGCACCAAGGTATTGTCGACGGTTTGACAATTTCTTTAGCAATGCTTATTCGTTGACGCGAAATTATATTTTTTTTTCTACCATTATAATGAAATGACGGTTTAAACGAACGACATCCCTGCTCATGAATACGGTGAAATGATATCTCTATTAGACGTAATGATAGTATATATTTGATGTTAATAGAAAACACTTGATATCCAAGTAGATATAGTAACATTTTACAACGTTGTAAGAGTTTGGCGGCAGGTATCATTATTTTTCAATTCATTAGCTTTGTTAATGAGTAAGGAAATGTTACCTGATTGATGAAATTGTTATCGATTAAAAATAGAATATCTAAGTTTCCGCTATCGTCCAAAGGTTAGTGATGAACCCTTTTTGAACCTTTATTTTTGAAAAATATTACAAAAAATAGTATCTATTTATAAATTCAAATATACATTTCATAGTATAATAACTATTAAATACCTATTTATTTTTCTTTGTATAAAGTCATTTTACCGTGCGTTGTGTTCAAAACGTTCACGGTGCGCGATGTCATTTCTGTTTACTGTAAATACAAAACTGCAGTACAGCCTGGCAAAAATGTCTTCCAACGAAACTAATATTCTTGGATGCGGATTTTATAGAACAAACGTTGAGATATTAAAATGTTGTTGGAGAATTAACTTCGTTATTCGTCTTTAGTGCCAAAGGAGTGAATTAACAGAAAGACAACATTACATCAGTTTAGGCTGTTACAGTAATATGTATAGGTACATAATTATTTATTCTTATCCTGGATAAGTACATTTCCTACAATTATGTTAATCTAAAAAACGTAGTTTAAGTCAGAATTGTGAAAATGTTAATTATGTATTATTGCCATAAGATTCAGTCATTATCTATTAAACAATAACTATAACAATTCATTTATGTTTGAGTACATGTTCTTTAGATATGTGGGAGAAATAATGTTATTCCATTGATGTTCCAATAAATGTTGAATGTCCGAAGCTCTTGATGTAGTTTCTATCTAATAGAGTAGGTATAAAATTTACTAACAATACAACCACAACGATATCACATAATTAATATAGTGATGTCTTATTGACACACTTTAACAAGCAGAATTTGAAGCAATAAATGGAAGGAGGCACCGCTTGAGATGCATGTTTTCTTTACAAACCACAAAAAAGCATGGGGGGGTATAGGGATAGATGGAAAGTCGAATGCAACTAGTTTCATTCCACGGTTGTTTTGTTCCACTGTATTGATCTGGTTAAGATTGTAAGTCTTGAGGACTGAAATATGGTCAGTCCTCAGGACTTACATGCGATTTCCCCTTTTCTTTTGCTCTTGATAATTGCTGTAGATCCTGGTTAACAGGAATCAGCAAATGGAGTGCGGGTGCGAAGAGTCAAAGTACATATAATAGCTTATTGATTCCCTTATGGGACGTTGTGTTTGGGTTTCTTTCCAGCTGTAAGCACAGGAGGGCTCGGAGAGCAAAGCAAATTTGATTTTGATCGCGATTAATATATAAATTTGGATCATTGAAATAAGGTTTATGTTTAAATTTTACTTCTTTGGTTAAATGAAAATATTTGAAAGAAAGTTTGATCGATGAGCAAACACTCGAATCCGAGCGTAGGTTTGATCGTGTTGTTCTAGCCGGTCTATATGCACCGACTTGGTCAGCGCCGCCCGGCACTGAGGATATAATCCGCGCCTGTCTATGTGAAAAAAAAGCTCGACTCTCAGTGTAAAATTTTCAAAACTATCTCCTCGTATAAGGAACCCAGCGCCTCTTTGTACTGCCATAATTCCAGGATTATTAATACGTGAAATCAAAAAATAGTGTATATTAGTTTTTCATTAAAGTAGCAAATTTCTGAAAAATAACATTCATTGATTTTTTAATTTACTTTGACGATTTTATTACAAGATATTAGTTAATTTGGATTAATATTCAAAATTATTATAGCTATAAGTAATATCTGTACATATTTTAATATTTTAAGTAGTTATTTTTTTTTCTAGCTATTATAGTTTCCAAGATATCTCGACTTATAGGTTAATTACCAAAAACTAGGTCATCAAAAAGCTGGGACGTGCAAGTGGTTATGTACCGATAATAGCGTTGCATTTATCTACCTTTCCGAGGGTCTGTCAGAGATATACAACGTATAACTCGATTTCGAAGAATAATTTTCAAAATTATATTGGCTTACTTCTCGTCTAGTATCACCTATGACGACAAATATGCTAACAAATTCTTGTGAAAATGTGACTCCGGGTTGGAATCGATACTTTATTAAACCAGCTTACATTACTGACAAACATGTTCTCTAATGAAATATACGTTAATAAGTATAGATGAATTTTGAAGTAACTGGATTTAGGAATACCCTGTACCGATGTGTCTGGCCAACGTGGTACAGTAAGGTTAATCATCCTCCCAATAACTTTGAGAAGGCAGCCTTCTTTACCACGCTTACTATACGGGTTAGTTTATAGTTTTGAGTACTTTCCTATTCTTCGCCAGGACCTCGTTCGTCAGTCAGCAGGTGCACCTCACACAGGTGAGGCCAACTTTTGAAACCTGAAGGTCGGTAAGGCCTCATTGCACCCAAAGAAACTTAAGTATTAACTCGGCAGTAATTCCAATTTGCCAACTTGTTCGTGAAAACTCAACGAGGAATAGGTACGTACGTATATCAGTCAGTATTCTATCAGTAAGTATCTAGCTAGTTTGTGAAAAGATTTATGTAGCAGTATACAAATTTACAAAACAACTTTATGGCAACATCTATCTTCTAATTCTTAAATGGGCAACAACCACTAGCCCTTTGCCGAAACCGGCACTATACGAGGTTCAATCCGTTTCGCGAGAGGGACCGGAATTTATCCAAATTGGTTCAGAGGTATAATTAAGTAACAAACATATTCATAATATTAGTAGGATTCCTAATAATAAACTGTATTAATTAAATAATTATGATTACAATATTTATTCCTACGGCCCACCTGCTTAATTGATTGAACATAATTAATTGACAAGATTTTATTTTTAATTTTGTAAACAGTTCTGCAGTACTTATTAAAGCTTTCGAGAAATTGCAAATTGCTGCTGTTGAAAATTTTCAAGCCGGCCATAAGGCCTTCAACCAGGCTTAACGACTGCCACTTTACTGGCAACCGGGACCAACGGCTTAACGTGCCTTCCGAAGCACGGAAACGCTCGCAAATGTAAATGCCACAAAGTGGTCACCCATCCGAGGACCAGCCATAGTGAAAGTTGCGTAACTCAGTGATCGTTTACAGAACACTGAGACCGCGAGGCCACGAGCTACGAGTTTTATGTGCTAGACACTAATTAGCACGACCAATTTAAGTCTGGTGGTCTCGGACTTGAGTAAAATATCTAGGTATAATATGTACGTATTTAGAAATATATAAATTTGTTTATCAGTTGTCTAGATACCACACCACTTGCTTATATTAGCTTACTATGGGCTACAGAAAATGTAATATATACCCAAAGAAACAGTCAGTACACTACATAAACTTGCAATCATCGTTCAAACAAAGTTCGGCAGCCTGGTCTCTCAAACTTTTAGAACGACTAACGGACATGTTTTCATCAAATGTGTGAGTGAGACAAATACTCTCATTTCACAAAGACGAACCAGTATTTTTTTTAGGAAAAGAAATTCCTCCCTGGACAGTCAGAATCTTATTGACATTTGCTAATGTCGAACGAAGTCTCATAATTTTTTTTTTCATGTCTACTGAGTAAATGTGTGATATGTAAATTTCAGTTAAACTTTTTCACATTTTTTGTATAACTAGAGGTAATATTAATAAGTAATTCTAATTTATGATATGAAAAGGATACTCGCATTATCCAAGTATTAAATTAACTATTTTCACACTATCCCTGACGAGGTAGTCAGAGAGGACAGATCGCCAACCATGTTGCGTATCACTTCATTACGTATAATATTACGAATTTATGCTGTCTGTAGATCTGTACGGATTTATAGTGAATAAATAAATAAATATCGTTGGGACACACAACGCCATCTGATTCCAAACTAAGCAGAGCTTGTACTATGTTAACCAGATAACTCATAAACATCCTTATATATTTCTAAATACATACATATTATAGATAAATAGCACCCAGACACAGAATAAACCATCGTGCTCATCACACAAAGTTTTATCCTAGGTGGGAATTGGACCCCCGTCCTCGAGCGTAAGTCGGTAAACTCCCACCGCTCCACAGAGGTAATCGAAAAAGTTATCATACACCCTTAAAATGTTCAGTATAGAGAGCACCTCAGAGGCTAGACGGAGAGTAAATCTTAGAGCCAAGTATTAACAAGGTTTAGTACCAAACAAATACCTGGCAAACGCGGACAGGGGCAGATTGGTGCGACGTGTGAAGGCGTGGAAGGAGGCGTTTAAGAAAGGTGGTCTGAAACTTAATGTGGCGAAGACCGAGTACTTGGCATTAAACTCGACAGATCCCACATCCGTCCGCATAGGCGGTGATTTGGCCGAGCGCACGGACCAAGTTAAATACCTGGGATCTGTATTTCACACGTCCAGTTACATCGATTGCGAAGTCAAGTCACACATTGCTGCCGCATGGGCCAAATGGAGAGAGATGACCGGTGTCATTTGTGATCAAAAAATGCCTATGCGGTTGAAGGGAAACGTCTACAAAACCACCATTAGACCTGTCCTTTTACATGGCAGCGAGACATGGCCAATATAGGAGCGACACAAGCAGGAACTGCGTGTCACGGAAATGAAAATGCTGCGATGGATGTGTGGATTCACGTGGATGGACCGCGTCAGAAACTCTCGCAACCGCGGCAGCCTTCACGTCCGTGATATTGCAGATAAGTTGCAAGAGTGTCGCCTATGGTATGGTCATGTCTTGCGGCAACCGCCAGACTACGTGGGAAACAAATGTCAGGCCCGCCGGGTCCCCGTAAGAGGGGAAGACCCAAGAAGTGCTGGCTTGACGTCGTAAGGGATGACACGTGTGCCAATTGTCTCACTACAGATGATGCCGACAACCGTGCGAAGTGGAGGAGAAAAAGTAGGAAGGCAGACCCCGGGCGTCGCGAGACGCAACTGGGACAAGCGTTTGGATGATGAGTACCAAACAAATAATTCTGCTTTTTCCATTCCAACTACATACTAACTATTCCCAAATAACGAAATATAATAATTATTTAGTTGATCAAGAAGTTTGCTTATGACAGTTAGATATTGATCACGGTACCCACTTCACATTTGGATGTTTACGTAGTTAGTTTTCTAAGTAGTAACGGGGTCGCTTTATAATAATTTCCTATAAGCAGCTTTGGTAGTATCTCAGTATAGATCTAGTATGTGCTTAGTTGTTACAGGCAACATGCTATTCCAATAGACCCCACCCCTTAAAAAGCAATCTTAGGACAGTCTGTGTCCCGAAAAGTTCCCACTAGGCTCGCTATAAATATATAATATATTGTGTGAGTTGTCCCAACAATATATATTTAAAATATTTCAAATAATAGATAACCCAGTAACATTGACCTACTCGTTAAGGGTAACGACACTAGCGACTGTACTGACACACATCAGTGCAGTCTGCATCCAAATTGCTCCAGCACGTATTATCTCTGGGGGTTATCCACTAACATAAATCACTGAGATAGTGTAGTTACACCTATACTACCACTGCGTTCTTAATTTTTGAGTTCCTTTAAAGCGAGGATAAAGTAACATTTTAACTTCAAGAGGGACGTTTTTTTATTTTCAAATGTTATAGTCTTTTTGTAAGTAGAATAATCATATCAAGCCTCTAATTTTATTTTCTTGCAATCTTGTTAAGAAGTAGTATGTAATGCACTGAAATCTATTATAATTCCTAGTATAAGTCTACAATTTCAAATGTAGCTGAAGCCGTGCCATGTAGGAAATATCATTTGTCGGTAGGAGATGAACGAAGATGAAATTGTGATATCCAACAAGTCGTTGTCTTTAAATTACCTCTGAGATGAACATTAGATGAGATGGAAATTTATAGATTGTACCTATAGTACTATATGCAAGAAAGGTCATATGTAATAGCATTGCATGTTGCACCCTTGATTCTTTGGCTCATTTTACCTTAAATGTAATTGTGTATATGAAAAAAAAAACATAGACAGTAAAAAATGCTGTTACAACACTGTAAGAAAACACTGTTAGCGAGAACTCGCTTACGTGACCGAACGACATTACTAATTGAGGTATAATCATAATTCGCAGTAGCACACGTAACTGCGAATGCTGGTATTTGTGTTAAATTCACAAGACTTAGTAGTTATTGTTAATGAATGAATAACAACTAGGTATTTAGAGAATTAACATTCTGAAACCATTATGTACAGTTTAAAAGAAACTCCTTTCTGTACCTTAACAAAAATTTGCTAAAGTCGGACATTTCTTTATTATGCCCAATACCTTCTTAAATACTTAGAAGCTCTTAGAACTGTCAAGGTTCCGCCAGTTTCGTCTACCTAACATTATACACAAAAAATTGGGTTCACGCATCTTCTAGTATTCGAATTGAGTAGGTACATTCTTGTTTTGAAGTCTTGTCAATAAATGCAAAACTACAACCGTTTGAAACCTTGACCTAAGTTACCATGTATCCATGACCACTCATGGTTACATGGTAACTGATCGCAGTTGAAGATCAAAAGTAACTGATGTCTCTCATCGTAGTTAAGATCAACTTCATGGCGTCATCGTCTTTTAAAGATGTAGTCAGAACGGACGACAAGTTCATTTAGAAATTATTTTTCAATTATGAAGATTGTTTCATTTCTGTTAGAGACATCATACTTAACCAAATTTTATCCTACTTTCTAAAATGCTTTATCTGTCATAAAATGCATACACAAAAGTATTTTAAACAATGGCATAATAGGTCTAGGTTATATTATTCGTTAAGAAAACATTCGACGAATTGTGAACTCTACCTTTGTGTAGAAAAACCACATTTTGTTGAAACATTTAAATATGGGATCGTATGCACGCTATTGCTGGAATTTTAAGCAAGGTCGAGGTTATAAGAGTACCAGTATCGTGTAACGGGCAGCAAATGTAGTAGGTATGCAGATTTTTTTTTAATTATTAAAGTGAAAGTCAACGTAATAAGTTCCAATGCTTAATTTTTATATGGAACAATTCTTGAAACGTGCATTGTCGAAAAATATGCAACAGAAAATGTACTCATGAATTAAGAATTAGCTCTAGGTCTAAGGTCCGTATTCCAGAACGTTTCTCAATACTCAATCAACGCTTGAGGCTAGATTTTGCCTTATAAAATCTACTCTCAAGCGTCTATTGAGTATTGAGAAACGTTCTGGAATACGGACCTTAAACTTTATATTTTTTATTTTTACTAAAGGACCCTTGGCAGTCAGTAAATGAAGAAGATAAAAAGATACAGGTGTTTTTTGGAAACTATATTGGAAGGTTCTTTTCAAAAGAGTTCTTTTTTTTGCATGGTTGTAAAGTCAAGTATGGTGTAACTTATTATTTTCTTGTAACAACCTTTGTACCCATATTTAGCAAAATAAATAAATGAAATGAAATGAAAATACTACCCTAAGTATCGCGAAAAGATTATAAATATTGGTTATTCATCCAGATTTAATTAATCGCCAGCAAAGGATGTGTCTGTCAAAATGAAGGGACCAAGTCTCGTATGTCGAATAAGAAGAAAAAAGGTGGTATTAACTCACTAAATAGGTAGGGCATCTCAGAGAGCAGTTTACTAGTTTGGTCCCTCCATCTTGACGTCATAATCGAGGGACCAAGATTTTTGATAGCAATTATCCATAATGAAGAGGTGGCAAAATTTATAGCAAAAGTAGCAAATAGTAGATTAATGGTATAAAACTTTTAAATATATATGACAGACATACGAGACTTGGTCCCTTTCTTTTTGACGGACACCAAAGTATACTCTTCAAGAACAATAGTGCTACGAAGTAGTAATTTGACTTAAGTATAAATTTTTTTTTATTTTTTTTTATAAATAAAGAAGTCTGTCGGTCCCGTATTTGGTGGATAAGGTTGCTCGATGGCGTGTTGGTCAAATTCGTTGCAAGTCCAAGAATTTTATTTGCATAATTTGACGTTTTTCGTCGAATTTCCTTTCTTAAACGCCGCATAACGCCCAGGTATAATTTACAGTTCGATTTAATGATAAAATTCCGAGTGCACAACGAAAAGATAGATCTATCAAATTTGTCGAGGTCTTTTTTTCAATTTCAATTTAGTTGGATAGCGCCACTTCAAAGCTGTGGACTAGTTAACATGTCAAATGTACGTCTTTTGGATTAGCTGAATGGAAACATGATTCATATACAAGTGATTATTTAAGATGGTACGGACCGACTCATGAGACAAAAAAATTAACTCTGATATGTCAGTTTTTTTTGACTAGTGAAAATGTCGCGTCGCGTTACACTATTATATTATGTTGGGTATTTTTGATTGTATGGTTAGACGAGTTAATAAAAAGAAACGGTTTTAATTTAGAGGATTCCATCTCCGAAACAGTTGCCAACCAATACACGGAGGTCAATTTGTAACAGAAATTATTGTCACCCTATGCCCGGGTAATCTTCAATATAAATAAAGCAATAAGAATTGTTTGAAATAAAAAATCAAGTACACAGTGTCAGAGTTTATCCAAAACCATTTTGATGCCCTCTGTCTACGTTTACGTATCTCCTAATCAACAGTCCTAAACAGACATCCATATCGACGTTTATATCCGCTAACTTGTCTTTTGTTTTGATTAACTTCACAATGTGTAAGACAGCAAATTTGAGAGGAAATGGGATAGATATCGTTTTACTTACCCTTTGATGTTTCAAGATAAAAACTACTTTAAGAAGTCAGAAACGCTTGATTCCCTATTATTAATTAATCTTATATATAAAAATGAATTGATGTTTGTTAGTCTCGCTAAAACTCGAGTATGGCTGGACTGATTTGGCTAATTTTGGTCTTGAAGTATTGGTAAAAGTTTAGGGTAGGTTTAAACGATTAGAAACAAACATAATAAATAAAGCAAAAACTTAATACATAGGCTGCACTAAAAGTATCGGTAATGGAACATTTCCACTGTTCCTGTCATATTAAAATCTTTTTAATTGAAAACTTCTTGGTTTAGAAAATCGAATACCATTTATTTATTAAAAAAAAGGATTCTCGGTCTTGTCACAAAGTTTTGTCAAAATTGTTTAGTCGTTGAGAATATGGAATTAACTCGAGAAAATTCAAGAGCAATGATTTATTATGACTTTCGAAGTGGTTTAACACAAAAACAGTGTGTTGACCGGATCATTTCTGCATTTGGTGATGAAGCCCCATCCAAAACCACAATTTATCGCTGGTTTGCTGAATTTCAACGTGGACGTGTCAAGCTCAGTGATGATCCCCGTCAAGGTCGTCCAAAAACTGCAGTCACCCAAGAAAACGTTGATGCTGTGCGTTAGCTGATTGAGGAAGATCGACATGTGACATTCCGTGAAATTCAGGCAACTTTAGACATTGGCTTGAGTCAAATACAAATAATCTTGCATGAACAATTAGGTGTAAAAAAGTTGATTTCCCGATGGATACCGCATTCGCTCTGTGAAGAGCAAAAAGCGGCTCGCGTTAATTGGTGCGTCAGAACTCTCGAAAGATTCCACGCAGGATCTTCAAATGCTGTATACAACATCGTATCAGGTGACGAATCCTGGATATACGCGTACGAACCCGAAACAAAAAACCAGTCACGAGTTTGGGTGTTCGAAAATGAGTTAAAGCCAACAAAAATTGTTAATTCACAGAGTGTTGCAAAAAAATGGTCGCCACGTTTGTCTCCAAAACCGGCCATGTTGCGACTACTTGAGGGACAAAGAACGGATAATGCAGAATGGTATGCTAGCATTTGTTTGCCACAGGTCGTTTCTGAACTTCGTAAAGAGAACTGCAACCGCCGCATCATCCTCCATCACGACAATGCCAGTTCTCACACCGCGCACAGAACAAAGGAGTTTTTAGAGCATTTCTATACTTTACCTAAAATAAAGAATAAATTGCGTGGTCAGAGATTTTCATCACCTGAAGAAGCTGTGGACGCCTGCAAAACGGCCATTTTAGATACCCCAACTTCCGAATGGAATGGTTGCTTCAATGAATGTTCCATGGTATGGAAAAATGTGTCAAATTTCGCGGAGAATACTTCGAAAAGCAATAAATACATTTTCAAATAGTAATATTGTGTCACTTCCTTGATTCCCGAAATTTTCAGTGCCGCCCTCGTATGACCATTACATTTTTCAATACAAAATGTTCCTGCGATGAAATTGAGATATTCTTTGAGACTCTTTTGTTTTTAGTTTACTAATTTAAAAATAGAGTCACTTTGTTGTTAAACATTCAAAGTTATAGTATGAGGTTCCGATCTCTTTGGTCTGTTTGGTTGGTTGGAATACAAAATAGTGCTGTTTCAGAAATAAAAAGTTTAAAGTAGGTAATAAAAAATATAGTGTCAATTGGTGCCGAAAAAAGTTAATAGGCTTACTTTTTTCTTACCTAATTCCTATACGACAGGACCTATACAATTTGGTAGACGGCGATTTTTTTATCACTAACTGTAGATTCGTTATAAGTTTGTTTTTATTATTTTTTTACCACTGAGGTGGCGAAAATGGTCACCGTAGCCTATGGACGTTTGTCAAATCGGAGGGGCGGCACTCGCGCACCGAACCCGCAAAAATCTTCTAAGACTCCTTTTGAAGAACACATGTGAAGTTCTTTTTATACCACTGAGGTGGCAGACAAGCATACGGCCCACCTTATGAAAAGTGGTCACCGGACCTAATCGTATGAGAACGCTCCGGATGCGGTGCGATAATTAAAAGTAGCAATAGGCATCATTTCAAACAATTCCTCAGAGCTACAGAGTGAGAAGCTGCTTTTCCTGTTTTAAAACTCAGTTAATAACTAAAAACAAAATGTATTAATTTAAGGGCGGTAGGAAGTCCGCCGGGACAGCTAGTGTTAAATAAAAATAGCACCTCACTGCATACTCGTATTATCTATATATATAGAAATGAAACCCGTTTTCCGTTGTCACGCCATCACGCGTGAATGGCTTTACCGATTTGAAAAATTCTTTTTGTATTGGATAGCCCATTTATTGAGGAAGGTTCTTAGCTATATATCATCACGCCACTACACAGGAGAGCGGAGCAGTAATCATAAAGGTCAACAAATCGGGGAAACTTTCATACATTTTTGGAAAAGTAATACGCGACGGGATTAAATGGGTGCTACGGGGTTGGAAGTATGTCACGGACGAGGCCGGGCAGGTCAGCTAGTGTTAAATAAAAAGACGTAATAAAACAATAATATATTCATAAATATTATAGATTTTTTTTCAAATTGTCAGTTTTATACACTCACTACAAATCAACCACTCTAAAAATGTATCCCTAGTTTGAATGGAGTCATCGCATCAATATAAAAAAAAATGTAATCCATTCATTGGTATCAGAGTTGGTTCATTGGTATAGGCTACGGTGACCACATTCCCTCAGTGGTATAAAAAATACAGCACGATAGATGACTCTGGCCGTTTACTCATATAATGAAGAATTTCAGCTTTAGATACGGTTTTCTGTTTGTTTGTTCTGACTAATTTCTGAAACGGTTGGACTGATTTTAACGGGATTTTAATAAAATAATATATAAGGTGTACATATTTTTGAAATCCCTTTTAAAGCTCTTCATTTTAATTTCGTACAGTTATTATCATATTTAACACTGGAAAGATTTCTTGTAACACCTTTTATATGGGACCACAGTCATCGAATCTATTCAGTAATTAAGGCCTTTAGAGGTAAACAAAAACATTACATACATACACATAATATTATACCTCGCTGGCGCTGTCAGGTAAAAAGATTCTGATTAAATTATCTAGGTGAAATGATATATTTTATTTATTCGCCATTATTACCACATGATAATATTTTGTTGGCTGATTTAGACAGAATGAATAAAATATTATCTATTATAATATATTTATTTAATATTATTATTATATGACTTGTGACAGTTCAATTAAATGCAGAATTTTAATTAAAATTTGAGAACAATAATATAGGCATAATCATAAAATACTTGATACGATTCTCACACGGATGGAATCGTGCTGAAGTTTGTAAAGACTTGAAGGTCGCGTGTCAGAGCAGGCGCACCTCTCAGTCAGTCTCAGTTGCTCGCCTGATGTTTCATATCAGTCAGTCAGTCGCCTGCGCGGGAACTGTATAAAACTGACGTGCGTACCTGCTCCGTGCCGTGTTCATAACGTTATCAAAATTATTTTCTGTATAACTACGACATTTATTGCAACGCAAATACGCAAGGCTGTGAATAGGCTATAATATAATGTTGCTCCTAAATTGAATAAGGTGTTCTCCGATGTGCAACAGTGAATTACAATTAATGTTTACTTTATAGTCAATAGTTGGGAGTTTACAACGGAGCTACTTCTATGAGGTCGGTACCAATTGATATTGATATTGAATGGTAATAATATTCGCGATTACTGTTGGCTCGATATCAAACTGTAGAACAGACACGTGGCTCTTCAAAATATAACATTACTGCATGTGCGTCAATGCCGAAACGAAGCAGTAGCAAGTGGTACTGTTGATTACAATGAACACTTCTATTTTGTGTAATTATAGTTTCCTAAATTATAAACAGAATCGAGTGGCAAAAACTACAAAACGAATTTAGTTAATAAAATTTGCATAAGTGAATATCTACCTAGATATGTGTTGAGTGTAGTTAAAATACTTATCCAACAAAATCGGTGTCAGCTATTTGTATCCCACAAACTTACCTTTATAATCTTTACTAATATTTATAGTTTGTTTGTTTGGTTGAACGCGTTAATCTATGAAACTACTGTTTCTAATTAAAATATTCTTATTGTGTTATTAGTCCATTTTACGAGGAAATCGTATTATATAATCGTATTTATTTATATATCATCACGCGACTACCGGTCAGTTGGTATAAGTATAAATTAAGATTATGCAAATAAATATTTAATAAGGTATTTGATTAGACACTACGAGTATATACCTAGGAACTAACAAACAAAACAGTTAGAAAGTCACGCTGCTGACAATAAAAGATGATTTATTTTATTGTATTGTGAAGAGCATGCCTTGAAATTTACTTTATTTATTAACAGCAAGTATTTAGTAAACCTTTCCTAGGCTTGCTTTCAACGAATTCAGAAAGTTTTATTGCAAACAGAAATACTGTTTAAGCGCCGTGGCTTGTGTACGTATAACGCGTGTGCGTGGCGTTGCGTTTACGCACTTAGAAGCGTGATAACACCCAAACCCTTAGGAGCCGCGGTGATATCTAAAACCTGCCTTAGATCCTGAAACATTTTTTCCGATAAGTTACCCCGGTGCTCCCGGCACTTGACGGATAAGGTACGGTAAGGTTCGTTCGTTCGGTTCGAGTCCGGCATTACAACTGTGGTGATATCCCCCCTTTAAGAAAGTCTTAACTTGGATTGGTTGGTTTGGCTAATGTAGCTTTTTCAATGGGGAACACATCTTACAGAGAAACAAAATATTACACGTTTCTTCTTTTTTTGCGAACACTATATAAAACACACCAGTAACGAAAAATTTCACTTAATAAAAACTGGGTCCATAGAAAATCACTGACTCATCTGTGATCTGAGACGTCAGGAATTCGTACATTTTTGGACCAGTCCATTAAAAAACCGTTGTCCATAAAGATGTCGAAAAAATATCGAAGAATATAATTATGCTGCTCTGTCAAGTACGAAATATTTTTAAATCAAACTTTAAATCTGTGAACGATTCTTAGAATAGTAGATAAATAGATATAATATATGCGTCGAGTCCCTTAAGTGCTGTTATGTGTAAACAAACAAAGACGAGTTTTAAGAATTGACCAAAGTGTAAACGAACACCGGAAATATATGAAGGACTCTATCAAAAAAATGCCTTCATAGTATAGGTCAAATGTTGATAGTGAAACAAACCTACTCTTACACACCTACTAATGAATTGAAGATAATATTTTTCCTATATTAGAACATTAGTATGATACAATACTAAGTTTTTTGTTATCATTATTCAATATATTTAAGGTTTATTTTTCCAAAAAAACCCTTGAATACTAACAACTCAGTGTTCTTATTCATATACTATCCGCTGTGCTTGCAAAGGTTTTAGAAATTCGTTTTACTACTTAACTGCAATCAGGGGCCGAATGCAGCCGGGAAATGGTCAGTTAAGGGTCAATTTAATAATCACACACTGAGTGGCTGAACTACGGTTTGTGATATAACTTTGAACGCAGAGGTGCGTTGGAGGAGAAAATGAGATTACTTTAAACAGACGTTGACATCTCTTTAACATACAACTTACTGTATTAAATAAAATGTCAGTAGATATACTAAAATAAGGTAATAACGGATGTGATTTTCGAGCGATACTAACAGGCGTTATTAACGAGAGGAAATTACCAACAAATATTCCATGGAACATGATATTAAACCCACAAATAAACATGTCATATATTTCAAACAAATATGCCTCACAAGGCTAACTCTAAGGAATAAATCTAAACGGGTATTATAAAAATAAAAATCAGCAACATGTGGTCCAAATGGTAGAAAATGAAAATACGCTGATATGAAGGCAAATCATAGCAACCATCCGACAAGCTCCTAAGTGAAGTGAGTTTTGAATGCAACCAACTTCATAATGACACTTTTGGCAAAAAAAATATAAAAATTATCGACATTGTAGGTACTCGTGTCGTGCTCATATCTGACACTGCCGTATCAAGAAAAATAAAGTAAGATTTACTTTCTGAACCAAAATACAAGATAATTATCGACATAGAGTTGACGAATACACTATTGACGAGAATAAAATATCACACTTAAAAAACGGCAATAGTCAGGGGAAATATTGTTCGAAACGAATATCCACTATTAAAAATGTTAACATTAAGACGCTAATAACTTTTAGTGGCATTCATTCTAAATACACTACACGTCCATCTATTAACCCCTAGATTAAACGGGCCACTAGGATAATTAGATCATAGACGAGCATCTAACCGCTACCTGTATGAGGATCATTACACAATATTGAGTCATATACTAACAGTTTACTGCACGCAGAGTATGCACTGTGTAAATGTGTAGTGAGAGTATATTTAGAGAATGTCAATGGAGGTATCAACATACATAATAGTTACATCTTTGTCCCCGAGAGGGTAGACAGAGGTATATTATACGCCAATATTTTACTAGTTATATTGTATTTTACTATTTGTGGTATGCTCCACGTGGTGGTGAGCCTATTACCGTGTTGAGATGGATTAGCGCAGATTGTGTCTATTTGCTGTTGTATTTTTAAAACGATCAATAATTCCTTCAGCTTTGCTAAACGACTAGCTACCATCTTAACGGCAGCCTTGCACAATAGGTCAATAGGAGGTAAAAGATAAAAAAACTCTCCAATAAAGACAAAAACACTCATTAATACCAGTATAAATTACCTTAAAAGGGTGTCCAAGTTCAGTTTAACATGTATATCTAAATTAACTCCCAGGTATTGTAAAGAACAATACTATAAAGATGCTAATTACCAAACAATAAAACAAGAGCAAGCTATATGCCGTAGATCGGTGCGTGCATACGCGCATACGTTCCGCATTATACCTCAGAAGTACTGTGATGGTTGTACCAATGTGGTGGGTGTATTCTTATTCATTTTATACCATTTTCAACCTAAGAGCTAAAAATTAATTAGTGGTAATGCATTGAATGCAATAGTTCAATCGGTGTGATTGCTTACTACCGGAAATCGTAGTGGGCGTTTCACTGTATTAACGACTACATATTGATGAATTTATTTTCAGCTTTGGTATTAAAGTCAACGGGATATTTTTCATAATGTTTCCCCCGTAATCATGGCCCTTGTAACTGCCGAAATATGGGAAACACAAAGTAGCACATGATAAATATCCTGTTTATTCTAATACTCATGTTACAGACCGTGAAAATTATAATACACACTTATATTGTTTTTAGCAGTTTACCTTTAGCAACGTTTTCACTTCAGGTGTACTTATTTAACATTTCATTTACTAATGATCCACTTTTTGAAATAAATTATTTATTATCTAAACAAGTCGTAACTAGAAGAGACAGCCTATTAAAAGTATCGTAAGTTGATTATAAAGCATTGAAGGGAATGATCTCATTACGATGGCTTCTTATTCATGAAAGAAATAAAATTATATGGGTATGTATTCACACGCTACGTTTACCTAATGACACCGCGAATAAATTCATGATGTAATCTATGAATAATCAACGGTTGAGATAATCAAAGAAGTGGCGAATATAGACGTTATATAAACATTCTAAAATGGTTGAAAAAAGTTATGTCATTGCTACAAAAAAATGTATAGACGGAAAAAGAGGTAATATAGCTAAACTTGACCTGATCTTTAACAAAGAATAATATTCAAATACACACATGAAAGTAAGTAAATAGTAAAAATAGTATATAGTAATGTAAAAATATCAGTAATAGTATATAGTAAGCAAATAGTAAATAGTAAAAGTAAGTAAATGTGGAAATAATACCGAGTCGCATTTTATATGAAGGTAGTTTGGAAGCAATACGCGTAGGTGTCATGAATATTAACTCTTCATCTCCCGTTGGTGATACCAATTTGTAAATATGAATATCACAGTGTAAACAAAATGTAAACAAATAAGAACATTCGTTCTCCCAGAGAAAATCAATATAATCTATAGAATCTATGTATTTAAATGAAAATTTGTTACGCAGTAAACAGAAGGTACACTCGCATTGCATGCAATACTAGCACGAACTGGTCAGGTAGTTCTATGTGCAAGTATTTTACTCTGTTTAACCGTTAAGAAAGAGTTATTATTCACACATTGGGCACTTTTAGTACGTATACATTCATTAGCCGTAGTCCGAGCCGCTTTCAGTCTACCAGGTACCTTAGCCACTGTCCATTGTATAATAGTAACGAACATAATCCCCTTTATAATAGTAGCTTTACTGTAAGCTTTGTTTTGTGTTATGAGTTTTTGTTCAAGCACACTTGGTACTTTTGAAATATTGTTTATGTTATTCGACTGTTTCTTGAAACGACATTATCGGTTGGCCGATAACATTCTACTAACACGTACCGCGCCAGTGGCCGCTAGTCATTGACATTTTTGATAGTCTACTAATATTTTGACAGCTAAACTCAGCGATTCTGGTTCTATACTACGGCTTGTCAATAGAAGTCTCGGCTCCCTGGATACCTTATCCGTGGTTATAGAACACCCTGGGCGTGATATGTATCCCATTGTTTATTATAACTTGAAACCTACGTTCCACTCATTTTACAAGCGTTCTTTGACTGTAATCTCAATAGATAAAGTAATGCACTACTATAAACGCATCGTACTGTTTATGATCTGCCTAATTACCTACTAACGTCTACTAGGTAGCCGCGGTCGCAATGGTGTAACCTATGCTAGCAGCATAAATTTGAGCGAAGCGTTAAATCAAACTAAGTATTTTCCAATAGACAACATGATTTTAGCGGATAACTTTTTTATTAGATAGAATTTTGTAATTAGGGCTTCGTCACGACCTGCATAATTTGAATAGATTTCCGTAGCAGAAATAAATCCTAAAAACGGATAAGAAATGACGAAGTTCTGCCCGGTGTTACAAACGCCATTGAAGGCGCTCCATGGGAGCTTCGCTCAACAATGACATACAGAAACACTACTAAGGAATGCATTACACATTACAATTAGATATATACTAATTAGACATTATTCACTACCCTCAAGTACTTAGGCTATTACGAATATTATTCACTATATTTACCAACGGAAATACCTATATTCCACTCAAAGTGTACATACTCCAATTATTCACTATTTTTTCCACACCAATTAGTCTTGTGAATCATTAAATTCATTTCATAATAATAATGGTTACACGTTATGTTTTATTAGCTGACCCGCCCGCCTTCGCCCGTGCCGTACTTTGAACCCCGTGGCACCCATTTAATCCTGTCGTTTATTAATTTTACAATAATATATGAACATCTTCAGCTCTCCAGTACGCCCGCACGGCCCGGTCTAATCAATTTCGTTACGCAATATTTAGATTTTGCTATAACTCGTAAGATACTCATTTAATTTGCAAGGTGTAAAGGGACAAAATAATCTTTATGAAATGCTGAAGACAACTAATGTAGTAAAAATTTTATAAGGATTAATAGCATATTTGTGTAAATAGTCTTCAAATTGTCGCTTCATAATTGCTGGTTTTTTAAGTATTAAAATGTATACATTATATAGTATGTTATTCTTTAGAGATAGACATATATCGTCGCGGACTTTTTTGTAGACCTACTTTAGATACAGAATTGCACCATACATTATTTTGTTTTATCTCAAAGCGTTTAAGCAGCGTTTTTATTGAAAGCTCACAGACAGCTTATTTTTTCCGACATCCCCAACAAATATGGTTATAATTTTGTCAATGTATACAAAAACTTAACAAATTTTACTTAAAAACATTCCTTAATAATTTCTCTAACTATTAAAAAAACTGCATCGTAATTCGTTGCGTAGTTTTAAAGATCTAAGCATACATAGTACAGACAGCGAAAAACGACTTTGTTTTATAATATGTAGTTATGATAAGAACGCTTTAAAAAAAGTTTGTGAAAGTTACTTCTGAGATTACCTATCGCCTGCGCCAAATGGTGTAGTGGTTAGTCAAATTCTATACACCATCAGAAACAGTGTCATGCGTTCCATAGTCATCTGGGTAACCGTGAGTTTTCAGTTTCTATTGGAACGTTTGTCAACCTTGTGAACATTTCAGAATTCATGAATATAGAGCACTTTGGCAAATAATGTTACAAAGAGGCAGTTTATTGTTTGTTTGAATGCGTTTAACTCAGTTAAGTATAAACCCGTTAGGAAAATTAATTACATTAGATAGTCCACTATTAAGGACAATTTTAATTTTTATATCATCGCAAGGGAACAAGCTAGAAGCATACATGTCAACCAATTGGGTAAGCCGTGGTTGTCAGCTAGTTGACTTATAGGTATGTATACTTACAAAAATAAATCGCAATATGTATAGACGGTCGAACGACGAACATAAATCAGACATATTCCAGACGCACGGATAGTAATAATTCACAAAGTTTTGAATGCGAAAATAACCCTAAGATCGCAATTAGCTCAACGAGCAGACGCCATGCATACGACATACCAATATAGGTAGATGCAGTCGATAGTATGGAATGTATGGAATTTTGGACGGACCATATCACATTTAACATGGTAAACTTAAAATTGATTTTGATTTAGTTTAACTTGAAACACATACCAGACTTTTTGGTAAATGTGTTGGATATTCAGTTATTTTGTAACGCGGTGAATGTATTTACGCACCGTCATCCCTGCTGCGGGGGCAGCATAGACGGTGTATGAAACTCTCGGTCCTGAAGGAGGAGCTACCTACGCACTAAATCTCCGCGGTCAAAATTGATAAGCCATTTTGAATTTATATCCATAGCTTGTAGGTGTACTCCTCCGCAGAGATACCTAACTATAACCAAAGTATTACATGTAGAAGAGCCAATAACCACAAATCCACCTGATGATAATAGGACATTAAATTTGACAGTCAGGTTATACCTTCATAATCCATACACATTTGCAACACAATAGGACCTATAATCTGATTGTCGATCTGTAAAAACAACCTAAATATTATTTTTACGACAGACGTGGTCAATACACCAGTTTCCAGGTACTTCAGGTAGGAATTGTACTCGCTTTACTTTAATTGTACTCGTCAGATGACTGATTCTTACGTATGTTATAGGGAATATTGTAAATAATTTGAAATTAATACTTCCTTTGTCGGCAGTATTTATTGAGAGACATTTAATAATAGAAAGTAAAAAACTCAATATAAACAATATTTTCATAAAATAATTTTTTCGACGAGATATTTTTTCCAAGTGGACGAAAAATTGAATTAAAGTTTACATTTGAGTGATATTGGAAATTGGAAAAAATCATATATTTGTAGGTTTTTAGAAAACGTTTATATTAAACATCGAAATACATGTTTACTTTGTACCTAGTTATTTAGAGAAACCCAAGATTATGTATTTTATATGGCATATAGGTATGTACCCTATTATTAAAGTATTAGCACAACTCGAAATAGATTGGACAGAATAATCCCGAAAGCGTATGGAGAAGGGTATTATATGGGTATACATTAGTTATTTTGATCCTATGTATAGCGGACCTAACAATGTCACCATCTAGGTGCTCTATAACTATTGGATGGAAGAATTGAATATAGCTTTACAGAAGGATTCAAGCATGAAAACAATAGCTCCAGAGGGTCAAAGTCGTGTACCTGTAAATAGTGTAAGATGTGATCGGACAAAGCTATTACAATATCCGTAACCGTGATGTAATTGAAAAAAAATGTTTAAAAAAGAAACAAAAATAATAATTGTACATTTTTAATAAAATAATCAATAGGTATTACCAGTTTTTATTGAGAGAAATTTTACGTCTTAACTAACTAAATACGAACCCTATTCATTTTGAGACGAAACAAGTGAACCTATAAAAAGATCGTATGAGCTATCGATGTCCGACCGTTCGTCCGTCCATTCAGTCTACAGGTCGCATTTTTCATTGGATTTGCATGCAACTTGGCATGGACAATCCTTGAAATAGCCAAAAACTTTTAGCGAGGGGTATTCAATCGGGGGGGAAATGGAGGCAGGGGAGGGGAAATGGTCCCGTAGTGGTTGGCAAGAGCGCTCAAAACGGTATGTTTAGCCTTTTTGCTCAATTTACTCTGAAGTCTACGGTTCACAGAACCACTAGTGATAGTAGTTCTATATGGCGGCCATCAGATGCTCTTTATAAATATTACTGAAGATACAAATACCGTGTATTAGACTACATGGAAGACAATGACTCAGGTTCTTTAATATTAGAATACAACTCACTCGACATAAAGCTTATTTAAGCATACTCGGTTTGATAAATACACCTAACACAAAGATTAGTAACAGTAGTACATATATTTCATTTTCAACAAAACAATCGCTAAAGTACCTGTTGTATTGCTAAAAATAGAATTTTGCGTGACCTAACAAAGGAAATATTCCGTATGATGCATTACGTTTCCATAATTCAATACCTACATGTATTTACCTTTGATAGGCTACATGTTATCTGTGTGTTAGTAAGTCAAACTAACATCTACCGCTACGTATCTGATAACACAGTTTGCGATAACGGCCGATAGCTCGTTGACTCAGATTGACTTCATTAGTTCTTGAATACGCCACGTTTGCTAGTGAAATTGAAGCGCAACTAGAAATTCTAAAGATAGTGAAGTGAGAAATTATACTTTTCATTTTAACGATGATTCAAATGAAATCGTTTTGTTTACAGTGTGTAAATAATCAAATGGGATGGTGACGTGAAGCGGCTAGCATGCGCTGGTCGAAGTGGTGGTGGGTTGTGGTCGCGCTCCACGCACGGTCTGTCGCGCAATCGATGACGCCGACCATCTGCGAGGAGGAGGCGTGCCGATGCGACCCGTTTACGAGAGTTATATGCAATTGCCTTAGAGAATCTACGGTATGTTATTAATATCTTCATCCTTATATACTAAAAAAATAAATCATTATTAAAAAGAAAAAACGGGGGGCTTGAAAAGTTTCAACTGCAGGCCGCCACAACCAGCGTCCATTTCAACACGACTTTGTATGCTCTACCACTCCTTCGAGAATAAAGGCGTGAATGATAAGGATTAGCGTAATGAAAGCGTCATAAATGCTCTCGGTCATTGATCGAACGATGAATGAATGTTAGGAATGATGCAATCACTTAACTGTGTCCAAAAATCGCAAAATTTACAGCGGCAGCGGTCTTTAGGCCTTTTGGCGATCTATCGAGCAAACTTTTCACTGTCCGTGACTGTTTATCGAAATAATTAGAATAGGTAGATCAATAATGTCAAACTTCAATCAGTCATCCACTCAGAAGATTTTACTTGAAAGCCTAACAAATATACTGACAATTTTATGCATTTACAGTATTATTTGTGAAATGAGCTGTCTCATCTGTTTTACAGGAGGTGACATTAAGGCCAGATGGAGCTTACAGAGTGCCATCAACTGCGACTAGTCTCATTATGGAGAACTGTGCTCGGGTCACCTTTTTACCCGATACTGTGCAAAATCTCATACAATTGCGGAGCATCGAATTGAGAAATGTCGATCACGTTGTTATCAATGAACGAGCGATATCATGGTCGCCTTTTTCCAACCGCAACGAAATGCATCCAGGGCTGAGGATCTTGATAAACAACTCTACAATCGACGAGATAGCATCTCATGCCATTCAGGGCCGTGTGAACGACATCAATATAAGTAATAGCAGGATCAAAGCATTAAGACCATTCGCATTTTCCAATCTGGTTGGAGTTAACAGCATAGAGTTGTTAGGAAATATCTTCGAGAACATAGATATTCAGACTTTCAAGAAATTCACCGTCGACAACTTTATTTTGCGCGGAGGGGAAATAAATACGCTACCGAGCAGATTTCTGTCAGACGTAGAAGTAACCAACTTATTCAGAATGGAAGGAGTTACCGTTAATCATATGTACAGTTTAACTTTTCTTGTCAATTTACCAAAGAGAGTACTCATAGAGAGTAACTATATAGAAACATTACAGGCCGACGGGTTTCGCATAGTTACAAGAGGGCCCATTACCTTTAGAAATAATACGATAGTTAATTTGAGAAAAGGTGCCTTTTTAGGTTTCACCGTAGATTTGGAAGTAGCGTCAGTTATGGGCCCTCAAGAATTATTAATTGATAATAACACCGTTACTAATTTGAGCCCATCTTCGATGTTGTACAATCGTACAAGACTAACTATGCGCGTGGATGGATTAAATCTGAACCAATCCTGTTCTTGTGAGCTGGCTGACGAATGGCGGGATCTAACGAAGGAACAAGGTGGTGCCATCAATTGCTGGTATGAGCTCGAAGGATACTTTGTTTCGTTACCGACTTATGTGGACAGCCGGTGTGGTGCGTTTAAACAAAACTTTTGGATTTTTGTGATTATAGGTGTAATACTACTATTAGTTTTAGCAGCCATTGCAATATTCTTTATAGTGAGACGTGAACAAGAAAAAAAGAAAAAAGTACAAATTGTAATGCCTGATGGTAAGACTTATAGAGAAACTGAGTTTCATATTGTGGTGGAAAGAGCGGAACTGCTTACTACAGATTTGTGACGAGCATCATAATGAATTTAGCGCATATGAACCAGATTTAGTGAAATATTATTTTTTTGTGTAGTGTACCGTTTCTGAACGACATTATTGTGCAACTCTATTCTAGATATATTGGGTGCTACCGTTTGACAATTTAAAGACGAGTTGATATAAAGTACTTTTAGAATAAGAATGCAACAACTATTATAAAAGTGCCAAGAATAGGTTTACATCGATCAGTATTACGCGAAGTGGTGTTACGATATATGTTATTTTGTAAAAAACTCAGTTGTTTTTAATAAAAGTACAACGAATGCAATACATTGTATTTATTATTCAATGATTATACGAATATATATATATTACTAACGAATATTATACCTACAGTAATATGCAAATTAAATGTTAGCTTTAAATGACACACTGCATTGCGAAGGTAACGAGCGGCTAAACCAGACAACGAAATAGTGTAAATGATAACCTACTACGCAGCTTTGCGCGCTACTGGCTGGCAACTAACATTGTTAATGAGAAATGCCATGCGGTAATTCCTGTTCAAAGTAGTTAAACGTAATACAATGCTTGTACATAACTCAGAATAACTCTACGCGATATAGAGTACCCACGACAAAACCATAATAAAATTAAACCTGCGACGCGAGAGCTCTATGAAATGCGCAGAATATATCAATGCTAATGTGCTGATATCTGCGTTTTACTGTTAAGTTACTACATGTGGTTAACTTTAAATATTTTAGGACTAGTATACTCAGATATTGTAACTCACTATGCCAACGATCATGTTAGTCTAGTACCGTTCTGTTTAACCGTTGGAACCTAGAATCAGATTGAAAGTAATGTATATGTCCTAATTCAGGTTATTAGGTAAATTGTGCGGCGTTACCTTGGCCGACCGAATACGTAACGAAGTGATACGCAATATGGCAGGTTTGAATGAAAGTGTCAGCGTTAAGCTGGAAAAGGGCGTGCTCCGTTGGTTTGGACACGTCCAACGAATGAGTGAGGAACGATTGACGAAGAATATATATTGTTCAAAAGTAGAGGGTAGAAGGAGTCAGGGAAGGCCGAGACTTACATATGAAGACCACGTGAGCAGATTGCTCAAAAACGGAAAGGTCAAAAGTACTCGGATACCCAGACGTGCGTGTATGAAGCGATTGATGAATCTCGAAGAAGCGAAAGAAGTATGCATGGATCGCGAAGCCTGGCGATCTGTCCTCTCTGACTACCCCGTCAGGGATACAGCGTGAAGATAGTTTTTTAGTTAGGTACATATCAGTGTAAAAAACTGTTAAATTGTGTAATTACATCATTAGGCAGAGAAGACCGAGGCGATTTGAATCACCGACAAACAGGATAGATATAATAAACAAATTAAATTTAAAAATACCATGTTACACTCAACTCGAACGCAAACAAGTCACTGCAACCCCTTTTTAAATGTACTGTTTTATTCGTAGAATTTTGTAATCGTTCTTACTTTTAATGCTAGCGACGCTATGGTGTATCTTAGCATGAAGTTGTGGCAGTATTTTTGCCAAGTGTATCAAATACTTATATTGACTATACGTATTTATGTAATAGAAAATAATTACGTTAGGTATGTGATAGAAGCAGGTGACGCTCAGATTTAAAGTTTGTCGGGCCCAAAAAAACATTATACGTGATTTTTTGAGTCTGACCCATGCTTCTTTGCTTTGCTCAAAAGATGAGATCTATATTTTATTCAGAAAAATCATAACCTAGCACAGGTACCTAACATTTCTGAGATATGTCAGATAAAAAGCTATTCCAGTGTAAATTAGAATTGCGTTTTCTTGCTACTTGTACCTACAGGTAACTTGTTTCAACGATAAGAAATGAATGTGAAAATTAACAATAAATGACGAATACTTGATTTTTTCCATTATGTAAAAAAGTGACTGACAAAGTAATTAGATTATCTTAATACGAACAAATGGCACTGTTGTAGCAGAATTATTGTAGTACTGATAAATTTGACTCTTAATGAGCGGAGTGAGTGAACATCATCGTTCACCAATGACCATGAATTGCGTGAACGTGTGCGATGGTGTTTATGGTAATCTACCATGCACATATTGCTTCTCGAATGTTTAGCAATTCGATTTATAGATATTTAAACTATTGATACACGTTATAACTGGGATTTAACGCTCTTGTAAACGTACCGTAAGAGTCTAATATTATATGATAGCTGACCTTCGACCTTCGCTTCGCCTTCGCCAAAATTTTGCATACTTTGGGAGATCAGACGGCGTAGAAAAGTGTAATTTCATATTGTTCTAATTGTTTTAAGGCTTTGCATTTACATTCCATTTTTTGTTATTTGCTAAAAAGCAACTGCGATCGACTAGAATTAACATATATAAACTTTTAAGCTACCGATGATATGGAACTGTTTAAAATTCGAAGTTAACTGAGTAAACTATTTACCAGAAAAGTTATAAAATTCTTTTTCATTTTTGTGTATTCCAAGTTGCGTCTAAACTTTACCTGGATTTGGAGGGAAATGTGCTTTTTTTTAGCTGCTAAGTGCAGATATCATTTGGCTTTTGTGTTCGGCATTGTTGGGAGCGACTGCCGTCTGACCTGCAACACCGTAAAGGCAGCTGCGTCTTTGCCTCGTCCGTTAGTGAGCGGGTGCATCGCTAGCAATTGAGGCCGATTTAGCCATGCAGGTTTTTTTGGGGCTCCTTACACAGTTTTAGAGAAATATTATTTAAATAATATCAGCTTAACTAACTAACTAACTATCTTCATGCTGCATCCCTGACGAGGAAGTCAGAGAGGACTGATCGCCAGGCTTCACGAACCATGCATACTTCTTTCGCTTCTTGCATCTTGGTAATCTGAGGTACATTTAGATTCATATTCGTTTATTACGATGCCGTATTAACTACCACGATAGAATTTAATGGAAGATTGTGTGTTAAATGGTGCAGGTGTTGAGCCTATTTTTCATAGTATAAGTGCAGCGGTCTCACTACAGGGGATGCGGACAACCTTGCGAAGTGAAGGAGAAATAGTAGGAACGCGAACCCCCGCAGTGCAGCGGTACATAAATAAGCAGCAAATGTATATAAGTGGAGCAGTACAAAGCTTCGTAGCAATGAAAGTACCCCCCAGAAGTAGACGTGACTTCACGTGAGCACGTTTTTGACATTTTACGAGTTGATCTATAACCATTTGAACATCTATGTGCACTCAAACGTGCACATTTAGAACCTTGTTACCCATTAATAAGGTAACTAAACACAAATCACAGCGTGTGTCACCGACTACGCTGCTCGTTTACTAACACAACAAGGCAATATAGAACGGCCAACATCACTATACTAAATTTAGGGCATTTTAAAAAAGTACACACTTGTCCAGAAAGATGTTTACACTACATAATGGTTTTTAGACGAACGCATTATTTGAGAAGGTTATACAGGTATAAATACGACATGTATTAAACATAGTGAGAATGAAAATTCATCACAGTCGGTATAATAGAAGATTTGTGAAACGTATTAAAAGTGTATGCAGCAAAAGTTTGGGCTGAGCGAATTTAGCACTGCTTGTGTTGATAGGCTACAACTACCACTTTCGATCATGTGGTCTGTATGCTTGTCTGACAACTTAGTAGTATAAAAAACGTGGATCACATCCGCCGGGTCATTACATAAAACGTACATGTTACCGTTACAGAATACGCTCTTATGCGCATAATCTGGTTAAACTTGTTAAGTTACGAAATATTGCTTAACCTAACAGATTTGTGCACTTTTAAGTTAATTGCCGTTAAATTAAGCGAAACATCAGTCATTTTGTATTAATTTATTTACTTACCTAATTTCATTCGTTAAATGTGTACCTTTTTTTAGACTTCTAAACCCTAAATTTAACAGGGACCGAAAGGGATTTATTGCACGCCTCATAAGCGAAGCGTTGAGGTGGGTACTACTGTCACTTCGCGCATTACATTTGATTTTTCAAACTTAAAATGTCTCTATTTACCATATATTGCACTTGTAAAATAATATATACACACACATATCAAGAAAAAACACTATTTTTAACACTCATGATATTTTTGATGCCATTCGATGTGGTTTAATTGTTATTATCTTTACTTTATTTATTTCATAACCCCTACGCGATAATTCATAGCAAAGTTTGTAAGCTTGTAATTCTATTTTTTTTTAATATTATAAAAGCGTGTGACGCAAGCATTTTTGGGTTTTCAAAATTTTTATTTATTTTAAGAGATTTATTTACTTATTATAATATTATATATATAAGAGATAGAGATGAACGGTTTGCGGCACTGGACACCATGAATATGTGCATAGGCGATTTTGAAGTATCTACCACTTCTAGTTTTTAAACTGGTTTCGGATTCGAAGTTGTCCGATTCCCTTCGCTACGATACTATAGTGAAGGGCGCGTTTCTTCTTATTGAAGATTTTACCTATATTATTAAATTTATAATTAATATATTCGCTTCTATAAAATTAAAAAATACTAGCAAAGTTACTACGCAAGTCCTACAACTCTATTTTTAAAGAACAAGAATGTTTAATTAACTTTAAGGTATGGTTGGTAGTTACAGTTAGCCTGCAGATTAAACCTCTATTCATCTTACGTCTATTACCAGTTGCTTCCAAACACTATCTGAATTTTGAGCCTGGATTTCACTTTGCCTGGACGTCATCAGCATTTTTCCTAATAAATCGACTCTGAACAGATTTACGTACTATAGTGGTAACAAATATCTCCTTCCAACACAAATATATACACATAATTTAAATAACATTGCTAGTACTCTAGCGCACGCTAGAGTACTAGCAATGTTATTTACTACTAGTTTACTCCAGCTCATGAAGGTACCAATTCTGGTTATTCTTGAAAACTTTTACCTCTATGCATTCCAAAGCTGCCAAAAGCCATGCGCTTTATATAAGTCTAATGTAGTCTATTGCGCTGCTCAGCATACCTATATTTTAAGATCATGTCATACATAATTCATTCGTGGCATATACTCACCGTGCATTGCTGAAAATGAAGTGATCACCTCCGATACATAGCTAAGGAATAAATAAATCATGCCAAACGCGATTAAAAATTAACATCAACACTATTATTGACATAGAGAGACTGTGGAAAAGGAAATGGGGACCTATCGGTCTTGATCTCCTTGACGTCCGGGCCTTGCTGGTATTTGAAGAGATTGTTTTCAAACCATAGGTACCATAACAATGAGCTCTTTGCTAAATACTTTTCTTCTGTCTATAGTCCCGGTGCCAGCCCTCATAATTGCTTTGATTCAGAATACTTGCAGTTATTGGATAATTACAGCACGTGCCTATATTGCCCAGAGCTTGATGATGAAACAATTTTGAAAAAGCTGAAAGGCTTAGATATTTCAAAAGGTGCTGGTCCAGATGGTATTCCGCCTTTGTTTATTGCGGCATGCTCTGATGTGTTAGTGCGGCCGCTATCACAAATTTTCCATAAGTCGTTAGTTTCTGGCATATTTCCTTTAAAATGGAAAGTGGCCAAGGTGGTACCTATTTACAAAACAGATTGCAATGCTACTGTATCTAATTACAGGCCCATATCTATATTATCTACCTTTTCTAAGGTTTTTGAATCACTATTATATCCATATATACAAAACCATCTCAAAACTTACTTAAGCGATCACCAGCATGGATTTGTCAAGCGTAGATCGACTGAATCGAATTTGGTTCCATTCACCGAATTATTAATTAAATCTGTGGATGCGGGTTTCCAATCCGATGTTATCTATACTGATTTTAGTAAGGCTTTCGATAAAGTTTCACATAGTATCTTAATTTTCAAACTACGTGCCCACGGTATAACTGGGTCTTTGCTTGACTGGATGAGCTCATATCTACATGATAGACAGTTCTTTGTGGTGGTTAACGGGTATGAATCTGGATTACAAAAAATTACATCGGGTGTACCTCAAGGTTCCCATTTAGGGCCTGTTCTATTCAACTACTTCATTAACGACATCTCAACTTGCTTTCAACACTCTGACATTTTTATGTTTACGGACGACCTGAAGTTTGTGAGATTAATCAAGTCTCGAGAAGACTCAGAACTTCTGCAGAGCGACATCAATAGACTTATTCAGTGGTGCACCAATAATGGCATGCACCTTAATTCTAAAAAATGCTACCATCTTAAATTTACACGGAAAATTAACCTAACTTTATACGATTACCACATAAAGGATGACAAAATAAATGAAGTGAATCACATTCGGGATTTAGGTGTGATATACGATGCACAGTTGACGTTTGTACCTCATTTAGATAACATTATTAAAAATGCGTCTAGATTATCGGGTTTTGTATTAAGAAATTGTAAATCTTTTAGGAACAATAAAACTAAAATCTTACTATTTAATAACCTTGTTCGCAGTATACTAGAATACTGTAGTGTAGTCTGGCGGCCGCACTATGCCACTCACTCATTGCGCATTGAACGAATACAAAAACGCTTTGTTTGGCATTTAGCTTATTCGAATGGCGTGGCTAAGAAAATGTCTTCGTACAGAAGTCGCCTCAAATATTTCCGCTTAATGTCTCTGACTAATCGTAGACTTCTGAATGATGCTGTGTTTGCCAGCAAGGTCTTTGCGTCAAGGGTGGACTGTTCACAAGTTCTGGGTCTAATAAAGCTGCGAGTGCCGGCTAGAATCCCGCGTTACTCAATTACACCACTTGTACCACCTCTAAGGCGAACTGTTTTGGGTGCCAATTCGCCATGTTCGAGGCTGTGCAAGATAATTAATAGTTATAGTGATCAAATTGATCTTCACTTTGACTCTGTGGCAAAGATTAAGTCAATCGTTCTGGGCCTGATTTTGAGTGAGTAGAATTTATTATAGATTACATAGATTATTTAAATATAGATGTTATGTTTTGCATTTTATTTTAATAGCTTAAGCTTACTACTTGTGACTTTTGATTTGTGAGTGCGGTGTTTGCCTCTAAGTGATTGGAACATTGAGAATGTAATTCTAAATGTACTTAGTGTAAGTTTTGATGTTAACAATCGTTGGTAGACCTTAATTAAATAAATAAAAAAATAAATAAAAAAAATAAATAACAAAGCAAGGAATGTTGCTCGCTCCCATGGTCGCGCGAGATGAAAGTAACAATGATATCGAGTGCCAATGTTACATTTGACAGTAGACGAATATCGCATTCGCGGCCTATCAGTTGCCCGTCATTCGTCTGCAGTAATTATTGTAACAACGGTATGAGTAATCAGTTACATCCCATGACACTCTTGACTTGTTTGAAATATATAGAGTATGGCGTTTCAAGTAGGACCCGAGTGATTCCTTGCTCTGTGGGTACCATCAAGGAAAATTTACGTTTAGCAATTTGACATCATTCTGAAATTAATCTATAATTCTGAAATTAAGTTTACTATCATCCGATGGTGAAATCATTATGACATCATTACAACACGAACAAATTACAAAGACAAACTGCTAAACGCGTTTTCAAATTTACCTCGAGTGTACTACGTTCTCCCCTTGAAGGAGAACAAATGCTTCTAACTCTAACACGTTTTTTGGCAGAGTACCTGCTCTACCATCTTCTTTCCCTATTGAAGCCCGGGAAGTAGCCATTTTGATGATAACATGATCCAGCTATGTTTGTCAACTGGTAAATAAACCACTTCATTCGGAAGCAAATTTTCTTTATTTTGAATTCCTTTTCTTTCCGTTGCTTCTAAAAAGTTTGGAACCTGGGGTCCACTTTTATTTGACTGCTAGTAGCATATTTCCTTAATTTGAACCTTCATTAAATCATCCTTCTCTTTCATTACCTGAGAGTATTCCTAGCTGCTTCCAAACCCTGTCTGCATTTGGAACCTAGAGTCCACTTTGAAATTTCTGCTACGTGCAGTTTTCTTTATTTCGGACCTTCGATTAGACTATACTTCTTTTTCTTCGTATGACCGTATTCCTAGTTGCCTTCAAACCCTATCTGAATTTGCAGCGTGAAGTCCATTTATATATTCGGCTGCTACAATGATTTATCGATTATATTTCTCGGCATTGTAGAAAGCAACTGCCGTCTGACATTCCAACCCCTTAAGGACGCCTGCGTTGTTGCCACGTTCGTAAATCACCAGCTGCTGCCCCTTACACCCAATTACTTATCCATCATAGATCACCCATGACAAACAACATATTTATATAGTCAGAGATATCTTTTGCGCCTACTTATCTTATCCACACAAGCTACTTTCAACCTCAGTAACCAAGTAATATTACATGACGTTTGGATAATAGTATCTTCGTTGACAAAATATTACTTGTAATATCGCTTTGTAAAGCGATCATATTGCGCGGCTAGAGTCTAGCGGACAATGCATTGCTGCGAGCTTACTAACAAGTGTGATTAGACCATTAAGTGTAGTAATTAAATTATAAATTATATAAAAGTGCATCTAAAATACATAGCTAGTGCACTACATTTAACTTTTAGCCAATGATATGAAGTAATTCTCTCTAAATCTACTTAAAAAAATCTTTCCATTTTATCTAAATCTAAATAGAATAGTCTAGAGGCCTACCATGATATAAAATGATAAAGAGCTAGGTGATGAGCACTGAGCTAACTTGAGCTACTTGGAACTTGTAAAAAACTTTCGAGATGATTTAATGAGATGTATTTAAATCGCAATATAATGTCATGGTAGGCCACCACCTTTATTTATTTACTAACAAACCGTGCTGACTCACCGTAACAAGGGCTGACCGTCGAGAATATGATGAATTGTCAGTGGAGACGATAGTTCCAGCCCTCTTGACAAAAACAATGCTTCGCTGCCATCGTGCGGCTCTTCACCTTCTACGCCCATGGGACTGCCACCCATCACTGCGTGGACTTGCACCTCCATCATGGTTGCTATACAAATAGTAAATTAATAAGAATATTAGCATTAAATTAGAAATCATAACTTAACTATCTTCACGTTGTATTCATGACTTTGTTGTCGGAGGGCAGATCTCCAGTATTCGCGATCCATGTATACTTCTTTTGCTTCCTGCAGTCATTAATCGCTTCATGATATCGTCTGTGTATACGAGTTCTATTGACCTTTAAGTTTTTGAGCAATCTGCTCACGTGGTCCTCATATGTAAATCACGGTCTACCCTGACTCCTGCTACTCTCTACTTTCGTATATTCTTAGTCAATCGTTCCTCACTCATTCGTTGGACGTGTCCAAACCAATGGACAATTAGTTGAATAGAATACAACTTTCAACAAAAAGTATACAATTTTGATGAAGTTATCAAATGAGATGGCCAATATTCGTACCACGCGAGTGGGCACGCAGGTACTATCCCTGCAATAAAATTCCAATACAAAAATTAATTTTAGACATCATTTAGAATTAAATGCTGCTTAACGACTTACAAATCTGTGAACGGAGTTATCGATATTATTATGAATTGACTTACGATATAAAAATATGTTCATCAGTATGTCTAGGTATAAGCCGTTATCAATTGGTATGCCAATAGAGGTTCTTATAAGAACAATACATGTCGGCCACACCTGCATTCGGTACATTCCAGTCACGGCTAGTGTTACAGGGGATATGATTACACACAATAGTCATTAGTCGATAATTAATCCTCATTGCTCGTGGAATGCTCTTGGGAGTATCGTGGACTTCACTCCATCGCTGCTGACGGCAAGATGAACTTGTCAGACTAATGAATGAAAAACATGAAGATCCCACGTGGCTTGGCAATGAAAGTTAACCCTTGGAAATCTGATCAGCTTTAGTGGTTTAGTGACCTCTGCCTACTGTTCGAGAGTTGATTCCCTTACTAGTTGATTTACTGGCGACGTGGACAAACGGCTTTACATGCCTTCCAAAGCAAGGAAAAGGAGACCACTAAAAAAAACGGAAACGCCTCAAACGCTCACCCATCTTAGGACCAATCATAGCAATAAGATGTTTAATGCAGTCATCGTTATAGTCCCGTCTTACCTCCCAACACCCAAGAGCGCCGCATCGACTCATCCGTTAGTGAGCATATGAGCAGGTGAAGTCGCTTGAGCCCCGGGATCTCGGTGGGACACCTTACAACCCTCGAGATCGCATGAGGTATTTAAAATTTTCGGGTAAATTTCCGTAAAACTGGAGAGCCAAGTCTACTAATGCAATCGCTTCAATAGAACCGACAGAAAAGTTTTACAGTTTTCGTAGTACACTATTACAATTGCGCTCCAATAGAATTCTATCGGCCGGCCAGAAGAATTCAATTAACGAGTGCCGCGCCAGTGGCCGCTAGTAAGTTGTATTTTTGCTAGTCTATATTAATATTTCGACAGCCAAAAAAAGCTATTTTGTCTGTATTCTGCAGCTTGAGAAGTGTGATTGTGAAATATATAATAGTTTTAGTAGACTACCTAGTTTTGAACCAATCGCAAAAGAACCACTATAGAATATAACTAGAAAGGCTTTCTATTGGAAAATAGTGGACTTGGTCCCCTATTCATTTGTGCACCGAGTCGGACCGCGTTGAAGTAGCCCATCTAGTATACGTCTAGGACGGTTGAATAGAGTCCCAAAGATGTCTGAAAACCTATTTATTAACTGTCGCGTTTTTATTAGTTGTGCGAAACAACATTTCTATACGGGACAGATTTATAAAAATTTCACGAGAGTTGGATTTACAAATTAAGATTTTATTTGTACTACAGTCCACAAGCAAATCAAATACTGAATTCAACTAATAATTATATCGATCAAAATTAACATCTTTGCAAATGTCAGCTCAATTTGTTCTTTATTTTTTAAATCATTGACTGCCTCGGTAGCGCAGTAGTAGTGTATGCAACTGCCGTGACTCGGGACCTCGAGTCGGAAAAAATACTTGTGTGATTCACAAATGTTTGTTTCGGAGTTTGGGTGTTTTCTATTCATAATATGTATGTATTTAGAAATTTATATATATACGAGGGCTGCACTAAAAGTATCGGGAATTGAACATTTCCACTATTCCTGTCATATTAAAATCTTTTTAATTGAAAACTCCTTGGTTTTAAAAATCGAATACCATCAAACAATCAATCCCAAGGTTTTGTCAAACTTGTTTAGTCGTTGAGAAATGGAATTGACTCGAGAAAATTCAAGAGCAATGATTTATTATGACTTTCGAAGTAGTTTAACACAAAAACAGTGTGTTGACCGGATGATTTCTGCATTTGGTGATGAAGCCCCATCCAAAACCACAATTTATCGCTGGTTTGCTGAATTTCAACGTGGACGTGTCAAGCTCAGTGATGATCCCCGTCAAGGTCGTCCAAGAACTGCAGTCACCCAAGAAAACGTTGATGCCGTGCGTAAGCTGATTGAGGAGGATCGACATGTGACATACCGCGAAATTCAGGCAACTTTAGACATTGGCATGAGTCAAATACAAATAATCTTGCATGAACAATTAGGTGTAAAAAAGTTGTATTCCCGATGGATACCGCATTAGCTCTGTGAAGAGCAAAAAGCGGCTCGCGTTACTTGGTGCGTCAGAACTCTCGAAAGATTCCACGCAGGATCCTTAAATGCTGTATACAACATCGTATCAGGTGACGAATCCTGGATATACGCGTACGAACCCGAAACAAAAAACCAGTCACGAGTTTGGGTGTTCGAAAATGAGTTAAAGCCAACAAAAATTGTTCGTTCACGGAGTGTTGCAAAAAAAATGGTGGCCACGTTTGTCTCTAAAACCGGCCATGTTGCGACTATTCCTCTTGAGGGACATAAAACGGTTAATGCAAAATGGTATGCTAGCATTTGTTTGCCACAGGTCGTTTCTGAACTCCGTAAAGAGAACTGCAACCGCCGCATCATCCTCCATCACGACAATGCGAGTTCTCACACCGCGCACAGAACAAAAGAGTTTTTAGAGCAAGAAAACATAGAATTATTAGACCATCCGCCGTACAGCCCCGACCTAAGCCCTAATGATTTCTATACTTTCCCTAAAATAAAGAATAAATTGCGTGGTCAGAGATTTTCATCACCTGAAGAAGCTGTGGACGCCTACAACGGCCATTTTGGATACCCCAACTTCCGAATGGAATGGTTGCTTCAATGATTGGTTCCATCGTATGGAAAAGTGTGTCAAATTTCGCGGAGAATACTTAACTAACTAAAAAACTAACTATCTTCACGCTGTATCCCTGACGGGGTAGTCAGAGAGGACAGATCGCCAGGCTTCGAGATCCATGCATACTTCTTTCGCTTCTTCGAGATTCATCAATCGCTTCATACACGCACGTCTGGGTATCCGAGTACTTTTGACCTTTCCGTTTTTGAGCAATCTGCTCACGTGATCTTCATATGTAAGTCTCGGCCTACCCTGACTCCTTCTACCCTCTACTTTTGAACAATATATATTCTTCGTCAATCGTTCCTCACTCATTCGTTGGACGTGTCCAAACCAACGGAGCACGCCCTTTTCCAGCTTAACGCTGACACTTTCATTCAAACCTGCCAAATTGCGTATCACTTCGTTACGTATTCGGCCAGCCAAGGTAAC
The DNA here is from genome assembly GCA_948477245.1 of Thumatha senex. Lineage (NCBI taxonomy): Eukaryota > Metazoa > Arthropoda > Insecta > Lepidoptera > Erebidae > Thumatha > Thumatha senex. The sequence goes on along the minus strand of OX419725.1, from coordinate 10,220,430 downwards.
GCCGAGAATACTTCGAAAAGCAATAAATACATTTTTAAATAGTAATGTTGTCACTTCCTTGATTCCCGAAATTTTCAGTGCCGCCCTCGTAGTAGTATGTTTATCAGTCATCTAGATCCCATAACACAAGCTTATATTAGCTTACTTTGGGCTAGACGGCGGCGAGTAAAAAAATGTACATAATTTTTTATTTATATTTTTTGAATGTATTAGAGATCTATGCCAACTTTATATGCAGTTTATTTGCCGGTCAGACTTAGTTTAAGTCTGTTCTCAGAAGGAATGGAAGGTTCAATACTGGAAAAGGACCTTTCGCCTCTATCATATAGATGCAGGTCAAACTACTCGATTATCACCATAGATGTATAAGGCAGTACACCAGATCTATTATCGACTAGTTGATGCCCGCCGCGGCTCCGCACGAGTGGTGAAGTTTTCCCATTCCCTATTCCCACAGGAACTTGTTCCCAGGATAAAAAGTAGCCTATGTGTTATTCTGATGTGTAAAGCTATATTATTGTAAAGTTCCATCAAAATCCATGCAGCAGATTTTGCGTGAAAGAGTGACAAACATCCATTCTGGGTGTTATTTATCTATAATATGTATGTATTTAGAAATATATTAGTATATTTATCAGTTATCTGGTTACCATACAAGCTCTGCTTAGTGTGGAATCAGATGGCGTTGCGTGAGTTGTCCCAACAATATTTATTTTTTTATTTATTTATTCTTACAAACTTTCGCGTTTCTAATATTAGTAGGACATAAAAACCAAACTTACCGCCTGTCAACAACGGAATATCAAGGTCTGGCGCTAAAAGTCTTGAGGCCCACGCAGCTCCCGCATATATTAGTTCCATCTCAAGTACGCTTAAGCCTTGGCGTTGTGTCGTTAATGGAGTATCTTCATACCCCACGCAAAGGCAGCGGAACCCAAAACGGCAATCCTCACTGTTGGCATTAACGGAAAGTATTAATTTCATGTTTTTAAATCTTTGAATCATCAATATATATAAAAATCAATGCCACTTTTCGTTGTAATTTTATAACTCCAGAATGGGCTCACCTATCTAAACCAAATGTTTAGGCTTTGTTCGGACTATTTACTAGATGGTTTATATGAAGTTTGCACAAAATCGGTCAAGCAGTTCTTCATTTATCCCATTTTTGGTGGCGCTAACGATGCGGATCAGCTAGTTATGTGTGTAATGAATGTGATCTCGTTATGTGAGTGTTTTATATTTATGTGCAATAAAGTTTATTCTATTCTATTATGGATATGAAATATTATAGTAGGTAAATGAAAACAAACTTACTTATTGATCTTATTGTATTCGGTGAGATAATCAGATGCGGTTTCAAGAGAAAATATGACTTCGTTGCCCGGCACTAATATAGATTTCTGTGGCCAATCGTTATAACTGCAACAAATATGAAGGTATTATATAAAGTCGTAAATGTACTCATCTACAACATATCTTCCTGACTGTGTTCTGTGTGAAATATTATGATGATAAATATCACTTTTAGTTAATAGACCAAGATCAAATCATATACCCTCTTAAGATTGAAGATTTAAATGTTAGGCTTAGGCCAAAATTAGGCTTAGTAAACTATACAATATGTGCTAGGGAACGCCCACGACATAGTTTTTTTTTTTTGTGTAATGTCCTCACAATCAGGCAAATTAATAAAATTAATATTTTGTTATTTTATTAAAATTATTTTTAATAAAATTTAATATAAAACAAATTTTAATAAACTTTAATGATTTCATTAAAATTATTTAACACGGCGCCATATAGCCCAAAGTAAGCCTAATATATTTTTTAAATACATACATACCATTATACTTAGGCAACACCCAAGAAACAAACATTTGTGGATCACATTAATATTTGTTCCGACCCAGAAACCTAATCCGGGACCTCAAGAGCGGCAGTTGCATACACAACCACTGTGCAACCCCGACAAAGGGGTAGGGTATAGAGGGCTATGGCTGAAACTTGTGCGCACTGTTTTATACGAAATATAATAAATATTACTCACTTATTAGCCATTCGTGGCGTTACACTGACGTACGTGCAGTTGTAATGCATGCAAACTGAGTCAGCGTCTAAATCATCGTCTAATTCTTCAATATCAGCTGCCTCCGAGCTCAGCGGAACTACTTTCTGCAATTATTAATCAACCCTTAGTCAATGGATTTAAATAGGGTTTTAACGACTTGAACTATTGCAGTCATTTGTCGATCTTAAAAATAAAATTTTATGTAATTTTTGTTTTTTATTACACAGCACCGAAACAAACATTTGTTGTTCACACGAATATTCTCTTCCGACCCGAGAATCAAACTTAGGACCACAGTTGCGGCAGTCGCAGATTCGATCCCCGAATCGGAAAAAATATTTCGACATACTATGTAATTATGTGGATTATTTCAAAGGATTGAAAGGTAATTACTATCAGTATAATAATGAAATTTCAAATTGCGGCTTCTGATAAACTTTTAATAACATATTATTTCATTCATTTATTACTATGCTATATCGCTACGTTTAATATGTCAAACTTTATAAAAAAACAGATTCTAATACTAAAAAGCAATAATAAGCTTCTATTAAAATTTTAATATTCGACCAAAAGGGTTGTTTGATTTGTTTGATTGAACCAAATGCGAGATTAGGGTAAACCAGGAACGACTAGACCAAGTGAATGAAATTGTGTATTAAGGGAGTATGTTTAGCGGGAATGGAAGATGTGATTTGGATGTAGAACGGCGAGTAGCTGCCGTAAACAGAGTTAACGGTGCTTTGTCCCAATTAGTAAAGCGACAAAGCATCGTAAAAGAAGCACGACTGGCCGATTCCTAACGCAGTGCTAGTGCCAACTTTGCTTTACGGTAGCGAAACCTGGGTATGTCAGCAGATGCATGAAAGTAAATTGAATGCTGTGGAGATGCGATCACTTCGAAAATTATATAGACAGGGTAGGCCGAGACTTACATATGAAGACCACGTGAGCAGATTGCTCAGAAACGGAAAGGTCAAAAGTACTCGGATACCCAGACGTGCGTGTATGAAGCGATTGATGAATCTTGAAGAAGCGAAAGAAGTATGCATGGATCGCGAAGCCTGGCGATCCGTCCTCTCTGACTACCCCGTCAGGATACAGCGTGAAGATAGTTAAGTTTAAGTACCAAAAGGGTTATTTGATTTAAGTCTTGTTTTTTGAGATAAGGAATGCTGGTCTGATCTACTAGTGTAAGAACAATATTGTGTAGACAACTTCTATATAGGCACATAAGTAGTAACAATTGGCAAGTTTTGATGTTATTACCCACAAGTAGTTCAGTATACAATTAATTGACTGGTCAACTAGCGTTTTTTCTTTAATCTAAACATTGTAACTAAAATGAATAATGAACGCCTTTTTTCCTTTTTTTTCGTGTGGAAGTCCTCATGGAGGCTTTGTCGGACTCCTAGCGACTAAAACCACACGTACCCCTTCCATCTGTCTATAGCCGGGAGTCCCGGGTGAGCCCTCGGGAGAATAGCCCTAGGGATCCCGAAAAATGAACGCCTTACCTTATATATCTTTCTGTAGGGCGGATCCATGGGCAGTCCATTCGTACAATGGCAGCGACGTCGTGGAGCTCCTGCCACGGCAAACACTGTCAAGGAATCTTCAGGCTGAGCAGTCACGCTGCGAGGATCCATCTCTAACACTACCCATGACACATTCGTTGGAAAGAGAACCCTAAAAAAAAAAGATCTGTTTTATAAATTGGTGCCTACTTTTGTTTTCATACAGACTCGCCGAGTACTCTTGACCTGATCTTGATCCATAAGGAATTCGATTTGATTGACAATTATGTACGCAGCGGTCGACCTTTACCAATTAACCAATTCACACTCGCCACATAAACCTTAATATTAAAGTTTCATGCATGCATATCCAGATGTGAAAAGTATTTTTGACATTTCCGTTATTTAATAATCTTAATCTCTTGACCTGGTCTTCAAAGGTAAGCCTTGGTCTGCTCTAACTCCTACCTTCCAGTTTTATATTAATACTAGTTGACGCCCGCGGCTTCGCCTGGGTAGAGAAGTTTTCCCGTTCCCGTTTCCCAAAGGAACTTATTCCCGGGATAAAAAGTAGCCTATGTGTTATTCTGATGTATAAGCTATATTATTGTAAAGTTTCATTAAAATCCATTGAGTAGTTTTTACGTGAAAGAGTAACAAACAACCATACAAACTTTCACGTTTATAATATTATTATGATTCTTCGTTAATCTTTCCTCATGATTTTGGAATCAACAACAGACTACCTAATAAAGAAAAAAATAGTAATAGAGAAAAAAGAATTAAGAAAGAGAATCTAAATTGGTATACTTCTGAAGAGTCACTTTAATTTAATCTACTTACCTCATGTTCGTAACGGAGGCTTGTTTGTATGGGTGTTCACTTTCGACCCAAGTGTAATAATGCCCAGTGGTTGTAGTAAACTCTTCTACGCTTGGCACTAACAGGTTCATCGCAGCTACGTGAGGCAGCAACTTGTGAATCATCTCCAGCAAATTGATCACACTCTAAACAGTGGAAAAAAATAGTATGATAAATCTGTAATTTTAAATCTTTATGTTTATACGTCCGACCTAGCCATAGGTTCGCCATTGAAAGACAGTTCAAACAAATCATAGTCCACTGCTGCAAGTTGGTATGCTGTTGGTTTGAAAGTTTTCCACGTGTTAACCTTGAGCTTACTGCTGCATCAACTAGTCTGCGGGATTGGGTATCCCTACTTTTCAGAATATTACAGAATTATACCAAGAACGGTCGGAATGAGTAGTTGTATTGTTCCTGATTTTTTTCGTTGGAACTAATCCCACCCGCATTCCCATTACTGTGACTCCTGTAAACCAGGATCTACAGCAATGACCAAAACACCAAAAGTTACACCAAGCTCGACCTCAGTGAAGTCCCAGGAGAAGTAAGCATGTCTTTGAACCCGCAACGAAATTAATCAGACAATAATTTGAGGAAGTAGGAAAAGAACGTAACCCTCTTCCCTCCTTTGCAAAGCGGGAGACCTGGATAGCAACTAGGTGTAAATTTCATAGAAATAGGGAAGCACCACGGTAATAGTATATTACGGGGCCTATGAGAGCTATGTTTGATTCAAGTAATATGTATGGCAGAAACGTTTAAAAGCAAGAAAATTCACCCTCGATGCCACGAGATCCGCATAGTAAGCTACTCCCGATATTACTTGTAAACAATTAAGCATTTATATTGCTCGTTTTGCCAAATGCTACACTCCCAAAGTATATGATAGGCGGTCTTTCATAGTTGGCATCACCAGTTGAACACTGACAGAACGGTGACTCCACCAGCTTAAAGGAATTTAATTTGCTCCTAAAGTTACCATGCCCCGTAAGAAATTGTGCAATACAGTTATCAACCTCCAGCCATGATATTCTCAGGCGTTCACGAACGTCTGGCAAAAACTGGTAGAGGCGCGTCGGTAGGAGGCGCCCTTTGATGGAAGTGTTCCAACTGCCATTCGTCCAAAAGTTCTTCTCGTACATTATCACGATACAGTCTGGCAATTCTATGGCGATCTCTTGCTAACAAAAACCTATTATCCATGCCATCCTTAGCCGAATAGTATAAAGCCGCACGTCTCTGAATTTCGAGGTCAACCGGGAGGACACCTGCCATCACCGGCAGAGCCTCCGAGCTAACCGTCCTGTAGGCCTTGCATAAAAATATCAATGCAAGGCGTTGACTTTGCAGCAACTTTAGCCGTGCAGCCCCAATAGTAGCCTTATCGGCCCATACCGGCGCCCGTAACACATACAGCTTAGATAAGTGGCCCCGTTAACTACATTCAGTGATTTGAAAAAATTGTTCATGATTAAAGAAATAAAATTTATGGAGATGTAATTTTTTATGATCCTTATCATAGCCGATGGTGTGTAAAAAATTGTAGATCCACCCATTATGAAAATAAGAATTATGTCACATAGCGACAAAAAGAGATATAAAATTTTCAAAAAATCTAGGCAGATTCCACTATTAGTCATAAAATGTAGTTAGTTATTTTTGACGAAACTGGAATATAGACAATGAAGATATACGAGAACAAAGATTGTCTCACCTTAGAGTCATCCAGCCCGTCCAAATTGGCTAGCGCATAAGGTATCAGAATGTTAATAGCAGGAGACTGCTGTAGTACGGAAGCGTTACGTTTCAAGTCTTCAGCAGTGAGCTCGTTCCTCAGCGTACAGAATAGCTCTGCACCACGTTCGATGACTGTAGAAGCGACACGCAAAGTCATCGTTCTTAAAGTTGATACGAGGCTGTCGGCGCTTTCTGACGAATTGGCTAATGCTCTTGTAGAGCTGTAAAGACGTAAAGACTTAGTGATTCTTCATTGTAACACAAAAAATACATTTTGTACATATTAATAATGTTTGAATAGGGTTTGGTGTCTTTACCGCATAACGGCAATTTCTTTCGTTTTACTTACGAGTTGCAAATAAACTATGTAAGTTATATTTTTGAACACACTTGCTATTAAACTATGAGGATAAAAAACATTATTGACATTTTTATAATTTTTTCTTCCAAGTGTGTTAAATAACGTAGTACGATATAAATGTGCGTATATAGGCTAAACTCACTCGGCTCTATTACGCACCCGCCTGCGGCTCGGGCTTAAAAACCGCCTCGTGCGTTATAACCACCATAACGCACTTAAATGTACTATTGACAAATAAGTTGATATTGTTGCCAGTACAAATGGATATTTTTACTATGGGGTTGTGGTTTTATATTACTGGACATTGTGAGGCTGTAAACATATCCGTTCATAGCACACGGCTTATAATAGGTTTTAACGCATATCAGTGATTTGGCCTGTTCTATACTTTGCTATACTTTGTTATTAACCGCATACATATGTTGCCGACGGAACAGAACATCGATCTTGCAGATTGGGGGACCAAAACTATTTTACCGAGCAATAAAACAAACAAACAAACCAAAAGTATTATACATGATATCTTACCCGCAATATACAAAACAAGGTATCTGCCCTCTAGCAAGTGTGGTACCGTTGAAACTGAGCGCAGAAGATGCGAATCGGAAGGTAGTTCCATCTGGACCTTTCACTGACGACAGACCACAGTCTCCATTCGCTGTCCTACCGCCGTGATTACATAATCGGATAGCATAGCGAAATTCTTCCTGAAAAAAATATAAAGAATAAATTTTAGGACAGAAGTCGAATCCGTGGGGAAGTCTACAATAGGCTATAGACTTGTGCAATTCCCTACACTCGACGATAAAGTTAACTTGATATTTGAGAGGCCGTCTCACCTTTTACTCAGCAGTAATTATATGCTAAACTTACACGTCTACCCCCTAGTTCCAATATTTATAATTGGAATTGTTGGTTTTCAGTTTTAATAGTGTTCGAACTTGACTTGAACAAAGAAGTTGAGTATTATCACCTTAGCTTCTTCTTATCGACAGCATTCAAAACCTACATAGGGAGGTGGCCATCCACTTTTGCTAGACTGCTAGAAACAGCATTAATTTGTTTTGTCAATCTTTTTGGGATAATGAATGTCAACTCCTCTACGAGTGCCTACGCTTTACCCACGCCTGGCAGTCAGGAGGCGTACGACACGCAGACTGGGTTAGTTTAAGTTCAGAGAATGTGTGGAGCTTAAATACTTTCGAATACCTGATAATGTATGTATAGACTGGTTTGTTGGTTCGATGCTTATTGAGTTTTAAAACTTATAGAAATGAACTTTACACAGTAATACATATAGAAGATAGGGAATGACTTACTTTCAATGGCACCGGCTTGTCAAACTTGAGTTGAACCATATCGTGCTGACAATCGGCTGCGCTGAATGAGCCGTGCGTGACTTCTAGGCTTACCCAACAGTGGGTAGGATTCGGTTCATCTGCTCCTATACGCAGTTGCTATAGAAAAATATGTCATGAAAAACAAAGTCATCTTTATATACTACTACACTCAACTGTAGGGCAGAAATAATATCCAAAACAACTACTATTAATTCTCTGAATACAGTTCAACAAATAAAAGTATAGATACACATTTTTAAAACGAAATCCGCGCGAAACTTAAAGAACTACAAAAGAAATGAAAAAAGTTAGGTACATAGTTATGCTTAGAATAGGGAGATTTGAAATCAAATTTAATGTATATTATTTTTAACGATGGTACCGATTTCGACTAATCAATGTTGACCTTACTATAAGTTATAGAACTCACCCTTATATCGTGTAGCAGTTCCAACGAATACTCATAATTCCCGAGTCCACCGTACACATACACTCCGATAAGTGTAATTCCAGGTCGGTCCACGGTGAAGCAAATAGCGTCTGGACTCCCGTTCCCCGTGTTCCATACGCGGGTTTGATTGACACGCATGAATCGCGGAGGAGTTACCATTTGCTTTATTGCATTGGTTTCCATATCATCCTGAAATGTAAGAAAAAGCTATATTTATAAATCAATGTTCAAATGTATTTGTAAAATGATCGGAGGAACACATGGCTACCGACCCCAAGAAGGAAAATAATAGCCAAAACAAGTTAAAGCCGTCCTGGGCTGTAACGAGTGGCTTTGAATGCAACCGTTGGATTTTAATGCAACCGTGAAATTTTAATAAATTTATTTTGTGATCCATAGTACTTAACTTGCTTTAACTAGATATAGTTTTCGTTAAGGACTAAAAGAAAATACATATCTATACTAATATTATAAAGCTGAAGAGTTTGTTTGGTTGAACGCGCTAATCTCAGGAACTACAGGTTCGATTTGCAAAATTATTTTTGTGTTGAATAGTCTATTTATCGAGGAAGGCTATAGGCTATATAACATCACGCTACGACCAATAGGTGTGGAACAGCAATGATAAATGTGGCAAAATCGGGGACAAAATATTCCCTTTGATAGCTTCCGTTGCGAACGCTGCGTAAACGATTAAAGTTACGCATGTGTTACATAATTATTCCCCTTTTAAAGTTTTAAAATAAAGTCCGCGACAGCATATGTCTATCTTTTAAGGTTAACTTACTATCGTATCAAGTGGAAAACCATAGTCTCTGCCTACCCCGATGGGAGACAGGCGTGACGATATGTATGTATGTAACTTACTATAATCATTTTGTTGTGAAAAAAATTGTTCTTAAAATGACAAGTGAAAAGTATGGCCGATGATTTGCGATTTACGCATGCGCGACGTCGTGACTAGCCAATAGCGAGCGAGCTCTGCGAAGTCCTCGCGTCTCATAGGCTATATCATCACGCTACTACCCTAAAGAGAAGGGCAGTAATCAACAAGTCGGGCAAATATTCATACACAATTGTAAAAGTAGATAATAAACGACGGGATTAAATGGGAGCGACAGGGATAAAGTCGTGACTGATAAAAGGCTATCTCATCACGCTACTACCCTGAGGAGCGGAGCAGCAAATCGGACAAATATTTATACATTGTTGTAAAAGTAATGAACTAAAAAAAAAATAACTATCTTCACGCTGTATCCCCGAAGGGGTAGTCAGAGAGGACAGATCGCCAGGATTCGCGATCCAAAGTAATGAACGACAGGATTAAATGGGCGCGACGAGAATAAGGGCGTGACTGATAAAAGGCTATATTATCACGCTACTACCCTGAGTAGCGGAGCAGTAATAAACAAATCGGTCAAATATTCATACATTATTGTAAAAGTAATAAACGACGGGATTAAATGGGCGCAACGGGAATAAAGGCGTGACTAATAAAAGGCTATATCATCACGCTACTACCCTGAGGAGCTGAGCAGTAATCAACAAATCGGGCAAATATTCATACAGTATTGTAAAAGTAATAAACGACGGGATTAAATGGGCGCGACGGGAATAAAGGCGTGCCTGATAAAAGGCTATATTATCACGCTACTACCCTGAGGAGCGGAGCAGTTATCAACAAATCGGGGAAATATTCATCCATTATTGTAAAAGTAATAAACGACGGGATTGAATGGAAGTGACGGGAATAAAGGCGTGACTGATAAACGACAGTTCGAAGTACGTCACGGGCGAAACCGCGCGGGTTAGCTAGTATATTTATGAATGTATTTTTGAAGTATATACACCAGCGCACTACGTAGCTTTCAAAAAATGCATCAATGGTCGTTACAATTATATAATCTTAATAATATTATAAATGCTAAAGTTTGTATGGATGTTTGTTACTCTTTCATGTAAAAACTACTGAATAGATTTTAATGAAACTCTACAATAATATAGCTTTTACATCAGAATAACACATAGGCTACTTTTCACCCCGTGACAAGTTCCTTTGGAAAACGGGAACGAGAAACTTCTCTACGCGGGCGAAGCCGCGAAGGCAATTAGTATATAATAAATAAATTATAGTACACTTGAAAAGAACTGCATGTACTAACCATTTATTGAACAGATTATTTAACTCAATACTTACCCTAGTATTGTTAGTACTGAAGGATAACTCGGCTACTATCCTAGCAACAAATTTGCAACAGAAGTCCGAGAGCATTTCTTGTTGCTTAATCTCTCCATGATCGTGGGGCTGGCCACATTGTCGGGTCATCATTTGTTGCTTGATGGGAATCAATACAATATCCAACAAACGTGGCACCACATCCAAGAGATGCCAATCGGTAAGATTTGATTTTATTTCTACTTCCGGTGGCTGTTAAAAAATGCATAGTTAAAAAGTTGTTTTAAAAGGAGGCGTAATACCTATAGGATTTAAAAAAATAATTACTTTTGAAAGGTCTCTAGCGTTAGCTCTGGGTGGTACTGGCGGAGGCTTCTGTGTATGTGACGACCGTGGCACCGTGGCTGACTTAGATGGAACTTCTTTGATTACCACCTGTCGACAAAAAAAAATCGTTGTGCATGTTTGCATGTTTTTATACATCCTATGTACTATCCTACATACTCGTAGTATATACTCGGATACCCAGGTAGGCGTGCGTGTATGAAATGATTAATGAATCTGTAGAAAGCCTGACGATCTATTCTCTCTCTGACTACACCGTTAGGGATACAGCATGAAGATGGTTAGTTCTGGGTGTTAGTTAGTTAGCAAGTTAGTTGTAATACCCAAATATTTTAATTTTTAAGACAGAAAGATACTTGGATACTTATCAACATTTTATAGTGTCTATAAAATGGCATGATGATTTTGACGTATTCAAAAAACTATTCTACAGTCTACAGACATTGCCATCCCTTGTTTAGGGATACTGGCCACTAGCTACTTTTAACTTTTAGCATCCGCATCCGGCAATTTTGATACTTTATATGCGACTAACGCCGATTCTAAAAGTAGCTATGCTTCCTTTATGGTTATTGTGTAAAATACATGTCCCACAATATTTGTATTTAATATTTATTTATTGCACTCGTACTTAGTTATGTGGCACCCAAAACGACATTCCAGATTATCGAAACACGGTTTGGAAATACATATAGTGGTTACCGAGACTTCGAAATATTTTTTTATTATTATTATATTTCCATCAATTAAAACAAATTAAACCTCTTTTTTTCGTTTTGAGCGCTCTTGCCAACCACTACGGGACCATTTCCCCTGTCCTGCCTAAATCCCCCCCCCCCCCCGATCGAAAAACTCCCTCGCTAAAAGTTGTTGTCTACATCAAGGATTGTCCATGCCAAATTGCATGTAAATTCGATTAAAAATGCGACCTGTAGACTGAATGGACGGACGGATGGTCGGACATTAATAGCATTTTTTCCGTACCAGTGGAGATAAAACGGAGACTTTCGTGAGCTCGCTTCGCTCGCCTCCTCAGTCAATAAGTCATTATTGGTACTGTAACGATTATGTATATTATATGATAGTAATATTTTCCTAGTTTTGTGTACCTTGCTTTCCGGTCGTCTGGACTCGATCGCCATGATGGAGCTTTGCGTGACAGGAACAACATACTGCAGCACGTCTTGTAAACTACGAGAAACACACATCGCAGCACACGTCGCGGTTAGCTCACGGATTTGAGACGACGGTACTTTTCCTTCCTGATTATAACAAAATTATTAATTTAAAAACCATAAACCTATCTGGAAAATAATATAAATCTGATGACTTATTTTAATATTAGTAATTTTAATTTTAAGTTTAATATTAGGTTACATGAATTCTCGATGTAAAATACACATTATTAGCGAGGTAATTTACTAAAGCGCTGTCACTATCCTTGAAGAACTTTCAATGAAATTTCCATCAGCCAGAAAACTATTATTGCCATCATTGATTTCTGAACTGTTTTAACTTGTGTATCTATCTGGGGCATGATACATATACCGCGTCGGGACCGTCAATAGCTATATTTTTTTAGTGGGATATCTCTCTCTTTCACATGCCTAACTAGTTTAAAATGTTGTCATTCAATATTATTGTTATTAAAATTTAATGCAATATTATTGTTATTAAATTTAAAGAAAAAATGGATGGACTGTGTAAGAAGTGATATAAATATGAAAGGAGTGAATGATCAGATGACGAAAAACAGGGATGAATGGAAGAGGAAGACATACTGTGTCAACCCTAAGTAAATTGGGACAAGGGCAAGAGGATGATGATTATTGTTATTAATTTAAGCACACTATAGTTTACCTTCACATTAAACAATAAGGAACACAAATGGTTCCACTTCAAAGTTGGCGTCGGAAAAAATGCGTGGAAGCAAGCAGTTATCGTTTCGTGAGCTTCTTTCAATATAGAAGCAGTCATTTCTTGAGCAAATTGCACGTAGCAAATGCGAAGTGCCTTACTCTTGCCCATTTTCCTCGGTAACATTGCGCAAGTAGGAGTCGGGTCTGCCATAATACCCTGAATCAAATTCCTCACGTCCGCTATTGTTTCAAAGTATGACATATATTCATGAGAATTTCGCTTCCTGTTATTTTGAGGATATATCTCGTTTATGTAAGATCTTACTAGTCTTAAACATGCGCTGATGACATAAACCAATCTTTTTTGGTGCTTCATGACAGTTAGTTTTTGATAATTGATTGGTTTTAGACCGTTCGTTTCCAGAACAATTGTCTTAAAAGTATCCCAACTCCATTGTAAGAGTATTATCAATGATTTAAAACAGGGTACTGTGACTTTTCTGGAGAAGTTCTTCGTAAGTTGTATAATCGGTTCGCCAAGATCTAGTACTCTCAGAGGCACTGACTGATCGGGGCTTAAAGTATTATAGAGTAAACATGGGATTTGGCCAGCATTAACATCAGTTCCATTGTTCGACTTTTTAGACGTTTTGAAATGAAAACCAATTTCATCGTTGATAACCATGGCCTGGCCTGAGGAGCCACAGTCTGAAGATGGTCCGTTGATGCATGCCCATGCGACATACCATCTGTTAGCCTGTGAACGATAATCCCAATTACAATTATTGCTTCTAGTACATTTAAAAATCAAACTTATTATTCATATAGATAATTCAATTCCGACATAAACAACATTCGGTTCACTGTGACTTAACCAATTTGAATGACAATTAGAATGGAGGTTGCTTACATTCCGGGATAAGGTTTATATAGGAACGGGTTAAAAAATAAAGACAACGTGTCTTGAGAGCAACCAGATCATGCGGCCTTGACTTATTATTTGCTATTCAATGCATCCACATACCTACTTTTCTTTATCTAATACTAACCATGAGAGGCACGGGCATGTCGAAAAGCACCGGAAATCGATCCCGGGGCGCACATTCGAATATTATCTCTTCGCTTTCAGCTGCTAGTTCACCATCACCTTCTTGATCGCCACCATCCATTCCGATATCATATAACTTTATTTTAGCAGTGTAATCTCCACGACCGCCGAACAAACCATATCCACCTAGAAAAATGAGTTATTATTTTTTTTAGTTCAAATATTTCGTCAAATTATATTTATTTCGCTATTAGTTAGAAGCGCTCGTGGCCCCGCGGTCTCAGTGTTCTGTAAACGATCACTGAGTTACGCAACTTTCACTATGGCTGGTACTCGGATGGGTGACCACTTAGTGGCATTTACATTTGCGAGCGTTTCCGTGCTTCGGAAGACACGTTAAGCTGTTGGTCCCGGTTGCCAGTAAAATGGCAGTCTGGTTGCAGGCCTTATGGGCGGCTTAAAAATTTCAACAGCAGGTAGCCACAACCTGCGTCTGTCTATTTCAACACGGCAATGGGCTCACCACCTATTACGTGGGACAGGAATCCACACGGTGAAAAGTGGGCATATAATATGCCTCTGCCACCCCTTCGGGGATAAGGCGTGATGGATATTTATATTTATTTCAATATTTTGTAATTTTTAATATTTCATATATATAATAATTGTTTTAAATATACAACAAAAAGAACATAATACTAAAATTCAAAAAATTGCCGCCATACTGAGCAGAGGAAGACTGCCGAAGTGCGAATGCGAGTGGAAATGGGTAGGGTTGTTAAATAATTAGAGTCGTTGAATTTGGATATATTATTATAACAATGGAATAATAAAATACATAGAAACAATTACTGACCTAATAAAATATCAGTATCACACATAATTCGTATAGCCTCAACGGAATGTCCAGAGTATCCCCAACCACCGCCATGGCTCTCAAACCTATTCACTGTAAGAAAATCTTCTTTGGCAGGAACTATAGGAGATGATGTGTACTCCTTCTTGCATTCAATTTGACTTAACCTAGAACCAATTATATCAAGTATTTAATTTCATTACTTAACCTATCAATCATTTCAAAAACTTTTTAACTATTGTTATGTACTCGTGTGAGGACATAACCATAAGACTAAAAACTCATAGATTTAGGTTATAACCTATATTATTATAGTTGTGATTTATTACTGTTCTTTCATATTCAGAATTGGTGACAATATAGTAAGAAATATATTAAAAGGTTTCAGAATTTGTTACTAATCTCATAAATCACTACATTTTCAAAAAACAGCGTATTTAAAATGTTACGAAAACAGTCTAATTTAGAAGAACCTACATATTCAACTTACTTGATGTCATGCGCATACGTTAGGGAATCCAAGCAGCCAAGCAAATGTAGGGCAGCATGCATCCTTGTTACAGAACACCCAGGAGCAGAGGGTATTGCCAAGTCTTGGTTCAAAACTGACATGTTAGACAAGGCTACACTTTCTGTTGACTTTGTGTCACTCTTAACAGTCAAGTCGACGATTTCCAAGTCTTTGAAATCTTCTAATCGTTTCATTCTCCCGAAATTGGGGTATTCGAACTCAGTTTCACCGAAAAAGCCGTCAGTATCAGCATTACAACATTTTTGTATTTTATGTGAATCAAATGCAAGTATATTGTAGCATTTCATGACTCTCATTTGTGGTTGGTAACACCATAAGACGTCGTACAGTGGATCGATACAGGCTAGAGTGTTAACAAAGTCTACTTGCTCGGGTCCCGTCCATGTCTTGCAACTACCGTCAGTTTTAGCTATCGTTACACACTTGAATGTGTGTTCTGAGCGATTTGGTAAAATGACTAGAACAAAATGTTTTAATTAGATTAAGATGGTAGTAGATATACCTCATGGCACGTATTTCAATGTCGATATTTAATATATCTACAATAATAAGGTTGATTTTCCTTCAAACAGGTTCAAACTTTGACAAATAAGATAGGCTCAATCACGTAAATTCTTACCAATGGCGTTATTGTTGGCTGATATAGTAGAACTAAACAAAGTATCTGTTTTGATGAGCGACTGCGAAATATGTACAAACGTTTGGTCTCCAGAAGCGGATACCCATACAGCTCTACCCGCGTGTTTAGCACCGATACGTGGCACTCGGCCTGGTGTCGCGTACCAAATCGGTGTTCGGTCTGATTGTCTTGCGGGTTCTTCCACACGAGGGCGGCCTAAAGAGCCTTTCTGTAAATAATAAAAATATTTATTATAATAAATTTATCTTTCTAGCATCAATCCATCACATGTCTGTTTTCCATCAGTATATTGGTATAATATTTCAACTGGATTCGTTTTACTGTACCAACAGTAACACTAGAAAATTTATTTCGAGCTCGCATATGTCACGTCCCAGGAAAAGCAAGGGTGTCTTGGAACGAAACCGCAACGTAAAAGCATCTTCACCTATCTGTGTAATGGGTTCCAGTCTAACCCCATCTACTAGCGATATAAATTTCAGCATTTAAATATAATACCAACTGCATTTATTCACTAAACAGACGGTTGCAAGCCATAGCTCTACAATATCTCGAACGACAATAACTGCCTATCTGTACAATTTTGTCACTTTCTCGCATTTTCATAATAAAATGAAAATTATTTAAAGTTATCAATTTTTATTAGTTATGCCTCTGGTTGCTTACCTGATAGCTGCCAAAAGTGAAAAGTTCACCTTCCCTTGTCAGAACTGCGGTGTGATTGCTACCAGCGGTGATGGCAGTTGCGCGTGGAATTCGGACGCGCACAATACGGTGATGTGCAAGTATATCGCCAGCTCCAAGCTGTCCGTACTGATTTGATCCAAATGTCAATACGTCACCTTAGCAAAAAATGTTTTTTTTTGTACCACTGAGGAGACAGACAAGCATACGGCCTACCTGATGGAAAGTGGTCACCTTAGCCTATGGACGTTTGCAACACCGGAGATGTAGCACTCGCGCTGCCGACCCTTTATAACCTTTTTTGAAGAACCCCATACTGTAGATGATGACATTTGGGAATCGTAAGATAATATGTATATCGAGTTAATATGACAACAAGTCTAATATATTCATGCGGTATCCCTCACGGGGTATTCAGAGACTACAGATAGCTATGTATACTTCTTTCATTGGCGGCAGATTCATTCATCGATTTTGAGCAATCTTCTCGTCAATTGTTTCTCGCCCATTCGGTGGACGTGTTCAAACCAATAGTTTCTTGCGTCGTCTGACAAGAAGTAGAACAAAAATAAAATCAATATGTACATGGTCCATGCTTTATGTTTATAGCCACGGTATGTTTTCTGATTACTTAACCTGTCGTCGTTTTATAATACACCACTAAATGAATACCTACCCAGTTCTGTGAGTAGAACGGAGTGATGTAAGCCACAAGCGACCGACACGATGCGATGTCCGCCTGGAATAGCGACCCGCGCGGGGGGTAGACTGTTCACTTTCATACTAGCGTCCCGATCGCCTTCTGAACTTCCCGCAGCAGTTTCGCCACCTGCGAAATTGATGTATTCTGTATTATGCACGAGGGGGGAGGGGTCAAATAAGTTCGCGGAAGGGAGGGGTAGGTGGGGTTAGGTTTACCCGTCCAGGTGGGCACTAGTTAAGCACCTAATTAAAACTATATATACCCAGAAATTAGCCAGTATGGAGAAAATTGAACACCGCGCCGTTATTCAGTTCTTTACCAAGCAAGGAAAATCCGCTCAGATTATTTTTCAAGAGCTGTTGGCAGTTTATGCGCACTCCGCCCCAGGTAAAACTATAGTTTACAAGTGGCATGGTCTTTTCAAACAAGGAAGACAGTCCATTGAAGACAACCCCCGCTCCGGACGGATAATTGAGGCCACCACACCGGAAATCATCGAAAATGTAGAAAAACTTGTATAGGAAGATGTCCAGCAATAATTGGAGTACCCGAAACAAGAATTTAGAATATTCTATATCATCATCTTGGGATGACTAAGGTCACTGCAAGATGGGATTCCAGAATGCTGATGCCACTTCAAAACCGCGAGCATGTCGAGTGTTCTCGTCAGTTTTTGGAGTTCGGTGGAGAGAGAAAGGAAGAAGTTGTTGCCCGAATCGTTACTGGTGATGAAACCTGGGTTCACCACTATGAACCTGAGTCGAAGCAAGAGTCAATGCATTGGCATAAAAAAAAGCACACCTCCTCCAAAGAAGTTCACTTGACTTCTGATTTTACGTAACGTGCTATCTATACTAATATTATAAAGCTGAAGAGTTTGTTTGTTTGTTTGTTCGGTTGAACGCGCTAATCTCAGGAACTACTGGTCGGATTTGAAAAAAAACTTTTTGTGTTAGATAGCCCATTTATCGAGGAAGGCTATAGGCTATAAATCATTACGCTACTACACTGGGAAGCAGAGCAGTAGTCATAAATGTCGACAAATCGGGCAAATTTTTATGCATTATTGTAGAATTTTTAAGCGACGGGATTAAATAGGTGCGACGGGAGGTCAACATATTCCACGGGCGAAGCTGTGGAGGTCATCTAGTAAGAAATGTAACTGCAAAACACGAACCACTTTTTACTTCTCTCAATGGGATATCAACATCATCATCTAGGTCGGTGGTGGTTACGGTATTACACTCGCGTTTTCCTGATGCAGCCGCTAACTTGTCCGCGCATCGCCGGCAAACTCCACAGACCGAGCAACCACTGTCACCTTCGCCGCATCCGCATCTCCTAAAAAGCCGTGATATGATTTTGTTTCTTATACCTTTGTATTGGCATAATTATAGAAAAAACTCATAGATGGCCAGAGCCGTCTTCAAAAGGTTACAAGGATTCGCTTTCTATTTGTATTTGTGACGAGTTAAAGCTTGTATTTTATGTATTTTCGCCATCAACTTCTACGCCCCCTAATTCTCACCGATTGCTTGCAGTGAGATTTGTCATGGCCCATGATGATAAATCAACACTTCTTGGATTTCTCTTTTTTGTCGATATTTAGTAAAGTGGGTGGACCTGGTAAAATTGTAAATCATAATAAATACTCACTCCCCAGGAACTCTAGTAGGTAGATGTGCACAATGGCAGGACCTTGAAAATCCAGTACATTCACGACACATAACGCATATGCGGCAATAATCAGTAGCCCAAGTGTGGGGCATGGCGCATAGATTATCTTCTTTGTTGTCATTACTGCGCCCAGCCTGTGGCGGACGTCGAGAGTTGTAGAATTCTGTGACAAAATAGTGAGGGCTAAACAACTCAGTTTTATTATAATTTGTAAGAATCTCTTTGTAAGGTGCTTTTAATATTTTATCTTAACATAATAGTAGGCGTATATTAAATTACGTCGCAATTAAAAACAATATTACATAAAAATCAATGAATACTAACTTTCTTTAGTATAACCGAATTCTCTACCACACTGGCTTTTGTTGTTGATGCCAAAAGTGTATACATGTCCGAAGCTAGTCAAAACAACGGCGTGTGCTTTACCCAAAGCTACCTGTGAAAACAATTATAATTAAAAAATATATAAATGTCGGATTTGTGGGGTTCATCGAAGTCTTGAAGAGCTGGGGATGGGTTAAGGATTTTCTTTCGCGGGTATTGCCTGCTTATCCTTTTCGTTCCTGAACAACGCGTGCTGGGCAGAAGTGCCACTCTCATACAGTGGAAAGATTTTTTGCCAGAACAGAAAGATTTAAAAAATCGTTAATCTGTCGTACGACAGTAACTTGGAACGTTCTGGGTTCTTCAAGTGGAGCCTTAAGAGGCACATCATTGAGCTGCCAGCTGGGACGCTGTCAGTAGTCATGTCCTGTAGACTAAGAGAGTGCCCCTCAATTCGCTACATGTCGTCATGGCTTTCCATCAGACGGATTTTGGTGAACTAAATATAAAAATAATATTTAAAAAGACAGATTTAAAAAACGATTTATATATATATTTTTAAATAAGATTGAAGCGCTCGTGGCCCTGCGGACAGTGTTCTGTAAACGTTCACGGAGTTACGCAACTTTCACTACGGGTCGTCCTCGGATGGGTGACCGCTTTGTGGCATTTACATTTGCGAACGTTTCCGTGCTTCAGAAGTCACGTTAAGTCGTTGGTCCCGGTTGCTAGTAACATGGCAGTCGTTAAGCCAAGTTGAAGGCCTTATGGGCGGCTTGAAAAATTCCAACAGCAGGTAGCCACTACCTGCGTCTGTCTATTTCAACACGGCAATGGGCTCACCAGCTATTACGTGGGATAGGAATATACATGGTGATTAGTGGGCCTTATTATATTATGCCTTCCTGATATCTCCTTCGAGGATAAGGCGGTGATAGATTTAAAAAACATTGTGTGTATCAATTGTCCTGCCTTAGCCGTTACTACTGCTCTGCAACACCTTACCAGAACCGAATGCATCACCCAATGTGAAGACCGTTACGATTTCCAAACTAATACCAAGTTCTCCAGTACGATTTTAATAAAAACGTACAGGAAACCTGTAAAACTGTTATTTAAAACTAACTAGAATACACACATACTTACCTGTATAACTTTTTCATGCCGTAATCCGAGCACAACGCCCGAAGAGTCACTATGAGATGTATCTTTGCCAAACATCAATAGCAATCCTTGTCGCGTGACTAAAGCTGTTGAACCATTGTTGCATGCCGCATAGTTAACATGATGCCCCTCCGCCTACAATATAAATATCATAAAAATATTATTGTTACGGTTTCACGCCTAAGTTTTGAACCAATCATGATGATTAGAAACACGATACACGCTAAGTAAATAACAGTTGGTTTATTTTGAAGGTAATTTCAATTTATATTAATAACTAACTGTACAGTTATTTTCAGGCTTTACCAGTGACATACTTTAAAAAGCCGTTGTACCCTACACCATAACTGCCCTTGCCCAAGAATTAATTTTTAAATAATGTAAGTGTTGAAGTCGGCCCATTTTTTTATCATTTGAGATTACTGCTCAGCTACTTAAGTAGTAGCTCTCTATCTATTACTTTTCTCAACAAACGGGTCACCTGATAAAAAAATGTACGTACTTTTTTTAATATACCATATAGTTTCGTGACTGTGGTAACCCCAAGCTTTTTCGAAATCCATAAAAACGTTTAACCCTTATTTTACCCCCCTTAGTTTAGAATTTCCAAAAAGGAAAAAATTACTTTATAAATTATAGCAAACAATGCTAATACTGGGGTTTATGACAGTAGCCCTAACCATTTTTGAAATCGCTAAAAACTTAAACTACGCCATTTCAACCCCTATGAAAACAAGAAAAACTAGAGTTAATAGGAATCGAAAGTAAAAACATCTCCGTGTTTGAAAAAGCTATATACCGAGTTGTTGCAACCCAAGTCTCGAACTTTGAGATCGGGTTCCGCTTGTTTTATATAGGGACTACGTAGTTTTACCTTGTATATCTTTTTAGGTCTTGTAGGCTTAGGTATACGCCGATGCTTAGATGCGTCTCCATCCTCACCTCGTCGTGCTATTCCCGTGAATAGTGCTGTGCCGTTATCTAACACTAAAACCGCATGAAGGCCTTCATGTCCTATTGCCACCTTTTGGAAAAATAAATTATTAAAACAACCATCATACTTATCAAACTCAAACTATCTTCAAAATAATCAATCAATTGAGGTAAAAGACCGTGATGTTGGAGTAAAGTATGCCTCTGCCACCCCTTCGGGGATAAAGTCGTGAAAGATAAAATTAAAATAAGACCATTATTGTAAGCGCCCGTAACTCAGCGTTCTGTAAACGATCACTGCGTTTTCCAATTTTCGCAATGGCTGGATTGGATAGGTGACCGCTTTGTGGCATTTGCATTTACGAGCGTTTCTGTGCCTCGAAGTCCCGAAGTAATCTGTTGGTCCCGGTTGCCAGTAACATGGCAATCGTTAAGTCAAGTTGAAGGCTTTATGGGCTGGAAAAATTTCAACAGCAGAACGCCACAACCTGCGCCTGTCCTATTCAACAAAGAAATGTACTCATCACCTGTTACGTGGGACAAAATAAATACGGTGAAATGTTGGCATATAGTATGCATCTCCTTACTACATCGGAGATAAAGGCGTGACAATATATATGTATAAATATTGTAGTATGAGAATACCAATTATAATGGAAGAGCTAATTTAAAGATATTAGAACCATTCTCCTTTTGATTGTTTGATTAAAGGACAGTGACCGAAACTGGCCTGAGCGCGGACAGCAGTTTTGGAAAGATATAAAACTTGTAATAATTTTTATTTATTATACAATAAATATTAACGACAATTTGGTTGTAGCCACTAATCTGATATTCAAAACGAATTATAAAAATATTTGTCTTGGCTTACAAACGGACATTATATTGATTTTTTTTTTTAATAATTATTTAATGGCCTGGTTTCTAAGACCTTTTAGCCAAATCTTATTTTTTATATGATATTTCTTCAATCTTATCTTCTAATTAGTCCTGTCCAGTCGATGTCGTGTCCTCATTGTCCGTCCTGCTCCTTGCCTCAGTATAATGGTGATTCTTATACTAAGGTTGTCAGTGGACGTTTCGCGGCAAGAGAGAAAATAGCATTTCACTGCATATATATCATTGTCTTTCACTATAGCACGTTAACACAACTTTTATGTCCAAGAAACCACCACTCCCGCACATAAAACAAGATAAATGCACTAGTTTTAGAAAATAATATAAAGCAAGCGTCCGCACTTGTCACTCTTCCCGCCAAATGTCCCATTATATTGATTGTCAATTTGTGTTGCCGAAATGAAAGTAATGACAAGAGTAGGGAGAATTAAAAGTCGAAACTCCTTATTTATTAGTCACTACTATTTCATTTAATAGCTGAAACTGTGCTATAGGTTTTGTGTAATAATTTTATTGTTTTTAAAATACTGCTGTATTTTTAAAATAGTAAATATGTTTATATGCATTTATATAAACATATTTACTATTTTTAATAAAATAATATAATAATAATAATATATATATATATATATTTTTATAAAAGATAAACCTTATTGGGTATTCTAGTTTTTATCTTCTAGCAACACTGATCAAACCTGTCATCGAAGTCGAACGACCTAGAATGTATTGTAAACAAATAAACAACACAAAGTGTCTTATTAAAATTATATTTTCAACTATATAATTATATACCTAGTTCGCGTTTGTATTTATCGAGTGTTTTGTATTATAATAACTAATTCAACTTCTCGCGACCACCATGGCTTTTTGGGTCCTGTAATAAATACAATGGCATTTTTGTTTGTTTGTTGAATCTGTTGTGGTAATGATATTACACACAGACTCTTGACCTGATGGAAGTGCCGCATGTAATTCTTCAGTGGATTGTACTCTGAGTAGTAAGTTTTTTTTAATTTCTAGTAGGTTGTTATAAATGGTCGCCTACTTACTTTAAGTACTTTTAGACCCAGATGCACATGTATATAAGTTATATATATGTAAGTTAAGTGTAGATAAACAATGAAAAGTATTATCTCACTTGAGGTACTTTTTTTCTTTTGATTTTTATTAATTTTGAAGGATTTACTTTATTAGGTATGTATTATTAAAGTGACCAACATACATATACATAGACTCACTGTGCCTCACTCCTGACTTCCCATTTATAATAATTTATTGAATATAATGTTATTCAGTATATTATTGTACTGCCCCCGAATTGATATTTATAATTACAACTGTATTACTTTTACACAACATAGCTTTCAAATGTTAAACCAATTGTTTTTAATCAGTTCAGTGGGCTAGCCAGTAGCTGCATTACCTGCAGGTGATATGGCTTTTTGACATAGATTATTTTGGAGCCTCTTACATCAACATTTACCAACAGGTTTGTTACATATAACTATTTAAGTACTTTTCATTGCCTTTTTTGTTTCAGTTAAGAGCATCTGACAGAACCTGTTATACTTGTTGGATATTCCCAATGGGCAAGTTACTTGCAGTCTGTAAAGACAATAATTTTCAGGTCAAATAACAGAACCCAGAAGGAACCATCTTTTTGCCAGATTTGAAGAGAGCCGCTGATACTCTATTACATTGTATTTTCTCCTGAAATAACATAATTTTAAATGAAACTATGAAGAGATATATTAAGTTTCTAGGTGATTCAGAGTACATATATAAACAAAGTATATATGATATATACTACAGTTATGTCTGATTTGCCAATTCCGTTTATAATTTTCTTATACTTGGTGACATAAATAATGCCTTTTTTTATATATAATATTGATGTAGTATTTTAAAGGCTAAGTTATACTAAATAAAACAACCAGGATTATAATATGGTAAACACATAAGAAATAATGATACATATTTATTGTTGAAATGTGCACAGATAGAACTAGCAAGATTTTGGGCATGATTCCTTTTAGCCGTCAACTGCAGATTATTAAGGTAGGTAAAAATATAGCAAACAAAATATGTTTTTGCTTATATGGCATATATAAGCAAAAAAACATATTTTGTTTATATATGAAAATAACATTGGTAACCTAGACACCATAAAACATTATTATTGTTACAGCATTGTCGGCCAAACACTTATTGGTTGTTTGCTACTATCATGTTTGTGATGTGGTACTTAAGTTGGGTAAGGTATGGTGAAAATATTACTCCTCCAGCTCAATCCTAGACATTGTTTTACTAACATATGAAGATGATAATGATTACATTTGAAAATTAAATTGAGAATAAAACATGCAGTTTTTTTTTTTTAATCTACCTGGCTACTACAAAATCTATATCATGGGTTTCTACATAGTTTCTACATAGCTATGTAATAGCAGTATTTTTTAGGCGCTACAAAATTCCATAGAGAGTGGTCACTGTCCTTTACGGATAATGGAATGTTGGCCCTTTCTACAATAATAATTACATTGCACCTAACTGTTATTATTACAAAAATGTCTTTTTCATCTTAGGGTATTCCCGTTTACTGCCAACCCTACTTGGATTTAGAATCTGGGGTTCACTTTTATCGACTGCTACAACCTCCTCTAGTCCGCTGATCAGTAGGTGCACCGCTAGCAGGTGACGTCGCTTGGGAAAATGGGATTAAGGGGCTCCACCAATATCTCCAGAGATATTGGTGGAGCCCCTTAATCCTATTTTAATGTAACTAGGCCATTCACAGTCAAACTCGGACACTGCTGAACAAAACAGATGTATGACAGACTTTACTTATTTTTATGGTATTGAAATTGTTTCGTAGTATTTGCACGAGAAAAAATAGTATTCTCAAAGAGAGAAACCTACCTATGATATTTCGGCTGTGGTATTCGCGTGTTTTATAGCCAAGTGAAGGGCCACCATAAGACATTTGAAATAGAATTTTGTCTCATTCAATTAACTTACACTTTGCTGGCGACAGATAGCTGATGGTATATAGAGTAACTTAGGAAAAACATTTTATTCTTGTATTCCCACGGGAATGGCCACAACCGCGGGCTAAATAAAGTAATTGGCTACAGAAATAAAACAAATATGCAAACACGAGTGGCCAAGTGTAGTGCGAACTTTCGTGGGGTAACATAACAAATAACAATCCTGTTGTCACTTACTTGCGTCACTTTACATTTTTTGCCATTAGGCGTTTCATTCCTAGAAAATATTGCTTCTTTCATTAACGTCCATCGGCCAGCTTGAGACGCATTTATCTTGTAACCTAAGCTTTGTCCTTTACCAGTATAATACACCTGCAAATATTACAGTATAATGTTAAACTGAAAGCAGGTAGAAGTTTCTTTACTTTCCACACAGAATAAAGTCTTTTCTGAACTTCTGAACTAAACTGTGCGACATCTTTTTTTTACACAGCGCCGTCTATCCTAATGTAAGCTAATAAAAGCTTGTGTTATAGGATCTAGACAACTGATGTATATTTAAATATACTTATATATTTCTAAATACATACATATTATACATAGGAAACACCCAAACTCTGAAACTTACATTTGTGGGTCACACAAATATCTGATATATCTGACCCGGCTATCGAACCCGGAACCACAGGCGCGGCAGTCGCATACACACGTCAGTCAATTTGAATGCTGTAGACCATTTTTTCATAATTTTAAATGAAATGTTATCAAAGGAATACCTTTCCAGATGTAGTAGTAAGTAGGGCAAACTCTTGTCCACTGTAGATGCTCATAAGTGGGTCTTCATCACAATCATCTATCTGCATTGCTGATGGAGTGTCCAACTCTATGTTTTTTCTTAATAAACCATCTTCGAAAGGACTCTTACCAAGCATAAGGATCTTACGCCTCAGAAGATTAACTTTGAGTTCTTTTCGTGCCGTCAACGTTGTACTTGTTGAGCTCTCAGCTCTTTCAAATGGAGCTTCAAAATCGTATGTTTTTATTGTCAGATTATCCTAAAAGTAGGCAGGTAACATAATTCAATATTTTTGTTTCATAACTTGTATAGAGATACCGTTGAGTTAAAAACTTACGTGATTAGTTAGTAAAATCAGGCCTAACTGGTTTCCATCTGTAAAAACAGCAGATTTGGCTTCAATAGGGGCCGGTTGCCCAGGGTCTAATCGAACCATATTTTTCACTTCTAAAGTCTCTTTGTCTATTTCATAGACTTCAGTTTTTTTTCTGCCTATCCTTAGATATAGCTTATCCTGTAGTTGAAAATTAACATTATATTATAAGCAAATAACAGATTAAGTTTTATCAAATTATCCAAAGTAGAACTAGAAAATATTGTCTATAACTTACCTTACAATAACCGAGCCAACCGTGCCGGTCGCCAGCGAAGAAGTCTGGTTTGTGTAAGTAAACATGCTGTCTAATCGAGCTGCCATAACCAGAACCTATCTTCAATAAACCTTTTGAAGTATAAACGTAGAGGAAACTTCCATCTGAGACTAGCGAGCGAACTACCAATTCTCCTGCACCAGAGGTGAGCTGAGCAGGCAGATCTACAGGAAAGCTAGTGACTAAAGATTGGTGTGGGACGCCATAGTTCAACCACTGGTTGCGGGACGGAGTGCCGAGAATAACTGATTGGACGCTCCGCTGGAGGGTCATTAAGTTAGAAGGTACCTGTAAAACACACATAGTTTCAATACTAATCCTAAGCCACCATTAAATGTATAATAATAAAAACCACTTTTACCTGAATATACTGCTCAGATAGAGCAGAGGAGGACATGGTAAGAGATGCAACAGCATTTAGTAAAAGTTCAGCTTCTCCCCTGGCCACAGACAAAGCTACTAGGCAGGAGCTACTAAGAGCAGTGAGTGTAGAAGGTTGCTCTACTTTACCACTTGGTCCACTCCCACTGGCAACTTCAACGAGCATAGCATGGAGACTTGAAATTACCTAAAATTGAGTATCACAAATTATAAAAGGACTGTCAGTAGGTGTTTGAATTATTCTAAGCACTGAATATGGTATGTATATGGTACGTAATAATTTACCTCAGTAGGTTCTTGCGCTAACTCTTCAGGTGCATGACCTTGAAGTACGTCCAATAAAGCAATCAAAGCATGTTCACAAAAAGACGCATCAGTTAATCGTGCCTGGGATATCAATGCAAATAGTGTTCGCAAACCTATACCAGTTACCTGTAAAAATATATAAAAAAAACTACAAACAGTTACCTAAAAAATATAACAATTATACTCTTGTCAATAACAGCCCTTACCTTCGGTAATTTATTCAATGGAACCTGAGAAGATGAATCATCATCGTCACTGTCATCAGACAATTCAGACGAACTACCACGGAGGTATTTCCAGCGTGCTAAAATAGATCTTCGGACATTAGCATATACGGCAAATTGGGAACAGTTGCCAAGTAGAACTGGGGCATAACAAACATTAAGTAAGTTGCCGCCTTTCAATCTTCGAAGCTTTTCTTTTTTAACAATTTTCTTCTGATATTTCTTGTCTTTACTGTAAATTAAACATCGTATAAAATATTACCAGAACAATAACAAAACTGCAGGAAGCGAATGAAGTATGCATGGATCGCGAAGCCTTGCAATTTGTCCTCTCTGATTATCCCATCATACAGACTGAAGATAGTTATTATAAAATTTTGACGACTTTACGTCCTCGACACGGTGAGTTGTCGCACATCGGGTTATCTGCAAAAAAACAGAGGGAGCAACAGAGGCAAACCCTCTTCAGCAAAGTACAAAACTACAAGGTGAACCTGGAGAGAGTCAGCTAACAATACTGTGTCCTTTTTGTATCGTTATAAAGAGCACCTTTGAAAGTTTACCCAATCCCACACACTTTAGTGCGGAAGCAGTTCTTCTACATAAGGTGGGCGTGGATTGTATGCAGTGGAGGTCCCATTTCTTATTAGATTAAAATACTCAAAGGGCCTCTGCGTGTTGGACCAGTATGTCCCCATATAAGCCTAACAAAATACCGGGTATTTTCGTAAGAAATAAAAAGAAAATACCCGTGAAAAGAAGAAACTAAAAAAATAACGGAACTATCTTCACGCTGTATCCCTGACAGGGTAGTCAAAAAAGTAGAAACATAATAAAACTATATTAGCATAATCACAAGTACAGAAATTCATCATATAGGTGGCCCTACATTAGGCAACATATGACCTTGTGAAGTGAAAAGAGGAGGAAAACAGACATACTCTGAGACGAGCTTATTGAATGCAGTTAGGATACATGCTCATAATGATAAATGAGTTTTGTGTGTCAAAGTGTAATTTTTGGTAAAAGAAAAGTAGTGTCAGTGTACCAAATGACTGTACTAAGTTTTTTTTTTTGTCGCTTTCAGAATCAGAATCAGGTATTTATTTGTGAAACATAGGTAGTACAATAATAATAGATGTCGAATACTATAAAGTCCGCTATGTTTTGTCCCAAGGACGTACAAATATTTTATAAACAGATTTAAACTAATGTCAAATTACAATAATAATCACAAATTACAATAATAATCACAAATTACAACAAAAAAGGTACATTACAACTCAAATAATTTACAATTAAGTCAAAATAATTCCAATGAAATCCATTAAATTACTATAAAATAAATTAAATTTATTTACATAATCGACAATAAATTACATTATATTTTTATTATGCTATGTCATTATCATTAATAAAATCGTCTATTGAATAATAACATTTAGCGATGAGAATTTTAAGAAGCGTACTTTTAAATTTATTGAATGGCTGGTTTTTAATTATGTCAGGTATTTTGTTATATATGGTTGGCGCCATACCATTCCATAACTTTTTTTAAATAACGCTGTCTTACATTTATAATACATACCGAGACCAACATAGTGCCCGAAAGAATTTTTTATAATTCTCTGGTTCCATGCATCTTAACTCAGGCACCTGCATCTTGAGAGCTATGTTTTGTCTCTTAGTCAATCTGCAATGAAGAATTACCTTATACTATTCATGGTATTCGCATTAAGAATTTATATACACCAACTTGCAAGGCATTAGTGTGCGCACAGGGACATAGTTATTACATACATTCATATATGCATTATTTATATACTAATGAAAGGACTACTTAGCCCCTCTTTCAATATAGCAAGAAGGTATAAAACGATTTTTTAAAAATATACACCTGTTTAGTACTGTATAACGCTTTACAATATTAGCGTGATGGCACACTAATATTATAAAGGCGTAAGTTTGAATAGACGTTTGTTACTCTTTCACGTAAAAACTACTGACTGGACTTAATAAAACTCAACAGCAATATACCTTATCTATATGTTGATACCAGTAGCTATAACTTTATACTCTTTTTTAAAAAAATTTCGCGAGCATATTAAAAAGGGATTTGACACAGTAGAGTTTTAACTTAAATATACTTTACACTTATATTCTAAGGACGTGGGATTTCTGTGGCGTGTGTACTATTTAACCTGGCAACACCGACAGCCATCCAATAATAATATATATATATAAACATAGTTCAAGAGATAGCTGGAACACCCTCCAATCGCGATTAAAAAAAACGAGAGCTTAAGGGTTATCTTGCTTTTGAACTGTTGGTTAACTCAGTATATTCAAGGAGTCAATGGGTTCGCTGCGCGATGAAACCCTAAGCCAAGGAACAAACAAAAATTAATTCAGCAAGAGTATTATAACGCAGAAGCATTAACGTAGCGCGAACCATCGCCAACCGCAGCAGCGAAAGGCAGCGCGAGTAGACTTCGAAGCAGAACCGTCTGGACGAGACCCAGAGGTCGATGGGGTATTCCAAACGTACGAGAACCCACACGACACCAAAGATGACGATTGGTTAGGCAGATGCGGCATAGTCGTATCTGAGAATAGCAATTATCACCGTTCCGTCGCGCAGATTGCATCAGGCGTCCGTTTCTTGGACGACGCAAACTTGACGGATAAGGCAGCGGCGATCAGTTAGTCCGCGATGCATCCTCCTCTGCTTCCCAAATGGATACGAGCAACGACGACACAAGATGACGTCTTATTTAACCCCTAACCCCTTGAATATATTAACAATCGTCCAGCACAAACAAAAACCGGCGGCAGCCCTACGCAGAGTGCTAGAGGTTTACAACAAGACGGTCGCATTGCTCTGATCCTGGCGCTCTGTATTAGATACAGCAGGATCAACGGTCTAAACAACATTGGCGGTAAGATCCTGGTAGACTCTGTTGTGGTAGAACTATATCAGTTGCCGAAATGGCTAGATATTTGTTTTCCACGTAGCCCGGCGGTTGCCGCAAGACGTGACCATATCAACGACACTCTTGCAGCTTACCTGCAATGTCACAGACGCAAAGGCTACCGCGGATGCGAGAGTTTCTCACACGGTCCATCCGCGTGACTCCACACACCCACAGCAGCATCTTCATTTCCGTGACACGCAACTCCTGCTTGTGTCGCTCCAGTCTCACTGCCATGTAATAGCTCAGGCCTAATGATGGTTTTATAGACCTGTCCCTTCAACCTGACCGGCATTTTTGGGTTACAAATGAATCTCACGCCACTTGGACCACGCGACAGCAATGCGTGCCTTAACGTCGCTATCGATGTCACTGGACGCGTGAAATACAGATCCCAGGAATTTAACCTGGTCCGTGAGCTTAACCAAATCATCGCCTATGCGGAAGGATGTGGGATCTGTAGAGTTTAATGACAGGTACTCGGTCTTCACCACGTTAAGTTTCAGACCACCATTCTCAAGCATCTCCTTCCACGCCTTCACACGTCGTACCAATCTGCCCCTGTCTGCGCCTGGCAGCGCGATATCATCAGCATACTATACAATACTGGTAAACACTGGTAAACACTGCAGTGGACAAACTAAGAACCTACATTCATAAGCCGAAAATCATATCACAACCTTGGTCAGCCTATTCTGTTCTAGAGATATCACTCACTGCCGTAAAAATCTTCATAAACAAACA
This sequence comes from Thumatha senex, assembly GCA_948477245.1. Lineage (NCBI taxonomy): Eukaryota > Metazoa > Arthropoda > Insecta > Lepidoptera > Erebidae > Thumatha > Thumatha senex. The sequence goes on along the minus strand of OX419725.1, from coordinate 10,189,191 downwards.
AAGAAGCGCTTGTGGCTCTGCTAACTCAGTGTTCTGTAAACAATAACTGTGTTAAGCAAATTTCGCTATGGGTGGTTACAGATAAACAAAAACAAACAGCCCTGTCATTTACACCAGAGCAAAGATGGCAAAAGGATGCCCCTAGGGTAAATAGGGGGGATAGGAAAAACTTAGGCTTCCTGTCACTGCTAGGACATACTACAATTGGTTATGGGGAAAAAATATCATGTTAAAAATGCATTTGGGTGACCAATATATGTTGTGAGAAATAAACAGAATCCAAACAAAGAATTGCCGTGACTATTAGAATAACTTGCAACCAGAGACTTTGCTGGTTAAAACATTAAAATAATCTCAGATCTAAGCCTACAAAACAATATAATAAAATCAGTCCTCAAGTAACTCTGAGCAAGACGCAGCAGATTAACTGACCTACCCCAGGCCAAAATACAGAACATGGCTGCACACATCGCACTGTAGACACAAAACACCAGTGAAAACCAGTGAGGCAGATTGCCGTTCCAAGACATCTTAAAAACTTACCCGCAACCTTATTAGCCAACAAAGATGGAATATAGGTAAGGCTGTAAGGATCCTAGCAGGCCACAGTCTCCTAAATAATCATATAAAGATAGAACAGATAGACCCTTGTGCAGATGATGCATGGCGGCAAAGGAAGCACCTCAGCACATGCTCATGTATTGCAGGAACATGGCAGATAGCAGGCATGTTTCCTCACATCAGAGCAATAACTCCAGATAGAATGCAGGGCCTTGGAATACTTCCAACCTTCTGTGCTGGCCTTCTAGATGGCCCAGTGCAGAAACGGCCCAAACAGAACAAGCATACTGGGAACTAATTCTAGAGCTAAACAGGCATAGGAAAACTTTACCACACAGCAACATTATATCTATAAACATTATGACATTATGAATGGCGTACAATTATAATGACTGGGTAACATAATAAGATATATTTGTTTGAAAACGATTAATGAATATGGTTTCGCCAGCAATGTGAATTTATTTCAATGTCTATTAAGGTGTGCGAGAATAGATATAGGAATGCATATTCCTATATCTATTCTCACACACAAATTACAAAATTATAATAAAATCTAATAAATAATAAACTATTTCTACCAATATTACTACTACTAAATGAAGAATGCAAAGGCAACAAAAAGAATGTATAAAATTAATGTTCAACTTTCATTGAAAAAATAGAATTTAGATCAGTGGAGGGATACTTAACTTTGAACTAAATCAATCTACATTATTGTTTTTAACTAGTGATTTTTTTCAGATGAATTCTCAATTCACTAACAAGTTCTCAATTGAATATAAAATTTATTTTCAACCACCTGTAGTGGCAGGTGGTTGAAGAGAAGAAAGAATGTTTTAAAAGCCAATAGTCACCACAATTGTTTAAGCTAGACCATATTATGTGCATACATATATATAGAGAAGCTTTGATAAACAAAAAAAGCAACTTAAATTAAATTTAATTTACATTTTAGAAGTCCCACTCGATCATACAGCGCTATGGGGGCCCAAGTAAGTTTAAAACAAGGTATTTTCGGCTTCCTCATGAGATTTCTTTCGTGAAAAAAAGATGTCTAAAATAAGAACAAAAATCGATAGTTGTACCTCAGTATCTAGAGCAAGTTTTTTTTTGTATGTTAATAAACACAATTTAATAGCAAATTCAGTCGCCAAGGCGATAGTTGTCTAATTGATAATAATCCTATTTTTACTTATGAACTAATTGGCGTTATAATTTCGCTGATAATTGCAATATACTTTTAAATAGCAAATATTTAATTTGAATGGAATTCCTTTAATTCTAACATAATTTCAGTTCATATTAAAGCGTACCACATACCTGATATTATAAGAGACAGCATTATAGAAATCTATAAGTAAATACTGGTATTTTAATTTTTTCAAAATTCGTTCGGATTTTACCGATACCGATGTTAATTTGCAGTCATGTCAAAAAAATCAATAAACAGGTTGTGTAGTGACGTAAACCACTGCACTTAAGAAACCGGTTATTACCGACAGTATTCGTCACAAGCATTTATTAAACCAAAAACCAAAAAGAAAATAAATGTGTAGCGCCTTCATTTATATCACAATAATTACTAGTGGTTATGTGAGCCGTAGACTTCGGATAAAATTGAGGAAAAGGCTTAAAGATTTTTTTTCTAGTTTTATCTTCAGTGCCGTGCATTGACGACAGAAACGCTGATAGGCTAATGTCAGAAAATTTGCAAACTCCGAGCCCCCGATGCGAACTGGAAGAGACGTTTGAAGCCAGGCTCGAACGTTCAAGGCTACCTCAATAGTAGATCTGTATCGCCTGCGGTCGGACACAACAAATCCTTTAGATGTTGCGGTGACAAACTCCAGGCCGCTAGCAGATCCACTGCGAAAGGAGCAAACGGCCATGGCAGTAACATTAAGGAGACCAGAGCCATCTACGAGCTACTCAATGACATAGGTTCGATCCCCGTCTCGAACCGGGTTGTCCGTTTCCACTTTAATAAAAAAATATGTGAAAGTTGGCATACTAATAGATTTAAAAATTTATCCATTTATTGAATGGAGTCCATCGCAGCAATGTTTTAAAATGGTTCAGCCATCTATCGGGATAATAAACAACTGTTTATTAGCCCAATAGATGGCTCTGGTCATGCTCTTAAATGCCGATTATATTATATTTTAGTGAAGAAAATTTTACTTGTTTCAGTACGGTTCGGGTAGTTTAGTAGCTACAACATTGCCTTGGTTAGGCAAAGGTCACAGGTTCAATTCCCATCTCGAACCGTGATGTCCGATGTGAATCCGGACGTCTGGTAGCGCTATTAAACCTGTCATAGCATGATTCGTTTAATTAGACTCCGTCTTTATCCGAAATTATCCGCTACTTTTATTTCGGATTCCGTTCAGGTTACAGATAGCTTTTATTTCGGATATGAGATAGTTGCGGTTGCGGTTAAGGAGCTTGTAATGTATTTTACTTACATCTGGTTTTTTTTAAATTAAATCTTTTATTATTCGTTCCCTCCAAGTATCTGCATAGCCATTATCTGTAGCATTCCTAGGCCTTTATATTTCGAAAGTCTCTCTTTGGTCTTTTTTTTTTTTTTTTTTTTTTCTTTTTCTTATGGCCCCTATGCCGGAGCGGGTACCGGCAATTCCGCCACTGTCTAACGTGCAATGGAGTTTTCCATGTGTATACTATTGATAAGCAACATTAACAATTTTGTATTGACTAATTGTGTATCTTGATTGTGTTATTAAATTAAAATTTCACTGAAAAATATACATAAAGGTACGTAGGTACCAATGAATAATTTAGATACTATGGTAAGGTACATAGTATTTGCAAGTTCCGAAGAAAGAAGTTCTTTGGTCTTTATGCTCTCTTAATGTTTGTTTACCTTTTGTATATCAGTTAATGACAAGCCTAGGTTTTATTTTTAATTAATTGCTAGAGCTGCCAGTAGGTTAAGTTGTATAGATAGGTATCAGACCTTGTTATAAATTAATATTCTTAAAATATGTTTAGAATAATCAAGTTTAAATTTTGAATAGCTCTGTAAAAGAAGGGAGCCGGGGCCGTCAAATGAGTCTACTTTTGGTGCTCACCTTGTCAGGAAGTTCTGATTAATAGTGCTGAGTGAGAGGGTTGTGCCCTCTGTAATATTAACGTGATTGTATGCAGTGGCTTGTGACGCCGACGGCTGGTGACTTTCAGCCCTCTGCCTGCCTTCAAATACCGCGACCTGATTCTCCGAGGTCGGCGACGTGGAGGCCTGACTCAAGGCCCCTTCCTGGCGAAGTGGAGGCCTGACTCGAGGCCCCCCTTCTTGGCGACGTGGAGGCCTGACTCCAAGGCCTTGCTGATAACCTGCTCTTTTAAAGAAACCTGCTAGACCTTCACTTTATCCCCGGTTTCCCTGGCCTTATATTTATATTTTAACTTTTATTAAATTAATTTTACCTTTTCCTTTTTTTTCTTTTACTTTTTCTGTTAAGCCGGTGATAGTTATCTCCTAGACCTTACATTTTTCCCCTCCCGGAAAATTGTAACGTTACAACATTAAAAATAGCGATTTGGTCAAATACGCCCGATCAAATCTGTTGGGGAAAGGTAAAATGAGTTCTGGGGACATTTACGATGAACCAACTAAGACGGCAACATTAGGAAAAAAGATGAAAAAAAATTTTTTTTTGTTGAAAACAATATTTAATAGGGAAATTTACGACAAAGTAGCTAGAACGGCAACATTGATTCGGCCCAACCGTACACACGATCAGTTTTGGTATGAAAAAGATCATGTTCGAAGCGGACCGAGGCAGACTCAATGAACAAAAATTATGTCTCCCAGACGGCTATAAAGACGGTAAGATTTGGTCGGGAGGCAAATCAAATCCGCGATCGGGTCATACTAAATCGGGACGTGTGTTATAGCGATAACACACGTTTAGCACCGGATCAGATCTCACTGGACGGCAGACGACCAGACAGGGTGTCCAGATTGGGGGCTTTTTTCCATATTCTGGGGTAAAATTAAAATTTTGTAGGTCTTTTTAGTAAATGAAAAGTATGTAATAAGGTATAAACTTTCCTATGCATTTAGTGAAAAGCTTCCGTGCTTTGGAGAGCACGTTAAGCCGTTAGTCCCGGTTGCCAGTAACATGGCAGTCGTTAAGTCAAGTTGAAGGCCTCATGGGGGGCTTGAAAATTTTCAACAGCAGCCACAACCTGTGTCTGTCTATTTCAACATGGCAATGGGGTCACCACCTATTACGTGGGACAGGAATACACATGGTGAAAAGAAGGCATATAAAATGCCTCTGCCACCCCTTCGGGGATAGGGCGTGATAGATAAATAAAACTAATGAATAAATAAACACTACGTTATGTATTAACGTAGTTCGTTTTCTTTTTTGGGTAAAAATGAATGAAAAATGATATTTTTGGGCAATATAAAATTAGTTCTGGGGACATTTACGACGAACTAACTAAGACGGTGTTGGAAAAACATGTATAAAAAAGAGTATTTTTGGTTAAAAATAAAATTAGACCTGGGGAAATTTACGACAAAGTAGCTAGAATGGCAACATTGATCCGGATTAATGCGGACCGAGGCAGACTCAGTTAATAATAATTATGTCCGGCGGACTGCTCTACAGACGGTAAGATTTGATCGGGAGGCAAATCAAATCCGTGGTCGGGTCGGATCAAATACGAACGTGTGTTAGCGCTATTTCAGATCACACAAATATTAGTTTCAACCCGAGTATCGAACTTAGGACTTTGGCGCGGTAATCAAAATTACGCCGCCGAGGCAGTCAAAACACAAATAAAACAAAAAAGATGTGGTGTAGTGGGACACTAGGTAGGAACGAAGTTCCTTCGGCTAATGTAGAATCGACACAATTTGCAAAACAAACGACTGTCGCGCCTGCGCACGTCTCATTTAACGGTTTTATTCCACGGACTTTTTCTTACGGTTTTACTATCACATTTTTTTCAGTTCGGTCACGCAGCAATATACCTATCTCCTCCAAGCCTGCCGTAAGGAACTTCGTTCCAATACCAAACAAATATATTTTCAAGATCTCACGATAGGTAGTGATCGCATACTACCTATTATAAAACATAGTCGTTTTTCACTGTCTGTCCCTATGTATGCTTAGATCTTTAAAACTATGCAACGAATTCCTGTTTTATTTAATAGTTAGAGTGATTCATAGGGAAGGTTTTTATGTACAATTTATTAAGTTTTTGTATATATTAACTTAATTATAACGATATATGTTGGAAGCATCGGAAAAAATAATCCGTCTGGAAGCTTTCAACGAAAACGCAGCCTAAACCCTTTGAGATATAATAAAATAATGGAATTGTGTAAATAATATAGGTCTACAAAAAAGTCCGCTTCGGTATATGTCTATCTCTTAAGGATAACATACTATATCTATTTTAATGCTTTAAAAACACAGCAATTATAAAGCGGTAATGGGAAGGCTATTTACACAACCTTAACCGGCGTGTGTGTATGAAAACACTTATGAAAGTGGAACAAGCGAAAGTTGTATGCCAGGATCGTAGCAAGTGGAAAGCCATGGTCTCTGCCTACCCCGATGGGAGACAGGCGTGACGATATTTATGTATATATATGTATGTATTTACACAAATACATTATTTATCCTTATCATTTTTACTACGTTAGTTGGCTTCAGCATTTTATGAAGATTATTTTGGCAAGATTACTTTGCAAATTAAATGAATATCTTGGGGGAAACGGTAAAATAAAAAAAAAATGTGCAAATAAATTAATTTCCTGTAACCATAATTCGACCAGCGATTCGATTCGGCGTAGGTACTTGAGAGCGAAGAAGTTATCAAGTGATTTGGAAAATGTTCATACATTATAACTATCTCGAGGATGTATATTATATAATCATAGGGTAAATAAAATCACTACACTACCTAGACAGTTATTATCAACAACATTAATATAAACATTAAATATATACTTAAAAATATGATACATAACTATCTTCACGCAGTATCCCTGATGGGGTAGTCAGAGAGGACAGATCGCCAGGCTTCGCGATCCATGCATACTTCTTTCGCTACTTCGAGATTCATCAATCGCTTATTAAATTAATAAACATTATTATATTAATTATTACATTATTGTTAAATTAATAAACGACGGGATTAAATGGGTGCCACGGGGTTCGAAGTATGTCACGGGCGAAGCCGTGCGGGTCAGCTAGTGTTAAATAAAATATAGGTAGTAGGTACATATTGAGACGTAAGTTGATTAATTTAATATATCGGATTGTTACTATAAATCGAATACATATATCGATAATTTTTGAAATATCGATATTAATGCTGTACTTTCCATAGTAGTAGTACTGGACTCGGACTAAAGACTCGGATGACGCGCCATTGTGGTAGTTTGTGTCAATGGTTGGTGTTACTCAGTTTGTCATTTTTGTGCAGCTTGTGTGTTTTTATTAAGTGCTAGGACAGGAATGAATATATTTTATACGAATGTTTTTGTGCAAATTATAACAGTGACAATAATGCGTGCCGAACCTTTTATACCTGACTAATTGGCACATTTGAGTCACCACGGTAAGTTCAAATTGATCGCTGAGGTTATTTGTTGTGACATAGGTAGCTAGATAGATATCCCAATTTTGTAGTTATTTTATTAGTATATATTCTTATAAGAATGTTTATATGTTAAGATTTTACAATGAACGATTCACTTCTCTGTCCAGTCATACTTTAAAAATCCCAAAATTTGCTGTATAATTAGATAATAACAAGCATCGCAACTCTTGGGCTTATACGTAAGCTTTACATTTATATTAGAAACAATTTTGTAGTTGAATTTGTGCGCTCTAACTGATGTAGTAAGAATACTACCCCATTACTTAATTAAACAAAAGTAACTTTATGTTTGTCTTTGTGAACTAACTTGAGGAACGTTTGATTTGTTATAGTCAATGCAATTGTTATTTTAACATACTACTTTATACAAAAACTAATTGTAGTTTAAGTATCACCGAATCAAATCTTTAAGATATACTTTCAGAAAGTATTCCAAGTTAATGTACACTACTTATACACAAAATAATAAGTTAACAAAGTTTTGAATTTGGTGCTAGTTTTATACAATCAGGGTCTATTCTTTTTTAAAAGCTATGTAAGTTTGGACATAACTACTGGAATCTATTGATTCTACACCAAATTTTATTTATATTTGAATTTCAAATAGTTAATTTGAATTAGTTTCCAGTTGATTACCCATTTCCAATTAGAAAATGGTTTGTATTGAGATATTTAGATATTTTTTTGTTTAAGAACTTAAAACTATGTACAATATTTTCTGTGCTTAGCTTCTTTAGATGGCATCTTACATACAACAACTAGTAATATATGAACTAATGTTTAGTATACACATACTTCCACGAATGAAAAATTGAATAATAGTATTTTACAAATGATTGTTCCTATATATTAGTAAATTTGGCATTGAAGCTTATTGTGATAGAAACAAACATATCTTCACATGATACAGTATTGTTCCAGATTTAAAAAACATATTATAGATTTAGCCATTTTGTGTTTATGAATAAATATTTAGAGAATGGATGGATTGCTGGATATAGAGGAGTACTTGTCCCTACATTTACATATGGCAGTGAAAGTTGGGTATGGCAGAAGTATAAAAGTAAAATTATTGCAGTGGAAATGAGAAGTATAGCTGGAGTGAAATTGATGGACAACTAACAGTTCCATTACAGTCAATCTTGCCTTCTTAGACACGTTTGGCTGCTCATAAAGCTGTACATGGCTCCATTCACTTGGTATCCGGCCAAAACTCTTCTTCACTCTATCAATGTCATCATCATACTAGCCATGTCTCGCAAATTTTGAACCTAAATGTACAAATTCTTTCAGCTGTTCTATTTTTTTTCCATCCACAAAAATCAAACAACCGTCATGTTTTCCTCTCTTCTAAAACCACTACTTTTGTTTTATTTACATACTTATTTGCTTTATAAACAAAAAAAGGGCAAAGAAAGGAACAGCGTATTAAGGGAACATTGCAGTATGGCAGAAGATGTAGTGACTAAGATAGAAATAGGGATGTTAGATGGTTGCGACATGTGGAGAGGATGGATGAAAATAGAATGACAAAGCAGATTTATACGGCGAGAATGAAGGGGCAAACAAATAGAGGTATATCTGTGCGTACATATGCCAATCAAAACAATATTCTTATGGCTAAAGGCCAGGTCAAGAGTGCCCTTAACTGGCGAGTGTGTATGAAAGTAGAAGAAGCGAAAGTTGTATGCCAGAGTCTTGCAAGAGGAAAGCCATAGTCTCTGCCTACCCAATGGGAGACAGGCATGATGATAGGTATGTGTGTTATGTTCTCAAATAGTAATAATGCACATTATGTTCCTTTCAGGTTAATGTGCTTTCCTTTGTCCAGGTTGCAATCTTGATTAGGACGTCCTGTAGGTAACCATCAAAGGATTTGCAAAGATTGCCATTGCATTGCAGGCTGTGAGGCAGATCTTAGATGTATATAATATACTATACTGGACCCAAAGATGAGCCCCTGTAATACCACTATGTATCTTACTCTGATGTCATGTTACCTATTCAAACTTGCAAAATTTGCTGCCGTAAGAAAGCCTCAATCTAAGCTAATAGTTTTTATTAGTTTCCTATGAACTCCAATTTTAGCAAGTGCATTCTGTTGGTGCTTTATGAAATGCTTTTTCATAACCTAGTTTATATTCCATCAACTAGTTCTCTTCTATTAAAATTGTCTGCTCCAGTCATTCATTGCCGCAAAAAAGCATCAAACCCAGCTAAAAGTTTTCATTGCTTTTCTATAAACTCTAATTTTATCAAGCACCTTCTAGTTGGTGCTTTATGAAATGCTTTCTCATAATCTAGATATATTGCATTAACTGGTTCTCTTTTATTAAAATTATCTGCTCTAATCAACAGGGCTAATAAATATTACGTTGAACAGCGCCAGCAAACTTTTCACACTGCTGGTGATTTCTCGAACGTTCCTTGATTGCCGAAGTACTTAGTTCTGTATATGGCAGATGCTGGACAGTGTAGGAGCACATGTTTCGCAGTTTCTTCCTCTCTCATGCAGGCATATATATCTCTTTTTTTCGATGTTTTAGTCTTACCTTGTATGTTGGCAGTAGGTATAAGATTCCTTATGTTTTATACATGGTGCACCTGAACTGCAGTACTCCATGTATGGTCGCACTTGCGACTCATAGAGAAGCAGTACTGCCGCGCCCTGTTAAGCACGATGTCGAGCTTTTTGGACGCCAGCTTCGCCTTATCCTCTAAATGACTATGGTATTGGAGGTCACTAGATATCTCAACACCAAGGATCCCAGTACTATTGGAGATGGAGAGAGGTGTGCCCTGCAATTGCGGTGCTACAGTAAATGGGACTTTTTTATGGTGAATGCACAAACTTGAGTCCTGCTGGGATAAATTTGAGAAGATTTTGTCTACTCCAATCGGATTCTTGCGAGAGTAGCCTCGATTTTAGACACAAGTTCTTCACGACTTTTTTCCACTGCAGAATGTGAGGTTTAGATCGACCCGTGTATAAGTGTCACCCATACTGTCATCCGCATAGCAATGGATGCCGTCAGTAGCATGTCACTGAGCCCTGTGGGACCCCACTGCTATGTAGTTCGAACAGCAGCCGTCAACAATGGCTATAAGAGTTCTACCGGACAAAAAGGAAAAAAAACATTGATAGGTGAATGTTATAAGGAGTAACTTAGTCTACATTTTATCTATTATTAGCATAAATTAAAATAGGAAATTGTTTTGTATAATTTCTTTAATGATGTGTCCTTACAGAAACAGGCTTAAGATGACGCTTTGACGTGAGAAATTCACGCACGCCTTAAAAAGAGATTTATCAAGCGGGATAACACCCAACAACCTAGCAAGCGGGATAACACCAAACCATCAGGCGAGGCCACGGTGTTAGCCAAGTCAGCCACAAAATCTGGGAAATACATCATTCCGACGAGTTACCCGGGGCGCCCGGCGTTAAACGTCGTACAGTTGGGCAGAATATCCTTGGATATTATATCATAACTAAAAATTAAGATACCTTTGGAATTTACTCACGTAAAAATGCTATTTAGAAAGTAACTTCTGAGGGCCTTCGACTCAACGGTTTATGATGTATTCGTGGCAGAATAACATATAGTGCTAACAAATTTTAATGTAGACGACCATAAATCAATCAAATCCGCCTATGGCAGTCCACTGTTGGACGTAGGCCTCTCCCAATTCACGCCGCAATACAAGGTCCTGCGCCTTTCGCATCTATCTTATAAGACCATAATCTATAATACAATACTACATCTACAAGTTTTTTTTTTACTTTTATTGACATAAGTAGTGTACATGAACCGAAGCAGCTAGGGCTGCCCCCTTTAGCCTCCCCCTGGGTACGCCCATGAGGGCGCGCCAGTACTTTACTGCGGAGCAAACACTGCTCTTCTATAAGTAGGACTATTTTGACTCGGTAGAAGGGCGAGCTATGAGAATTGTCAGCGATCCTCTTCTAGCAGGCGGTGTTGAGCTCTTTCGTGATAGGAGAGACTTCGCCTCCGTGTGTTCTATCGCCTGTACAACGGTGTGTGCTCTGAGGAATTGTTTGACATGATGCCCACGGCTACCTTCTATAGTCGCACCGCTCGCCATAGACAGGGTGTTCACCCTTACACTTTGCGTCCGGAGTGCTCACATACGGTTAGATCCGATAGAGGCTTTATTTCGCATACGCTTAGGTTGTGGAATGAGCTCTCTGCCTGGGTTTACCCGAACGTCTACAGTATGGGGTTCTTAAAAAGGGGTCTTAAAAAGTTTTTTAAAGGGCGGCAGCGCGAGTGCTGCACCTCTGGCACGTCCATAGAATAAATATAATAAAAAAGCTTATTAGTTTTTATCAACTAGTTATTCAACTAGTTATATTCGCCCCACCACTCATCCCCCCAGCGCCCTGTATCAACTCTTTGCACCTTTTCTTTAGGGCAATGAGTCTGTTGTCTTATGGTGCTGAATTTGCCTACCAAGGGCGTTTATTTGCATAGCAGTTATTATACATAATTAAAAAAAATTAAAAACAGACAGTCATCTGTCCAGAAGAAATCTGTACTTTGTTATTTATATGCTGATGTTCATTGTGGTGCATCTTTGTAGGCTTCTCTAGAGTGGTCATTCAGAAGGGGCAGCCATGGAGGCCGGAGCACGTGCTTTGGATGTGCTCCCGCTTCTTCAAGAGCGAGTGGCGGCCCTAACTGGGGGCCGCGACCGCCGTGGCGGGCCAATCATATGGTTCCCCGCAAATTCCAGGCGAGACAGAGTGGCCCCAGATGACTATAGACGTTTGCTGCACTATTTAATCAGTATACCATGGTAAGTATCACTTTTTATTATTGTTTGTTAGGAAAACAACTTAAATGCTTTTAGTAATCAGTGTTTTTAAAACAAAGCTATCTTAAATACCAAGTTTTTAGTGCACACTTAGCAGGTGAGATCGCTTGGGCCCCAGGGAAAAGCCTCTTACACTCAAGACTTGCCTTATGTATGTGTGTATCTGTAAAGCATATGGATATATTGCGTATTCCCAACAGAATTCCGTATTTTTCTATAATTACAGAAAACAGCAAAACTTTCGTTTTATAGAAATTTGTGGCTGTTTATAGCTTAGGTAATCGGGAATTCCACTAAGTGTTGAAGACATTAAATTGTTTCTTGGTAAAGAATAGTTGTTTGAAGTTTCAATCAACATCAACACATAACAATGGCCCGTTGGATAAGTACAGAACTTTGATTCTTTTAGAATAGCCTGTTTCTTCTTATGAGAGTGAATCCTCTTATGAAGACTAAAAAAAACAAACTTAAAAAATTGTAATAATGTGTGGATGTAGGTTTGTTAGCAAAAACTACTGAATGGATTATGATGAAAGTTTCCAAAAATATAGAAATCACACAGAAAAAAACATCGGCAACTTTTTATTTAGGGATGAAGTTCCTGTGGGAAACGTATCTACGCAGTCGAAGCCGCTGGCGTCAATTAGATTCTTTTTATCTGTTTATGGAGCTAGCATATACCAAATATGGTCTAAAGTAACAAGTAAAAATCTGTTTTGAGTATATAAATCACACATTTAAATGTAAAACTGCAAAATAATATCGATCACAGATTAACTTATTTTAATAGTAAAATATTTGCAAATAGAACCCAAGATCGTTAGCATTGAGGTAGCTATCACTGCCATTTCTCTTTGTCCGCCAAGAATTCTTTGACTGTATAGTAACCTCGTTTCATAAGATGAAAATCTCCAGCTTTGACCTTAATTAGGTCACCAAGCTTTGTATCTCGTTTTTTTATATGCACCGCTCAGTAAGAAAATGGGCATTGGTGCTACTCTAATCTTCTTTTGAATGGACCAGATTATTTATCCATCAAAAATGGTATGGTCCATTACTCTAACTCATAGTTTTATAATTATTAACGAAGTTATTATCGAAACTCTATATTTTTTTGTTGTTGTAGTGATTCAGTCAGATCGCATGGTTTTACAATATTGATTGACATGAGAGGTTCAGCATGGGCAGCGATCAAACCAATTTTAAAAGTTCTGCAAGAACACTTCCCTTCATCCGTCCATCAAGCACTTGTAGTTAAACCTGATAATTTTTGGCAAAAGCAACGCACAACTATTGGAGCTCACAAGTACAAGTTCGAGGTAAATGTTTACTTACTATTTTGCTATTGTTATACCTATTGAGTGTTTCAATGTTACATCGGAGGCGCAGTGGTATTGTACGCGGGTGCCGTAACAGATGTATCGGGTTCGAATCCTATTTAGAAACAAATATTTTGAGCTATTCGCAAAATAATTGTTTCGTATGGTGTTTTCCATGGATACGAAAGGCCCCGTGCGAAACCATCGTGTTTGATAACGAAAATTGGGAACAACTTACGTTTGCAGTGAAATGCGAAAGACTAATCTGATTTGTTTGTCTGCCACCTCAGTGATATAAAAAAATATCCTGCAATATTTATTTATTGCCTAACTTTATAAAACCTAATTAATTGTGCTGATTTTCTTTCAGACGACCATGATAAGCTTAGAAGCATTACCTAAAGTGATAGATAGTTCCCAACTCACACCTGATTTAGATGGTACATTACAATATGACCATGCGCAGTGGATAGATCTTCGATTGGTGAGCCAATATTGTACATTTCTTGAAACGTTAGATAATGTTGTATATTTAGTTACTAATTCCACTATATAGCGCACCGTTCCAGACTCATACACACCTGTCCGCTTTTGTTTAGATATTTTCTGTATGGTTGGTGTAACCTAATGGCGTCATAATAAACATGTTAGCAAAACGAATTTCACGCCTGTGTGTAAACAGACTTTGTAATGGTTTCCGTGAAGTATGTTCGATGTGTAAAATGGTGTAATACTTAAAATAAACTTCCTTTTTGCATACAATTAGTAGAAACTTCTGTTCCTGAAAAAAATTCATGGCAACCATAGACGTATAATAAGTAACAGTTTAGTGTGTGTAGTTTAATTTTTATATTTGGACATTAAATGCATTTGAGTACGACGGTATTAAGTTGTAATGAGACAGTCTACTGGCTAGCAAAATATTAGACAATATTAGACACTGTCCATTCCAATCGCCACCACTCCTCATTACAGAGTAAGTGCGACGACAATAATACAACGTCATACGATTGTTAGTTGTGTACCCTTATACGGCGAGTGAAGAAGTCGCTGATATTTAATTTATACCGTGACAATGTTCTATGTAAGATAATGAAAGCAAAATATCGTACTTACGAGTGTTCAAATGTCGATGTTTGTTGGAATTAAGGCATTTATATGTGTTTAGGCCTTAGAAGAACTAATGTGGCAAGCCGGCGAGCTCCTCGACAGGCTTGATGATCTACAAGAGGATGTAGCGAGGGCAGACTTCGCCGATGACGTCACGGGTGCGAGAAGAGCTATAGACGCGCATGCCGATATTAATAAGCGCCTCGCTAAGGTTCCCGTCGACGAGTTGGAAGCACAAGGTATTCATAACTAAACTTCATGCTATGATAGCTGATCCAGTAGGTCTTAGAGGGCTTAACAATATAACATGGTGAACGTATGAGGAGTTAATCATTTTAATGGAGTAATTAAAAGCAATAAACAGCACATAAATAGCCATTCACATAATTATCTACAAATTTACAATTAAATTATGTGTTTTATTATGACTGTAGTGAAGTGCATTAGAAAACGTTAATTTGCGGAATTCGATATTTATGTATTTATTTTGGATTCGCCTTTACCTTTAGTTCCACGGTTGAACGGTTGGCAGGTAGTCGAGGCGGTCAGACTTGTTGAATAACCTGTGTTTGTTGATCGGTCGGCTTAAATCGCCGATCGCTGAAGGCTGAAGTATTATTCAACTTAGCGTTAGTGATGTGTTTCGATTGTTTCTGGTGCTGTGAGCGCCAGACGGGTACGTTTCCTTATTTTTATTATACAATGATATAAGTAATTACGTATAAGGTCATACGTTTTCAAAGTCTTAAAAATAGTAATTTAAATGCAAGAACTATTGACTGTTTAATTACGTTTCACGTGGGTCCGATTCTGCTTTCTTTATTTTATCTGTCACTTAGTCACCGCTTTTTATTAAGCGTGACAAATTACTGACTACAAATGTATAAATTACTTTTTCTTTAATAAAAATAACAATATTTTTGTTGCCTGGGATTATACAAGGTCATATATGAGGAATGTGATGAATTTGAGAGTGGAGAGTATTTGAACCCTTTGACCTAGGTTAGCTCTACCATGATTGCGAAGCTACTTCCTATATTTTAAAGCACATAAAGAGAGATCACTAAATAAAGTTCCTTATAGAAGTCCAGTAAACTATATAGTGGCCGATATATTGAATTCTGGTATGACACTTAAAAGACTACTTAAGACGTATGACTTTTAATTATTATTTTAAACTGTTATCAAGTTTAAAATAATAATTAAATTTATAGTAGATATTGTGACCAATCTTTTAAATGTACACAGTAACTTATTATTGTAAAACTAAATTGTTGTAAATGTAGCAGCAACCTAATTAAAATGAAAGAATTGCACTACAATTTTAATAAGAGAAAAGTATGAAGGTGTTGAATTTTATATTAACATGTGGAATAAATAAATTACAATGGAACTCTATGAAATGATAAATGTCTTGACCAATACGTTCATTACTTCTGATGAGCCATCGATTAGGTTCTAGCGAACGCGTGTCTCTTGGGTATGCTCCAAATATAATATCTCTGTTCTGAGGATACTTTTATGCTCGCTCTTATCAGACATGCCTTTATCTCCGAAGGGGTGGCAGAGGCATATTATATACACCACTTGTATTCACCGTGTGCGTTTTTGTCCTACGTAATAATAAAAATACGTAAATCTCAACTCAGGCTTGCCTTAATTGGCCGGTCAGATAAAGGGAGCCAGAGCTATATGCTCGGGGGTGCAAGTGTCATTTTTAAGGGCCTACCTACGGGGAAGCTCGCTCCGGGCCAGTCCCGCGATGGTGAAACCAGCGCCGCACCGCTCGATACCCCAAGCAGCTCACACCGGTGTTGCCCTCTGTCGCCTTACAGGCTAATGTAGCCTATGGCGATAATATAGGGGGCTCACCTAGTGAGTTGGCAAGTCACCGTCTGCCCTTATTTTGATTATATAATATTAAAAAAGCAGACGCAGTGTTCATCCATAATTCAAATCACCCAGTACACAAGGTCAGTAACATCCAACCCAATAGCCCATCTCGTAGTAAGCATATTTCACAATAGTTTAACCACCATTGGTGAGAACCCATTACCTTTCTTCTACAAAAGGTGGGCGTGCATTGTCTGCAGTGGGGGTCATTACCTATTAGATTAAAATTCTCAAAGGGCCTCTGCATGTTGGACCACTATGTCCCCAATAAGCCTACCAAAGGACCATGTATCTTCGTAAGAAAAAAAAGAGAAGATATCCAAGAAGAAGAGACAAAATACGTAGTAAATGGTGAGCTTATCGCCTTTGTACGTTACTAGCTACGTAGAAGGGTTTATTGAGCGGCCGAAGGGGAGCCCATTGCCGTTTTTGAATAGGACCCGTTCTAACTAATGCATAAATTACAGATTTTCTCAATAACATAACCAGAGTAAAACAAATAAGGTATTGGCGTTAAAGTGGCATATTCATACATACGAATTCATAAATATATTAACATCATCATGTACTCAAAATATATTATTGTTGAAAAATCCTTATTATTCTAAACATACTGTTTTGGTGGAGTAAGAGGTAGTGTATTCGACTGACACGCTGAAGGTTCTCAGGTTCGAATCCCGGATCGAACTTTGGGTTTTTACTATGTGTAATTATGTAATTAGATTCTACAAAATTTTAGAAAAGCATATGTTTTTCTAAACTAAAAATCTATCTTCACGCTGTATCCCTGACGGTGTAGTCAGAGAGGACAGATCGCCAGGCTTCGCGATCCATGCATACTTCTTTCGCTTCTTTAAGATTTTTCTTAAAACCAAATAAACGCAGAATTCTCCCTAAACCGTACTCCATAAAACTAGCTTTGCTAGACGTCAGTTTTATGTTATTAGTATACGAATATACAAGCACATGGAAAAGCATCTGCATATAAGTAACCTAAACACTCATGATATTAAAATCAAGGAATGGAATGACTTTTAAGGCAAAAATATATGACTCATCTGAGTCCCTGCTTACTTTTGCCACATAGGACACATAAGCAAACCCAATCCTATCCACACATACACGCACATACACATACAAACTCACACACACACACACACATGCACGCACGCACACACAGCTCACAGCTCACACGAACACTCACACACACACACACACACACACACACACACACACACACACACACACACACACACACACACACACACACACGCACACACACACACACACACACACAGAGACTCAAACATGACTCATACATGCATGCTGGTAATGTTTTAATATTAGTTATTTTTTCTCTTGTTGTTTATTTTCTTTATTCATACAACGTAAACAGTGATTTGTTAATAATTCTGTTTTTGTAATATGGTATAATTCCAACGCCGAATACCTGGTTCAAAATACAGGCATTGCAGCCTAGTTTAAAAAGCAGAGTCTGTATCAAACAACAAAGATTATAAACCATGTTCCAAACCGTAAAGATTATTTTGTAAAATTTGTTGTAACAATATTTAAGAAGAAATAAATAAATAAAATAAAAATCTTTAAGATTCATTAATCGCTTCATACAAGCACGTCTGGATATCCGAGTACTTTGACTTTTCCGTTTTTGAGCAATCTGCTCAAGTGGTCTTCATAGTCTCGGCCTACCCTGACTCCTTCTACCCTCTTCTTTCGCATAATATATATTCTTCGTCAATCGTTCCTCACTCATTCGTTGGATGTGTCCAAACCAACGGAGCACGCCCTTTTCCAGCTTAACGCTGACACTTTCGTTCAAACCTGCCATATTGCGTATCACTTCGTTACGTATTCGGTCGGCCAAAGTAACGCTGCACAATTTTCGAAGTGATCGCATATCCACAGCATTCAATTTACTTTCATGCATCTGCTGACATACCCAGGTTTCGCTACCGTAAAGCAACGCTGGCACTAGCACTGCGTATATGTTTTTCAGTTGTCTAGATTCCATAGCACAAGCTTATATTAGCTTAATTTGGACTAGACGGCGTTGTGTGTGCTTGTCCCAAATTATTTATTTATTTTGGCTAATTATAAATACTATTACCAAGTAAAAATATTACACCTATTATAATTTCGACTATGAAAATATAAATGTTAGATACCTACTAGCTAGATGAATTTAGTCAAGGCATAAAAATTAAGCAGCCTACAATTTCGTCATCTACTATTAACGATGGTGATGTCGTGGCGTAACGGCTAAGGCGGTAACCGTACCGCCACTGCATTTGCTCCACTGGAAACCGTTCCAGAGCAAATTCGAGGTTCACGGGTGCAATTCGAGATATTGTGGGTTTTTAGAATATGAAAAAAATAGATATTTTTGGAATCACAAAATACGGAGAAAATCATTTTCAAAGTTTTTCCTTATAACACTGGCTATCTGCTATTGAAAGTCACGTCAAATTCAGTCCAGCCGTTTTACGAAATTAGCCGGAACAAACATACAGACAGAGAATAATTTGAAACCGTATGTAACCGTGCCGTATACATTTTTAATGCATTTAGTGAAAAGGTGTAAATTTGGCATTACAAATATATACCTAAATTTTATTGAAGCTAAGCTCCCGTGGATCAGCTTCAATGGCGAAATGTATGTGACGACATAACTCTTAGAGTTCTTATCCGAATTTAGTAATTTTTGTACTAAATCGAATTTACACATTAAAACCATTATCGTGACAGTGTCTGAATTTTTAAAACTTAACTGTCTTCACGCTGTATTCCTGACTACCCCCGGTCAGAAAGGATAGATCGCCAGGCATCGCGATCCATGCAAACTTCTTTCGCTTCCTGTGGATTCATTAATCGCTTAATACATGCACGGCTCCGTATCCGAATACTTTTGACTTTTTCTTTTTTGAGCAATCTGCTCACGTGGTCTTCATCTTAATTTTAATAATATTATAAATGCGAAAGTTTGTATGGATGTTTGTTACTCTTTCACGTAAAAACTACTGAATAGATTTTAATGAAACATCGCAATAATTTAGCTTATACATCAGAAACTGAATAGCGCATAGGCTACTTTTTATCCCGAGAACAAGTTCCTGTGGAATACGTAAACGGGAAAACTACTCTACGCGGGCGAAACCGCGGGCGTCAACTAGTATTACATATTATTCATTTTTAAATTCGCGAAATTATTAAAGCTTATATACTATTACCAAAATACATAAGGTCAATGGAATTTTCCATTAAAACAAAAAGCACGTGCTCTTTATAAATTGTTATTCTCGGATTGAAATATCATTCAAAGAACCGTCGATCTTTTTTCGTCTTTTTCTATAATGCTGCACTCCAATATATTGTACTAGCGAAGATTTATTTTTAGCGACTGATTCGACCTAGTTTATCTGTATAGATGAAATGCTACAATACTAACAATTAAATCATACTTCTGCAATATCATATTAGTTATAAATTATATAAATTAGGGGATGAAGAGTAGAAGCGTGCACGTCGCCATCCCTGCCAGCTACGGCTGCAATTCTACTCCAACACGAGTGCCACCAGGGCGATTACTGCTAGGGCGTGCCCCCGAGGCGACGCGCACCAGTTCGTCCCCGCTGGTGCGAAAAGTGTGTGCCAGAGCGGCGTAGGGGACCGCCACCTTACACGCGCGGCCCGACACGGCGGGAAGTGGAGGATGGAGTGCAGGGTAGCTGCGTGGAATGTTAGGGGAGGAATGACAGATAAGATGAATGAGTTGATGGATGTTATGAATGAGAGAAAGTTAGATGCAGTGTGCTTGACAGAGACCAAGCGCAAGGGCAGCGAAGTCTTGGAGCTCCCGGGTGGGATGCTCGCGCTTTGGTCTGGAGTACCAGAGAGCGAGCATGGCAGCCGGGGGGTTGGAATTTTGCTGTCCTCGCGATTGGCCTCCGGTATGTATGAGTACAAACTGGTAGGTCCTAGAATCCTCTGGATCCGTGTAAAACTGGGTTTGACGAAGATTTTCCTGGTAGCTGCTTACGCGCCAGTATCTTCGTCGAACGCGAGTGAGCTAGAGGACTTCTGGGAGAGTATGAGAGAAGCTCTAAATGTGATAGAAGGAAATGAAAGACTTATAGTATGTGGAGACTTGAATGGATGGGTGGGTAATGGGCGATGGTTTTGAGTCGGTACTCGGGAAGTATGGGGATAAAAGGGTGAACGACGCTGGCAAGCTAATACTGGCATTTTGTAAGGAAAAGGATTTGTTTGTGGCGAACACAATGTTCAACCACAAACAAATTCACATGTATACGAGGAGATGTAAGTCAAAGAGAAGCATGATAGATCTATTCCTAATGGATAGTCGGCTCCGTAAACAGATGATGGACACAAGGGTTTATCGAGGCGCTGAGCTGGGATCAGACCACTACCTAGTCATAACTAGGATTAGGGGTCTGTTCGCGGGTTGGCGTCATCGCACCGAGTGTATAGTGTATAGCATCAAAAGCTGGAAGCTGCAGGATGCATCCATTAGGGATAAATATAATGAAAGGGTAGCCGAAAAGCTTGGCGACGTCAATGTAAGCAGTGAGAATGTGGAAAGTGTATGGCAGAACCTTAGGGACAGTATGATAAATGCCGCTGTGGAAGTGTGTGGAGAAACGAAAAGAGGCAGTAGTAATAAGCGTGATGCATGGTGGAATGAAGAAGTGAAAGAAGCAGTTCGAATGAAGAAGAAAGCATGGCTAGACTACTTAGCCTCGCGGAATGATTTTTATATGAAAGAGAGATACAAGCTGCAGAAAGTTAACACGAAGGCACTGATAAAAGAAGCTCGTGAAAGGTGCAGAATAAAAGCGGATGAAAGGTTGTCGTCCAATTTTCGGGCTAATGCCAAGCTCTTCTGGAAAGAGGTAGGCAAGACCCGAAGTTGTTCGGCAATCTGCAGTATGAATAAAGTGCTTAGTGTTAACAATGACGTCCTAACAGACCAAAGTGACGTCCTGCAGAGATGGAGTGAATATTATGGAAAGATGTATGCAAGAAAAGACAGAGATGCCACATCGGGAAGTAGAGCTCACTTCGATGCTCCGGATCCCGATGTCATTGAAGTCATTAGTATGAAAGAAATAGAACAAGCGATAAGAAGTATGAAATGTGGTAAGGCTGAGGGAAAAGACAGAGTTACTGCTGAGATGATCAAGTACGGTGGGTCGCGTGTCTGGGACACACTATGTCTGGTATGCAACTTGTGCTGGCGGACAGGTGAGGTCCCGGATGACTGGCGAGTAGCAGTTGTAGTACCTATTTACAAAGGGAAAGGCTCGCGCCTAAACTGCTCCAGCTACAGGGCGATCAGCTTGGTCAGCTTAGCTAGTAAGGTGTATGCAAAGGTTATAACGGCACGAATGCAAGAAAAGTCTGAAAGGTATTTATGGGAGGCTCAATGCGGATTCCGACGTGGAAGAGGTTGCATGGATCAAGTGTTTTCTCTCCGCATGATCGCGGAAAAGTTTCTGGCTCTTAGCCAGAAGGTTTTCTGCGCTTTTGTGGATCTAGAGAAAGCATTTGATAACGTTGTGAGAGAAACGCTCTGGGACTTGCTGCCAGGATATGGTGTGGACGGCTCGCTACTGCGGGCAATACAGTCGCTTTATAGGGACTGTAAGGCTTGCGTGCGAGTAGGGGGGGATGTGTCACCTCTTTTTGATGTCTGTACAGGCGTCAAACAGGGATGTGTCATGTCCGCCTGGCTGTTCATAGTGTATCTGGACAGTTGCCTGCAGAAGTTGAAAGATTTTAATATGGGTGTGAATTTGGGTGACTTTACAGTAAACTGTCTGCTGTACGCTGATGATGCGGTGCTCATGGCCTCGTCAGAAGCCGACCTACAGGCATTAGTCACTAATATGAAAGAGGGGTGTGAAAGTAAGGGTCTCCGCTTGAATGCAAGTAAAACTAAGGTTCTAGTATTTGAAAGAGGTGACGTAAGAACTAAATGCGAGATTAGAGTAAACCAGGAACGTTTAGAGCAAGTGAATGAAATTGTGTATTTAGGAAGTATGTTTAGCGCGGATGGAAGATGTGATTCGGATGTAGAACGGCGAGTAGCTGCCGGAAACAAAGTTAACGGTGCTTTGTCCCAGTTAGTAAAGCGACAAAGCATCGTAAAAGAAGCACGACTGGCGATTCATAACGCAGTGCTAGTGCCAACTTTGCTTTACGGTAGTGAAACCTGGGTATGTCAGCAGATGCATGAAAGTAAATTGAATGCTGTGGAGATGCGATCACTTCGAAAATTGTGCGGCGTTACCTTGGCCGACCGAATACGTAACGAAGTGATACGCAATATGGCAGGTTTGAATGAAAGTGTCAGCGTTAAGCTGGAAAAAGGCGTGCTCCGTTGGTTTGGACACGTCCAACGAATGAGTGAGGAACGATTGACGAAGAATATGTATTGTTCAAAAGTAGAGGGTAGAAGGAGTCAGGGAAGGCCGAGACTTACATATGAAGACCACGTGAGCAGATTGCTCAAAAACGGAAAGGTCAAAAGTACTCGGATACCCAGACGTGCGTGTATGAAGCGATTGATGAATCTCGAAGAAGCGAAAGAAGTATGCATGGATCGCGAAGCCTGGCGATCTGTCCTCTCTGACTACCCCGTCAGGGATACAGCGTGAAGATAGTTAAGTTAAGTTAATTATATAATATTTTGAGCACTATGCTTAGTTACTTTTGTTGTGTTAGTGTGTTCATATATTAAGGAACTCGACTGTATAGGTACAGTCGTACAGTGTACAATCTTGAATAACATTCATTCCGCAAGTCACAACATTGCATGTGGTACAAGCTTGCTTTCTATTATGAAATAAAATAAAAGTAGTTGCATATAGTTAACACGAAACCATTTTTTCTATTAGCGTTTATACAAATTACCTATAGTAGAAATTTCCAGTTTATTTGAAAAATAAATTAAGAGTGACCAAAATTTCATTCAAGTCATTCAATATACAATACAATAGGGCAATAAATAATGCACATCGACCTCTAGAAAGAGACAATCGGCTAATTTCGGCTTTGCGATGTCCCTTTCCCACGAAATACCAATAGTCCGGTATCTATTATGAACTGTTAAAACAATTACTTATTGTGAGTTGCTTATTTTAATTATTTATTATGAATTTTTTTATAAAACAAATTTGCGTATTTTATTAAGGTATTCCATTATTTTGAGACTAACATCGTGCTTTTCCATTAGAACTTTTCTATTATCATCCATTGTAGTGAACCGAAATCCCATCCCATGAAGTATTTACTCGAGAGCAATATTATTATACCCTCTGGCGTTATACTTCGAATCCCTCGATGCGCACAGAATTCTACTCTAGAATCCCTTGCTATGTTCGGGACTGTATTATCAAATCCTTCGCCCTGAGTTCAAAATAGCGCCCTCGCCGTCAAAATAATATTTTGCTCCCTTGTTATATAATATACTTTTCTTCATTTACTGCTTGGTCACATTCATTTTAACATTCTTGTACATTGATAGTGCCTACTTATTCTTTAACTTCATGCATTGACATAATTATGTCATATTTTTTAACTACTTATCTTTTATTGTTGCCCATATATTAATCCGTGTGACGGGGTGCTCGTGGTGGAGAAGAAGGGCACTGTAACCATGTTTTCTAAGTGTCTATTTTATATCAGCAGTATGCAGTATCAATTGATAGAATTGTGGTTTAAGCATCGATGTAGAGTGATCTATATTGTGACATTTGAGCCAGTCAATCATATCATGTTTACGACTATTTGAGTTAGGAGCGGGATTGTGTAACATAATTGAGCTTTGAATTTGTAATTAATTGCGTTTGTAATCGTTACCTGTACGATTTTATTGCATGGCCTCACATCTACGATTATATTATTGTACTGCAATCGCCACTTTTTGTGTTTACATTGAACATTAACAGTGCATTTGGTATGATCCGCCGGCGTTATTATAGGATTTCCTTGACAAATTGATTTCTTCAAACCAGAAGTGCTGCGATCTTAATACGATTTCAAAAGAGTATGATCATCAGAAATATGAATAAAAAATTTACACGAAGACAGACATATCTCAATTGTCATGTTGCTCCATTAGAGATTGTCTAATATTATCTAACCTTTTTCATTCATATCTCATACAAACACTAAACTCAACTTAAACCTCATGGACTGTACTTTTCATTGTTTTTTTTATAAATACCGTGTGCAAAATCATCATCAATCAATCATCATCCGGAATAACTATAAATTCAATTTGTATAGAATAAATAATATTTTCAGGTGAACGTGTTCTTCAACGGCTAGAAGCTGCAGATGCGGCATGTTCCGAAGCTTGTGGTGGTGGAGAGGCGGCCTTCCATTGTGGGTCGCCTGACAATGTACGCGCACAATTGTCATCCGTACGCTCAGCTCACGCGCACGCGCACAAACTATGGCAGCACAAAAAGATGCAGCTCGATCAGTGTTTTCAGCTGCGACTCTTTGAACAGGACTGCGAAAAGGTAATTAAATTTATTCAAGGTGTACCAAAATGAACTCTTTAATGTTTGTGAGATTACGTATATATTATTGGAAAGAGATTTAACAAAGCATAAGACATTAAACATGGTACGAATAGACTAGGCGAAAATTATCAGTTTATTTTCTAACGCTACCAACGCGCCCGTTGGAAGTCTAATATTTATTAACAATAAACAAAACCCCTCTAATTTTTTGTTGTTTACGGTACTGACTTCCGAAGAAATCTTACCACACATAGTTTGAAGAGGTAATTTTGGGACGCTCTATGTATTCTAAGCGATTGAAGCGCTCGTGGCCCCGCTGAATCAGTGTTCTGTAAACGGTCACTGCGTTAAGCAAATGCTTGCTTGAAGCACTCGTGGCCCCGCTGATTCAGTGTTCTGTAAAAGATCACTGCGTGAAGCAACATTCGCTATAGGTGGTTGTAAGTAGGGTGGTAGATGGGTGAAAATTCCACAAAGTGTTCACCCTTGGATGGGTGACCAATTGGGGAATTTACATTTGCGAGTGTTTCCGTGCATCGGAAGGGTCGTTTAGCCTTTGGTCCCAGTTGCCAGTAAAATGGCAGTCGTTAAGCCAGGCTGAAGGCCTTATGGGCGAACATCAGGTCGCCACAGCCAGCGGCTGTCCATTATACGGTGAAATATGGGCGTACAGTATGCCTCTACCTACCTCGGGGATAAAGGCGTGACAATATGTATGCTATGTATACTATATACTATCCTTAGACCTATCCAGAATATTCTTTTATTTTGATTTTAAATGAGGATGTTTGTGATGCAATATTGTCCTTATATAAATATTACAGATGTTGGAGTGGATAGTGAGTCACAGAACCGCATTCCTTGCCACTTACGTTGAGATAGGACGTTCGTGTGCGGCTTCTAAACGGTTACAAGAGGAACATGCAAGGTAAATTTCATTACTTGATTTTTTATTTATCGAAAAGTACTACGCAGTAAAATTTTGATCGTTTATTTATTTTGTCGTGGACCGCAGATTCCTTGTTGAGGTATTTTATTCTTATCACTCAGGTCTTTAAGATATT
Organism: Thumatha senex; assembly: GCA_948477245.1. NCBI lineage: Eukaryota > Metazoa > Arthropoda > Insecta > Lepidoptera > Erebidae > Thumatha > Thumatha senex. The sequence goes on along the minus strand of OX419725.1, from coordinate 10,163,181 downwards.
AGATATTATATTCTGTAATTCTAAGATGATTTTTCACTATGTATATTTTGTGTGCAGATTTGCAGCGGCATGTACAGGTGGAGGTCGGCCGAGTGTTGCGAGGGTTACGACGGCGGCGAGACGTCTGGCCGATAAACGACATTACGCTGAAGCAGAGATATCATCCCTCGCCCATAGGCTCGAGAGAGCGTATAAGCAACTCTCTGCCGGTGAGGTTTTATGTGAAATTACTCATCATTATCCCTTCTTTACTCAACATTGGCGTCGTATGCCTATTACCTTTATTATGCCTATATATTATTATATATACCTATATATTTACCTATATATATACCTATATATTTATTTATTTATTTTATTTACCTTTATTATGCTTATTTTTGGGCATACTGCACAGGTTGTCAACTTGCAGGCTTTTTTTATAGTTAAAAACCATAACTGTATTCAAGCGTAGTCACAAACTACGGTCAGGAAAGAGTAGTAGTATTGCGACTCTCACCCCAAAAGAACTAAGTTTATTATATTAAGCCTATAAACTCAGTACAATTTAGAATTTATTCAAATATCAATAATGTTATTACTGGCATTTAGAACAAAGTGGCTATTAGTTTCATTGCCAGGTACTTCCTCAGGTCTACTTATTGCTTTGCGAATATAGCAGTAAATGTAGAAGCATTAATCTTGACGTTCATTTGTGTTTTTTGTGACCTACATGAATAAAGATTTTTCATTTTCACTCTTTATAATATATGATGATATTCATAAAGTATTCATCGAAACTATTCGTACCAGGTCTAGAAGAGCGTTCGGCAGTACTATCTCTATCGGTGGTGTTTCATCACAAAGCTGAGGCGTACGTGTCTGCTGTGGGTGGTTGGGGCGCTCAGTGCGCGGTCGCGTTACAACTGGCCACGGGACAGGGCGGCGCCCCTTGCAATGACCCTCGTGCGCTCGAACAACATGCTCAGAGACATCGACAGCTTTACGAACATATGTGCCAAGCATACACAGAGGTGAGAGCTCAGTTCACTCTTCACTTGTGTGTATTCCCAGTTGCTTTCAAAATTGGTGTGTAGTATTCCCAGTTGCATTCAAAATCTGGGAATGGGGTCCGCTACGCGCAGCTATCGTTTGATATTTGAGATTCGGCATTGTTGGGAACGACTTCCGTTTGACATCACAGCCCCGTAATGCTACGTTGTTGCCTAAGTTGCCTAGTTTGGGTGTTTCCTATGTATAATATGTATGTACTAGTTGACGCCCGCGGCTTCGCCCACGTAGAGACGTTTTCCCGTTCCCGTTTCCCACAGGAACTTGTTCCCGGGATAAAAGTAGCCTATTTGTTATTCTGATTTATAAGCTATATTATTGTAAAGTTCCATTAAAATCCAATCAGTATTTTTTACGTGAAAGAGTATCAAACATCCACACAAAATTTCGCATTTATAATATTATTAAGATTAAGATTTAGAAATACATAAGAATGTTTATCAGTTGCCTAGATCTCACAACACAAGCTTATATTAGCTTACTTTGGGTTAGACGGCGCTGTGTAAAATAAGTTGTATGTATCAGTTGACTGAGCAACGTTATATTGTCATTAGCAGAATTAACGTTCAAAATGTATTAAAAGTAATATGAATTCACTGCTATAAAAAGCGATGCTAATATTCGCTTTAGAATAAAATTAAATATTATTAGGGCAGAAAAAAAAAATCGTTTTTCTGCGCCTTTTTTTAACTTCCTAAACGTCTGAACTTATTGTAATGAAATAATGTGTGCATGGTGTAATGTGTGCGTGTATAAGATATGAGTAGGACAGATTCATCCAGTTCCGCTAGTTACGTATACATACATCATACATCTTTAAGTTATAATTAATACATATCTTCAATTTAGGCAAAAACTGAATATGCAAGGTCGCATTGAAAACATTTTAACAATTTATGTTTACCTACTTGAATCATGCTAAAATGCCTTGGCAGATTCGACGGAAACTTTCTGTTCGCGATCGTTATAAAACAAAGACTTTAGTAGTAGTTGGTTAATATAAAACCTTGAAGTACACAAATACTTGTTTAATAGGTATCTTTATGTAATTACAATATTAGAACTGGGAGTTTCTGCTATTGTTATACTGTTAAACAAAATGTATCTTCTTCATCTCAGTGTATTTCCAGTTGCTTCTAAACTGTACTTGAATTTGGAGCCTATTGTCTACCTTTATTTGGATGCTAGACAAATGTAAGTAAATGTATCGTTTGACTTTTAATTTTGCCATCTGACTTCCCAACTCCGTCGTTTCCTCGTCCGAAAGCCTCGTCAGTACAGACCGCTGACACATTACATCGCATGGAAGTTTTGGTGAGGTCCAATGGATCTGGCAAACGTTTTTTTACTTTAATGCCAAATGAATCTACAAAAAAATACGAGCTATACGGTGTTTTTACATTTTTTTATTTCAAAGAATACCTGAAATATTTACGACTAAAGTGCGTATAACGCGGGTGACTGCATACGTCACAACCCTGCTCATTCAACAGTCGAGCTCTCGTTCGCACCCGAACGCCGCGACGCGCCTGATCGCAGTTTGTGCGATTCTGTGACGACATAATGGGCGCGCCTAATCGCGGTAAATTAAAAAAAGACAAACTTCTCGTCTTTATAACTACACTCCAATTTTAGCTGGTTTTGACAGTAATATTTTGACCCTTTTGTGTTCTCCATGGGCTTCCTATAAGTGCCTGTACCTTTATTAGTGTTCAAAAGTCGTCTCGTAAAGGCGTTAAATGCTTTTAATATTTTTTGTAGTTTACGGTTGTTAACGTGACCATGATTAAGTGGAAATTCTCTGAACTCACTCTAAAGTCTCTCTAAAGAAACTGTAGCATTATTGTTCTCCATATCTCAATTCTCGGAACAACGTATTTGAAGCTCAAAAATTTTCGCATCTACTTATCAATTTCCTTATTTACACAGTCTGGTGTCCCATTTAGCTGACTATTTTTTAGCCAGGATCTTTTCTAGGTCGACTTTTCGTCTTGCGAGAGGCATACCCACGCTGAGTTTTATTGTATTTGCCACTCAAAACCTCTAAAACTCTATGTAATATATACTGTAAGTAAATGTATCGATGTTTGTTTAATACATAAACCAATAATTTACTTTTTATTGCAGGTGCATTCAACAAGCAAAAAACTCTTATATCAGCTCGATCATCTAGTTCAAGTGTGCCATCAAACTGACCCAGCTGACATGGTAAGTTATTATAAGCGAGATTATTTTCTGTTTATACCACTTTTAACCGTATACCTATTTGAAATTGTAATGTTTTGTATCTTAGTTGTACTGTCTTAATTGTATAATGAAGATGTGTGACTTCCCCTCAATTTATCTTTTCATTAGCCAAGATATTATTGCCTTTCCTGGAACTTTACCGCGTTTGAACTTGGTGTAATTGTCCTGGTGTTGGCCATAGCTGTAGATCCTGGTTTACAGAAGTCACAGTAATAGGAATGCAAGAGGCAAGCAAGTCTCAAAAAAATATTGAGTGAGCATTCAAAATATTCATTTTCTCTATCTAGAACGACGGTACAGTGAATAATGCAGGAGGTAGCGGCGGCGATCCCGCAGCTGACTACAGTTCAGGCGCGAACCACGTACTGGCCGTCATTCATCAGATCTTGGGTCATCACCGCGCATTAGAGGCGCGGTACCACCAAGCTCGACTCAAACTACATCAACGACTCGCTTTGCTTTTGTATAAAGAAGATTGTCGGCAGGTCAGTTTAAGAATAATTTATTTAATAATAATTTATTTTCCACCATTTCGCAAAAGTAAAATAAATAAGTACATACACTCATTCATAATACTATACACAACTATATATACATACAACAAACATTCACATGTGGTGGTGAGAAAGGGGCATAAGCATATACCTACGTACATAAACATATACCTAATTAATATTTATGGTTTTGAGAGTCAGAAGTGAGAAATGTGTGACTGAAAGAAAAAAAAAATGAAATATGGTGTGCATGTCAATTACTTTACTTGATAATTAATTATTTTAATTTATTATTATTTAGGATCATCCTGTTGACTACCTACTTCCGAGGACAGTTCATTAGATCGATATAACAATTTTGTTGGGTCAGCGTAACTGAGAAGAAGATAATTGTAAATTTCCGGTATATGTTGTTTTATTTCCGTCAGCAGGGTATCCCTATTTACCGAATTGAATGCATTTTTGACATCAATAAATAAAGCGCTCGTGGCCCCGCGGTCTCAGTGTTCTGTAAACGATCACTGAGTTACGCAACTTACACTATGGCTGGTCCTCGGATGGGTGACCACTTTGTGGCATTTATATTTGCGAGCGTTTCCGTGCTTTGGAAGGCACGTTAAGCCGTTGGTCCCGGTTGCCAGTAAAATGGCAGTCGTTAAGCCTGGTTGAAGGCCTTATGGGCGGCTTGAAAATTTCAACAGCAGGTAGCCTCAACCTGCGTCTGTCTATTTTCAACACGGCAATGGGCTCACCACCTATTACGCGGGACAGGAATCCACACGGTGAAAAGTGGGCATATAATATGCCTCTGCCACCCCTTCGGGGATAAGGCGTGATGGATATTTATTTAATAAATAATAAATAAATTATTATTAATTAATTAATTATTATTAATTTATTATAAATTATAATAAATTATTTATTTTTCTTTACTTGATTATCTTCAACATCATCAGAAAGAATACTATCGATAATATTATATAAACATGAAAAAATTTAGTCAGTGTATTTAAGATAACGAGGCGAAATGGTATAGTAATAGTAATAGTTTATAGCAGAAGTTTTAAGCTTAATGTACAAAATCAAAGCGTCTCCTTTTTAGTAATGATTACTTGTACCAGGAGACTCCATTTTCCCTCACAACAATCCTCTTTTGGCCTCAGGGATTATTAAGAAGAGTTAAGGAGATATATGTTCAACAACATGAATTTCAGTTTACTTGTATGTTTTAGGTACTGGATTGGTTGGCAAATCATGGTGAAGTTTTTCTGCAGAAGAATACTGGAATAGGAAGAAATCTTCATAAAGCTAGGGTATATCAAAAATCGCACGAACACTTTGAAAATGTTGCACAAGTAAGTGTTGCTTTTTGAAACATTATAAAATAAAGGCTGTTCTGGAGTTGTATCAAGAAGACGCTCGCTACTAATAATACAGAATCAAAGAATAGTCAAATCCTGGATATTCCTAGCAGCCTATAAATATAGAACCCCAGTCTTCTTCCTATATGAAATTATATTTGGACGTAACTGGAAAAACGCTAAAACGAGAATCAATATCATTGTATTCACACGATTCCTGAAACCTTAAGCCATTGTTATCAAATGCATATTCTTGTTAGTATTAAGACAGACTTTGAATAGGAACATACGGAGGAGGTAACTTAGACACTTGTTCCCAAAACATTGCGGGAGTTCTCGCGGTTATAGCAGCAAGATTATATTATCGCATCATCGTTCATCACTACAACATGCAGATCTTGTCCGTGTCTGCTAAAACCGACTAATGTTCACAGTGCTATAAAAAGTTTACAGTATGGTGTTCTTCAAAAGGGGTCTTAGAAGGTTTATAAAGGGTCGGGAGCGCGAGTGCTCCACCACTGGTGTAGCAAACGTCCATAGGCTACGGTGACCACTTTCCATCAGGTGGGCTACGGCCCATATAGTATGCTTGTCTGCAGTGGTATAAAAATAGGTTTGTTACTAGTTTTTAGGTTCTCTTCCCCTTTCAGCCTCTTAAGCTTTGCGGGCATTATGATTATATCCATGTACTCGATCAAATACTACTGTAGAGTATTTTCAAAAGTTGCAAGCCATGTATTCACCAAATATAGCGATCGGTGCTCATAGTTTTAGTTCTCCAGAGACACCTTCCTGCCCCAGTATGTAACAGCACTTGACCGGTAGCATTGTTTGTTTTAGAATACATACACAAACGCAGAAAAATTGTTGGCGGGTGCAGAAGAATTAGCTCGTTCTGGAGAATGCGACCCCGAGGAAGTATTGGGAGTGGCACGGGATCTTGAGGTGCATGTAGCTGCTTTTGCGGCGAGGGTCGACAGACGGCGTCGGCGGTTAGATCTCGCCGTGCTTTTGTACACTCATGAGAAAGAGGTAAGTACAAAAAAGCCGAGCGAGTTGTACATCATGTATCTGACTGACTACACAATACAAAATTAGGCAATTTAACAAATATGGTTTTACTTTAAATATAAACACTGTAAACTTTTCCTCAAAATTCCCTTACTTTCGCTGCCACTTCTGCCCCTTTTTAATTGTTATTACTTACCTAAATTGCAGGACTACTTTCCTAAAATAGATGTTACAAATCAATATGCGTATATATTTTATTACTATTGTTAACGGGATAATTACCATGTATTATTATCATGTCGATTTTCTGATATTTCGGCACTTTTGCAAGTGCTATGATCGCGGAGGTATTGATGAGCTACAAGTTAAATATTTGTTGGTAGACCCTATCGATCTACTCTCTTAGCACTACCACTGTTTACTTTATCGTTCCGAACTTGATCAGATTATGAAAGCACTGGGAATAATTTGTTAATCTAGTCGTAGAATATAAGAAAGTAAATATATAAATATCGTTGGGATAGCTCATACAACGCCATCATTCCAAACTAAGCAGAGCTTGGACTATGGTAATCAGATGACTGATAAACATACTTAAATATTTCTAAATACATACATATTATTAATAAATAACAGCCAGACACAGAATAAACCATCGTGCTCATCACACAAACTTTTATCCTGGGTGGGAATCGAATCCACGACCTCTTGCGTAGCAGTCGGAAACACTCCCACCGCGCCACAGAGGCAGGCAAATGTAATATTGGTTTTGTTCTATAGCTACTACAATGGCTCGAAACTCTACGGAGCGGAGGCGGAGTATGCGCGACGGACGATACTCCGGAAGCTGCCAGGAGAGCCCTTGAACAATGTGCACAACATCGCGCAGCCAGTCTTGAGGCATGCGCAGCCACTATTGCCCAGGGAGAAGCACTACTACAGGATCTTAGGTAAGACATATTTTATTTCTCTATAATATAGGCTCACAAAAAAGGAAAAAGGTATCTCGGACGTGTTATCTACAACATTTGGAGTACAGAACAATGCAGTTGCGGAGAAAGTGAATTTCAAGGCGTAGTATACCGCGGTTTCTGTTTTCCTACGTTTTTAATTTAATCCCACCCTCCCTTCTTTTCCAGAACGAGCGTTCTGAGTAATAATTACGATTGCGTAATAAGACTGGTGACGATTCCACTGTACATCGAGTGGTACAGCAACTTTGATTTGCCGTACAATAAATTTTCTCAGTTAATTATTTTCCTTTCTTTCATCGTCCTTCATTCAAGGTCACCAAGAAATTGTGTGGGAAATTGTTATTGCAAACTGCAAATTGCATTTACATGAAATCTTTTCTTAAATCGTACAGCTAGGTAGTGGGCTAAGAAGCACTGCCAAAGTTTACTACCACGTTATAACGTTTATGGGGATTCAACAAAAATTGGTTCCATCTGCGTGAGGCTTAGAAATGACCGGAAGCAAAATTTGCCTAGAATTTAATGTTAGTTAACTTCCTCGAGTCGTAGTGAGAACCCTCTCTTTAAGAACAAGCTCCCTCAAAGAGTGGACTTGTCGAAACCACGACAAGGCATCAAGGAACACGCTTCTTTATTAAGAAAAAGAAGTTTGTGTTACGAGATGTTTTTGTGATCACAGATTTGCCCAAGCTTCCTTAAATATGGTCTTCGGCGCCTATTCGTACTGAACACGAGGCGTATGGTTTGCGTACGGTTTCAATCATTTTGCAATCCTACTGTCATTTAAAAAAAACAACTTTAGGTACACTTAGTCAGTTTGGCATATTATCGTATATCATGTTGTACAGAAATCATGAAAACAGCTCGTAGGTGATGTTTGTGTGCTGCCATCACCAAAATTAGTCCACCTGTAAAAGAAAAAACCCCTCAAACCAATATCTCCTAAGCTTTTTACCAACGTCTTGGACTCTCTCGGTGAGTGTATTTCACGTTTTCGTTAGCAATAGGGTTTTGGACTGGAGACTGCGACGCTTCAAACAAGATCGCAGAACCGTTTTTTAAGTTGCGAATTATAAAAATATCCAAAAAAATGGTGCTAATTCTGTTGTTGAAACCACAAAACTAAATTTCTCTAAAATTTTCTTATTTTTATTAAGAGATTGCAAAATGCTACTCTGTTATTACGTCGAACTAAACTTGGTGATATTATAAACAGCACTAAATTATTATCTGACATCACTAAAATTCATTTTATGTGATGAAATTCAACAAAACATGTATTTAGATGCCGACTAACTTAGTGATTGAACTGTCTATGTACATTTTTCACTCTTTGTTCAATTTTATCAAATAAAATGAATTTTAGTGACATCAGATACAAATTAAGTGCTATTTATGATATCACCAACTTTAGTTCAACTTAATAACAAAATAGCATTTCGCAATCTCTTAACAAAAATTAGAAAATTTTAGAGAAATTTAGTTTAGTGATCTCAACAACAGAATTAGCACCAGTGTTGAAACTGTATAAAAAAAATATTTTAGCTGTTAGGTCTGGCGAATACGGTGAATGACTGATTTGATTGATTAGCCGACGATAACTAGGAAATGTTGAAACTTAGTAGGTAATCAGTATCCGTCTGATTTTGCACTAGCTTTCTAAAATAGCATCAAAACAAACAATTCACAGGTGTTTACGTTTGTCCACAACTCGCTTGATGTTAAGTTTAGATGTGGGTCTACATACAGGCTTACCTAGAAGATACCTTAGTTCATAAAAATGTTACATTTGGGGTTGCATTTATTAGAGGACACAATTTATTTTTGGGTCTCAAGGAGGGATTGGTGTAAAGGTAAATCCAAGTTTGTGGCATTGCAACCCTCCCACGGTGGCCGCCTTGGAAAAACATTTTTTTTTATTAATGCACAAAATTTAGGTTTCACAAAAATTTAATCCTTTTTTGGAACAAATAAAAATTCTCTCTAATTTCGGTGGAGGAATAATATCCTTATTTTTATAACGTTTTCTGATCATTTTATAAAATCATGATAGATTAATTCACTAATCAATTATCATTTATTTTTAATCCCCGACGCAAAATGAGGGGTGTTAAAAGTTTGACGTCCACGTCAGTGTGTGTGTGTTTCTGTCTAGCATCGTAGCTCTAGGACGGATGGACCAATTTCAAAACGGGTATTTTTCATTTGAAAGCCAGTTTCCTTGCAGTGGTTCTTAGCTATGTTTGGCTAATACCGATCCAGCAGTGTGAGAGTATCAGCTCTTTTTTCAAAAATGATGTATTGCATTTTTATGGTATGATTACTCGATTAAGTGCTTAAGCCGTTCCAGTATAATCGTTAAATGACAATTATTTGATAACTTTGACCTGATGCTGACACCAGAATGGTCTCTAGAAAACCTAACTCTTCAAAAACTCTATCTATCTATCTATCTATCTATCTATCTTCACGCTGTATCCCTGACGGGGTAGTCACAGAGGACAGATCGCCAGGCTACGCGATCCATGCATCGCTTCTTCAAGATTCATCAATCGCTTCATACACGCACTTCTGAGTATCCGAGTACTTTTGACCATTCCGTTTTTGAGCAATCTGCTCAAGTGGTCTTTATATGTAAGTCTCGGCCTACCCAGACCTCTTCTACCCTCTGCTTTCGCACAATATATATTCTTCGTCAATCGTTCCTCACTCATTCGTTGGACGTGTCCAAACCAACGGAGCACGCCCTTTTCCAGCTTAACGCTGACACTTTCATTCAAACCTGCCATATTGCGTATCACTTCGTTACGTATTCGGTCGGCCAAGGTAACGCCGCACAATTTTCGAAGTGATCGCATCTCCACAGCATTCAATTTACTTTCATGCATCTGCTGACATACCCAGGTTTCGCTACCGTAAAGCAAAGTTGGCACTAGCACTGCGTTATGAATCGCCAGTCGTGCTTCTTTTACGATGCTTTGTCGCTTTACTAATTGGGACAAATCACCGGTAACTTTGTTTCCGGCAGCTACTCGCCGTTCTACATCCGAATCACATCTTCCTTCCGCGCTAAACATACTCCCTAAATACACAATTTCATTCACTTGCTCTAGACGTTCCTGGTTTATCCTAATCTCGCATTTAGTTCTTACGTCATCTCTTTCAAATACTAGAACCTTAGTCTTACTTGCATTGAAGCGAAGACCCTTACTTTCACACTCCTCTTTCATATTAGTGACTAATGCCTGAAGGTCGGCTTCTGATGAGGCCATGAGCACCGCATCATCAGCGTACAGCAGACAGTTTACTGAAAAGTCACACAAATTCACACCCATAGCACAATCTTTCAACTTCTGCAGGCAACTGTCCAGATACACTATGAACAGCCAGGCGGACATGACACAACCCTGTTTGACGCCTGTACAGACATCAAAAAGAGGTGACACATCCCCCCTTACTCGCACGCAAGCCTTACAGTCCTTATAAAGCGACTGTATTGCCCGCAGCAGCGAGCCGTCCACACCATATCCGGGCAGCAAATCCCACAGAGTTTTCCTCACAACGTTATCAAATGCTTTCTCCAGATCCACAAAAGCGCAGAAAACCCTCTGGTTAATAGCCAGAAACTTCTCCGCGATCATGCGGAGAAAACACTTGATCCATGCAACCTCTTCCACGTCAGAATCCGCATTGCGCGTCCCATAAATACCTTTCAGACTTTTCTTGCATTCTTGCCGTTATAATCTTTGCATACACCTTACTAGCTAAGCTGACCAAGCTGATCGCCCTGTAGCTGGAGCAGTTTAGGCGCGAGCCTTTCCCTTTGTAAATAGGTACTACAACTGCTATTCGCCAGTCATCTGGGACCTCACCCGTCCGCCAGCACAAGTTGCATAACAGACATAGAGTGTCCCAGACGCACGACCCACCGTACTTGATCATCTCAGCAGTAACTCTGTCTTTTCCCTCAGCCTTACCACATTTCATACTTCTTATCGCTTGTTCAATTTCTTTCATACTAATGACTTCAATGACATCGGGATCCGGAGCATCGAAGTGAGCTCCACTTCCCGATGTAGCATCTCTGTCTTTACTTGCATACATCTTTCCATAATATTCACTCCATTTTTGCAGGACGTCAGTTTGGTCTGTTAGGACGTCAGTTTGGTCTGTTAGGACGTCATTGTTAACACTAAGCACTTTATTCATACTGCAGATTGCCGAACAACTCCGGGTCTTGCCTACCTCTTTCCAGAAGAGCCTGGCATTATCCCGGAAATTGGACGACAACCTTTCATCAGCTTTCATTCAGCACCTTTCACGAGCTTCTTCTATCAGTGCCTTCGTGTTAACTTTCTGCAGCTTGTATCTCTCTTCATATTAAAATCATTCCGCGAGGCTAAGTAGTCTAACCATGCTTTCTTCTTCATTCAAACTGCTTCTTTCACTTCCACATTCCACCATGCGTCACGCTTATTACTACTGCCTCTTCTCGTTTCTCCACACACTTCCACAGCGGCATTTACCATACTATCGAAAAGCGTAACAGTCCACTGTAAATGATCATAGTAATCTAATTAAAACGTACTAGTTGAGGCTTGCGGCTCCGCACGCGTGGTGAAGTTTTCCCGTTCCCGTTTCTCACAGGAGCTTGTTCCCGGGAAAATAAGTAGCCTATGTGTTATTTGGATGTGTAAGATATATTATCAGTATAGTCCATTAACTGAGACCGGTAATTAGAGCACCATTATAAGCAATTTTGTTATGAAAGCTGATGAATCATAGCCGAGCTAGCAAGCGCCAGAAAGCAGCCCCGGAACACGTTGGGAGTACCAACCGCCATCAGACCATCGGTAGGCGGCGATCCCGACCCTCCGTCCATAAGCAGTATAGTCATTACTTTGTGAAATGATCAGAAAAAGTTATAACGATTTTATTGGTACGTTGGAGAGGTGCATCCATCTGTGGCATTAAGCAGTTTGCCTCACCGCCGTTTGATTGGACTAAGAAAGGGAGAGCCATAACAATATTTGTCTATTTGAAACAAATTAGTAAGGAGATTGGAAAAAAAGATACTGGTAAATGGTAGCCACGCGAACATAATTACCGCTAGTGCGCAGTATGTTTTCAGGCCTGTCTTGCACTGTTCAACGGGTACAGAAACAAAGGGATTGTGAACGCAAGAGATAGTTGAGTTGTGTTATATTGTGTACCTTAAAATTAAGTTTTTGAAAGTATTATTCTGCCATATGTCGTATCACTTCGTTACATATTAGGTCAGTCACTTAATGTAGGTATTCGAGGAAGTGACCGAATGTTTTATCAGAAGTGTTGCGCGGGTGAAAATTGCATACTAGTTATTTTCTGGCATATAAGCTAGGCGTTTGCAGGTTCAACGCACAAGTGACTGGAAATGCTTCTCGTGCAACGTACACCAATACGACATTGCGACAAAGGCTCAAGTTTTTTGAGCTATTAATAGTATTGCAATAAACTTAGATGTAATAGAATTAAGTGAAACAAAATATCTTGTAACAACATTTCATGAGCTTACTTATCCAAACAAAAAGTAATGCCTAGAAATGCCATTTATCACTGCGAAAACAAACGCTTCTGGCCGGACACCCAAAATGTCACTTCCCAATTATGGTATTGTCACCGAATTTAAAATATTAGACCTTAATAGGATAATCTGTCGAGTTGTTCCCTCCTGGGTAGGTGGTTGGAACACAATGATTTCAGTAGTATATAATAGTATTGAAACCGACACCATCTCAGTTACTTTTACAGCTTTTTAACTGGGATAGTACTAAGAAATCCTAACTCACAAGAATTCACAGGGAACTTGGCGATACCACTACTCATCCTATGACGGTATTCATCTTAGTACTCTCTGGCTCTTGTTCCGGCTAATCTTTTAAACAGCTGGACCAGGTTTTTACGGATTTTTTACTGGCTGACAGCTGATGTCATAAGGAGTAACTTAGGCTATATTTTAGCACCGTACTCCCACGGGAACGAGCACTAATTTATAAAAAAATGAATTTAAACAAGATTAATTACTTCTATGGTTGACAAAAAAAATGACAAAGCGAAAATTGTTTGTACAAGATATAGCTAATGATTCTAACTTTTGCTTGTGCTTCCCTATTTCTATAGGATTTACACCTAGTTGCTTTCCAGGTCCTCCCGCTTTGCAAAGGAGGGAAGAGGCATTACGTTCTTTTCTTACTTCCTTACATTATCTTCTGATTATTTTGGTGCGGGTTCCAAGACATACTAACTTCTCCTGGGACATCACCGAGATCGAGCTCGGTGTAACTTTTCTGGTGTTTTGGTCATTGCTGTAGATCCTGGTTTACAGGAGTCACAGTAATGGGAATGTGGGTGGGATTAGTCCCAATAAGAAAGGCCGTCCGTATTCCGTGCGGTACCCGACTGTGCAAAACAACGAGGTAGTGTGATATCAATGACTAGATTCCACGTAGTAGATAATTTGAAGCCCTCCTCTCTATTGAAATTGAGACAGGATGTGTCAGTGATATTACTGAAATTTAAACCTCCAGCTAGTAACATCATTAATCACAAAAGAGCGTCAAGCATTAAAAAACAAGGGAAAACCGGCATATTTTAGTGCTTAAGGCCGATAAGGGAAACTCCACTGTAGTAATAAATACAGCTGATTATCACAGAAAGGTACGTGAGATGTTAAGCTACACAAACGTATACAAACCAGTTGCATATAACCTAACGGCCAGAGTAACACGCAAAATACGAAGCACGGTACTAGGACACCAGGACCTGTTCACAGAAGATGAGTACGATAAACTGTACAAATTAAAGCAACACCAACCCCCGAGACTATATGGGTTACCCAAAATTCATAAGACCGACGTGCCATTGCGACCTGTCGTAAGTCAGATTTCATCTCCTACTTATGACCTTGCGAAGCACGTCGCGTCAGTATTACAGCCACTGGTGGGTAAAACACCATCTTTTGTGAAAGACTCGCCATTTCATTCAAATTGTTAAGTCCCTTACATTGGAACCAGGAGAAATTATGGTCAGCTTTGATGTGGAGTCATTGTTTACCAACGTTCCAATTGAGGAGTGTTTGGATGTGGTAAAAGACAGACTGATTGACAGCGAAATGGCGTTGAATTATATTGATCCACTGAAACACTGCTTGACCGGCGTTGAGAGATGGGCCAAAAATTATCAGGCTATGGAAAAGGTAAGTCGACGATATTTTCAGCGTCGTCTCTGGAAACAAGCAGGTAGTAGATCAGTATTTAAAACATCTTAACTCTACACACCCTAAGATGAAGTTCACATATGAGATGGAAAAGGATAGTTCATTGTCATTCTTGGATGTCAGATTGACCGTGAGAACTGACGGGTCTTTTACACACTGTACCGGAAGCCTACACATACAGACATATACCTACACGCTACGTCGCATCACCGTCCTCGTCACTTACAATCCGTTATGACTTCTTTAAAGAACCGAGCTCATGATCTTTGTGACTCTGAACATTTAGAGGGTGACCTTAAACATGTTCAGGAGGTACTTAATCGATATAAAGTGAAGCGATTACGACAGAGGCAGGCAAGGCATCGTTAGGCATCCAAAGGTAAAAAGACAACCTGCCTACTTGCCCTATGTGAAAGGAGTAACAGATAAGATCGGAACGGTGTTACGAAAGTATTCAATTCAAACTGTGTACACGCCGGGGACTAAACGGGAACAAAATGGTGGGCACACCGAAGGATGTACTGCCTTTCCAAACGCGGTAGCTGCGGTAGTTACTACATAGGTGAAACAAAGCGGACCATAGCTGAAAGGATAAAGGAACATATCGCCGCTGTAAAAAACCGACAGAGCAACAAATCAGCGATTGCAGAACATATATTACAATCAGGCACTAATCACTGGTTTCACCGTCCCCAAGTCCTCTCCACTGACCGCCACTATTATTCGAGAATGGAGCGTGAAGCAATTGAAATCAAAAAAACACACAAATTTCGATAGAGAGGAGTGCTTAAATTTATCTACGACGTGGAATCCAGTCAATGATCACACTACCTCGTTGTTTTAAACAGTCTGGTAACGCTCGGAATACGGACGGCCTACAGAATAGGGACATTGTCAGTGTTGTGTGTACTAGTGCGTGGATAGACAATATGAGGGTAGATTCAGACGATCCTACCTCACAATCGGAGTGACACCGCCTTCTTAGTCTGCTTGTGACCACGGCTGTTGCAACCCAGTCGAAACGTCAAACTTTTTAAGGTAAATAAGCATGATCGCGTTAATACCCGTATTTTACACTTATTTTAATAGCTAATGATTAATCGAATTTCTTTGTATTTTCTGTGGTTTAGGATTTCCCCATACTGTTCCAACAACTTGCATATTTTGAAAGTCGCCAAAAGGTGACGAACTGATTGGATGCGAAGTGGAAGCGTGGACGAAAATGAACTGATGAAATGTTATTTTGCAGAACATGGCACAAGGGATATTTCAACAGAAAAATTTGAGAAAGTGGAGTCAAATACATTCATAAAAATGTTCCTCAAGAACTGAAAACACTTTTAAATGAATTGTATGGCGTAATAGTAGTAGATAGATACCTACTAGCAGCCTTGAAAGGGCCAACATTTATACTTGCCCTACTTTATCATGTGCTTTTGTGCTTTACAGTGGACCGTGCACATTGTGTGATTGTCTATTACAAACTTCTATAAACTAAGTTGTGTGGTCATTTCGAGCCTGAATTCGTACAATACAATAGCGACTCTGATGAATGCTCTATTCAGACATACCTTTTAATTATAGTTATACTGATTGATATTGTCATCTTTTAATGAAAGTATGAATATAAAACATTTGGTATGATCATGACCAGCGTGAACAATTGTTTTATAGCTTATAATTAAATGGTTTCCCGAGTTTGACATCTGACGAGTGATGTATAAAATTGCTGCAAGGAAAATAAATGATGTAGAAAGTTTTACATGAAAACGGCATTGCGGTGCTAAACGTAATGCGTATGCAATATTTAAAAATTACGATTTATAGTTGCGTTTTTTTTTACATTTGTAGTTTGCGTAGGTATTTGAAATTGTCGGTTGTAAAGTCTTTAACTACGGTGCGAAAAACTAGGGGCAGCGCCATGCCGAGGAATAACCCGGGGTGTCCGAGTGGTTTTATACAATAAAAAAATGCAGCGCCATTGTATATATATATATATATATATACACGTACATACGTACATATGTACGTATATATAAGTGAAAGAGTGAAGTGAAAAATCTTTATTCATGTAGGTCACAAAGTAACACTTATAAACGTCAAGATTATTGCTTCTACATTTACATTTACTGCCAGTTTCGCAACGCAATAGGTAGAGCCTGAGGAAGAACCTGGCAATAAAACTCATGGCCACTCTTTTCTAACCGCCAGTAATTACATTAGTTTTATTTACATGGTATTTGAACAAATTATATAGTAATGAGTCTTTACAAAAGAAACCAAATCAAATCAAAATGAGAGTGTTTCTAGTTGCCAGTTTTAAAGGTAGCCCACCCTTATGAGGAAGACTCCGGCAAGAAACTAAATGGCTGCTATTTTAAAATGCAGGTATGGCTTACAATATTAAACTTACATTGCTCCTTTGGAGTTACGTGAGAACAGTCGACTAAACTTAATTTGCCTTAAATATAAATAGTTTTATTTGTAATAATTGCTATAACAGCTATGAGCTGACCAGTCCCAACAGACGGCACCCGTTCACGGGTATGACGCATATATCAGCCATCACCCTACTCAACCGTATTATAGGGAATAAGGCGACCCGATACATGCACCACCACTGCCAGCACACTTAGGCGAGCATGACATACTCAAACTGCACAGCAACCATCATGTCAATTTCAAAATTTATAAAAAGCTATGTGGACGGTGCTCACACAATAACAAACTCAAATTACATATAATTATATTAGTTAAACTGACGTTTCAGATCACTTATGTTGAACAAATGTACATTATATTTATAATGTTTCTTTATTATTATTATTAATTATATTTGTATATTTATGTGTGTTGACTTAAAGCGACTTACTCCCATGCATTTTTATCATTTATATAGTCTGAAATTTTATAATATGCCTTGTTACAGAATTTGGCCTTGACTGTTGTCTTAAACATATTTATTGACAATATTCTAATTTCATCGGGAAGTTTGTTATAGAATCGTATACATTGCCCCATAAAAGAATTGCTGATTATTTCGAGACGAGTAGAATGTAATACAAGATTATCTTTATGCCTAGTGTTTACATTATGTATATCACTTTTTTTAAGAAATGTATCTATGTTTTTGTGCACATAAAGTAAATTCTCATATATATATTGTGATATAACGGTAAGAATATTAAGGTCTTTGAATCTTTCTCTTAGAGATACCCTGGGATCAAGCTGGTATATTGCTCTCACAGCTCTCTTCTGTAAAATAAATATCGTATTAATGTCCGCTAAGTCTCCCCAGAGAATAATTCCGTATGACATAACGCTATGGAAATAACTGAAATAAACTATTCTAGCCATTTCAACATCAGTGAGCCGTCTTATTGTTTTTACTGCATATGCAGCAGAGCTTAATTTGTCTGACAATTTTTCTATATGTGGTCCCCACTGCAACTTTGAATCAATAGTTATACCCAAGAACACAGAAGCCCCAATAGTATCCAACCCTGATCCATTAAGTTGCACATTGGTTGCCACCTGTCTCACATTAGGCGTCGAAAACTTAATTACTTTAGTTTTTTTAACATTTAAAAGAAGATTATTCACGTTAAACCAATGAACAACTTTTGAGAGGGCACTGTTAACATCGTCATAGTTAATTAATTGTCTATTAATTTTACATGTCAAAGAGGTATCATCCGCAAACAACACAATCTCATGTTTATCCCCAACATAGTAAGGTAAGTCATTAATGTATATAAAAAAAAGAAATGGACCAAGGATTGATCCCTGTGGAACACCCATTACAACTGGAGATCCTGCTGATCGTTTACCGTTTACTTCAACCCTCTGAATTCTATTGCTTAAATAAGAAGTCATAAGGTCGAGAGCTTTATTTCTGATACCGTAGTGGCGTAATTTCTTTACAAGAGTTTCGTAATGAACGCAATCGAAGGCTTTAGATAAATCGCAAAAAACACCTAATGCATCCTGCGAATCCTCCCAACCCGCATAAATACTTTTGAGTAAAGCAACCCCTGCATCCACCGTTGAGCAACCCTTTGTAAATCCAAACTGTTTCCTGTGTAGTATATTATGTATATTAAAGTGACTAAGCAACTGTCCAAGCATTAGCTTTTCAAATATTTTACTTAGTGTTGGTAGTACGGAAACGGGCCGAAAGTTAGAGGGATCTGCATTATCGTCGGCTTTAAATAAAGGAATTACTTTACTATGTTTCATTAGGTCAGGAAATATCCCAGACTTGACACAGCAATTGAACACAGCTGCCAAATGTGGAGCTATTACAGTGATACGAGAGACTCGTAATATGAGAGACAGTTTTACCAGATAGACCCCACAAATCTTTAGTGTTTTTCATATTAATTGCCTTAAAAGTTTTTAAAATATCTCTAGGACTAACAGCTGAAAATTCAAAGTCTGTGCCACATTCCTCCACGCCTTGTTTTAAAAGTTGTTCAGCATCGTTAGAGCAAGACGAGAGAGTTCTTGTAATTGAAAGAGGAATGTTAGAAAAATATTTATCAAATTCAGTTGCAACTTTAAAATCTTCTATAAAATTTACGTTATTTATTTTTAAATGAAAATCATGACTGCGAACTTTGGATTTACCGGTTTCAATATTTATAACATTCCAAGTTTCCCTAATAACATTATTTGAATATTTGATTTTATTTTTTAAATAAATAGATTTTGCTTTCAGGCAAGTTTGTCTAAATGTTTTTGAGTACTTTTTTACAAACTCTTGAAAATTTGGATTATGATTATAGGACTTATCTTCGTATAGTTGATACAATTTCTTACGACTATTATAGATTCCTGGAGTTGCCCAGTCACTGAAAGTTAGGCCTTCACTCTTAGATAAGTGCTTAGGAGTAAAAATTGAGCTGAACTCACCATTAATCAAGTTGACTAATGAGTTGTATAAGTGATCCACATTTCCGTGACAGGGCAAAAATTTAACTTTTTTTGTAATATTACATTTAAAATTTTCTATACTTACTGAATGGTATCACATGTATTTGTCTTTTTACATTACTTTGAGAATTACAAAAGGAAACCAACTGCCCTGTGTGGTCCGAGTCAACCTTATGAATTATAGATGTATGTATTGGTTTCACAATACTAAATATGTTATCAATACATCTTGCAGTAGTGGCCGTTATTCTAGTGGGTTCCATAAAATTGTGATATAAATTAAATGATTTTGCTAAATTCAGAAAATCTATACTTTCTGAAGACTTATCTAAAACATTTATGTTAAAGTCTCCACATACAACAATTGTTTTATGGCTATTATATATTTTACTTAAGGCTTCCTCCATTATTTCAAAAAGAGACTTAACTGGCGCGCATGGAGGTTTGTACAGATTCAATGAAGAAACAATGAATCGCTCCAATTCAACACATGAAATCTCCACAACTCGCTCAACAGAGAGGCTCACAACATCCAATCTTTCTTTAAATTTAAATATTTTATTAATTAATATCAAAGAGCCACCTCGTTTATATTTCTTTCTATTGAACGAGCTTGCAACCTGGTGATTATTGAAGCTATGAGTGAATTGATGACTTTTTAGACAGTGCTTATTTAAACATACAATATCATTACTGTTACAATTCATTAACAACTCCAATTCTAGCTCTTTACCTTTTAAACCTCGAATGTTTTGATGCACCAGGTTGAGACACTTCTTCATACTGTTACATTTCACAGATATGTTTGATGGGTTCATATTTTTATAAGAAATCCTAGTTATACATTTTATTTCTTTAGCTTTATTTAAAGCGCTCGTGGCCCCGCGGTCTCAGTGTTCGGTAAACGATCACTGAGGTAAGCAACTTTCACTATGACTGGTCGTCGGATGGGTGACCACTTTGTGGCATTTACATTTGCGAGCGTTTCCGTGCTTCGGAAGGCACGTTAAGCCGTTGGTCCCGGTTGCCAGTAAAATGGCAGTCGTTAAGCCTGGTTGAAGGCCTTATAGGCGGCTTAATAAATTTCAACAGCAGGTAGCCACAACCTGCGTCTGTCTATTTCAACACGGCAATGGGCTCACCACCTATTACGTGGGACAGGAATCCACACGGTGAAAAGTGGGCATATAATATGCCTCTGCCACCCCTTCGGGGATAAGGCGTGATGGATATTTATTTATTTTTATTTCTTTAGCCCCAGAATAGGGAGGTACATATGTAGGTACTATGCAAGAAAAATTATCTGTTATCTTATTACTCAGTTTAAATTAAATAAATTTGAATTGTCAGTAGTAAAATTACTGACATTGTGAATGTCATAAAAACATTGCTCAATAGGAGCAACTTGTTTAGCCAAGTTTTTGGCTGATATATCTAATAAATATGATAGCAAAGTAGCTATTTGTCTTATAGAATAATTGGAAAGATAATAATAATTATCTTTTGTCAAATAAAATGATTTTCTAACATAGTTGTTAGTATCAATAAAATGAAACTTTTTATTATTCATACATAATGTATGCAAAGTCATATTTAATTTAGGTGGATCCACATCCTATGATACTTTCATCTCGGAATATGTTCCACCAGTGGATCGAACAGCACACAGGGAGTTCGGTAAGATCCACTGGTCCATTGTTATTTAGAGCGTGTTTTTTGATTTACCGAGTGGATTGAGATGGTGGATCCTACAGGACAGAGGGTTGATAACAGTTCATGGGATGAAAACATGTTGTAGAGAATTCAATTTCCTACAATATTGATAAGAAATATAAATAGCGTAAAACGAGATATTTGCAAAAATTTGATAAAAATTAAAGTTTGGGAACTTTGACCCCTGACTAAAAAGATAAAACTTGCGTTCATCCAATTATATATGAATTTTGAGAATAGTTTTAGGATGCCAAAATACAAGTTTTAACGTGTTAATATACTGGGCAGATCGATTTTCCAAAGTGAACCCCGTATAATGTCTGGACTAACACAAGATTTATAAGATTGAAAGCGATATGAAGTCCGCCGGCTCAGCTAGTTAGAGATAAAAGTTAAATAATCGAAAATTGTAAGCGATCATAAAAATTATTTCAAATTCTTTTTTTTTGTCTAAATTTAACGATGAGGTCGATCCCTACCCATTAGTCCAATCACTATTATAAATCTATTTAGTCAGTTTATTATCATCCATCGTCTAATGTCCGGACCATCTAAGCATCCATTTTCCTACATTATTCAATACAGCATCTGTCCTATCACAATATTCTCTTATCATGCTGTTCCTTTTTTTGCCCATCAATTCCACTCTTGCAAGTCTTTTTCAACTGCATTAATTTTATTTCTATGTTACTGGTACCACACCCAACTTTTACTGCCGTATTTCCTCCAGTACATTTAGCCAGACTTGCCTTCTTAGGCACGCTCTGACTGCCCATGAAAGTGTATATGGCTGACTCTTTATTTCCTGTGAATACATTATCTTTAGACCCACTCTCAGAGCGTGGTTAGGTTTGATTTATTATATCTATACTCTTAAAGATTCCTAATATAATTATGTGGATTACTGTATGTTTTCACTTATTTATTTCAGCTGTAAAATTGATGTAATGTATCACTTGCAATTTTTTTTAAATACCTTTAAGTATCTCTTAAATTCAGTGAAGATGCCTAGAGACTCAGATCACTTTTAATATTGCGGACACATTATCGAGATCCTTCGGTACTAAAAATTCGTATACAATAGCTGCAGTTGCAACGCTTTCGGGATGTTGCACACAATGGTATGTGACCCAATTTCTAAGACGGACATGCATTGTCGGAGAGTTATTCAGTGTTTTCAGTGAAAATTTAACGACGGGCGGAGAGCGCACGCGATGTAGATTAATATATCAACAAAAGTCGAGCCGGATGAAAAGCAGATTGGTGACTACCTTTATGAGAATAGTTCTGTCTCAATAACCCCGTTATTAGAACTTTTTTAATTTTTTTACAATACTCTGAATGTTTTGGTGTAGACATTGCTAAAACCTTCGAGTAAATAGTCTCAGTTATTAAATTAAAACTACTTATATAAACTCAGAACGGGTCAGACGTTTTTTAAAGGGTCGGGAGCGCGAGTGCTGCACTTCTGGTGTTGCAAACGTCCATAGGCTACGGTGACTACTTTCCATCAGGTCTGTCCTGTCTGCCACCTCAGTGGTATAAAAAAACAACGACTTTCCTTGGAGAGACGATAAGGAATAAAAAAGTGTTCCGCCGACTGGAATTGTAAATAATCTAATTGTATTGTATTTATTAAGATTTAACTTATCTTTAAAAAATAATTAAGTATGTGTGAATTAATACATTAATTATGTAACGGCAAAGGGGTCACCACCTATTCGATGGGACAGAAATACACATGTTGAAAAGCGGGCGTATAATATGCCTCTGCCACCCCTTCGGGGATAAGGCGTGATTGATAAACAGACAAATTTAAAATACTGGTAACAGATATTTTGTAGCCCGGAGAATAGGCACACTGCACACTTTTTGTTTACATACATACATACATATCATCACGCCTGTCTCCCATCGGAGTAGGCAGAGACTATGGCTTTCCACTTGCTACGATTCTGGCATACAACTTTCGCTTCGTAAACTTTCATAATTGTTTTCATACACGCTCGCCGATTAAGGGTACTCTTGACCTGAACTTGTGTCAAAAGATCTTCAATTTGATTGGTATATTTACGTCGAGGTCGACCCTTTCCAGTTTGCCCATTTACTCTCACCGCATAAATTTTCTTCGTCAGTCTATTTTCATCCATCCTCTCCACGTGTCCAAACCATCTAAGCATCCCTTTTTCTATCTTAGTCACTACGTCTTCTGTCATACCGCAATGTTCCTTTATCACGCTGTTCCTTTCTTTATCTATCAATTTCACTCCAGCTATACTTCGCAGACTCCTCATTACTACTGCATTAATTTTACTTCTATGCTTCTTCTGCCATACTCAACTTCCACTGCCAAATGTTAGTGTAGGGACAAGCACTCCTCTATGCACAGCCAGTCTTGCCTTTTTAGACAAGTTCTGGGTGCCCATAAAGGTGTACATTGCTCCATTCACTTGATTGTCAGCAAAACTCATCTTTCAATGTCATCATCACACTTTCCATCTCTCGCAAATTTTGAGCCTAGGCATATAAATTCTTTCACTTGTTCCACTCTCTTTCCTTCCACGTTTTTCTCTCTTTCAAAAACCATTACTTTAGTCTTATTTACATTCACTTTCATTCCTTTGCCTTTCAGCGCATCATGCATAATATTAACCATCAACTGCAACTCGTCCGCTGATGATGCAAGTAGAATAGAATAGAATAGAATAGAATAAACTTTATTGCACACAAATATAAAACACTCACATAAAGAGATTACAGTTTCATCAAGTATTACCTGATCATCATCATACATGGACAATGTTGACCACAGTTGATTCCTCACCACAGGCCTTTTCCAAGTCTCGCAATAAACTTTTTGACTCTTCGCGCCAAAAGCTTTTCAATTACCTATTTAATCCGACAAAAATTATCGACTTTTATGCGCTCTGCAGGGTTCATGCACACGGTGCCGCCACCGCTGAAACAGACCTCTTACTCGACTCATAACCAAGAAGTGGTCTGTGTCAATACCGGCACCGCGGTATGCCCGGGTGTCTAGCACTTTCTTTCTCAGCCTTGCATTTAGAATCACAAAATCAATCATGCTTCTCTGGCTTCCTTCTTGTCTCTTAAACAAGTGGATATCCTTGTGGTTGAACATGGTGTTGTTACCACAAGATTCCTCTCCAAACATACTTCAAGCAAGCTTTCTCCATTTTCATTAACTCGTTCGTCACTATATTTTCCTAATACACTTTCATATCCATCACGCTTCACACCAACCCAACTGTTAAAATCACCTAACATTACTATTCTTTCGCTCTGTTTGCATTTACTCAGAATATCACTCATACTCTCCCAAAATGCCTGCCTCTCGCTTTGGTCTCTTGAATATCGGTACCACCGCGCATCTTGCGGAGCATAAACTCCTACAACAAAGATGCGGGTGAGTCCAACCATCAACCTCAACCAAAGGAGTCTTGGGCTCACCCATTCATATTCTGTCACACATTCATTCATTCTAGCGGATAGTAGCACACCAACACCCTGGCACGCTGTACTAGTATTTTCTACACCTGACCAGTAGACGGAATAGGGTCCATTTGTAGTGGTGTCACATCCTTTCCTCTTTGTTTCATTCACGCACAAAATATCAAGTCGTCTCTCTCGCATCATCTTGCATACCTCCACTGTTTCGTCTCTCATTCCTCCTCTTACATTCAATGTAGCAAAGCGGCTATCTCTAGTCCACTTTTCGCCTCGATGGGAAATGTGACGTGACGGGTCGCGAATCACATCGCCGCCATTTCGGATTTTATTTCTACTTATATCCATAGCGTACCCACGAGAAGCTAGGGAAAGAGTCCGCCTAGACAGAGTCCCGTTTGTCTAGGTAAGGCTAGTCTTATTCTGGGGTCGCCTGGTCCCAGGGCAATCAGGCACGTTTAAAACTAGGCTCGCCCCTAGCCACGCAGCACATCGGCACGGCAACCTTCGCTTGGCGGAGAGAGGTAGACAGTTGTTAACACACCTTACATGACCTTTGCAGTCCGAGCACATTTTTGACGACACGACACCACATTTTAGTTTACAGCTATAAAATTTCTCTCATACGTCGATAAAGAAGTTTCACTTATGTTAAAGAAGTTTCACTTCAAAACAACATGGCCTCTAACCGAAAAACGTCACGATTTTTTTTTCATCTATAAATTTCTCACAACGTCGATAAAGAAGTTTCACATCAATAAAACGATTCTTTTAAAATTTTCGTTTTTTATGTATGTATACTACTGCACTATAAAAATAAACAGCAAAAAAGAGAACAAACGCATAAGAACATTTAGAGACGCATCTGGAAATAAAGACCCGCTCAACAAGTAATAAGATTTTATATATGAATATATTTTTGTTTATAGTATTCGCATATATGCAAAAAATCATATTTTATTGTCAATATCAAAGGTGTGTGGCGGAACATCGAAGTAGCGATGCCAACCTTTTATTACATGTCATGTCCAAGTAATGTTTATTAAAATTATGCGAATGGATTACAATTCATATTAACTTTATGACTGCATTTCTATCATGATAGATTTCTTCATCTAGAATTCCCATTGATAGATATGCACATAAAAACGATTTGATGAACATTAATTTTTGATAAAAATAAAGTAGCAAAGTAGTAGTATAGTACTAATAATTACAATACGAAAATATTATAAATTACATTGAGGTACAGTATGTTTGAATGCGCTAACTATCTTCAAGCTGTTCGCTAGCGTTTGCGATCCCTGCACACTTCTTTCGCATTCCGCAGGTTCGTTAATTAATTTATACTTGCATTTTTGTGTATCATATCATTATTTTGAAAAAGATTGTCTTGACTTAAGTTATAAACTGTTGTTAGTACAAAATCTTATATCTTGAAGTAGCTGTGTATATTAAACGTCTATGTAGATAATGTTAAAGCTCCATTTATAGAAGCGAGGAGAGCATGCATGCATTGTCACGACTCTGCCGTGAGTCTGATATTGTTAGCTAGGTACGTTAGTTACTTGACAGGTCCGCTAGTGGTCCATTAAGAACAGAGGTCAATATGTAACTAGTTTAATAGCAAGTCTACGTTTCAGAGACAAGCCTCTTCATTACGCCCATGTTACTCTGTAGAGTTAGTTAGTGCAAATAAAACAGCCTAAAACCTTCCTAAACAAATCTTGTGAGATCAATTTAGAAGTTCAGATTTGCTTCGTATCTGCTTTGTCTAATTGATTACGGTAAGGGAGATGTACTTAATAATTGATAACTAGAGTAAAATTTGTGGACAAAGAAAGGAACAGCGTGATAAGGGAACATTGCAGTATGACAGATGTGTGACTAAGATAGAATAGGGATGCTTAGATGGTTCAGACACATGGAGAGACAGACGAAGCAGATTTATGAATGGGCAAACTGGTAAAGGTCGACCTCGGCGTACGTATGTTAATTAAATTGAAGACCTTTTGGGAAAGGGCCAGGTCAAAGAGTACCCTTAACCGGCGAGCATGTATGAAAACACTTATGAAAGTAGAAGAGAAAATTTTATGCCAGTATCGTGGCGAGTGGAAAGCCATAGTCTCTGTTTACCCGGATCCGAGACAGGTGTGATGATATGATGGGTGGATCCAAAAGTTCGTGGCCTAACATAGATAAAGCAATGCATTTTTTTTAAATCTACCTTCTATAGTTATTCAGTAGCAAGTGAGCAAAGTTTGGTTCAGTTAGTGCTCGCGAAATTTTTTATGTGGATTTTTGTTTAAGAGTCCTAGTTTTGTCGAGTAACAAAGTCATGGCTGCGGTATTCTAGGATGCGAAGGGAATCATTTTTGTGGAAAAAAACTTTACACCCACGTTTCTTTGATTTTCATGGTCAGGTTACGAACTTTTGGATTTACCCTCGTAATTGAAAATATCGATAACAGTAAATCACAGGATTTTCTTGCATGGCGTAAAGATTTTTATCGCCTTCCAATAGAGTTTCTATGTTCACGACAGTAAAGTGATTTGCCGATTTCATTATATCCTGTATTTTAAATACACACATACTTATTCCATAAAAGGTCAGAGAACTTGATGCGATTCCGTCGCGCGTGATGGCTCTTACTCAATGCGGGAAAAACTTGTCTTTGCGCATGCCGTATTGCAACACGAATTTGTTTTAATGACTTAGGTTTAGTATCCGTTGAGAGAGTGTCCAGAACATGTTACTATACTCAGTTTGAGATAGGCACAAATATTTTAAATAAAGATTTTTTATTTTCAATACATCTGTACCTTAATGGGGATAGATGGTGATGCGTGAAAACATTTTTTGAATCTATAGCGTGGTTTATAGAATAACTAACATGCTTAGCTTCATCTTTAGTAATTTTATAAAACTGAAGAGTTTGGTTTGCTTGTACGCAAATATCTCAGATCCTACTAGTTTTAGAAACTCAGAACGTTCTAGAATACGGCCCTAAATGGGTGTCACGGGGATTCAAAGTACCTATGTCACGTTATAAGTTATTATTAGACGTAATTTCATAAAAAAATCAGCAACAATAAGGTACAGAAATAACTACTAACTGAAATAGTCTTGTTCAACTTTTTATCTATACAGTAATACCAAGTTAATAGGTATAGAAGAATCTGTAAATAATTACTTTATGATTCCAGCCCCGTCGAACTTGTTCGTCCTAGTATAAAAAGTTGACGTCAAGTTGATGAACTCGAGTAAGAGAGTAAGGGGAACTTGCTGTTTGGATTCTAATATTAATAGGAATATATTTTTTAGAACAGTACGGTATATTGTTTTCCTTGTTTCCATGCATCTTCTTTATAGGTATATAGCTCCCGACGCTAAAAGAAGTTTATTGTACATAAGTAGGTACTAATAATACACTACCAATCAAATATTAGCCGTTGTTCGACGAAAGTATAAAAATCATAAATCCTTTACTAGAAAGATCCTCCTTATCCTTTACTTTCCTTTTAAGAGTAGATCAGTAACCATAAATGTCAAAAAATCGGGTAGTCTTTCCATACAGTATTTGAGAGCTAAAAAGTTCGAAGTACAATCACGGGCGGAGTTACCCAACTCCGCCCGTGATTGTACTGCTGCAGCTAGTTTTGTATATTTACCTAAAGCAGGCGTCATCCCTAAAAAGTTAATGCATTTTCTTTATTAGTTTGAAGCTGACCAGTGTCGCTATTCTATAACATTTTAAAATGAATCCGCCTCGCCTGGCTAGATTTGCGGTGAGATGTTAAATTCGGTATGGGAATTTAACAGCTTACCGCAAATCTAGTGTCGAGATTTTAAAATGTCCAATACTGAACTGCTTTACTGATTGAATTGTAATTGAATTCATTTTATGAGTTATATTCTATTTAGGTGTTTCAACAGAACATCTCATTACTACAGGTTCAACTGATTTTATAACTGGACTTGAAGGTTATTTTAATTTTGATTTTAATGATTCTGATTCTTAAGGGTTTTCCACTTGCCTTCAAACCCTACCTGGATTTGTATCCTAGGTCCACTTTTATTTGACTACTAGAAGCAGCATATCGTTTGAAGTTTGGTTGTTAGTTTTGTCAGGAGCGACTGTCCCGTCTGACATCCAAATTCCGTAACAGATTGCGTTGTTGCTTCGTACGTTAATCAGCCTCAATTGGTAGTGGTTTACGCATAATTTTTGTATATTTAAAAATGGCATAATACATTTAGAATGTTAAATCTAGTTAGTTACAGAAATCAGCAGTACTATACGACTTCATGTGAATTGTGATATCCTAGAACCACTTGCCAGATAGATGCGGTTCCACTGCCCTCGGGTTTCAGTATCGTCGAAAGTGTTTGTATTGACAAGCATGTAATCTTATTTTACACTGATCAGCCGCAGCAGTTCAGTTACTAAGGCAAATTATTTTTTGTACTAGTTTTATCTTATATAAATATTTTTTTCTATTCGCGTAATTATATCATCAAGTTCACGCTAGTTTGTACACCGACATAAATTTGTTGTAATCTCAGGTTAAATGCATAAAACGGTACGGTAGACTTCCACTATCTCAAGCCGAAATCTTTTTTATAATTCCTAAAGTTGTTGCATATTTTATAATGCCGCAGTTTAATATTTAGTGCCTACATAGTTATCATATTGAAAAAACAAAAAAAAAACTGTTATATTCTGTTCGCTGAAACTTAAGCTTATATTTTTAAATTAGTAATATTATTCTAGTTTCGAGGCCGGTACGCAATACCGGTTATATCTTATTTTAAATATACATTCCTAGACAAAAAACATGGTCGCGCCACATTAACTAACATCCATATTCGTAGGTGATACGAACTTGAAACTTCCTTCTTTTTCGAAGTCGGTTGAAAATAAACTAACTAACTATATTTACGCTATATCCCTGACGGGGTAGTCAGAGAGGACTGATCGCCAGGCTTCACGATCCATGCATACACCTTTCGCTTCTTGCAGTTTCATCAATCGCTTCATACATGCACGTCTGGGTATCCGAGTACTTTAACTTTTCCGTTTTTGAGCAATCTGCTCACGTGGTCTTCATATCTAAGTTTCAGCCTACCCTGACTCCTTCTACCCGCTACTTTCGCACAATATATATTCTTCGTCAATCGTTCCTCACTCATTCGTTGGACGTGTCCAAACCAACGGTTGAAAATAAACATTCTCCAAAACTACGTGTTAAGTATGTCACTGCTGTAGCTGTTACAAATATGCCAATGAAACGTATTTCTATAATAAAGGCGCGTACTCAACCCTGCCTCTCGTACATAGTTAGTTATACTTAGTTGTTATTCACTCAGAGCAAGGGGAAGTAGACACAAAAGCCCACCAGCTCCCCTCTATTTGTTCTGTACATTGGTATTATGTTGTAAAGAGATGATGTTGTTTTAATTACGCTCATTTAAAATATTTCAAAGTAAAGTATTTATATTAAGTTTTTCCACTCGCCTACTTAAGGGTACAACTCGACGAAATGGACTATAGAAAGATAGAAGATAAGAGAAGTGCAAAAACACTTTTGAAGTGAATAGTAGTCGCCTTAATGTCGACATTCGAAAATGATTCATTTTATATTTGATATTAAAAAAGGTTTCGCGCATCACGCCTATTTCTTATCGGGGTAGGCAGGTAGTCTGTTTTCCAATTTGCTACGATCCTGGCATACAACTTTTGCTTTTTTTTCTTTCATATGTGATTTCATACACACACGCCGGTTAAGGGTACTCTTAAACTAAATAAATGTTTGTATGTGACCAATTTTACGATCGTCCGTTGGCGCAATTTTCTTAAAAAGGGAATATAATTCCGCCTTACGTATTAATATATAAGAGTATGGGAATTAATTTTATTTTGCTACAAATATTTAAATGTTTTAATTAATTCTTTGTGAAATTTAAACTACATACAGCATTATAAGACGTTATCTTTCGAACTTTGAAAATTTAATTTAAACATGTGATTAAAAAATTAAATTACTTCAGAGATTCGAACTCACACTTCACTAAGTTTCTAGGCCCCTCTTTAACGTCTTGAATCACAATAAAAACTAATATAAGGTATATTAATGTTTTGAAAACGGTTTCCTCTCCTATTAAGTAGGAAATGTCGCTTGTTTAAGCTATAGTTAAATTTTCTCCGCATGATTTTCTTTCTAACTGTCAAACATACCTAGTTAGTAAGAGGCAGGTACCGTCTAGGCATCTGCGTCTGGCAGTGCTCACGCGGGGAAGAGCGCGTCAGGACGTACGCGTACGTCCAGCGCTTACTTACCATTTAACATTTTTCAATGCAGTTACGCGCCACAAAAATTTCGAATGTAGAATGTAGTTTATAATGTTCATTTTCCTGAAAATATCACTACACTAATTACCAGCATTTTTAAATTGCTTATTTTTTTTTAGTAGTTTAGTTACAAAGTGACAGTGAATATTTTATCATGTAACGGATTATAAATTATTTTGGTTAGTGTTTCATAGAGGATGCGCGACTACTAATATACAGTTAATTGTAAAATATCTACTTAAATACTTAACTATTCCCGGAAACTTGTTTCGGTATTATATAAAACACCGTCGTGAGTTATATCGATATATTTATTTTGGTTTTATTGGAACTATAACCGTCATAGTCCAGAGAAGTTTAATTATTTTTCTCAATACATTTTTTAATAAGCAATACACATACCGACTTGATTTTATTATTCTATTAGTTCTTGCAGACAATTACAGTATTTGTACGTACATTCCTAATGTCTGAATACGTAAATTATATATACAAACTTCACAACGCCTCTAAAATTGTTGTTGTAGAGTTAATGATAATGATAGTAAATAAAAGAAAAATAATTTTCTTGCTTGAGTTATAAATAGAGTAATTTGTAACTAGTCAGAGTTTATTTGTTATGTACATTATTAGGGGTACTTTATAATAAACTAGGGTCCGGTATCCGGTGGTATCCGACCCTTTTCACTTGTATCGATTGTTCGTGTTTGTATGATTGAATTTCCGCTGGGGTGATTTAGTTAGTCTGCGGATTCCGTTTGTTAATTAAATGACCACCATTTGTTATACCATCAACGGATTAAATGTTTCTTTTTAAAGTAACCTTTTTTGAAAAACACAATACATAAATATTATCATGCTGAAAGATTTAAAACCTTTCATTGAAACTGGCTTCATTGCATAAATTATGTAACAATTTTGATAAACTTTTTGCTCTAAAATACTATCTAACATAATAAAATCTAATATTGCTGGCGGTTAAGAATTTTTAGAACTACTTTTGTCTTTAATTCAATTGAATTAGGATCTGTACTTGGCTGAGATTGTTTTTCGATGTTTTGTTTTGCCGCCGAACCGGTTTAATTTACACTCCTTATTGATAGGAACTACCGAATACTCAAATATATTGTGTCATTTTCAAATTAGTAACATCAATCTATACGTTGAAATTCAACGAAATGCGCCTCTATTACATTGATAACGACCTAATGAAATATAGATCTGCACAAGTTCTGGATCGAACCAGAATCTGTATCGACCTATGTTTAAGTAAATGTGAACCAATATGGCGAGGCTTACAAATATAAAAGAATCTGCACTACGGTGAAGCAAAATATTGTTTTGTTGATTCTTGAATGCATCGTGATGAAATTGTTGACGTCCTATGAGTGATATAGGTTGGCGGCGTCATCCACAGAGCAAGGAATCAATCACCCGCACTCTACTAGAGAAGCCTTACTTTGTATATTTCATACAACATAATGTGTCAGTGTGCGTCACCCTTAATTCATACTTCTGCTGCTGCTCTTCTGTGCAGCCTCTTACCGCCTCCGCACACTAGCTTCTTTTAGAAGCTGAAACCGTCAACTTTGAAACTGTTTCGGGATTCGGCGACTCGCCGGCATCCAGTAGTGTGCGGGGGGCGTACTAAGTTGCCGGTTTCGGCTTCTAAAAGAAGCCAGTGTGCGAAGGCCCTTAGAGTCCACTGCATAACATATGCCTCTTGCATGGCTTTGCAAGAAGATCTTGAAGCTGCAATTCTGGTCCAGGTCGGTCCTGCCGTCTTTTTTTTTGATGTCGTCCGACCACCGTAAGGTGGTCTGCCGGCACTTCTGCTTCCTGTACAAGGTCTCCACAAGAGGGTTCTGCACGACCTTGTACGTCTCTTGTTGTCGTCTCTTCGGAAAACATGTCCGACCTGTAGCCATTTTAGTCGATCAACCCGGGTGGGTACCTATATCGATAACTCGAGTGAGTTGGCGAATGTTCCCATTTCGTATTCTGTCCTTCAGAGAGACATCTATCATATTACTTTTTCAGTGCCCGTTGTGCTTATTCATACGATTACACTAATTACTACAGACGTATTTTAGGCAACTGACAGGCTGCGTATGCGATTTTCGCCTACAGCCTGACGTAAACTTTGCACGCGTTATTGTTATTATTTTCGTTTCTATAAGGGCGCAAGCTAAGGATTATGATTATTATTACTTACATCCCTACTTACAGCCCTATGAAGCTTGATAATACCCGAACCAACCCCCAAAAAGGCGGGATAGTACCCAAACTCTTAGGTGAGGCCACGGTGGTAGCCAAAGTCTGCCGGGAGCACTGGTACATCTTTCCGAGGAGTTACCCGTGGCGTCCGGCAATAGACAGTTATTCAGGGTCCGTGTAATTTTCGAGTCCGGCATGACATCCGACGGGAATTCCACACGTTAAAAAAAAAGGCGCTAGCAAGAGTGAGCGAGCTACATTCCTGGCTCTGTGGTGTCATTATATTGAATACTATAGATGTTCTGATATGTATGTGTATTGAGCAGTTTAGTACTGTTCAATTATGAGGACATTGACAGTTACTACTCTATATGAATTCGTTATAGACTATTATACCACTAGTAGCAAAAATGATATCACTCCCAAGGCTGTTTATAAAATCCACAGTAGCTGCTAAAGCTCGTTTAAACAAAAAGAACAATAAATATTGTTGATGCAAATAGAACAGATTTAGGAAACGCTAAAATATAATTAAAAAAAGGACGTTCTACATCTAAGTTTGGTTATTGTACGAGCCATTTTCTAAGAATGGTGAAGGTCTAAGTCATTCTATGTTTTTTTTAATTATTATCGTTCTGTAAGTATTCGATGGATACCAACGGAAACGTTCATCCGTTCTGTTTTGTCATTTTCGTGTATTCCTTAAATTTATTACTATTAGAGCCTGAATAAGAGAGAACTTTTTAAATTATTATTTGTATTTTCTTTATAATTTAAAAAGTGTCCTCAAAGATGAATATATCTGATTCTAACTTCCATACAGCCTCAACGATTTCAAATAAAAAGAGACTAATAAAAGTTTAAACCAAATATGACCCTGAATATCTGACACTAGAATTCATATGACTATCAATAAATACATTCTTATCATTGAATTTTCTTTGAAAGATTTTATAAAAATAAATCAATTGGAACACAAAAGTCTTTGATGCGAAAATGTAAAAAGCCAATTTCGTCTAGATTTTGAATAAATTATGACTCTTCAGAAAAAGAATAGATTCCGTTCCATTATCTATATGTATAACAAATCATATTTGTTGCATGGGATCCCATTTTGTTTATTTAAGTGAATATGCTACTAAATATGTACTATGTGAATATTTGAAGTATCTTCCAGTTGCCGTTATTAATATCGTTGTGTGGGAGAATTTATATGTTGTACGGGAGCCTCCGTTATTTAGTTCTGTTTAGTCTTGATTTTGTTTCTATAGCTATCACGGATCATGAGAAACAGCCTAGTGACAAACAGACGCACAGGCAGACGAACAGCAGAGTCTTAGTAATAGGGTCCCGTTTTTACCCTTATTAATAGGGTACCGTTTTTACCTTTGGTTAACGAAATCCTAAAATGGTAATTATACCTAGCTTTTAGATACACTAACTACATAAAATATTACACGTCCACGTTGAAATTCAGCAAACCAGCTATAAATTGTGGTTTTGGATGGGGCTTCATCACCAAATGCAGAAATCATTCGGACAACACACTGTTTTTGTGTTAAACCACTTCGAAAGTCATAATAAATCATTGCTCTTGAATTTTCTCGAGTCAATTCTATTTTCTCAACGACTAAACAAGTTTGACAAACATTGTGACAAGATCGAGGATCTTTTTTTTAAATAAATAAATGGTATTCGATTTTTAAAACCAAGTAGTTTTCAATTAAAAAGATTTTAATATGACAGGAACAGTGGAAATATTCCATTCCCGATACTTTTAGTGCAGCCCTCGTTCTCCCCACCCAGGATAAAACTTTGTGTGATGAGCACGATGGTTTATTCTGTGTCTGGGTGTTATTTATGTATAATATGTATGTATTTAGAAATATATAAGTATGTTTATCAGTTATCTGATTACCATAGTACAAGCTCTGCTTACTGTGGTATCAGATGGCGTTGTGTGAGTTGTCCCAACAATATTTATTATTATTATTATAAATTTATATATTTCTAATATACAAATTTATAATAATATATTATTAATTTATTATATTTATGTCTCTTCTTTTCTCGGGTATCTTTTTTTTTTTTTGAAGATACTCGTGCTTTTGGTAGGCTTACATGGAGACATAGGTCCATTGAGAATTTTAATCTAATAGGGAATGGGACCTCCACTGCAGATAGTCCACGCCCGCCTTATGTAGAAGAACGGTAATGGATCACCTCCAATGGGAGTTAAACTATTGTGAAATGTGCTAACTATGAAATGGGCTATTGGGTTGGGTGTTAAATGGATTGGGCGATTTAAGATATTGATGAAAAAAGCGTCTGCCTTTTTAATATATTATTATTAAACTACTGGCAGACGGTGACTCCCCAACTCACTAGATGGGCCCCCTATTCAATCACCATAGGCATGATAAGCCTGTCAGGCGACAGTGGGCAACACCGGTGTAAGCGGCTAGAGATCCCCTTAGTTATGCCCTTGAAAATGACACTTCCACCCCCGAGCATATAGTTCTGGCTCCCTCCCTCTGACCGGCCAACTAAGGCAAGCCAGAGTTGAGATTTGCTGCACTCCCGGGCGTAGCACTCTCACTGCTCTCCCGTTAGGCCATTAAATCCTAACCGGTGCAGAAGGGCAACAACAAGGGCAAAACTCTGAGGAATCGGGACCGATGTGTAGCCACGCACATTCAGCTCGCCACAAGCTGCCCTGCGGATGTGAGCTTTTCAATAACTTTCTGATACATTTTTTGTTGATATCAGAAAGTGGATGACTCAAAAAACGAATCTACTATGCCCTTATAGGGTTGCGTTAATCCTATAATAAATAAATAAATAAATATTGTGGGACACTTTTCACACAGCGCCATCTAGCCCAAAGTAAGCTAATATTAGCTTGTGTTATGGGATCTAGATAACTGATAAACATACTTATATATTTCTAAATACATACATATTATAGATAAATAACACCCAGACACAGAATAAACCATCGTGCTCATCACACAAAGTTTTATCCTGGGTGGGAATCGAACCCAAGACCTCTTGCGTAGCAGTCGGATGCACTCCCACCGCGCCACAGAGGCAGTCAAAGATAACGACTGTCCTCGAGGGGTATAACGACTGTCCTCGAGGGGTTTATTATTATTATTAGTTTAAAAAGGAATATAGTCAATATATTTTATCTGTGTACGGTATATTCCGCATTTCCTTACATCAGAGGGTTGGTTTTTATATTTGTACGACGACAAGTTTAAATATTTGTACGAACTAATAATTACCATGTATCATTATTTCGTCGCGTATCCGATATTTCGGCGCGTATCCGATATTTCGGCGCGTATCCGATATTTCGGCGCTATGATGTTCACACATCCGTGATCATGGCGCTTGCAACAGTGTCGAAATATCGGATATTCGACGAAATAATAATGACGAAATACATGTTATATATTAATAATTCGTATAAAAATTACTATCATCATTTATTAGTGGCAGAGGCATTATACGCCTATACCATAATCATCATCATCTTATCTATGAAAAATCGATTTAGGTTTTCTTTCTTATTTCAAACATATTGCTAGTGCTAAGTATTTAATGGATTAAATAAGATACATTAAGTTTTTCACCACGTATCTACCATTAGGGAATCTGAGTATTATCAATATTAATGGCATTATATTATTAGTACTCCGTTGGTTTGGACACGTCCAACAAATGAGTGAGGAACACTTGACGAAGAATATATAGCGAAAGTAGAGGGTAGAAAGAGTCAGGGTAGGGCGAGACTTACATATGAAGAACACGTGCGCAGATTGCTCAAAACCGGAAAGGTCAAAAGTACTCTGATACCCAGACGTGCATGTATGAAGCGATTAATAAATTTGCAGGAAGCGGAACAAGTATGCATGTATCGGGAAGCTTGGCGATCTGCCCTCTCTGACTACTCTGTCAGAGATACAGCGTAAAGCAATGTTAATGGTCACTCTTTTCTTAGATAGCCAAAAGGTGGATCCCAAGTTTAGACATTTTTGTTAGATTGGTTGGAGCCGGTTAAAATCATTGCCTTACCTATATAATTATTGAACAAAGCACAAGTAATCCTTAGCATTCTACTCCGACTCGCATTGGTCCATGTTCTTTGTATCCTCACCTTAATATGACCACGTCTAATTTATTTGTCATAGTCTCAAAGCAATTAAATTGATCACATGAAGTTCCTGGAAATTTCACCAACCCTCTGATGTAAGGAAATGCGGAATATACCGTACATAGATAAAATAGATTGACTATATTCCTTTATAAACTAAGAAACGTTGCGAAAAATAGGACGCAAATATTTTACAGGACAAGGATTTCGAGACAGGAAATTGTGTACTTTTATGTAAGTAGGTACTTTTATGTGTACTTACGCCGCGCCGCATTCACGGACCCTTGTTGCTTTTATTTTATGGACGAACTTTTAATATTTTATGTAGTTAGTGTGTCTAAAAGCTAGGTAAATTTACCATTTTTAGGATTTCGTTAACCAAAGGTAAAAACGGTACCCTATTACTAAGACTCCGCTGTTCGTCTGCCTGTACGTCTGTTTGTCGCTAGGCTGTATCTCATGAACCGTGATAGCTATACAAACAAAATCAAGACTAAACAGAACTAAATAACGGAGGCTCCCATACAACATATAAATTCCCCCACACAACGATATTAATAACGGCAACAGACTTCAAATATTCACAGACTACATATTTAGTAGAATATTCACTTAAATAAAAAAAAGGGCTCCCATGCAACAAATATGATTTGTTATACATATATATAGATAATGGAACGGAACCGATTCTTTTTCTGAAGAGTCATAATTTATTCAAAATCTAGACGAAATTGGCTTTTTACATTTTCGCATCAAAGACTTTTGTGTTCCAATTGATTTATTTTTATAAAATCTTTCAAAGAAAATTCAATGATAAGAATGTATTTATTGATAGTCATATGAATTCTAGTGTCAGATATTCAGGGTCATATTTGGTTTAAACTTTTATTAGACTCTTTTTATTTGAAATCGTTGAGGCTGTATGGAAGTTAGAATCAGATATATTCATCTTTGAGGACACTTTTTAAATTATAAAGAAAATACAAATAATAATTTAAAAAGTTCTCTCTTATTCAGGCTCTAATAGTAATAAATTTAAGGAATACACGAAAATGACAAAACAGAACGGATGAACGTTTCCGTTGGTATCCATCGAATACTTACAGAACGATAATAATTAAAAAAAACATAGAATGACTTAGACCTTCACCATTCTTAGAAAATGGCTTTTTTCTCTGAAGAGTATAATTTAATCGGAATTTAGACGAAATTGACTTTTTACATTTTCGCATCATAGAATTTAGTGTTCCAATTGATTATTTTTTAAATTCTGCTGGATATTACAAAAATAATTATCAAAATGGTTTCACTTTGAAGTGGTTTCTCGAATGATTATAGTCCAACAAATTTATATAACAACGATGATACATACTTGTGAACCTTACCTATGTAGCAATCAAGGTCATTATCTATGATAGGCATTAATTCATGAAATTGCGTCTATGCAATACTGTAGCGTCTTGCGTCTCTTTGTAGCGTATGAATATTTCCAGCGACGTTTATATTGTGTGTAAGTTTGAAACTATTATAACCACTATCTGACGCTCTGCTGTTTTACCCGCGTAGTGCCTGTTCTCGCTAGAAAATGGAAAGAAAATGTAGTCTAAGTCATTCCTTATATCATCAGCTATCTGCCAGAAAAAGTCCCGTTAAAATCGGTTCACTTGTTCTAGAGATTAGCCGATGAAGCCCACTGAAATGTGATTTTTTATGTAGATACTTTCATATGGATTTGGTGAAAAACTGTTACTTTAAAATCACAAACAGACACCTTAATTTAATTTATCTTTATAGACCATAGATATACTAGATCGTTCAATAAGTCCCGAGACTAACTTGGAAATAGCGTAAATATTAAAAACTCTTTTGATTTTTAAAAAGTACTGGCATTCTATAAAAGATATGTGTCAAATTTTTAAATATGGAACATTAAAATATTGATTTTGCAGACATTTAAGTGACGCTACGCTTGTAGTTTCGATACAATGAAAAAAACTAGTTTCGCGTGTTAATAAAACATTGTTTTTTAATGGGAAAAAATACCGTTGAAGCACAGCAATGGCTTATAAAATGTTATGCGGGATCAGTTCCCTCTAAAGCAACCATTTGTCGGTGGTATGCCGACTTAAAACGCGGTCGCATGGACACAAATGATGGGGAACGCTCAGGTCGTCCAAATGAAGCAGTGACTAACAAAATATTAACCATGTCCTCAAAATCGTAAAGGAAGATCGGAAGATAAAAGTGTGCGAGATAGCCGAGATAGTAAAGATTTCAGCTGGTAGTGTTTTCACTATTTTACATAAAAATTTGGCCATGAAAAAGTTTTTTTCCAAGTGGGTGCCGCGTTTGCTTACAACTGATCAAAAGGAACAACGTATCAATTATTCAGAGCTATGTTTGGCACTGATAAATCGTAATAAAAAGGATTTTTTACGTCGGTATGTGACAATGGATGAAACATGGATACAACATTTTACTCCGGAATGCAATTGTCAGTCAGCGGAGTGGAGAGCAGCTGGTGAAAGCCGCCCGAAGCGGCCAAAGACTCAGAAATCGGCCGGTAAGGTTATGGCGTCTATAGTTTGGGATGCGCATGTAATACTTTACATCGACTACCTTGAAAAGGGGCAAAATATAAACAGTGACTATTACATGTGCTTATTGGAGCGATTGAAGTACGAAATTGCGAATAAACGGCCTCAAATGAACAAAATGAAAGTGGTGTTTCACCAGGACAACGCGCCTTGTCACAAGTCTTTGAGAACTATGGCCAAAATTAATAAATTGGGCTTTGAATTGCTTCCTCATCCCCCTTATTCGCCAGACTTGGCCCCCAGCGATTACTGGCTGTTTGCAGATCTTAAAAAAATGCTCCTGGGTAAGAAATTTGACTCAAATAGTGAAGTTATCACAGCAACGGAGGCTTATTTTGAAGCCAAAGACAAATCGTTCTACACGCATGGGATAGAAAAGTTAGAAAAGCGTCGGAGGGACTGTATCGCTCTTGGAGGAGACTACGTTGATGAATAAAAAATATATTTATAAAAAAATCCTTGTTTTAGTACTCAGTCTCGGGACTTATTGAACCACGTGTTATATAGATAGTAACAGCTCAAAACTACATAAAGATCTTTAAAAAATAATTTAATAATTACATTTTGTGAGTATTTTCAGATTATTATGGGGTAAGGTTTTGACCCCATGGTACGCAATCTTAATTCAAAACTTGAAACAAATCTGTTTGAATGATCCTTACAAACATTTAACCTGTGTCAAACAAATCTGATAAGTGTACCCGCTGTAAATTGCTATGTACTCCACAAAAAGCAAACAGAATAATATATGTATCGGCTGACTGGACAGTGTGAAAAAGACATATATTACTATCCTAATTTTCTTAATAGTATCATTTAGGTTATTTGTGAATCAGCATTAATATAAAGTTTTATCGTATTTAAATATATTCACTACTGATACACTATAACAGTGCAGTCGGTATAGTATCGGTGATAGCTTATGCATATTTTTATAGATCTTCTAATTTGGATTTAATGGCCCCATCATTTACCGACGATGCCGCTAACGTCAAGGAGAATAAATTTAATAATTTTGAGGTTCAATAAAGTATGTGAGACAGATGCTTAATAATTTCAATCATAGGTATAATTAATAATAATAATTAATAATAATAATTAATAATTATTTAAATAATTAATAATTTCAATTGGTACCTACGAGACAACGTTTTTTTTTGTACCTTCGTACAACCTACAACTAGACAGTAATCGTATTATTCGAATGATTGTAATATGTACCTAGTGCTTCTTGTTTTCTTCGACACAAAATCTGATTAAAAGTCACTGGGTCATACTACTTGGTAAGTACTTGGTTCGACAGCAGTACATTTAATATTTTAATTTACTTTTCATTTATGAAACGGAGAATAAAGTCCGAGCAAAGTAAATCAATACATGTCAATTTCACTCTAACAAAAGGAGACTGCTCTATAATGACACTGAACGGAGAATAAATTCCGCTCGATGTTCTGCATGCAGTTGTACAGGAGGATGACGTGGCGGAAACATATCTGGAGCAAAAAAAGCTGTATACGAATAATTCGCTATTAGATTTACGCTTTAGATGATCAAGGATTTTTTTCTAACTGATCAATGAATGTAAATGGCAATTTATGAACTCGTAGGGAACTCAGTCAAAGGGGTATTAGAAGGTTTTTAAAGGGTCGGCAGCGCGAGTGCTGCACCTTTGATGTTGCAAACGTCCATAGTGACCACTTCCATCAGGTGGGCCGTATGATTGTCTACCACCTCAGTTGTATAAAAAAAAAACTCAACATGAGTAGTATAAAAATAAAGATATCTTCTACGTTTAAGGATTAAAGCATCTCAATCAATCAAATCCACCTATTGCAGTCCACTTCTCGAACTGAAATTCCAAGTCAAACCAAATTCAAATGTTATTTCCGTTTTCTCACGGAATGGTGAGAATAGTTTAAGGACCGTCTCCTCGTCAGGAAAAGTCTGTTTAATATTCAGTCAAGGTTCAGACAAAGAAACTTAAATGACAGATTACTGCTACTAAGTTCACGATGTTCGTCGATACGTACTGACTATCGATTCTGGTTAGTAAAAAAAAAAACAAAAATTGTGTAAGTTTTTTGTACAGTGAAACTTTTACTATTATCGATATACATGGTAACTGCATCATCTAATACTCGCTACGTAGTCAAATTGGCTTAGAATTTCAAACGAGATAACTCTATCTATCTATCTATCTATCTTCACGCTGTATCCCTGACGGGGTAGTCAGAGAGGACAGATCGCCAGGCTTCGCGATCCATGCATACTTCTTTCGCTTCTTCCAGATTCATCAATCGCTTCATACACGCACGTCTGGGTATCCGAGTACTTTTGACCTTACCGTTTTTGAGCAATCTGCTCACGTGGTCTTCATATGTAAGTCTCGGCCTACCCTGACTCTTTCTACCCTCTACTTTTGAACAATATATATTCTTTGTCAATCGTTCCTCACTCATTCGTTGGACGTGTCCAAACCAACGGAGCACGCCCTTTTCCAGCTTAACGCTGACACTTTCATTCAAACCTGCCGTATTGCGTATCACTTCGTTACGTATTCGGTCGGCCAAGGTAACGCCGCACAATTAATAAATAAAAATTATTAAGACTATGTTC
Source organism: Thumatha senex (assembly GCA_948477245.1). Taxonomy (NCBI): domain Eukaryota; kingdom Metazoa; phylum Arthropoda; class Insecta; order Lepidoptera; family Erebidae; genus Thumatha; species Thumatha senex. The sequence goes on along the minus strand of OX419725.1, from coordinate 10,120,731 downwards.
GTATAACTACATTTTGAGGATAGGCACAAGCCTATCCTCATAGAAAATACACAAATACAAATTTGTGTATTTTCTGTATTATTAGAAAGTAGGTTCTCAACATAAGACTTCTCCACACATTTACCCCGACCACTCTCAACACCAGGCTGCTGCGTAATATTCACTCTACCAGGGTTCTATTTTCTATTTTGTCCTAAGTGTCACCGCCGACTAGCAGTTTTAGTATCCGCGGACTGCTAATTTGTCGCTTTTGAAAGCTAAATACGTAAATAAATCACGTTATCCAAGCTTTTAAGTTTCAGAATCCTTAACTTCCACACATAAACACTCGAAAATACAAAAGTTTAAAAAAATATACATCTTACTTGAGTCCGCGTCATTAAGCTTACCGCCTATAAAACTTTAGTTCTTCTTAAATCAGTTAGCTCCACTAAATTTGTGTTAGATGGGGGTTCCTGTTACTAATAAGTAGTGTACCTTATTGCCAGTATACTGATCTGAATTCTCAATATTCGTAAATCCTTACTTTACATTTTGTCACAAATATCTATTGAAAAATGCATATTGTTATAATTAGAAAGTACGAGGAACTCATTTCCATCGAATACAAAGAAAGTTTTTGATCATTGGTCGCCCGAGGAACACTGAACAGATGTGAATCTGTTTGCAGTTGTCAACAGAGTGCACGTTATCCCTCTTATTAAACTGCACCACGGGGCAGTCTCGATAAATATTGAAGTTGAAAGACTTGCTTGTTTCTTTCATTCTACACTCTCTGCTTGTCTGACTGGACGGAAGGGTTCTTAAAAATTATTATAAATGTATGACATTTTATTACACGTGTTTCTAGCTCAAAGTAAACTAATATGAGCTTGTGTTATGGGATCTAGACGACTGATAAACATACTTATATATTTCAAAATTTTCTAAATACATCTTAATACATAGGAAACACCCAAACTCCGAAACAAACATTTGTGGAGTACACAAATATTTTTTACGACCCGGAAATCGAACCTAGACATCACGGGAATGGAACCTCAGTCGTGGCAGTCGCATACACTACCACTGCGCCACCGAGGCAGTCAACTAGAAATTTTGATTAGACTGCTTGAATACTAAACTTTTCTTTACCTGAATCCGAAGTAAGTTTCGATATACATCATCAGAGATGTTTCTTGTGCCGTTTGCACCGTTAGTGCCTATTCAACTGGAATATGGAGCAGCAGTGTAGCATAGTTATTTTCTTATTCAATTTTGCAGTCACGAAGTATTTCTAATAAACTACAACGAGCCCCATGTATTTTACGAATGCGATTGTGTCTAAAACAGTTCATAAATACATATAGTGAAATGCAACAAGCAATCATATTTTTTTCCCAGTAATAGACGGTGTAATGATTGTTGGGAAGTCGGTGGGTAACAATGGACGACTTGTCTGCGGAGACTGATTTAAATTGTCTAACAATCGTCTCTTCCGGTGCGCTTTTACGGTTAAGGACACGAGACCCCCGACATGAACGGGCGGCGCACGGTGGGATGCTTACGCCTCCGCGCTTCATCTACATTTATGTATACCTACACTACGATTTTATTGTTGTTACAAAATCTTTCTCAAGTACTACTCTCAATTGTCAAGAGCGCGCGTCTCCCATGTTCTGCGATTTTTTCATGCTATGACTAGTAATTATATCACAGGCCGATATAAGAATATGTCTATAATATTTTCTTAAATATCTATTCGTACCATAATATTGCTGCACATCTTGTCTTAGAATATATACTTTATTGTGTTTTTGTTATCAATGTGCTTTCCTCCAAAAAGGATTTTTGGTAACCCTTACTCTAAAGGAATACCTGATAGGTACCAGGTAGTAATCAGATAAGGTTTTTTGACTGCTCGTCACTTTCCCCTTAACAAATTAAACAGTGTCTGCAGTTGCGACAGTTTTAATGATGCAATGAACCGATTGTCAATCGAATGTTTGTGTGTCGTTGAATGGCTAGATATGCTTTGAACGAAGCGTTGTCAGTTCAGTCAATGAGGTCGTAAAGAGCTTTGTGGGAGAGAGAATAATTAATGATACCAAACTTTTTGGTTAATAGGTTATATGAGATTGGTCTACCGCTATTTGATATTTTATTAATAATAAATTGCTTGCACCGTACTATCACTGAAAACTTTTATATACTAGAAAATTTGATATTACAATATAGGATTTTCCTTTTCTTTTTTATACGAGCAATGATCTGCTCACAGACTGCCCACTGCTGGCTAAGCAATAGACTTGCCCATCACCTTATCGTGGTGGCATTGGGAATACCCACTAAAACTCCTCGTCTACCTTTCTGCCCTCGTAGAGGTGTTCGGAACCTGTTAAACTCACCAAAACATAAGACTACTAAAATTTTTGTTACCACATATTAGTACAAAAATAGCGTTATTTGAACCTCAGAGAGCTATTTTTCTGAAAGGGTAAGTGTATGAAAATAAGCGTGAAATAATTGTTGTAAATTTCTGTCTCTCCAACTTTGTAATGCATGCGAGTCTTATTAAAACCATACGAAGCGAGATATTTAATAAACACCTGTATTACTATTGGCCAGACTTTTCAGGAAATATATTGAACACATTGTTGAAGGTGTAGGTACATAAGTGTCTAGCTTATTATCTTAAATTCATTGCTGCAATCCAAATTTGACTTAAAACCGTGAAGAATCGATAAATTCTTGTTCGTGTTCATACATTTTGAAATGCAAAAAAATGCTTGTTCTCATTGTAGTGTGTGTAGCAATATGTCAATCAATAGAACTGCAGAAATCATATAATTATATATGCGGAACCATTGTCTCAATGTAATTATCGTATTTACCGGTTCATAGTTATAGTGAAAGCATAACCAACTCTCTCAGGAAATATGTGAAATGAGTTTAGTAAAAATTGATAACTATTTTCCAAATAAATTAGAAGTGAGAGTTCATAGGAATATTCCATTTCAAGGATCTTATATAAATCAAGCATATCTGTTGCCTTACGTATGATGTATCTTTTGTTTGGCGCTCTTTCCTTGGCGGAGAAAACTATTTATATTTTCGTTTGCGTTTAGCTTCGCATTTCTATTAACGAATACTCGTATTTGTTACTGTATTGTACACCCCTTTCTTTTATCTTAAGTGTTTACCCAGTGGTATCCAAATACTATCTGGATTTTGAGCCTTTGGTACACTTTTATTTGGCTGTTAGGAGCTGCTATCTTTTAAGTTTTGATTTTCCGCATTATGCTGAGTGACTGTCTGATTTCCAATATACGTATGTTTTCCTACTTCGTTGCCTCGTCTGTTAATCAATACTTGCTTCTGGGTTCTCCCGATCGTCTATAGTATGAGGTTTTTCAAAATGTGTCTTAGAAGGTTTTTGAAGGGTCGGCAGCGCGAGTGCCTCACTTTTAGTGTTGCGAACGTCCATAGGCTACGGTGACCACTTTCCATCGGGAGAACCGTATGCTTGTCTGCTACATCAGTGGTATAAAACAATAACGGGCACCGCAAGACGGGGACCTTACACGCTATGTATTTTACAATCTATTGGAAATTATTTTTCCCTTGCTCGGGTTGCATGGCAATGCATACTCACTCTATAATCTAATTTATGTTAAATACTTACAGAAACTCCTTCGGGGATTATTCATACTATTTATGATGTCAAAAGGAAGCATGCTTTGATACATAATATTATTCAATCTATAGTATATGTAGTTTCTATTAATATTTTGCAACTGCAAATCTGGTATCTGTATGGGAAAAGTTATGTTACAATAATGTCCAAAGTACAACGAGTCAATTATTGCTATGGTTTTGCAAGTGCTCTGGCTTAACATTTTTAGTTAATACCAAAGAAAAATACAATTTTTGGTAGGTAGGGTGGCATTAGTAGCAAACTCTTCTCTACCTCCTATATTTAGCAATTTAAACTAAAAAATGTAATGTATGTTTCAAAAAGTAACCTTTTATGTTTTGAACGGGTACAATTTACCTATTTTGTGATACATTTTAAATCAATTTCAATTTCAGAACATTCAAAAGCTGAATCAATAACTTGTTTATATAAAAGCGTAAACTGTTTTGTAAGTTGCACGACCAGGACATATCAGTTTTTCTTGATGACGACCAGTGTATAATTATAGAATACCCTTACAACCTGTTCCACTGGAAGAGAGGAAACAGGCGAACTAAAAAGCCGTTTGATTACACATTGGATGTGTAAGATGTGTTCCATAATCGAGTAACCTTCGATTGTTATTAAATCGATTCATATTACAAATGACTCGCAGTGTTTTGACATTGCTATAATGGTTAAGCAATTGTTGAAGTATTTTTATAAACTTACAGAGAATTTTAGCTGTTTCTTTGGTCTTTAGTGTATTTTTTTTATCCACATTTTGTCAGCTATTTATAAATGTACCCGTTGCTCCGGCTACAAGTTGCTGTCGTCATTTAGGAGTATGACCAGAGTCATCTATCGAGATACTTAACAACTCTGATACAAATGAACAGTGTTACAACCATTTTGGACTCCACTCAATCTATGGATATTTTTCTTTTTCAGTTCAGTTCAGTAGCTAGAACATTGCCCTGGTTAGGTTAGGTTAGTTAGGATAGGTTATGAGATACTTAACAACTCTGATACAAATGAACAGTGTTACAACCATTTTGGACTCCACTCAATCTATAGATATTTTTCCTTTTCAGTTCAGTTCAGTAGCTAGAACATTGCCCTGGTTAGGGAAAAGTTACAAGTTGTCTTTTTCAGTTTAAAAAAAATATTTATGTAAAAGTTAGCATAGGTACATTAAAAATTTATCCAAGAAATTATATATATATATAAATATAACAGATTTTGAAATTTTCATTAGTTTTTAAAATGAAATTATTGCGTATTTAAAATAAATAAATAAATAAATATCCATCACGCCTTATCCCCGAAGGGGTGGCAGAGGCATATTATATGCCCACTTTTCACCGTGTGGATTCCTGTCCCACGTAATAGGTGGTGAGCCCATTGCCGTGTTGAAATAGACGGACGCAGGTTGTGGCTACCTGCTGCTGAAATTTTTTTAAGCCGCCTAAAAGGCCTTCAACCAGGCTTAACGACTGCCATTTTACTGGCAACCGGGACCAACGGCTTAACGTGCCTTTCGAAGCACGGAAACGCTCGCAAATGTAAATGCCACAAAGTGGTCACCCATCCGACGACCAGCCATAGTGAAAGTTGCGTACCTCAGTGATCGTTTACCGAACACTGAGACCGCGGGGCCACGAGCGCTTCTTATTTAGAATAGCTTCTAATCATGACAAGGTCAGTTTGTGATCGAAACTGGAAATGTCATGTGATCGAAATGTGCCCGGAAGACGTCTGTCGGTTACTTTTTTATCCTTATGCGCCATTGGTGCGCAACTATAAAACCGTAAATAAAATGTCCAACGATGACTCTTTAACTGCCCATAAAACTACCACTGAGGCCTAATTGTCGGTTAGATAAGACTCCTTTCTGGAGGGTATGTGTTTGCATCGTGATCAGAATTTAACGATGTTCAATGGTCATAAAGTTACATACAAGCAGTGCACACTTGCAAGTGGTAATGATCAGTGAATCCGTAACTGTTGTATAGTTACAAGTTAGAGTCACATTCTTGACGCACATCGCGACCACAGTCACATCATTTAAATCAAAGACTACCACTTCATAGAAACTTATTTAAAAAGATCAGGGTGCTCATATTTTCTTCAAACGAATATCTACTATAAAACTAAAATATCTACTTTTAATTAAAGTAATTTATGTCACGTTATTATTGCAATGCAGCAGCAGTCTGCAATCTTTAATAGGCGCTAGCGCAACATAGTAACACTAAGACAAGAATTTCTCCCACGTGTATGAGATCTCAGAAGGCTTAATGAAAGCTGGCGAGCGCAGAATAATCTCCAACAACTGCGATCAAGGTATCATCCCAGCAGTAGCAGGAGGGTGGAAGCGTAGTAATTTGCGCGTTTCACTTAGAAATGCGCTGTGGTATTAGTATAAAATTATTTTTTAATTCCTTGTTCAGTTGAATCCTGTCATCACTGTTTGGACATATAAGCCCGTGTGAACCCATATCTCAGTGTTCAGGAAACGAATATTTCGCTACGGTCAAATCTGAGATGGGTGATTGTTTGTGTCATTTCAATTTACAAGTGTTTATTTATTTATTTAATGGCGGTTAAAAGCTGTTTTGCTTAGCTGATCTTCAGCATAATCTTCCATAAGGTTTTAGCTTATACCTATGTAGATTTGATTGGAGGGTGAAGCCATATATTATCCTTCAATGACAAATTCAAACTTATGCTGAGTGATATATTATGTAACAGAACGATCAGAACATAATATGTTATGCGTGTATCCCGTCGTCAGATGAGATCTTGCTACTTTACCAAATAAATAGTGCATAAGAGCAAGACTAGCACGAATGTGGTGGAAATCTGTCGGTTCCGATTGGCCGCCGGCGCGTGCGGAATGCGCCTCGCTCCGACGACACTAGAAACCGACTTCTGCAGCGGAATGTCCACGTCTCTTGTCCATACACGATTAATTTAATATTTACTTATTTGCTTTATCAGATTCTCACCAACCGATTATTATTAACATGTCTAAGGAATTCAACGATGCGTCTTTCTATCCGATGTATCCACAAGCTTGTGGTTGTGACTCTTTTGTGCTTCGGTTTTTTTCGTGTTGCGGTTTTTTGACCTTTATGAAAAACCTGCCTTGGAGCAGTTAGAGCTAAGAACGTGTTTACTTATTGTTGTGCTGCTATTCAAACATGATCTTCGTTTTTATGCCCGCGTGATAATACTGTAAATGATTACATCAAACTGATGCCTATAACTCGCGGAGATTAAGTATAGATTTTACAAAATGATCCATCTATCTATCTACACGCCGTATCCTTGACGGGGTAGTCAGAGAGGACAGATCGCCAGACTTCGCTACTTCTTTCGCTTCCAGCAGATTCATTAATAACGATAAACGTAAAAAGATCTGTAAAAACTAGAAATAAATAAAAAGTGAAATTATGAGTTTGCTAATGTAAATATCGAGACTTGCAGTTATTTTTAACCTTCGTGATCACGGTCAGATCATAGTCAGAGATGGTCGCACAATTACCTTCACTGACAGCCACCAACAGCTTTAGTGTGCCAGGCAAGTTTGTTGTTGGTAAAATGTATGGATTGAGGAAACTTTCTTCGAATTAGCCATACTACTCACGTCTTACAGTTGATTAGCGTAATCTACATTTACAATCGGCTGTTAGGTGGTTGCTCGTGCTAGAAGAAATAACTAATGCTTAAACCTCCTTGAAACGTTTAGTCATGACGTTGCAAAGTGAATTGTTGGAAAGTTTCCTTTCTCGTAATTTAAGATTTAACTTTATAAGAATTCAAAAACATTGACTTGATAAACTTTTTAATAAAAATTTATTTGTGGTATTTTATCTATAACAAGCTGAGCCCTGCGATTTCGCCCGTGACATACTTCGAACACATGGCCAAAATTAAAGATATTGCCAGAAATAAAATTTGCTCTATCTGTTGACATTTGTGATTACTGCTCCGCTCTGCTATTACTGCGCGATTATATGTATGGTTTATAGCATTTTGACTGATACAATGATAATTATAATAAAAACAAGGGTACATAGGGTTAAACGCGTAACTACAAAGTCTGGTCGTTAAGCTTCAACCATTAACTAAACCTCTTTAAGGTCCTTATACTCTAGAAAAGAAATACTTTGGACCATGACGCAAATACTGGGGACCCCTCCTTGTATTTTTGATGTTCGTTGTCTCCTTTCTTTATAGAGAAGCATGTGGGAAGGTTTCTTCGCACCTGTGCCCTGGGTATGCTTCTGCTATAGCAATACCCTCAAATTTCCACGCAGAGCTATACCTGGACTTTAAATGGGGGATAAACACCAAAACGAGATGATCCGTCAGAGAACCATAGCCTAAGTAAGCAAAGTGGCAATGGGCTGGCCATAACTATGGCCGGCCCATATACATTCATGATCAATGAAGCAGACCAGTTTACCAGGTAGGACGATCCTAAGTCAAATCGATTCGGTATTTAGAATGGAATCGGCTAATATCGTTCATTTGTTTTTTTCCGATATTTATTTGATTTAAACTACTTTTATTGTTGAGCTTGATAGTTAGTTTTAGAGTTCATCACGGGCGAACATAGCGATACTTTAATTATTTACCTATGTAGTATAATAGTCAAGAAAATAAAGCAACACAAGTTTGAATTAAGTTAGCGATTTGAATACTGTCACGAAGTCTTGCAAACAAAATCTGCGTAATTTATGGTTAACGTTCCTTACTGCTTGTGCATAATGACGGGATGTTGCAGTTATAACAAATGTTGCTAAACCAACCTTCGCTTTATGAGAATATGGCTATAAATATTAAAAATACGTGTGTTTAAATGTCACAATACCTATCGTATACATACTATACATATATCATTCTTCCTTGCCACGTGACTCTCACGCGAATCAGCAATTGTAGTGTTTTTTTATGGTTTAACGCATTTGAGCGCGAAAAGAAATCATTTTAACTCGAATGGCAGTCTCATGTTTGTGTATATAAACCACGTGGGAAAAATTACACTACGAGTAAAACGTTACGCTTCAGATTATGTCATTTTTTATGTGTGTCTTATTCGTCTTTTAATATATTTACCTATACATACAAGATATCTTCAGTGTGCGATTGTGGCTAGAGACGCAGGTCGGCATAAGATACAATCCAACCGTAACATAACAGTAGACGCATACGCATTGTCGGTCAGTGTCTGCTTTATTTATGCCTCAAGTTATAATTGTTCCCCATAACAAACTTCTAACGTGCTAAAAAACTAACTGTTGGTTCAAATGCTGGGAGTTAGTATTCATAGTGGTTGTGCAGTGATTTTGACATTAACTGCAGTGATTTAAGTGTTACTTGTAAAGGATTGCGCCGGTGAAATGAACATTTTCGTGCAAAATGCTCAAGTATCATCGGCGCTCGCACAGGCAGAAATCACCAGTACAGTGTTTACGATGGAGGTAACGTACTTATAATAGTTAATATAATTACTATATTCGGCTATAATTCTCTTTCTTTAATATAGACACTGACATTATTTGAGATTAGCGTGGCATTGTGTTACATTGTTTTGATGAAATATAATGTTTGTAATCAGTGATAATTAGCTTGTTGTGCTAAAACATGCAAAATATTATCTGTTCACCAATTTCCGATTCTTTAAACAAATTATTTATCACACTAAACTGCGTGTGTGATTATCACGCGCCTTTATACCAAAACGTCCACAAGTATCATGAAGCTATTTTCTGTTTAATACTTAAATTTAAAGTTTTATTTGTATTGAATTGATTGAACACGATACAACTAACACATAAAATTAATAACAGCATTATTTTTAGACTTCGAAATAGTAACACACACCACATCTATATTTTTGATGTGATCAAGTGCCCACATTTTGTCGTTGTCAAATATTAATGTTGTTCTCGATTAGTGTCCGATAACCCAATACATAGGTTACTAGGTACTACCCTACGTGCCGCCAATGTAAGTCGATTGTACAACTTGTTCTAAGAGAAAAGCAGCTGGCGGCGGTCTCAGTATTTCAATCTTTGTCAGGAACGGGAATAACAGATCTCAATCCTTATCTTATACATGGTGAACTTAAAAACTCAATATACAACTTGCGTGCCCAACTTCGAGCGGTATTTGCATACTTAAAAGCTCCTAGAGAGCTCGGCATAAAGTAGTGACTTTTCGATTTGATTCCACGGACTTATCTGGGCATCAACCACCATGATGCATGATATGCGGTTTGGGTGTACGTATATTTTTGTGTGTAAGCGACATATGTAAGTGTAAGGGAGATATGAGAAAGTATAGAGTTTAAATCTGACAATAATTCGCATTTTGTGTTATCTATAATGTAGACAAGTGGAACTTATGTCAATCTGATCTGTGACGATATCTCACATGAGTGCCAGAGCGTAACCACGTATGTCGAATCTACTCCTATGATTATCTGCCTTATCTACTTAATTCTCCGATCTGATCTTCAATGACTGGGTTGGATAGGGTTAGGTTGATCGATGAGATATATATCATCCCCGTAAACCCCTAGTCCTTAGGCTAAGACCAAGTTAGCCTATAGATGAATCCAAGACTAATCAATGAGAAATTGAAAAGCCCTTGTACTAGATGTTTCTACTGGTTTTGGGCAACTCTTGGCAGCACCTTGCGATAGATGTTCTTAATTCGACACGCACGCGCTGCTGTGTCTCAATAAATGTAAAAGGTAATTGAGCATGTTGAGTAAATTGATTATTAGTAATTATTTTAAGTTTTACGTCACGTCCTATGTGTAGATACTCGTAGGGATTGGAACATGTTAAAAGTAGACGTCATGGCAATATTTCCAGTTGCATTCAGGTTATTCCCTCACTGAACTTATAGTACTTGAGCTCACCTCGGTTACTCTCGGAAATATCAATCAAATCAGCCTATGGGCAGGCCACTGCTAGACGTAGGCCTCTCTCAATTCACTATTCTTCTATGGTGCTGGGTCTTCCGCATCCAGTCCCTCCCTGTGACCTTTCCTTGGTCAAACTATTATGTCAGATTAAAACCATAGCATAGCTTACTTACAATGTCCAGGCCTGGTGTGTTTCACCGCACTTGACAAGTTTGGGACAAGCAATATTATAAAACAATATACAGGACGTCCCACGGATCAGAGAGCAATGTAATGAAAAGAGTGCGACTTTGTATTTAACAGAAAGGGACTTATTTTGAACATTTGATAAAATTTGTATTATTAATCTTAAAATTCATGGTCTTATTTCTGACACTATGTTATTTAGCTAAAATAACCCTTATGATAAAGCCTTTCGATCGGTATGATAAAGCTACAGTTGCTTATTGTCCTAAAGTTATCATAATTTACGCATCGTCAACAATCTCTTGAAATCGTGTAAGGTTATAGTAAAGTCTTTACATAAATAGAGTACTATTGGATTACTTTCTTCAACAGATCTTCAGGAGATTCAGATGCGGCAAGCACAGCTGCCGTGGAAACTACTCTAGAACGACTTAGGGGCACCCGTGGAGCCCTTGAAGAACTTTGGTCAGATCGCGAAAGAAGACTAGAACTTACTCTGCAACTTAGACACTTTGAACGAGACGCCTTAGAGGTAAGAATGTTGAATGAATTTGGGTATCGGTGGCTGGTGTCATCGATAAGCTTTGGGAATGTGATAAATGTAGATTAGTTCCTCTGTACTAAGAGACCGGGACGCATTCATCGATTAATATGGTTCATGCGTCAAACAACACATTTTTCAAAAAAAAAGCATGTACTGATTTCAAACCTCTACCTAAATGCCGTTACTTATAGACAGCTTTTCATCTCCTGACACCGAATCAGAAATGGTGATTATAATACCAACATACATGTACGCTCACTGCACTGTTGTTATTGAAGAGTTTCGTTGTATACTTCCGTAGAACTTCATCAGAACTTCACTTTATTAGAATGTTGGTCACATTTCATTAATATAATAAATTATATTTGCGAGCGTTTCCGTGCTTCGGAAGGCACGTTAAGCCGTTGGTCCCGGTTGCTAGTAAAATGGCAGTCGTTAAGCCTAGTTGAAGGCCTTATGGGCGGCTTGAAAAATTTCAACAGTAGGTAGCCACAACCTGCGTCTGTCTATTTCAACACGGCAATGGGCTCACCTCCTATTACGTGGGACAGGAATCCACACGGTGAAAAGTGGGCATATAATATGCCTCTGCCACCCCTTCGGGGATAAGGCGTGATGGATATTTATTTTATTATTTTATTATTAATTTTATATAAAAATAACTCAAAAACTACATGCACCTGCTTTCTAATAAAAATGAATTCATCTGATTCGGTACACACAGAAAAAAAAATTGGGTAACAAACGTTATAAAAAAATGCAGGTAAATTTAATATTTCCTCCTTTTTACAATCGGTACAGAATAGACGCGCACCACTTGATGGATTTGACGATTTGAGCCATTTGCGGATACTCCTAGGGCCATCTGTTAGTTAGTAGCCAAATTAATGTCACCGATCGGGCTTTCGGTGACATTAGTTCGGCTACTCCTCAATAGATGACTTTAAGAGTACGGATATACGGAGAGCGTCTCGGATCGCGTGGTTTTAGTCTGTTCGAGTTCGGCATTGCAATCTCGCCGCTGACATCTTAGGATCTGGAGTGAATCTCGTGGGAGCTCCATTCGTCAAAAAATAAGAGAATTTAATCACAATTATTGCTAGCAAAAGCGCGATCATGTAAATAAAACATTAACCGGCTATAATTCTTAGTCCGATAATACGTAACTGTGGTAAAATATAAATTTTAACGCTTTAAAACAACGGTTCAAGCGAACAAAGTCATCTCTAAAAGCTAGGTACTTGATTATAAAATTGATACGAAACCATTGATTGGTCATCGACATCAATACAGTCCACTGCACATCTCAGTACAGAACAATGGAAATCTTATTGCCATCAATCAGTAGCGTTCCATAGACGCTCGTCAAGTGTGATGATAAGGAACTGTTTGGAATGCTGTTGGAAAAACTTTTAACTATGTTTTCAACTAGAATTGTTGTAGTGAATACTATCGCTGCTCTATAATCGTTAATTTGCATCGGATTGCAATTATCATCTTTTACGCCTGATTTAGCCCTCTTAGACGTTAGTTATCGAGGACACGGGTGAAATCGTGGCTTTAAAGAGTTTTGTTAGATTTTCATTTCTGACTAACTTGTTGCCAAAAGTTACAGTTCTACACATAACCACACAACACATTGATACAAATGTGTGTGTAGGTCTGTGTACATATAAGAATATTATTTGAAATGAATTGTTCAAGTCATATTTGTACTAGTAGACGACTAGTAACAGCCCTAATTTTGGAAACATTGACCTGAATAAAAAGCATCATAGATGTTCTATAAGATCAATTGCATATATTGTGTTTTGTTGTTCTTAAAATCCACACGATATCACCATAGTAGATTCTTTTTAATGTGTATGTGTGTACAGACATCACCTTGTTACAATTTTTGAATATCATTTTTAATTTATATTACTGATTATAAATCGGTGTTTATATTTATATGTGTCGCATTCGATCGATTTGAAATTGTAATGTCGTTCGAATAATATATGTCAGACGATGAAAATTTTCAAATTTGAATGTATAAAATATTCATTTTAGGTTATTCGATTTAGGTATTATCGGATGTTTGATAATTTTATAAAGCGTGATCGATTTCGCTACCTATATGTAGGTGGAATAATAAATAATAATATTGTGACGGCTGATATTAGATGGTATTGAATACAAAATTAATATCGAAATTTATTAGAGATAAATCAAGCTTTTTTTCTTGACTGTTTATCTTTTGTGTTTGGCTGCGACAAATTTCTTTATTATATTAATAGTGTAGGGGTCGCTGTAGGCTGGTCTCCTACGTAACACTATAATACGAGTACTTGCTTGACAAATCTAAATATTTTACTGGAATGATCGAACTTTCGAATTTTTAGGTTTCGTCTCAATTGGAGTTATGGGGGGACGAGTTACAGCGCACTGAGCCGCCACGAGACCCACAGCAAGCTGAACAAGCACTCGCCACTCACAACGAGAGCGTAGCGAGGATGCAACATGCCACTTTCCAGGTACGTACACTATAACATGAGCAATGAAGTGTAACTGCACACCCTTCGGGGGATAAGAAATTCACTTCTGCTTAATTTCTATAATTTCTACTTGTATGGTCGAATTAACGGTTAATTTAGTACTACATCCTACTAAAATTATTAACTTGAAAGTTTGCAAGTATGGATGGATGTTTGTTACTCTTTCACGCTAAATCTACTGAATAGATTTTGATGAAACTTTACAATAATATAGCTTACACATCAGAATAACACATTACACACAGAATAACATAGGCTACTAGTTTACCGTTACGTTACCGTTTCCTACAGGAACTTATTCCTGGGGAATAAGTTCCTGTAGGAAACGGGAAAACTTAACCACGCGTGTGGAGCCGCGGGCGTCAACTTGTATCAATATACATATAAAATAACGTTTCCTAAATAACACTTTTATATGTATTAATTACATTTGACTGCTAGTGTGTTCGGTATACCAACCTATTTATGTTCTTTCTTTGTGCATACCATGTATATACATAGAGTTGTTCAAAAATATGACTGTCTACAAAGACTAGATACGTTACCGTGTTTTTTGGTTACATCATAGAATTTCTACTTCGGAACGATAAGCACTGAGCTCAAGTATCGACACTAGATATCATTTATAAATTCGCAATCCCATCACTTGTTATGTTAATCTTATTTCTAATATATGTGAGAAGTGAGCTAAAATATACGGCTTGTTAGGTGGTGCAACAAGGACAGGAGTTGGCTGGAGCGATCGTAGAGGCGTCGGATGTAATGGCTTCGAGCGGCTCAGATGGAGCTGAGGCGGCGCCGCTTGACCCGCAGGCGCGTGTGCAACTACTCCTCGACTTCTTACACGACAGGCAACTTGATCTCGAAGAACTTGCAGAAGAGAGACGTGCTCGATTTGAACAGTGTGTCCAATTAGGTAAGTACATCCTCGCATAATAATTTATGTTCAATATTCCAATTTTGGGATATCAAAAAATCTGTTTTATATAGACTCATAAAGATATTGATATACAACTATAACATAGTTTAATTACAAAGAAAGCAGTATACAATGTAAGCAATATGGTTGCAGAGAGGTAACAGCTTAGCATAAAAAGACAACATGCAAAAATATGGAGCTGGACCAAAAGTATGGAATGGGTCACGTGAGTAACAGCATGTGCTGTATTATTGTTTATGTGCAACATTTACGATCCATAGATGCAAATACAGAACAGGGGAGACATCGACTGCAGAGGATAAAAACTTAAGGAGATTTTAAAAGACGCTCCAAAACGTTTCCCATAGTAAATTGGTTTACATATTGATAAACTTCGTCAAGATTCTGGTAACAGTAAGGATCGGACAAATACGACAACGGTAATCTTTTAAGATTATCTACACTCTGCAGAAATTGCAAGTGTTTGACAAAGAGTTAATTAATCAAGACTTTAATGCAGAAAAATATACACTGGAAAACGCGTAGTTGCGAGTAAATGTATTACTTTTAGAATTCGTAATTTTACTTTTTTCGTGACATATATTCCTCTCCTAACTTAAATTTTCAGAAATTCGTGTACTTACAATTACAACAATTTAACTTTGAAAATGGAAATCAAGTTTTGTCCCTTAGTGTGACGATGCGCGGCTAGGTTGGCTACTGACTTGATTTGCACTACGGGCAGCAGCTTCCTGCTTATCTGATTGACCGATTTGATACTAGCACTCAAAATAAGAAGCTTGTGCTATGTAGGATATATAAAAAAGAAAAAAAAAACACATTTAAAAAATCAATATTCAATCATCAAAATCAAATACAAGAAAAGGTAATCGAATTCGAGACCTGTGCACAAGCAGACACATTCCTAACTACCGACTGCGATATCGATGACTGATAAGTCAAAAGAGATACAATTTTTCTTAAGACGCATAGTTAGATCGATTATCATCATCAAAAGCGTTAATCTGGGTTGGTTTCGAAGCTCTCACATCCGAGCCCGAGATTAGCTTTCCCACTTTAGGTAAATAGAACAAGGAACATGGGAACCTTCAGGGTTTAAAAAGTGCATAGCGGAATTATTTATACGTTGAGATAATAGCAATGAGGATAAATATTTGTATGAACGCACTAGCGTGTGAATCTCTTGTAGTTGTTATTGAGCTGGGTCAATAGGTGATTGTGGCTATTAGATTTTGTTGTGGACATCTAGTTATAAATGTTCGTTATTTTTCATTTAGGCTGTGATGGCGTAGGTATACGAAAACGCGTATGAAAGTAGCACGTATAGTTTTGACCTTTATCTGAAATGACCACCGTGACTCTATGAATATATGTATGTAATTGTAAATTCAGTCTGGAATAGTTTGAAATTAAATACATTTTACTGTTCGACGTTTTCAAATTGATATTTTATCATCTCAATAATTTATAATATGTATTTTCTTTTTATCAGGACAATTTCAAAAAGACGCTGCTCAAGTGGTGAGCTGGATTCGCAACGGAGAAGCGATGTTGGCAGCGTCGTTCTCCATCCCCGGCACACTGTCGGAGGCTGAGCAGTTGAAACGAGAACATGACCAATTCCAAGTAGCCGTGGAGAAGACGCACGCTAGCGCCGTGCAGGTCAAGTACAGGGCTGATGCCTTGCGAGCCGCCAACCATTACGACCCACATACAATCAGGTGACTGGTCTTTCTGCCATAATTTATAGGGCTTTCAGATTGATAGTATCTCTGTTTAGGCAAGAAAAGAAGAAGTTTCATAAAAAACCTCTAATACATTACACAAATATCAAGATTTAACTTAATATTTGTAGAGTTCGTGATAACTTTACAAAGTGTAGGACAACTCTGCTCAAATTTTCAAGTAGATATATCTATATATCTACCCTTACACGATTTATATAAACACACAAATAAAAATGATAGCTTCCGGTTATTATCCGGTTGACTTTTGCTACGAATTCTGACATAGGCCTTAATATTGTACGTTGTTTCCGCATGGAGGCATTTAATAAGGTACAGTTAAGTAAAGAATAATTGGTTTTATTTCGTTGTATATGTTATGAGTGTTTGATATGATCAAATCAAACTCGAGCGTAATAATTTTCTTGGTCAAAAATTTTACACTCTTGGTCTACTCCTTGGCAAGAAAGAGAACGAGAATATTGTCGTATAACGACTATATTTCAAAGTATTGTTATTTTGCTACTTAAGGACTTTTCTACAAAACAGCAGGGTTACAAAAAGATCCAGAACGAAAAGGATTTTCGTACTGTCAGATATCGACCTACTATTAACAAGAAGTCATGCGCTGCCATCTTATAAAAGTTGGTCGAATTGTGAATCGAAATAATCGCTTAAAATCGTAGACAAAGTAGGTAGTCTTCCGTCTCAGTTGCAATAAGGCATAAACTGAAAACCTTGATTTTCCATGTAGCATGCTGATATAATCTTGCTATGACTATAATTATGTAACTTTTATTGTACTGTGTTGCATAACAGAGCAATATTTTCCGTGTAAACAATAACAATCACGCTACCGTTGGAGTGTTGTATTAGATCTCTTGAGATCTAAACAATAATAGCAGAATGATAAACAATACACAGATTTCAAGAGTCCATCTTCTATTTGTCAATTACTAATTGATGCCGGCCCGGCAGTTGCGCCCGTGTAGGGAAAAATTCCTAAATGCGTTTTTTTGTAAGCTATCCTTAAAAACTTTTCTGTAGACCAAGGAGCAACTGGGACATCTTTCCGAGAAATGATAACCCGGAGCCCGGCAATAGACAGAGAGGTACCGTGTTTTTAACCGGTTCAAATCCGGTATGAAATCCGAGAGGATATCCACACGTTAAAAAAAGACCAAGTAACAATATTGTACATTATTTCGTTATGTCTCTCACTACTTGGCCCTCAGTTGACTTGATTTTTCCGATGTCTTATAACTATCATCAAATTCTAACCAGTCTAGATTTAACTTTGACAAATAAATGTCAAGAGTCTTTATCTATTAGTGAAACTCGCATTATAATCCATTTAGTAATTTTTAAACGGAAAAATCAAAAGTACGCAGATACCCTGACCTGTATGTATAAAGCGCTTGATGAATCTGCAAGTAGCGAAAGAAGTATGCATGGATCACGAAGCCTGACGATCTGTCCTGTCTGACTACCCCTTCAGGGATATAGCGTGAAGATAGTTAGTTAGTAATTTTTGAGTTTATCGCGGAAAGATAGTCGTGTTGAATCGAAATTTAAGGCAACACACCCGTAACAACTCTTCTTGGAGTGAACAGGAGTTCCAAATGAGGTTTGCGTACTGCATTTATTACACACGGTCTTCTGTGTTCAATTTTACATAACTATTTTAAGTACACGACCATGTCTCCTTCAGTTTCTGGCATATTCGATGTTTTACAATCAACTTATTCAATTCTTTAATAAATGATTTACATTTCATTATTTATTGTTTTTGACTTTAAGTCAGAAATCATTTTTTACCAATTTATTTACTTTATACATAATTCGTTGCAGAGAAATATCAGAAGAGGTGACGGAGCGTTGGCAACGATTAGTGACGTGTGCCGAGGAACGTCACAAGTTGGTGACGGCGTCACTCAACTTCTATAAGACTGCAGAACAAGTGTGTTCGGTGCTAGATTCTCTAGAGCGCGAGTACCGCCGGGATGAAGACTGGTGTGGTTCCAGCGCAGCACCTCCCGCTGACGAACAAACTCTACAAATTAATATTGACAAGGCTGCACAGGTTTGTTCTCTCAATAGACCTCGCACTATGTAATATCGCACTGAGTAACTTCTTCTATTTTTTTGTAATTATTTTATGGCTTGGTTACTAAGACCTTTTAGCCAAATCTTAATTCATATTTCTTCAATCTTCTTTCTTAATATCTAAAATGACCCAGTCCTCTCCTTCTTAGTAAAGTCTAGTCTTAAGTCAAGGTCAGTCTCACCCCAGTATAATGGTATTGTTATACTGAGGTTATCAGTAGATTTAACGCGGTAAGATAGTAAATAGCCAGCATATATATCATTTTATTTCATGATAGCTCGCTAACACAACTTTTATGTTTCAAGAAACCACCACTCAATATACCACAAACAAGATAAATTCACTAGTTTTAGTAAATAATATACAACAAGAGTCTGCACTTGTCAATTGTCCCGCGGTGAAACAGACATTTTTTATCATCTTGTTGTATTGCCAGTTCCTTTCAAACTCTACTTTGATTTGAAGAATGGTGTTCGCTTTCATTTAGCTGCTACGAACAGCTACCGTTTTGTTTTTGATTTTCGGCCTTGTTGGGAGCCACTGCCATCTAACCTTCCAACCTTATAAGGACGCCTGTGTCATTGCATCGTCCGTTAATGAACAGGAGCATATCTGGTTAGGCCGTTTGGGCCCTAAAGAGCTTGGTTTGGGCCACTTACGCAGCATAATTTTAGTTACCTCCTAAGCCCTCGTTTTGGAGCTATGAGTTATTGAGTTAATACGCTGTATCCCTGACGAGGTAGTCAGAGAGGACATATCGCCAGGCTTCGCGATCCATGCATACTACTTTCGCTTCTTCAAGATTCATCAATCGCTCCATACACGCATGTCTGGGTATCCTAGTACTGTTGACTTTACCGTTTTTGAAAAATATGCTCATGTGGTCTTCATAAGTGGGCATTAGCTTTTGAAGTAGGGAACCCTAAAAACGGAGTAGGAAATTGTACTGTAGGGTCTAATATTCAACCGTCAAACATCGTGAGACGAACACGAAGATCATAAAGAATTATAGAAAATGTATGTGCTCTACTCCGATATGCCTTTCTTAATTTAAAAAATAATATTATGAACAAAAGTACTGCAATATAATTACCATATCATATACATACAGGTAGCTGCATTGATAGTCAAACATGGAGAACAAAAAGAAGCATTCCTGAAAGCGTGCACTCTGGCGCGTCGGACTGCAGAAACATTCCTCAAGTATGCAGCGCGATCGGCCCAAGTCCACGGACAGACTCCAGCGGCGAGTAAAGCTCACCACGAACAGACGAGGGCCATACTTGATACATTATTGGCGCAAGAGAATAAGGTAAACAAACATTCAATATTTATCTCAAGTATACCCTGTAGTCTCCATCCAAAGGTTGCCTGTAAGAGATTGCCTCGCGCGATAAGGCCGCCAATTGTTATACCATAAAGTCTAATAGTCATGTTCATATTGTGTTTCCTGGTGTACAATAAAGAGTTTTTTACTTTACTAAAGCGACACTTGAACAAACGAAATACAAAATGATCTAGGATGGGTAGCTGAAACTTGCGCGTCACAAATACATCTCGAAATTGCTACTCAATTCAATTACCCAATTATTATTATCTCTAAAGGTTTTGAATATTGTACAATTATTCAGACATGACTAACCAATTATAACGTAAATGAAAAAAAATTGTTAAAATGCGCCCTTTTCTTATGTTATACATCCTATAATTCGTTCTTTGTTAGAGATTTTGTCGAATGGAGTAATAATACTAGCTAGTGATGGCAATTAGTTTTCTTTAAGATCGGGTTCGGGACTCTTTTGAGTATTCTTTTAAAATTACGTACAGAGAACGAGAGAGAAAGGGGAGTTTGAAATTTGACACGGTTGAAGTGCCAAATTTCATACTCCACTCTACGTAATTTTCATAAAAGAGATAATTTAAATTTATTTATTGTATGTTTTGTATGTGTTACAGGTTTGTTATATTGATGTTATAAATTTAATACAAATGTCCTTCCGTAACATGCCTTACAGGCGTACAATATTTTTTTTTTTAATAATAATTAAAAATAATAAACATTTTAAATAATATGAATGTCAGTATTAAGTCTAAGAACATATTACACTACCATTATATTAATTTAGTCACTTGTCATAAATAATAGTTAATACACAATGTCAAATAATCTTATCTACAAAGATGTCAAATATTCTTAGATACAAAGACTTATCTTCACAAATGGTCACTATTTGGAACCCACCAGAATATCGTTTAGCAATCAAGAACTGTAGAGCTATAATGGTTTACTAGGTGACACCACGGCTTCACCCATGACAAACTTCGAACTTCCGTCCCGTCACTTATAAATTTTACAATAGTGTATAAATATTTGCACGATTTGTCGACATTTGTGATTACCACTCCGCTCTTCAGCGTAGTAGCGTGATGATATATAGCCTATAGCTTTTCTGGTTAGATAGGTTATACAATACAAAGATTTTAGATTTTTACGACCAGTCGTTTCGGATATAATGTGTTAAACATAGTTTCAAAAGAGGTCCCACATTTGCTTGCTCTATAACTTTGTAAAATCTATAAATAGTTTTTACTACGATTGTTAAAAACTAAGCACGAATTTGCAAATTGCTCTATGTGACCATTAATGCGATCAGATGTACTGGTTAAAATAAAATACCAGGTACTCTAGTATTATCGAGCAAGGTTAATAGAACCTACTTACTATATTTATTGCCATTGTAGGCAGGTAGCATAAAACAACTGACAAAAACGTTTTCATAAGTTTGATATTATGCTGTACAGTTTTTAAACAAATAAACACGCAAATTCGTATGTTTGTTTGTTTATACGCAATCTGAAGCGTGTAGAATGGAAACAAAATGCTGCTTTAAGCATCACCGTATATGCAAGTAATTATTTGCACTGTTGTATCATTGCCAGTGTCAGTGTCGCGTTAGAATGGTGTTGAAAACAATTAGGCTTTTGTTGAGCGTTTCGCGATGGTATCTCGAGGGCGCGGATGTGACCGCTATCAACTACCATGTGGTTAGTGTTGGTGTGCGTTCTGTATGAACATGAAGAGTTTTATAATGCTTTTCGCACAATCGGTACTTATTTTCTTATCATACAGAAATTATGGTGTGTTTAACTGATAAAATAAAAATTGGTGTAGCTAATAGTAAAAGTATCTTAATTTATCAAGCGGTGAATGTGGCAACAATTTTATTGTTAAAAAAACTCATCGTTGTTGTGAATAACAGTATACGTAAATGTAATTAGTTTTAACTAAAATACTAGTTCACAAAAAACTTGATAAATATTTAACCTGTGTATTTGCAGGTCTCTGGACATAGGTGTATCTGCCTGGGGTATCATAGCTCCCAGACATATGAACCGATTTTGTAGATTTTAACCTTGTTCGAGATGGTGAAATGTCACTAAAGTTCATTTTGTAATCCACAAAAGGCAGTTATTGACCTTCACAAGGCCATTTTTATCAGTTTCCAAAGTGATAGTTATAACTTTTATGTTTTTATAGAAAGAGCGTATTGTTATATAAAGTGTCTGTTTATAGGTATTGGAACACTGGACTGTCCGTAAGAAACGGTTAGAGCAATGTCAGCAATTCGCTCTATTTGAGCGTTCTGCACGCGCGGCCGTCGAATGGATCAAGGAGACGCAGGAGCGATGCGGCGCTGCTGCCGCTGCGGCCGCGGGTGGAGTCGCTCGCGAATCGCGCGAACGTGTCCGACTGCTTGCCCAATTAGCCGATGGACTGGTCGAGAAAGGACATCCGCATGCCGTGCAGATCAAGGAATGGGTTGCTGCTGTTGATGCTAGGTAATTATGAAAAGACTAGGTGCCCACCCTTGCTTCGCCCGTGACATACTTTGAACTCCCGTTGCACTTATTTAATCCCGTCGCTTATAAATTACAATAACTAGTCCGATTTGTCGACAATTATGATTACTGCTCCGCTCCTCAGAGTAGTAGCGTGATGATATATAGCCTATAGCCTTCTTCGATAAATGAGCTATCTAACACAATAAGAATTTTTCAAATCCGACCTGTAGTTTCTGAGATTAGCGCGTTCATCCAAACCAACAAACAAACTCTGCATATAATATTACACGACATGACATATGACATATTGTCACGCCTCTATCCCCGAAGGGGTAGGCAGATGCATATTAAACGCCCACGTTTCACCGTATGCATTTTTGTCCCACGTAACAGGTGGTGAGCCCATTGCCGTGTTTTAAAATGAACAGGCGCCTGCGGCGGCTGCAGCGACCTGCTGTTGAAATTTTTTAAGCCGCCCATTAGGTCTTCAACTTGGCTTAACGACTGCCATTTTATTGGCAACCGGGACCAACGGCTTAACGTGCCTTCCGAAGCACGGAACTGGGGTGGGTCTAAAGGGCAAAATAAATTTAATAAAATGTATCTATTTTAGATGTAAAATTTGTAAGAAATTTTGAACCCGTTGCCTTTTTAGTGAGGTGGTAACAAAAAGGCCAAAAGGTCTTATGTGCTAGACACTAATTAGCACGACCAATTAAAGTCCTGGTAGTCTCGGACTCTCTCTATATAATATTAGTGTTGATTTAATAGTCTGAATAATAGATTTTCATCAAACAGAAGCTTTTCGAAATATTTTTGAAGTGCTAGAAGCATAAAACAGAAATATAAAACTCACTGCGATACTACAACTACAATAGTTATGTTTTCGATATGTCGATGATTATTATATCTGTACGCGAGTCTTGGACATGAGACACAGACATATTGTCACGCCTTTATCCCCAAAGGGGTAGGCAGAGGCATACTATACGCTCACATTTTGACTGCCTCTGTGGCGCGGTGGGAGTGCATCCGACTGCTACGCAAGAGGTCGTGGGTATGATTTCCACCCAGGATAAAACTTTGTGTGATGAGCACGATGGTTTATTCTGTGTCTGGGTGTTATTTATCTAAAATATGAATGTATTTAGAAATATATAAGTATGTTTATCAGTTAAAATTTAAAAATTAAAAAAAAAATTAAAATAATATAAATTTAAAATTTCAACAGCAGGTCGCCGCAGCCTGCGCCTGTCCATTTCATCACGGCAATGGGCTCACCACCTGTTACGTGGGACTAAAATGCATACGGTAAAATGTGGGCGTTTTATATGCCTCTACCTACCCCTTCGGGGATAAAGGCGTGACAGTATGTATGTATGTATGTATGTTTATCAGTTATCTAGATCCCATAACATAAGCTAATATTAGCTTACTTTGGGCTAGATGGCGCTGTGTGAAAAGTGTCCCACAATATTTATTTATTTATTTCACCTTGTGTACTTTTGTCCCACGTAACAGGTGGTGTGCCCATTGCCGTCAATGGGCTCACCACCTGTTACATTAATACTGGTTCTCATGTCATCTGGACGTGAGAACCAGTATTGATAAAGTCTATGAAGCAATGTTGAATGTAATAGTGCAATAAAGAGACGTTATAAGCCCTCGGACGCTAGCACACTAAAAGCGACGTGAGAGTACCTATATCGAAATCCAAAACCATTAGGTAACAAAAAGATTATGTACTGTCATTACCACCTACCTGAAAAATGTATTTTTTTGTTTATAGGTATGCTGAGTTTAGTGGTTCCATGGAGGGAGGTGAGAGTGAACCAGAGAGTGACTCAGGAGTTGCTCCATCGCTGGCGTCTTCACAATCAACACTAAATGACACAAGAGTGGAATCCCAACCCACTGCCGTTGGTGAAGACAAAAGACGCAGTGCCCGGCGCAAAGAGTAAGCTATCTTTTGTAAACCATTATGACACCCAATTAGCAATCATTAGATTTTTTGTAAAACTTTGGTTCGTATTGAAACTTGATAATACAATAATTTAATAATATCCTATTTCCCTGCCCAAGGTTTTGCGGATTACTCCTAGAAATAGTGGGCAATTAATTTTATACGTTCATCTAATAGTTGTGTCCCAAATAAAAGGGTATGATGAATGTAACGAAATGTATATAATAATTTGCTTTATTTTCTTATCGTGGTATATTTTTGCATAAATAATATGTTATCTTTTTTAGATTTATAATGGCGGAATTGCTGCAAACAGAACGTGCCTATGTGAAAGATTTGGAGACTTGCATCACGTGCTATTTGCGGGAGATGCGGACGGATCCCGGTTCTGTGCCACATGCGCTGCAGGGCAAGGTATGTATGCGGTCTTAAACATTGTCAACAATTTCACGGTAAAGAGTTTATATTAATCTCTACCCTCTGCTCGATAGATTAATAGATTGACAAACTAAAAAGCTCTGGTTGAAGAGGTATATTTTAATCTCAAAATTACATCAAGTGAAGTTTATAGTACTCAATCACATTGAAATATATAAGATGTGCCTTTTTAGCAATAACGTTGACGGCCCTATTTTTTACTAGGATACCACTGTTTAGTGAATTGATAATGGGCACATGAAGAGTTTGTATAGAATTTATTGTTCTTTTGAATGTATACCTTTACGTTATGGCCTGAATATTACTTAAATTTATATTTACCTGATCATGTTAAGTGGTATATTTATTGCAAAACAGGAAGAAATAATATTCGGCAATATCGAGGAAATCCACCGGTTCCACGAGCGCGTGTTTCTACGCGAGCTGGACAAATACGAGACTATGCCGGAAGACGTCGGCCATTGCTTCGTGACGTGGGCGAGAGAGTTCGACATGTACGTCTCCTACTGCCGCAACAAACCGGACAGTAACGCAGCTGTTGTACAGAATGCTGGCGACTACTTTGAAAGGTAAGAACTTTACTCAACCAAAGATTAGTCAAAAGCTATATCCTGTATTTTCTCATAAGAGTCCATACGGCGAAGATAGGGTCCAGTCAGCGTCGGTAATATAACTTACTGCTAATGTAAACTGATAACTAGTAATAGTAATAGGCCTAACTGACTAACCGTTCAAAATCATGGTAACAAATTAATTGGTATAAGAACTGCTGCAGAATGAAACAACGTCCTTCACAATAGTAGCAAACGAATCAGACGACTTCTAAACTGAAACCAGATTCAAAACTGAAAGTTTTATAATCTTCAAAATCTTCTATGTACGCATTCATGGTATCCTGAATCGAATGAAGCAAACCTTTTGTCTCTATCTCTTATGGTTTCTGAGAAATAGATATTTACTGGCGTAAGAACGCACAGACTGTATAAGACTTTTCTACACTAGAGTTTAAAAGTCTAATAGCAAAACTCTCATCAAATCGTGGTTTACAATAGGCATGATGACTGATTTTTAAAAGCTGTTTTATAATGCTCGGGAATTTATATTATATATATGGGCAAACATATTAGGAAACTAAACGTTTATTAGGAAAAAAATAGCAATTAGTTTTTACATTTTGAATTTCCGCCAAAACGCGTTGTGACGTCATCGCTTCGTAGTTTACAAGTAAACACCAATCAGAGCGCGTTCGCTCTTCGTCTTACGCGTAAGACTAGGGTAACTTCGCCTGTTCGCGTCCACTTAGTGGAGTTAGTAGGCTTAAGCAAGAAAATTAAAATGTTCGAGTCGTATTAAAGTCGTATTTTAGTATATTTTAATTAATGTCTAAAGTAAGTCTAAACGGAATCCATATTGATTGACACTTCATATATACTTGGGAGTTGTTAAGCTTCTTCTACCCTTCCCTATAATCATCACAACCTCTACGGAATTGTCTTTTTACACCGTGATATTACTCAGCCTTCTTAGGTTTGGTATGTTCTCAGTAAGGAGCATGTCGTCTAAGAAACTTTCAGAGGGTATTGTAAGTGGTGTTGCTTTCATTGAATATCCTTCTCTGTAATATACAAGTTTGTCATTCTATGTGTGATGTGGCAATAGGGATGCTTTTGAAATTATTCTATGGTCAGACAGATAGTTCATTCTGTACATTAGCAATGAAACAGCAATTTGATATTTAAAAATATAAAATCATTGCACCTGTTTTAGTAAAGCGGTTGATTCTCTAATAACTCTGGTGGAAACTCTAGCTTTTCGTAATGTTAATTAGCTTTTCACTAGATAAAGAGTATTTCAAAACATTGATATTGTATTAACACATTTCTAACTGTCCCATGTTTCAATGCTAACTAAATAATAAAATGCATGGGATTACGTCGCCCTAAGTCAATACATAAAAATATAATGGAAAAGACGAATTTTGTTGAAAAAAATAATACCTACTGAGTTTGGCAGTGTGCACTGCTCGGTAGGGCGAGAAAATGGCGATTCCAAACAAATTTTATGTCTTTACGGAATACAGTTACATTTCATTTGAACGCTTGCAAGACTTATTGCACGCCTCATAAGTGAAGCGTTGAGGTGGGTACTACTGTCACTTCGCGCAAAACATCTAATTTTTCAAACTTAAAATGTCTCTATTTATCATATATTGCACTTGTAAAATAATATATAAACACACATATCCAGAAAAAACACTATTTTTTACACTCATGATATTTTTGATGCCATTTTTGTTATTTAAACTAGTTAAAAAACTGTTTAAAAAAGTTCCGTCTTTGACGTCCGTGTGTCTGTATGTTACGGATTATTTTCTTGTTAACACGATAACGACTGAAATACTTTACAAATCGAGTCTTTTTTTTTCTTTTACGCTTCAGTATAATTATGAATAGAACCCTTTTACTTTTCACGGTCTGATTCGATGTGGTTTAATTGCTATTATCTTTACTTTATTTATTTCATAACCCCTACGCGATAATCCATAGCAAAGTTTGTAAGCTTGTAATTCTATATTTTTTTTATAATATAATAAAAGCGTGTGAGGCGTGCACTTTTGGATTCTCCAATTTTTTTTTGTTCTCTATTTTCCTAAATAAGTATATTAATTAGATTTTGATGTACAATTTAATTTACTTTGACTTGTTTATTATATTCTATGATCAAGCTATCTTTTTTATATGTGGTTTCAACGTGTTGATAAAGATATTGAATACACCGCCGTCGTAGTTTGCACTACAAAAGGATGCTCCGTTTAGATACAGTAGATCCTTGTTTCTGTTGGTGTTGCCAGCTCTTAATGACAAATTTAACATCTAGGGTTAATTAAATCTGGCTGTTGTTATTAAAATCTGTCATTTTTGGTGCTGAAGTAAATTTATATTTATTGGCGCTGAAACTGTTCTGTATATTTTTTATTTATCTTTTTGTATGTGTTTTTGTCGTCATATTGTTGCAAAACTGTGAATCTGAATGAAACTGGGAATCTGAATCTGGTTCTGAATTCGGGTTTAGCTTAGTTTATTAGTTTTTTTAAGCAAAAGTTCGTATTAATTTAACGCCAAGAGGATTATCAAATATTTTACGAGTAAGAATATTGAAACTTAACAGAAGTATATTTGACGTTAGATATAGCTCGAGTGGCTGTATCTCAATCCCAGGTGCATGAGGCCCTACCAAAACCTTCGGGGCCCAAGTCAACCTCACGTGCTAGTGCGTGCACCTGCTGAATAACGGACGAGGCTCTGGTGCCAGCTTTCCCTTCTGGGGCTGGGAGCTCTGAGGACATCGGTCCCATAAAAGCCACCTGCCAAAACAAAATGGATAGTAAAGCGGACCCCATGCGTCGCGAGACGCAACTGGAACACACGTTCGGATGATGATGATGTTGTATCTCAATCATGTGGCTGATAATTAGGCTGACCGATCCCGTAGTTATCGCTCAACTATTGCGACTGCTCTTAATTCTATATTCGATAGCAGGCAGCTTGTAACCCAAAAATTAACGTCACTAAATAAAAGCAGAAGTGTGGGCCGCGTCTGCGCTTCAAGCACTTAGACCATTTGTAATTGCTTACACCAAGCTGGATTACGAGAACGGAGGTCTTGACCAGCACCTCTGTATTTTATGAGTTATGGAGATGTCAGAGAAAGCGTCAAGAAAATGAAGAGGAAAATATTTGAAAGAAACAGAGGCAGTTTATTTATATGTTTCCAGTTAACCGACATGTACGAACATGTCTAGAGAAGACCTGAGGCGGCTGAAAGTGCCACTGAAACCGTTTAACAAGA
This sequence comes from Thumatha senex, assembly GCA_948477245.1. Lineage (NCBI taxonomy): Eukaryota > Metazoa > Arthropoda > Insecta > Lepidoptera > Erebidae > Thumatha > Thumatha senex. The sequence goes on along the minus strand of OX419725.1, from coordinate 10,091,999 downwards.
CGAGAAATCGGTATCCGGGTTGGAACTATGATTAGAGTTAGAACGCCTTACATGATGTTCAGTGAAAACAGATAGGTACAAAATAGTCGTTATTCATGAAATTTTCATAACATTCAGATCATTAATCGATGATAATGCGCTCGCATATTCAGCTTAATACATCAAACTGCAAGAATTTGAAATCACAAGATTAGATTGGCCTGCAGTCATTCGATTAGCAAAAAATAGAGCGCTCCTGGGATGGCTTTTAAGCGAACTGTTTGGAACCGACATTACCAAAGATCAGGTAGAATGAGATGCTTCTACTACAAATGTTGAACAACTTGATTCTCAGTATGGTCAAGAATATCTCCAGATTAGTTAGAGCTAGGGGAACATAACCTACCATAGACATAATTTACGGCTAGACGAGTGCCTCTTACTCGAGTTACAACTGGGTCTCATAAAATGGAATATATTAGATTTGTGCAAGGTCCGAAGAAAGGGACAGGACACGCCAACCTTTGCTTCAGGCGATATGTTCTATTTTTGCGAAGGTTATGTCAGCTGTTCCTCTATATTTTATAATATTTTAAAAGGAACTTGCTAGCAGGCCCTTTCTGTTAGCAGATGTACTCAATACTCGGGCGGGTAGCATAGATTCTTAATACTCAAGAAGCTCACCGACAGATACACTCTGTAGGTAATACAGGTATATGTCTTGACTTCGAAAGCACTGACGGAGCAGTTAAGGCCGTGTGCTAAAATATAGCGAAAGTATTATATGGAAGCCAAAGTTTAGTACAACGTTGTTTATGAGGGACTTCAACGCCAAAGTGGGAGTACAAGATCACTGCGAAACCAGAAATGGTCCATAGTCTCGAGTGCTCCCCAGAGCTCCATGAAAAGTGAACTTGGCGAAGCATCGATAAGGTCACAAGGAACAAGATAGATTTCTTCATAACAGACAGAAAGTGTATATTTAGAGATAATTCTGTGATAAACAGGCTTAATATTGGAAATGATTACCAACTTGTCGGAACATCTCTAGATTTAAACTAGCACACCCAAATGGCCCGGAAGATGAATTACAATACCGCGTTTCCAATAGCCTCGGGGATGTCAGCATCGCTCTTGTATTGGAAACATGGGAGTGAATGTAAACGGTGAATATTTCTCACATCTTCAGTTTGCTGACGAAGTCGACATGGTTTTTTTTATACTACTGAGATGGCAGACAAGTGTACGGGGCCCCCTGATGGAAAGTGGTTACCGTAGCCTATGGACGTTTGCAACACTAGAGGAGTAGCACTTGCGCTGCCGACCCTTTATAAACCTTCTAAGACCCTATTTGAAGAACCCCATGCTGTAGGCGTTCGGGAAAACCCAGGCAGGGAATTGATTCCACAATCTAAGCGTACGCGGAATAAGGCCTCTATCGGACCTAACCGCGTGCGTGCGCTCCGGACGTAAAGTGTGAGGGTGAACACTTTGTTTATGGTGGCAGAAGTGCTGGCACAGTCGGGTCTGATGCTGCACAGTCTATTGTTCTCAGTCTATTTGTCTTGGAATGAACTTCGATAAAACTAAGTAAATGTTCAATGAGCACTTCACGTCGGATCAGTCTACATCGAAGGATCTAGGCTTGAAGATGTCCAGGAATTTCCTTGGTCAAGCTATCCGGCTTGGCAAAAATAACCCGGAAAAAGAAATCGCCATAAGGACCTGGTTAGGTTGGGCAGCGTTTAGCAAACTCTCATCTTCTCTTCATCTTAGTGTATTCCCAGTTCTTTCCAAGCTTTTACGTTCAACAAACTAAACTGAAATTTAAAATGTAAATCAGCTTTTGTCACTGATCACAAACTTTTTTGATGTGGTACTAGTTTCATTATTTATACACATCTTTTTTATCTTACTACTCCAATATAGGTGTGCAACTATTTTCAAAAGTGGTTTATTCTGAAGTAAATTGAAACGGCAACATACGTCAGGTACCGATGGTATCTATTTGACATTTAATAAATAATAGATAAGTTATTGAGACCGGCCATTAGGCGATTGGATTTTTATAGATATAGTTTTAGATATAGATCATATAGCTGCCATTGATTAAATAGTTGACCTCTCGTGTCTTGCCATCATGTTCCACAAACGTTTTTATATAACAAGCTTATAATTTATTTTTATTTAAAATTGGACAAAATAGTACTTATGTATTTTTAACCTTTTCATGAATTGTCATCCATTTCTGAGCTTGGTCTAAATTTTAAGTATCTATCTCATCGGTAAGTTATTTTAAAATCCATTACAAAATACCACCCGGAAAGGTATCAGAAAGTAATTTAACAAAAACATGGTAATTTAGAGTCTGTCTATCTGTAATTGGATTCAAATATTGACAACTTTTTATTCTCTTATGGGAAACAGGTAATAAATTTTTCAACACGGGGGCGGATGTAGACTTCGTCTAGATTATTATATTATGAAAGCGCTGTAAGAGACAAATTTCCACAGAGTTTCCTCGACGATTTTATAATTGCTCTACTTGATCGCATTTCAATAATCTAAAATAAAATGATTAGAAGCGTCACACAACCGAAATATGCGGTAGTAATTCGTAAGCGCACGGTCGGTCGCGTAGGTTGGCGAGACAAAGTTCTAAACGGTGCCAAATCGTGTGAAAATTCGCCACCACAGTATAGTTGTGATTGATTTGTGATACTGTGAACGTATTTTATCTTTCCTATATTAAACCTTGTGATAAAGTATGACCGAAACAGCGGCCGAGTATTCATTAAAATAGAAATAACAATGTTTTCCAAACAATGCAGGTAAATATGTATATATAGATTGGGAGTCCTGTTATCGGTATTACTATGACGCGATTCCTTTACTTTATCTAAGCAATGAACTGTCATACACTACAAGCAAATATTATAGATACATAAAAGTATGAACTGGCTGTAGAAAGTACATTATTTAGTATTCAGTTTTGTCTTAGTCACTGTCGAGTTTATTTGTGTAGCGATAAGCAACTCTAGTTCACATTTAGCTCCCTTATCGAAGGAAGTATCTCGCCGTTCCGTGTTTTACTACTAGCATCGTTAGTCTGCATTTTAGTGTTGTCAAGACGTCCTTATGTATGTGGCTGTTATGTGAACAAACAAGTGTTTTAGTACAGGTATGGGTGTGTTGAATATCGTTTTTATTTGTTGTCATAGACTGACAAACAAAAGTGTATTCGTCATCTATTTTGTTTTGAAACTTTTCGTAAGCGTTAATTGTATTTTTTACGATTTGGTTTTTGTGTATAAGGCTATCAAATTGAACAAGTACGTATAAACCTATCATTATGTTAGATATAATTTAATTCTTGAAAACACAATGTATAATTGTAGCAAAAAAATGAAGGGACTTAAATTCTCGTACTAGATAGATAGCAAAGATACATTTGAAATTCTTAACTATATTCATGTAGGTTAAAGTAGAAGAATTTTCACAGTTCCGCTACGGATCGCGTCTTATAATTGAATACTAATACATATACACACATACATACATATATAATAATACCTTACACGGCAATGGCCTTTTACCACCTGTTTGTTACGTGGGACAAAATACATACGGTGAAATGTGGGCGTATAGTATGCCTCTGCCTACCCCTTCGAAGATAAAGGCGTGAAAATATGTATGTTTGTACGTATGTAATACATTTAAAGAAAAAAGGTGTAATCTTAATTTTTTACAACTTGACTATTAAAAAGTAAAAAGTAGTAATAAAATGTGTATTCAAAGATAGCTGTGTGAAAAAGGTTATTACACTGTAAAATACTATTTACAGGACAGGGACGCGTGGAAATGATCTGCTGGCAAAGTGAAATAATATTAATAATCATAAAATAATATAATTATAATATGTGCTTCGGAAGGCGCGTTAAGCCGTTGGTCCCGGTTGCCAGTAAAATGGCAGTCGTTAAGCCTGGTTGAAGGCCTTATGGGCGGCTTGAAAATTTCAACAGCACGTAGCTACAACCTGCGTCTGTCTATTTCAACACGGCAATGGGCTCACCACCTATTACGTGGGACAGGAATCCACACGGTGAAAAGTGGGCATATAATATGCCTCTGCAACCCCTTCGCGGATAAGGCGTGATGGATATTTATTTATTTTTTATTTATAATATTAAATTGCAAATAGGCCATCAAAAAAAGCCTTCCTAAATTTCTTGTCGGTTCTTCTCAGGTGGGCCGCGTTCCGAACCAGTGGTTACTTTAAATATATTACATTTTCTCTAGTTTGAGTGTATGACATTTTGTAAGAGCCGTTAAAATGATCTATGCAAAATTAAGACATTTTTATTTTACTTAACTAAACTCCGAAGCACAAATACGCTCATAAACAAAAATGTTAATACATCATAGATCGGCCTTAGCATACGCCAGCGTCGCTTAATGCAACGACTGTTCACAGAACACTGAGTAATCGGGAATGAAAGTTAAGAAATTTATGGAAGTGAAACGATAATTCCATTTTTGGTAACCAGGCTTGAGTCTGTAATACAGTAAACGTTCACATATTCAGTTAATTTTCGTATCGAGAATTGAAATACTAATTGTAATTATATTTTTAAATCTAACTTATTATATTGGAGGATTATTATAATTTTGGAATTTATTCTCTTAACTGCCTTGGTGGTGAAGGAGGTGTTGTCTGCGTCTGCCGCGCTGAGGTCTCGGTTTCGATTCACGGGTTGGAACAAATATTTGTGTGATCCGCAAATATCTGTTTAGATGTTTTCTATGTATAATATATAAGTATATGTATCAGTTGTATATACACAAGCTTATATTGCCAGTAAAATGTCGTTAAGCCTGGTTGAATAACTTATGGTTGCGGGCTTGAAAAAATTCAACACCAGGTCGCCACAGCCTACGCCTGTCTATTTCAACACGACAATGGCCTAACTACCTGTAACGTGGGACAAAAACATGCATACGGTGAAATGTGAGCGCTTAGTATGGCCCCTGCCTACCTTTTCGGGGATAAAGGCGTGACCATATGTATGTATGTAGCTTACTTTAGGATTGATAAATAAAAATGTCCCACAGTATTATTTTTGTATTTAATCAGAACTAGACGTAAGTTATTATCAGTACTAATATTATAAAGGCGGAAGTTCGTGAATGTATGTATGTTACTTTAACACGCACGAACGAATAATGTAAAACGGCATAAAGTATTATTTGTAAAATATCTAAAATATGTGAGAGACAGCCCTGATCTACTTTTTCGAGCTGTGTAGGATACGCTCCACGTACGGGTTATTCCCTAGGGTTCATTTCACACATCAAAGTTTAAAGTACTGTGGATACAGGTGATTTTTTGAAGTAAAACTTCTATACGCACGCTTGACTTGGGAAGTTACCTGATGAAAGCGTGACGAGTGCATTAAAAAATTGTGATTGGGTGAGGCGAACGGAAGTTGGGGGAGATATAAGATAATATGGACCTTAAGTCGTTTTATTTCAGAGGTGTGGTCATAAGCCCACTTAGTTTTTTTAGATCGGATACTGAGAGCAAGTGCCTTAACCCATTATGTTCTTCGAAACTTATAATAGAACTGTAGGAATCGAAATCTGTATATTGAAGAAATTTTGATTTATATAGGTATTTAGATTCGATTTTTTGGTGGGTACCTAGTCTATAACCTTTACTGAAGCCGAAAATATATTCTTTATTAATTTTGTCCATCTGTTTATATTTATGTTATGTTTTTTTTTTGTGGAAGGTTTGATAATGATATTACATTATCAAAACTTTCATACATTTACTCGTCGCACCAACCTTATCTCGTCTGTTGCTCCTTCGTGACGTATTTACGGCGGCCTTCACCGTAATTGCATATTGCACAAAACCATGTCGAATAATGGTCGGCGCTGACGGCTTACCATGAGCTCATTGTATCAAAATCAAATAAACTTGATAGTTACATCATTTAATAACTCAAGAACGGGTAGGTTGATATGATCCTTGATTTGTTGGATCTCTACACCTAATAGAATAAGTAGAAACATAAAAAAAAAATTTTTGCTATTTTTCTCTTATCTTTTTTATAGATCTTTTGTTTGTAAAGCGGTGCAAAGCTCGGACGTGGCCGTACAGTATGACATAAATGTAAAGTCTTCTTCGAGTAAGGTTGAAAAGAAATTGTTCAGAAGTAAATCCCGAGCCATGGCAACCTGTGTAATAAAACATGTCGCGGCCATAAAGAGTCATACGACGACATCCTTCAGTATGCAAAGAGCTCATCGCGTCGAATTTAAGTAATAGAGGATATTCTATATATAGATATCATAAATGAAATAGAATCCTCTATCATGTCCGCAATTGGCGCCATTCATAATACACCTACTTCTTAATCTTCCTCAGGTATCACTGCTAAGAAATATACATACATACATATTGTCACGCCTTTATCCCCGAAGGGGTAGGCAGACGCATATTAAACGCCCATATTTCACCGTACGCATTTTTGTCTCACGTAACAGGTGGTGAGCTCATTGCCGTGTTGAAATGGACAGGCGCAGGCTGTGGTGACCTGCTGTTGAAATTTATTAAGCCTTTCTTTATGGCTTAACGACTGCCATTTTATTGGCAACCGGGACCAATGGCTAAATGTGCCTTCCGAAGCACGGAACTGGGGTGGGTCTAAAGGGCCGAATAAATTTAATAAAATAAAATAAAATGTGTCTATTTTAGATGTAAAATTTGGAAGAAATTTTGAACCCGTTGCCTTTTTAGTGAGGTGGTAACATACAAACATACATATCATCACGCCTGTCTCCGATCGGGGTAGGCAGAGACTACGGCTTTCCACTTGCTACGATTCTGGCATACAACTTTCGCTTCGTCAACTTTCATAATTGTTTTCATACACGCTCGCCGATTAAGGGTACTCTTGACTTGGCCTTTTGTCAAAAGATCTTCAATTTGATCGGTATATGTACGTCGAGGTCGACCCTTACCAGTTTGCCCATTTACTCTCACAGCATAAATTTTCTTGGTCAGTCTATTTTCATCCATCCTCTCCACTTGTCCAAACCATCTAAGCATCCCTTTTTCTATCTTAGTCACTACGTCTTCTGTCATACCGCAATGTTCCTTTATCACGCTGTTCCTTTCTTTATCTATCAATTTCACTTCAGCTATACTTCGCAGACTCCTCATTTCTACTGCATTAATTTTACTTCTATGCTTCTTCTGCCATACCCAACTTTCACTGCCATATGTTAGTGTAGGGACAAGCACTCATCTATGCACAGCCAGTCTTGCCTTTTTAGACACGTTCTGGGTGCCATTGTTAAAAGGTGTACATTGCTCCATTCACTTGATTGCCAGCGAAACCCCTTCTTTCCATGTCATCATCACACTTTCCATCTCTCACAAATTTTGAGCCTAGGTATATAAATTCTTTCACTTGTTCCATTCTTTTTCCTTCCACAAAAATCGAGCAATCTGTCATGTTTTTCTCTCTTTCAAAAACCATTACTTTCGTCTTATTTACATTTACTTTCATTCCTTTGCCTTTCAGCGCATCATGCATAATATTAACCATCAACTGCAACTCGTCCGCTGATGATGCAAGTATTACCTGATCATCAGCGTAAAGAAGACATTTGATAGTCAGATCAGTCATTTTTAAACCATACGCACTTTCTTACAGTTCTTTCAAGCAACTGTCAATGTATAGGTTAAACAGCCACGGTGACGCTACACAACCCTATCTCACACCTTTTTCGATGTGATAAAAGTCTGTGCAAGCACCGTTGATTCTGACACAAGCACTGGATCCCTCATAAAGAGATTTCAGTGCTCGTATCAAGTTGCTGCTTACTCCATACATGGACAATGTTGACCACAGTTCATTCCACACCACTCTATCATAGGCCTTTTCTAAGTCTACGAATGCGCAATAAACTTTTTGACTCTTCGCCATAAGTTTTTCAATTACGCATCGTAAGGAAAAGACCTGATCCGTGCATCTTCTTCCTTTCATAAATCCTGCTTTCACATCCCACATTTCCCTTCAGTTTTATTCATCACTCTTTTTATCAAAACTTTCGCATACAATTTGCCGACGATGCTGAGCAAGCTTATGCCGCGGTAGTTTTTGCACTCTTTTCCTTTATACAGCGGTACGGTGACAGCTTTTCACCAATCTTCTGGTACGCTGCCACCCCTCCAGCAAAGGTTAAAAAGGCGGTACAGCTGGCAAACTACCACGCCCTGTTCCGCTTTCAGCATCTAGACAGAAATCCTATCAATTCCCGCAGCTTTGCATAGTTTCATACTATTCAATGCTTCCATAATTTCTTCTATACTTATATCACTTTCATTGCCGCTTTCACTCACTTCCCAGCAATGTGTCTGTGCTTGCATACCCTCTTTTTCAAATAAACTTTCAAAATATTCCTTCCATCTTTTGAGCACACATTCTTCACCTTTCACAACACTGCCATCATGGTTTCTGATATAGGTAAGCTGCGATGTTGTCTGTTGAGCTTTCATTGTTCTTATGGATTTCCAAAAGAATTTTATACTCTTTTGGAAGATAACCTGTTGTCAAAATCATCTCTGTCATACTTCTTCTTTCTTTTTATCACCTCTTTTGCAACACGCTTAAACCTTTTATATTCATCCTTTGCCATTCTTACATCCTCATCCGTTGCCTTCTGCATTCTTTGATTGACTTTTGTAGTCAGCCAATCCAACCATGCTTTCTTCTTATCGGACAACGCTTTCATGACTTCTGCACACATTTTCTTTACCTTACATCCTTGGCTCCTCTTGTTTACTCCACACACTTCAATCGCAACTTCCACGAGTCCTTCCTTAAACGACTTCCATAATTTTTCCATCTCACATACCTCATCTAAATTTTCAAATTTCTTGCTCACTTTACTTAAAAATTCTTCTTTTATACCTATCTCTTGCAAATTATGGACTTTTATGCTCTAGTACACTACAGGGTTCATGCACACGGTGCCGCCACCGCTGAAACAGACCTCTTACTCGACTCATAACCAAGAAGTGGTCTGTATCAATACCGGCACCGCGGTATGCCCGGGTGTCTAGCACTTTCTTTCTCAGCCTTGCATCTACAATCACAAAATCAATCATGCTTCTCTGGCTTCCTTCTTGTCTCGTAAACAAGTGGATATCCTTGTGGTTGAACATGGTGTTGGTTACCACAAGATTCCTCTCCAAACATACTTCAAGCAAGCTTTCTCCATTTTCATTAACTCGTTCGTCACCATATTTTCCCAATACACTTTCATATCCATCACGCTTCACACCAACCCAACTGTTAAAATCACCTAACATTACTATTCTTTCGCTCTGTTTGCATTTACTCAGAATATCATTCATACTCTCCCAAAATGCCTGCCTCTCGCTTTGGTCTCTTGAAGATAGGTACCACCGCGCATCTTGCGGAGCATAAAGTCCTACAACAAAGATGCCGGTGAGTCCAACCTTCAACCTCAACCAAAGGAGTCTTGGGCTCACACATTCATATTCTGTCACACATTCATTCATTCTAGCGGATAGTAGCACACCAACACCCTGGCACGCTGTACTGGTATTGGCTACACCTGACCAGTAGGCGGTATAGGGTCCATGTGTAGTGGTGTCACATCCTTTCCTCTTTGTTTCATTCACACACAAAATATCAAGTCGTCTCTCTCGCATCATCTTGCATACCTCCACTATTTTGTCTCTCATTCCTCCTCTTACATTCAATGTAGCAAAGCGGCTATCCCTAGTCTACTTTTCTTCGCCTCGATGGGAAACGTGAAGTGACGGGTCACGAACCACATCGCCGCCATTTCGGATTTTATTTCTACTTATATCCATAGCGTACCCACGAGTAGCTAGGGAAATTTAGAGTCCGCCTAGAAAGAGCCCCGCTTGTCTAGGTAAGGCTAGCCTTATTCTGGGGTCGCCTGGTCCCAGGGCAATCAGGCACGTTTAAAACTAAACTCGCCCCTAGCCACGCAGCACATCGGCACGGCAACCTTCGCTTTGCGGAGAGATGGGACGAGGACAGGGTAGGAAAAGGATTAGTGGATAAGGAAAAATGAATGAGGTAGGAAAAGGACTAGGATTAGGGAATAATAATCTTAACCTTCCGTATTCCAATCCGTAAAAAATCAAACAGCCAGGACAGTTGTTAACACAACTTACATGACCTCTGCAGTCCGAGCGTTGACCTCTGCAGTCCGAGCGTGGTAGTGAGCGAGGTGGTAACAAAAAGGCTAAAAGGTCTTATATATTATATACACTAATTAGCACGACCAATTAAAGTCCTGGTAGTTTCGGACTTTCAGAAATATGTAATTATTTAGATTTACAAAGTCGATCAAAAAGAGGTTTGATTAATGGATTGGGCTCTGTAATTGAATCTATTACAGGTAATTTAGATGATAATGATTTAAATATTATTCAAAATGATTTAAAAACTTTAATAAATATAAGTTGCATGAAAACCCGTTTAGTAGTTTTTAAGAAGATAGCAAACATTCAGACAGAATGACTAGGTGGGCAACTTAAATTAGAATAAGTAATTTATCATTTTCAATAACACTTATATGATTGGGTTTAACCACACGAATTTCAGTTGACTGCCTCGTCGACTGACATAAAGTTCGATAACCGCTCTACCTGCATGTGACAGACTGTTTAATGAACAATTTATTTTGTTTAGGGTCCAACGTAAGAAGAAGTTAGAACATCCACTAGCAGCATATCTAATCAAACCTGTGCAGAGGATCACAAAATATCAACTCTTGCTGAAGGACCTCCAGGCTTGCTGCGCAGAGGGCCAAGGCGAAATCAAGGTACTGTACTTTGTATTTTAGACTATTTGTCACTACTGCAAACAAAAAAATAACAATTATCTAGGTGTAAGGGTTTCGGCTGGGCGGTGATAGATGTCTGAGTCACTCGGTAATTTTACTGAGAGCATCTTATTAGCTTGCAATTTTGAACCAGATAACGTCGATTGAGCTGAAATGTTGTACACAATTGTAGTTTAGATGCCAATTCATAGTTAACTGTGTGACGTCATTCTAAATCCAACATGGTATAACACCTCAAAAGGTGGACTTATTATTTTTAATGCAGTGCTACAATATGGGTATCAACTGAAAGGAACTGTTGAGAAAAACACATGTAATGAAGAGATGTCCCTCTACATCACGGCGGACTACTGAAGAATCCTGATGGTGTTTACCTACAGTATAAAAGGATTATGTGGGAATTCATCTATTTAGCGCACCTGAATAATGATTTTTTATTTAAAATTATTTGAACTAACAAATTATTAGTAATTAGATAGATTATGATGCTTGGATCTCGAAGCCTCGCGATCTGTCCTCTCTGTCTACCCCGTCAGGGATACAGCGTGAAGATAGTTAGTTATTTTATTTATTGAGGCCGACCATGAGAAAAGAGAGGAATCTGAAATAGTTACATCAAGCCATAATTAAATTAAGGGTTCTTTCTTTTTAAATTCTAGATCCAACTACAAAATAACTCTTCTTTTTTAATGTGAAACTTGACTCAATCCAGTCTCTTGATACATATATCATCATGTACATCATCATTGAAACTGTGCCAAACATAGATATCACTATACGTGGTATCTATATGGTACAGATAATAACTCTTCATTGTAAAGTAAGAAAATAATAATAGTGGAACTCCTGGTCTTGAAAAATTATGTGTTTATTTTTTGAATAGTAAAAATTAGAGACATTATTACTTTAAAACAACGACAGGAAGTTGGTTATAGGATGTATGTGATTCTGTTAAAAATTATTGGGGTGGACGATTTGTTTATAGTTTAAAATTCAATTTATTTTTGATGGCACATCTATTTCCTAGGTGCGGTGTTTGCATCTGTTATTTAGATTAAAAAATAGAAAAATTCTTTGTGAGAACTGAACGGAAAAACCAATTAAACAAAGTTTTGATGATTTTAATTATTCGTTGGCGGTAGTATTGATTCTGATCGAGCAAACACCAAGGGTTGCGTAAAAATTTGTAGGTACGTTTTGTTTTAAATAACTAGCTGTGTCCTCCGGCGAATTTTGATTCCTTTGACAGTGTCGAAATATATGTATTTTGCGTCATAAACGGCTGGACTTTGATTTTATCACAAATTCCAGAGACTTACAGCCGCACTCAGAGTCGTTCATTAAATTAGTGTAAATTGTCATTTAACTAATTATGATTAAAATAAATAATTAGCCGTTGCTCCTAGAGACAAAAATTAATGGTTCATTAGTTAATGCCAACTTAAGTCAACGTAGGGCGGTGCGCCGTATCGAAACGTATGTCGGTAAAGTGCAATATCGTTACATGCCTTAGGACATATAATAATTTTATAAAATATAGTAGTTTTTATAGAGTAAAGTCATTATTTTCCTTCAAAATAAAAAAAGTTTAATGTTTTACTATTATTTTTAAGGAAAATTACTATGAATTACGGAATATTTACTGAATGCATGACTATAGATATGGATGGACTACTATACATATCGCTCTTTGATTCTCTCCGTAAAAAACATAGGTGACATAATAGCGCTAACACACGTTCAGATTTGGTCTACCGGACTTCGACAGATCAAATCCGCCGAGTCCGCCAACCAAATCTGTCATTAAGAAAAAGTGTTTTTTTGGAGAAAAATAATATTACATCTGGGAAAATTTACGACAAAGTAGCTAAAACGGCAACATTGATCATATCCGATGCGGATCGAGGCGGATTCAATTCATAATAATTATGTCCGCTGGACTTCTGTACAAACGGCAAGATTTGGTCGGAAGGCAAATCAAATCCAAAATCGGGACAAATCAAGTCCGACCGTGTGTCAGCGCTATTACCATACTTTTGGCATGTGAACGTCAATTTAATGTCTATTTAAGATTTAAGTAAGGGTTCAGCGGCCATTAAAGTTAATTGACATTAAATGACAATAATGACTCATTAACTGTCTCTGAGAGTAAATTTTTATTAATCTTTACTTAAAACTCCTTAATCAATCATTAAATCGACTCTGAGTGCGGCAGTAAGACCTTAAAAATACTTAACTTAACTATCTTCACGCTGTATCCAGCCAGGCATCGCCAGGCATCGCGATCCATCCATACTTCTGTCGCTTCCTGCAGATTCATTAATCGCTTTATACATCCAAGTACTTTTGACTTTACAGTTTTTGAGCAATCTGATCACGTAGTCTTCATGTGTAAGTCTCGGCCTACTCTGACTCCTAAGACCTGAGTATATAATCTTAATTTCAACGATATATTCACGCGTTTCCAAGATAAAGGGCATTGACAGACAGACGGCCGGCTTTGACTGATCGTAAACATTTTCGTTCCTTTTGAGACACGCATCTTAAAAAGAAATGAATAATTAATATTAAGTGTATTATTGATTGTTTCCGTATAATAAGTACCTATTCAGCGCAATAACACACACCTTATATCCACAACATCCACGATGGAATCGGTATACTATACACCAAATACACTATAAAAAACATTGAAATTACATAAAATTCTAACTACTGATAATTCTCTTATGTTACCAAAGTTGGACTAATTGTGTTTTCCGTACTTAGTCGTATACACATTTATTTATTTTCGATAATGAAGGTATTTGACACTTGTGATCTTAAAAATATTATAAACTAGGTGTGCTCCCCCGGCTTCGCTTGTGAAAATATTTGAACACCAGTTGCACTTCATACATTGGACCCATGCCCCTTATAAGTATTCAAATACTTTCATAAAAACTTGATCTCTTATTTTACACCGTTAAGAGTAGAATTTTGGAAAATCCTGAAACACATATTATTTCGAATCAAAAGTAGGTATGCGAAGTAAACTAAACTGTTTAAAAATCTAATATAGCCTGTGTTGCTCAGGAAGAATGTAGCTTTCTAAGTTAGAAAGAATTTTTAAAATTGACTCTGTAGTTTCTGAGCATATTTATACAACATAGGTACAAACTAAACTTCTTATACAAACAAACATACAAATCTTTCCTTTTTATAATATTAGTACAGATGTGGAACAGATTCTATAATTTCAAGTCACTAACTTTGAAAATTTCGAACTTTCGTACAACCGTTAATCCCTTATTTTACCCCCTTAGGGGTGTGTTCAATTTATAAATTTTATTAATATAAATTCCTTTTTAACTACAAAAAAGCGGCGCCTTCTTTCTTTTTTAGTCGTGGCCCCGCGGACTTAGTGTTCTGTAAACGATCACTGAGTTACGCAACTTTCACCATGGCTGGTCCTCGGACTAGTGATAACTTTGTGGCATTTACATTTGTGAGCGTTTCCGTTCTTCAGAAGGCACGTTAAGCCGTTGGTCCCGGTTGCCAGTAACATGGCAGTCGTTAAGTCAAGTTGAAGGCCTGGGCGGAAAAAAAATTATCAGCAGGTAGCCACAACCTGCGTCTGTCTATTTTCAACACGGCCATAGGTTCACCACCTATTACGTGAGACAGGAATACACATGGTGAATAGTGGGCATACAATATGTATGACTCTGCCACCCCTTCGGGGATAAGGCGTGATAGATAAATAAGTTTTTAGTACACTAATCATTAAACTTTTTAATTACAATCTAAACTCAATCGAAATAAGACCCCGTGGCATTGTGTCCAAAAGACTGGCCGCATGTCCTCCTTGAATAGTTAAACTTATTCGCTGAAAAATAAATATCTGCCAGCCCCTAGTCGACTCGACAAGGCGCTTTAAAACTTTATGCGCATTGGGACCTAGGGTTCGACACCGTCTGGAACAAAACTATGAAGTTATTTTGAAATTGATCTGCAAACTGTCACTCACAACAGATTCAGTTTCTCATACTAAACTCTATATCACGCATAAATGTATAAATAACTTATAAGCATCTTTCGCTATCATTCGGTCCTCAGATAGGCGACTGATTTGTGGATTTTCCATTTTCGAACATGTTTTACGACAGCGATGTTACGGGGGCATGGATACATCTGCTGGCACGATAAGCAGATGTATCTATGCCCCCGTAACATGGCTGTCGTAAAGTGTATATTAAAGGCGGTTTAAAAAAACACCCCCTTCGTCTGTGCATTTCAACAAGGCAAAGGAATCACGACCGGTTACAAATTGCATACGATAAAATCTAGGTTCTATCTACCCCTTCTGCGTAATGAAGTATGTTTTAATAAATAATATTTCTTTATGACAAAAATAACCTCCCTAAATAGTGCATTGTTTTCTATGCTACAACCTTGGCAAACAAAAAAATGTACATAAATAAAATGTATTTCAGTTTATTGAATGAAAATCCAACTAATTATTCGTAAAAATGTATTTATTAAAACCGTACATTTTAATTACTATATTATATAATAACACCCAAAATTTATACAACACAAACATTCTCCTAGGGTATCGTGTACACGCGAAATAATTAAAATGTTGTATGCAGAACTTCATCAAGAAATTCACTAATATTATGGAAATATTTACTAATTTTTCTTATTATTGTTTGTAGAATATTTATATTAGCTGTGCCACCCAGCTTCACCCGTGACATTTCTAATTCAAACTGGAGTTGCATCCCACATCTAAAACCCATGCCTCTTAATCAATGTTAAAATATTTTCATTCAATATTAACATTCTCTTTTTACACTCTTATGCATAGAATTTTGGATAATTCACGTCTATTATTATATACTACATTTTTTATTATATTAATAAAAATTGCACTTTTTATGAATTTCATAAACATACTATTAATACATATTTATCCAACTAAGGGTAGACTTTCAAAAAATCCTTTTAAATGTATCTGTAGGTACTTCACAAAAGGAAACTACTGCCCAAATTTCATGTTTCTATCTAGAGTAGATTCGGCGTTGTTGACTCTGTCAACAGTCAGTTCAACTAGTTTCTCTGCACCTTATGACTAACGGACAACGCAAAGACGCAAAATTGGATACAGGATGGGAGTCGCGTAGGGATTGGAAGCAACTTAAACAGTAAACTCAGTGACATCAGAGATGTTGCACTATGTAAATACAATATATTGTATTTCTAGATATCTTCGCTTAGTGAAGTTTTAGTCTTAGTAAGATTATGATTTTAGTCAAATAGGAAATAGGACCCCGTTGAAGACATTATACGTCCGCCTTATGCAGAACAACTTTAATGGTGTATATGCTAATTACGAAATGTTTATGGGGTTGGAGTTGGTTACATGTAGGTACTAGGTGATTTGAACAATGAACGAATACGACGTTTTCGTTTTTATTTCGTACTAGCTGTGCCCACGACTTCGTCCGCGTGGAATCGTAATATAAGATAGTATTTTTAATTATTCTTTAAATAAGACACATTAAATTTTTTTTTTACATGTTTATATGACATGAAAAATTGTAGCCTATGTCCTTTCTCACGATTCCGTGGTTTTGATGTAACAGACAGACTAACTTTCGTATTTTAGGAAAGGGAAATATAATATGTCAATCTACAATACTGTTGAAAAATATCGTAATACGGAACCGCACAATATTATTGTTAATGACTGTGCCCGCGACTCCGTCAGCGTGTAACTCCTTGTGTGTTATTAAGTTAATGTATTGGTAATATTGTTTAGATCACGTTCACATGAGGCTTAAGTACCTATAGAACGAAAATACTTCAGCACAAAGCCTCCGGGTAAACTATGTTGAAAGAACGGGTCTTTCAACATAGTTTACCCGGCACGTGAACATAAAGATTTCTAGAACTGCTAACCCGGGAAAGAGCGACGTACAACTGACACCGAGATCTATCTCCAGCAACACGAAAAGTCTGCCCTTGAGCCTAATTAATTGTCGCATAACACACCGATACTGGGAATTGCGTTCTTTTAAATTGGAATGGAAAATTATTTGGTATTATGGGAATTCTGGGAATAAGGACGGTTTCTCCTGCACCGCAACCTGTTAAAATTTGAGCCTCGATTATATTTTGTTGCAACTGGGTTACTTTTAGCAGAGTTCCATTGCAAAGTTGTGGTGTTCATCGACTATTCTATTTATTGAACTATAAACTTTGCTTTCCCCCTGTATATTCGACAGTATTTTGTGATTAATCTCAAATGCCTGCTCGTGCTGTCGATATCATTGCGAGGAGTTAAAATGGATCTTTCGCATAGCCAAGAATTGTCCCTATTTAATATATTTGTTACGCCACCGTAAACCGACGATATAAGATGTGGTTGGGATTGCACTGTACAACATAACTCAGGCGTCAGAATAAGTTTTCCTTGGTGTAATTGTGGATAGGTACTTTCACCAATCTTTAATAATGTATCAGAAAATTGACGATCATCCGGGTTATCTCCAGTTCTCACTCGCATGTTTATAGTCAAATGCACCGATTGTATATCCCGCCACAAATAAGAGCTTTTCAGGCAAGCCCTAACCTTATCGTCTCGGGTTCCCCGTGGTATTACCGGTAAGGTTTGTCGGAAATCACCCAAGTGCCCATTGGTCGATCATTTTGTCTTATATCCCTTAAAGTTCTGTCTACCGCTTCTACTCCTTTTCGATGGTTCATCGTACATTTATCCGATATGATATGATTGGAACACCGTTTTCTAATGTTGCCAGCAGTTACATTGAGTTGTAACCAATCTCTGCGGAATATTCCCTATTGGTAACCTCTCCGACTGAGGTTGGTGTTGGCAAACCATATTCACAGAGTGATTTACCGCCTACTGCTGTTAAGTCTTCCTGAAGAACTAATAAGCACTGATTTATGGCAAGATCACGAAAATTATCATTAGTTACGCCTTCATCATTGTGACATATATTCCGAAGAAAGTCTTCTTCAAAATTTTATTTATATTTTTCCTATAATTGTACAGCATCTGACAAATTACAAAATGCGAGTAATGTTACAACTAAAATGGCGTAACCGTCGTGGATTATTACTAACACAGGATTCTGCTAAAAATTCTTTTTATGAAATAGTTAATAATGTAAACTTTTTTAATTAGGGATGACTGAGAGTGTTATAAACGTAAGAGTAGACAAATATAGTCAGAAAGCTTCGAACTGCTAAGCTATTGGGAGTTACACGTGTTATTGTCAGTCAACCATAAAAGAAAGACATATGCTGTCGTGGGATACTTTTTATATAATTTTAAGGAGAACATTCCGTCATACATGATTTCTGTGTAGCTTTAACCATTAAGGTTAACCATTAACCACGCGACGGAAGCTTAAAAAATGGAGTAACTTCGCCCGTTTTCCCTACATTTCTCTTCACTGCTCTGCTCCTATTGATTGTAGCGTGATGAAAAGTATACTATAACCAGCTCAGAAGTATGAAAAATAATTGTACCAAGTTTCGTTAAAATCCGCCGAGTAGTTTTTGTTTCTATAACGGTTATACAGACATACAGACAGACAAATATTTTACTGATTGCATTTTTGGCATCAGTATCGATCCCTAATCACCCCCTGATAGTTATTTTGGAAATATATTTCATGTACAGAATTGACCTCTCTACAGATTTATTATAAGTATAGATTATCAAAATGTTGGCAGACAGTGACTCGCCAACTAACTAAATGGACCCTTTATACAATCGCACTTATAAGCCTCTAAGGTAACGTAGGGCAACATTGGTAAAATCGGCTAGGGTTGTCGAGGGGTGCGATGCCGGTTTCGCTACTTGTAGAGTAGACAGAACTTTAAGGGATATAAGACAAAATGATCGACCAATGGGCGGTATCACGGTTTTATTTTGTGGTGATTTCCGACAAACCTTACCGGTAATACCACGGGGAACCCGAGACGATAAGGTTAGGGCTTGCCTGAAAAGCTCTTATTTGTGGCGTGATATACAATAGGTGCATTTGAGTCGGGTAGTCACGAAGCGGATTTCCCTGTACTTACGACCTTTAAAATGACACTTCCACCCTCAAACATATAGCTCAACTTGGTCCGTCTGACCGGTCAATTAAGGCAAGCTATAGTTGAGATTGCTGCACTCCACATTTTTGTTGGTATCAAACGTGGATGACACAAATTGCAAATCTACTATACCCTAATACGGTTGAGCTAATCCCATTAAAATATAACGACCGTCTTCGGGGCTCTAATAATTATTGTTGTTATTTTTGCTAAATAATAAATGTTAAGATTTTGGTTAGCTAAATAATAATTTAATTATATATTGCACGCCTCATAAGCGAAGCGTTGAGGTGGGTACTACTGTCACTTCGCGCATAACTACTGATTTTTCAAACTTAAAATGGCTCTATTTATCATATATTGCACTTGTAAAATAATATATACACACACATATCAAGAAAAAACACTATTTTAAACACTCATGATATTTTTAATGCCATTTTTGTTATTTAAACTAGTTAAAAAACTGTTTAAAAAAGTTCCGTCTCGGACGTCCGTGTGTCTGTATGTTACGGATATTTTCTTGTTAACACGATAACGACCGAAATACTTTACTAATCGAGTCTTTTTTTTTCACTTACGCTTCATTAAAATTATGAATCGAACACTTTCAATTTTCACGGTCTTATTCTATGTGGTTTAATTGTTATTATCTTTACTTTATTTATTTCATAACCCCTACGCGATAATTCATAGCTAAGTTTGTAAGCTTGTAATTCTATTTTTATAATAATATAATAAAAGTGTGTAAGGCGTGCACTTATGGGTTTTCCATTTTTTTTGTATGTTTGTTGATATTTTATTGGACACAAATAGTACATCTACCATAATACGGTTAGGTTAACACCATTAAAAGATAACAACTGTCCTCAGGCACTTATTATTATTGTTGTTATTTTTGCACCTGTTGGGTTTACAAGAGATATTAAAGAATACGGGAAAATTATTATGATCGCTACCTCGAGGATATAAATGTATGGCGGTCTTTATCTGTTATACTTTACAAGGGTTGACAGCTACCTATGGAGTGCAAATTGAATGTACCACATTAACCTTGATAAAATAAAAAAATGTAAGTATGTAGTAAGCAGTTTTTAAGTATTGGTTTTTTTATATACCACTGAGGTGGCAGGCAACCTACTGCCCGCCTGATGAAAAGTGGTCACCTTACCGTGAACGATTGCAACATCAGAAATGCGGCTCTCGTGTTGCTAACTCTGTATTTAGAGTGAATGAAGAACTACCGTACTTTATTAAACAGTTTCTTCATCGTCTAGCCAATCAACTTAGCGGAGCTTACTGCACGTAGTTTCTGGCTGTAATAAGCAATAATTAGGTTAGTTAGCAATAATTTAGTCTTTTAAAATAAGAGTTTTTGTAAAATTTATTTTTGAATTATTATTGTTAAGCCATTCAACAGTCGGTGCCAAAGAGTCATTAAAATCTTTCATAAAATTATTGATCTTAATCTTATAATTACGTTTTTTTTTTTGAAAATTTTATAGTTAACCGTAATCCTTACCTAATGCCGAACTAGACGAGTAACTATACATATATGTTAAGTTTTTCCTAAAGTATTCACTATTATTTATATATTATACCTATACAAACATTAGATTAGAACGTAACCTATTGTGATCATAGGCGGCCATATTGGAATACAAAATGACATAAAATTTATACTCAAATACAAACATTATTTTTTGCATTGTTATTTCGGCATTTAGTGATAACCCTGACGATATAATACTACAGCCTACGGGCCATCGGCTTTTACTTAAACATCAAAGACGTACCCTATTAATGAACTAAATCCTTTTACTGTTTTAACGGGTTGTATAAAACTAATCATCTGATTTCTATCGCTAATTCCGGTAGCATCCGAATCCGTGTATACATACATTTCACACTTTGCATCGGACTGTATTCGATATCTTTAGCAGGGCCACATAATAGACCCTTTACATAAAACTGTGGATCGTCTTAATTGCTTAAAAAGTCTTATGCCTCGGTGGCGCAATAGTAGTGTATGTGACTGCCGCGACTGAGGTCCAGGGTTCGATTCCGGGTCGGAATTTGTTTTTTGTGTGATCCACAATTTTTTTATTCGGAGTTCGGGTGTTTAGAAATAAATAAGTATGTTTATCAGTCGTCTAGATCCCATAACACAAAATTATAGTAGCTTACTTTGGGTTAGACGGCCCTGTGTAAAAAAAAGTCCCACAGAAAGTCCCACGCCGTCCCGTTGTACGCCCACTGAATAACTTTGTTATTTTACTTACTTAATATATTATGCCTACAATTACAAACATTAAACAATAATAATAATGCTGAAATCGCGATTAAAAATCAGGTTTAAAGATGCCGTTACGCTTAACACATTTTAAAGAGTAGCAGCAAAAGTTGTTAAAAAATAAAGCCTCTTAAGTTATAGATAACGAATATAAATAAAAAAATAAAATAAATATCCATCACGCCTTATCCCCGAAGGGGTGGCAGAGGCATATTATATGCCCACTTTTCACCGTGTGGATAACGAATATAGTATTAAAAAATTATTTCGGACGTCCTCCGTTCCGAAACTAGTCGGGTTATTCCGAAATTCACACTTGAGTACATATAACAATTTAGAAGAAGCTATATGGCATATAATGTCTTTGGCGGAATTGTCAGCCAATCGGTAAGGCCATAGGAAAAAAAACTTTCGAGGGTGTTATTCAAATAGTACTTAAATCTATGGTTACGTGTGAAACCACTAATAGTTTCGTATCTTTGAGTAGTTTAATTACGGCAGCCGTCATCTGCATTTCGCCTATAATTTTGTCCAAAACACGTAATTGGTTTCGTTTCGGTTTTCACTATTGCAACATGGAAAGCTTATACTCAAGTACATGCTAATTAAACCCTTTTGTTGTGTTTGTGGGGTGCCCTTTGTGCTTCCTGTTGATTCATTAATCGCTTCATACATTCATGTCTGGATATCCGAGAACTTTTAACTTTTCCGTTAATAATAAATAAAATATAATTAATATTGCTTACACATCAGAATAACACATAGGCTACATTTTACCCCGGGATCAAGTTTCTGTGGGAAACGGGGACGGGATAAGTTCACCACGCGTGCGGAGCCGCGGGCGTCAACTAGTGTAACATATAAAACAACGCTGGGATCTGGCCTAGGTACCTACCTAATCTATACATCTATATAGATCAGATAATTGAAATATAAGTGTCTGTTTGTAGTTTTAAATAATTAGCTTTTCTCTAAAAGCATCTGCATACTTAAAATTTTTTTGTATGTCTTTTTCGGCTGATGTCTGAAACGACCTGACCGATTTTTTTGGGCCTTTAGCTGGCGGAAGGCTGATGTTATAAGATGTAATTTAGGTAAATTTTATCCCCGTATTCCCACGGGAATGAGCACTATGCAGGTGCACACCGCTATTATGCAAATAAATTGAAAGTTATATTTAAAGTTATAGTAACCGTAACCATTTTTGTCAAACGTAACAGTTAGTGAGAAATGGATAGGCATTGGTGGTAGCGACATGATGTTGAAAAATTTTAAGCTGCCCTTATAAAGCCTTCAACTGGGCTTAACGACTCCCATGTTACTGGCAACCGGGACAAATGGCTTAACGTGCCGTTACATATCCGTTCGTGAATATAAATCCCACAAAGCCGTCATCAATCCGAGGACCAGCCATAGCGAAAGTTTGTTAAAGAAGTGGTTGTTTTCAGAATACTGAGTTAGCGGTAGTACGAGCGCTTCAAAGCGTTAGTAAGAGCCAACAAAGCGGAACCGCGCTTTCAAAGCGCAGTTCCGCTTTATTGGCTGCAAAGGACAGTTTTCAGATTTCATTTAACTTATGTAAATTTTATGCGACCCCTCGCCCCGCTACTCGTCAACGACACGACGTGTGAATTAGGTTCAGGTATTATTATTACCGTGGAGTACCTGGGGCGCACGGCGCACATAGGTAGGGACTGTGTAGTTTTAGGTCCGTATTCCATAACGTTTATCAACACTCAACAAACACTTTCGAGTAGATTTTATAAGGCAAAATCTAGTCTCATGCGTTGATCGTGTATTAAGAAACGTTCTGGAATACGGAGACCTAAGTCTGTTCGAGTCTGACATAACATCCGTGGGGCATTTTCCATACGTCTATGGGCCGTAGAATAAAAGAACAATCTAACTATTTTCACGCTGTATCCCTGACGGGGTAGTCAGAGAGGACTGATAAGACTTTACGATCGATGCATAATTTTTTCGCTTGCTGCATATTCATCAATCGTTTTATACATGTACGTCTGGGATTCCGAGTACTTTTGACCTTACGGTTTCTCAGCAATCTGCTCACGTGGTCTTATATGTAAGGTATAGCACTTACTAAATATTTTAACTTGAAACGAGCCGGATTCACCTCAAGGTAAATTATATAGTTTTAAGAATCTATCTAGGTACTATTTGAACGTGCATTAAAACGAATCCCAGTTCAATATTTAGTTAAGTGCTATATATACATAGGGGCACAGTGTGAAGGTGAGTCGGTCGGAACGTGTTTACTTCTAAAATTTTTGCAGACGCGTTTTTTTTATTAGTTTTTTTTTATTTGAAACTTCTTTTGAGAACATACTTATAACATGTTGTCACGCTTTTATCCACGAAGACGTAGGCAGAGGCACACTATACGGCTACATTTCGCCGTATGCATTTTTGTCCCACGTAACAGGTGGTGAGCCCAAGAGTTCTTTAGAGAAGAGAATTTGTCATTTCAAATTACATTGAAACACATAAGCTTTTTGAATAGAACGTATTAAATCTTTTCATTTTGATACATTATTCGATAAGTTAGAATGATTTATTTTAAACAACATATATTTTAGCGCCGAGAATCCACTATATAGTATTTACTTAGGTACATTCACTTTACTCTATGACACTCGGGAGATGAATACCTAGTATTTACTTAGGTACATTCACTTTACCCTATGACACTCTGGAGATGAATACCTTTCATTTGAGAGCGTATTTATTATAAACATGAGAAGAAAATACTACATATTTACGGTCAAACTAATAGAACTGTTTCGCAAGATTTTGCCAACAGTAAAATTTATATTTACATACTTAAATAAGAATAGCAAAAAATGTCATATCTATTGTTCAACACTCTTTCTTTATACCCGGCTGTGCTAGAAAGGGTTATGTTTTAAGCGCGTTCGTATGTAAATGTATCTATATATGCAGTTTTCCTTATACCGCTCTACATAATGTTCTTCTTACGTTTATTTTATATCCAATATTTAATGGATTCATTGTTGATAATTTAGTTGATTAGTCGTTAAGCCCAGTTGAAGGCCTCATTGAAAATTTTCACCAACATGTCGCCACTCCATTTTCAACACCTGGGCTCACCAACTGGTACATAGGACAAAAGTGCATACGGTGAATGTAGGCGTATAGTATGCCGCTGTCGAACCCTTCGGGAATAAAGGCGTGTCAATATGTCTGTGTAATCTCGGTTAGGCGAGTTATTTCACGACTCTAGCCGTGAGGTGAACCTGAATTTTTCGCATATTAAAATTAACTTACACGATTAATAGTTAAAGATCAGAACCGCGTATAAGCAATCTATGTAGACACACGTAACAATTTATCGTTGTAGATTACAGACAATGATAAGATAAAGAAGCAGGCTAACTCAAGTCTGACACTGATGTTGACAACAAGTACACGTCATATTACCATTTTTTGCCCAAAATATCTATACATAAACAGGTTTTGGTCAAGGACTGATACTAGGCAGTTTTTCTTAGTCTGTCCCTACAAGTTTAGGCTAGTGAAGCGACTGAGAAACTATCCAGACTTTTTTGTATTTATACCAGTATTCGTGGTAAGTTAAAAACTTTCTATTAAAACCAAGTATATATACTTAGTAATGATTTTAAAAATGGATGTGCCATTTGTTTATGCTAGTTATTTTCCTCCGTTTGTCGTTAGATGTATATAAATTATACACTGAAGGACTAAATTCATTATACAAGCGGAGTACGTCCTATTTAAATTGTTAAATGAAAATCAACAGGATAGTGTAGTGTAGTACTTATAAGTACTTGTGAAATGTTAGTCACGTTCCTAGTACAGCCGTGACGTGGGCTTGTGACAAGCCATGATGAGTGGTTATAAATACCACTTGTATTGCATTCAGGGTTTTTTAAGCATGCGCAAACTTAAAATATTATGTTAAGCTCGTTTACGCTCCCGGCACTTATGTAAGCTTAATAAACACAAACGGAAAATTTTTCTTGCACAAATACTTCACTGCTTGTAATTTTAGAGGACAATTTAAGTGATTAAAATTAGTCCGTTCACTCACAAGGTTACACATTAGATTTACATAGAAGATTTTCCTGTAAACAATGTACAGTAAAGTAATTAATTTTAGTAAATAGTTTTATCTTGTTTGCTATTGCATATTTTATTATCAAATAATATTTAAAGGACGACTTCCCTGGAATAGTCGTTTTGTTTTACTAAATGTTGCTTGACGTAATTATCGCTGCCTAACGCGCGACTCAGTAATGGCGTAAGTCATTACTTAAATCTGATTTGAGTACAAATTGCATTTTTGTCAAAGGCCGAGCACGTTGGTTTGTTTCAGTGCAAACAACCAACTCGCTCAGTGGTAATTAACAATAGATTTAGTTCAATATTTTCCTGACTGACTCATTTCGCCTACCTACCGCCCATGTGCCACAGTATGTCCCCTTCGAGCGTATACGCACGTCGTGATTTGTTGTTCATATTATTATAAAATTAGATCATAAAATGTAATGGTTGTCCCGTGCGAGATAGTGCTACCATCCATAATGTCGATGTTAAAGTATATTATAAATTCAAGACTCAATAGGATCACTCCCATCGACGTTGATAATGTATGTATCAAGTTTTGTCTGTGTTTAAAACTTTGTGTTGATCACAGTGTACATTTTTGCGTGGTCATTATTAACTTACCGATTTTAGTGAGACTCTATTCCCAGATGACGAAGTTTTCTTTTCTGTGTTGTGTGTTGTCTACAGTTCGCATTTCTCAACCGACTTCCATGGAATTTTCTTGCTTTGCGAAAGATATGAAATGAATGGTCTTATCTGTGATACACAAGACTGTTACAGATTGTAAACGATAGCTTTGCGGTCTTAATGCTTCCGAACCAACTTACACAGTTCACAGTTATTGAGTAATTTCATATTTTCTAATAATTTTAGTATCCTTTTTGTTGACGTTTATCATTTGTAGGTGATATTATTAAGAGGAATACCACTAACTTCAAACAGCAACGGCATAACAAAATTCTATAACTGTTTATGGTATTATGCTACGTATTTATTATTAAGCTAATGTTAGAACGTCCACCAGGACATTAAAGTATAGGTACTACTAAATACTGTTTGACACATTGATTGGGTCTTTTGAAGGTGTGAACTTGTAATAAAACTAATCGACTTTTCTTTATTTTTACACAAAGCTTAAAACTAAAGAACGGGAGCTATCTTCAGCAGTACTAAATTCTTTTTATTCCAGAAATTTGGTGCTGTGGAAGTTCCCGTCAAATATTGGAGTAAAATTCCACAATGATTTCTGTATTACGAAATTTTAAATGCGGGACGGGTACACACAAACACGTGCACAGAACAATTATTATTGATCGCTCCGTGCGAATAATAATAACGAATTTTAGTAACGCCATTGTACGGAATAATACCCATCAAGTGGGTATTAAGTCCAAACATTATAATCATACCAACATCATAAGTGTACATTCAACATCATCATGTGTGTGTAAGTTCAACACGGCAATGGGCCTATTACGTGGGACAGGAATACATACGGTGAAAAGTATAATACCATATGTATATATAATATGCCTCTGCCTTGAGTATTGAGGGACGTTCTGAAATACGGCCCTTAGGATCCAAAGTTTGATAGTGTAAAAGGTAAAAGGAAGAAAGTAGGTAACAAAGGCTGAAATGTCCATAACAAGTTTATAACTATTTTTATCTTTTAACAATGTGTAATTTTGTTGGTATTTTGTTTAGGACGGCCTGGAGGTTATGCTTTCGGTGCCAAAGAAAGCCAACGACGCAATGCACCTGTCTTTATTGGAGGGGTGCGATGTGCCTGCGGATAGCCTCGGCGAGGTGCTACTGCAAGACTCGTTCCACGTTTGGGACCTGAGGCAGATCATCAAAAAAGGTCGAGAGCGGCGCGTTTTCCTATTTGATCTTCACCTTCTATTAGCTAAAGAGGTTAAAGATTCACATGGAAAAGCGAAGTATATCTACAAAACAAAGTTTATGGTAAGTACCTATCTCGTTTTATGAACAAGATAGTATTGAGATGATTTGTCAGTATTTAATAATCATTCTTGGGGCCAAGTCCACTAATTCAATCGCGTCAGAAAAGAATCGTAATCGTCGCTCTATAGAAAACCACCGGTACAATTTTGATAGATTTTCGTAGTCTACTATTACAATCGTACCCAATAGACTTCTATCGGTCGGCCGATAGAATTCTACTAGCACGTACCGCGCCAGTGGTCGCTAGTCAGTTGCTAGTCTATTAACATTTTGACAGCTAAAAACAACGATTCTGGTTCTATTCTACTGCTTGTCAATAGTGGACTTGGCCCCCTGGTCATGAAGACTGTTTCTGTTTTAAGTATAAATGAAATGTTTGTCGTGTGTTGGTAAAACAATATGTGCAATACATATTTGTACCTACATGCATAATATTATCAACAAAGATAAAACTGTATGTTCAGATTTGTAATCATAATACCTTGATTAGGTTTAATAGTTTTAAGTAATTTATTTGGTTTTAAACTATTGTACTATGTTTTTATTACTTCTATTTCTATTATGTCTGTCGAAGAGCTGTTTTTATTTTATTTTGAAATAACTTCCTGATCAGCTAGATACTTAAAATTTAGACCATAGCTCATAAGTGGATTACAGACCATGAAAAAAGGAAGCTTATTATTTATTATAAGCTTGTATGTTTGTATACATTTAATCGCGCCTGATTTTCCGGAGGAGTAGGGAAAAGCATACTTAATATATACTTACCGGTGTGGTGAGCCTTATGCCATGTTGAAATGAAAGACAGCGCGCTCGTAAAATTGGAATGCCACAAACGCCCACCTATCTCAGGACTAACCAGAGCGTAAAATTCTTAACGCTGTTATCGTTTACTGAACACAAAGCTAGTGGAACTAAAATCGCTTCTTAATAAATTTTAATCATCCTTTATTAACCCATAATGCTTGTATAGCATTCTAAAGCAACATCATGTTCAGTGTCTATGTTTTAATTTGTACAGACATCGGAGCTGGGAGTGACAGAGCACATAGAAGGTGACGAGTGCAAGTTTTCAGTATGGACTGGTCGCGAACCCCTGGCGAGCGACTGCCGGATCGTCTTAAAAGCACCTTCACTTGAAGTCAAACAAACATGGGTGCGTCGACTCCGGGAAGTTATACAGGTAATGTTCAACTTTATGTCTTTATTGCAATATTATTTCGATTATATTGGGAATTCTATTCTAAAATGATGTTGGAGGATCAGATTGAGCTACATGAAAAGATTAAGGATAGGTCTGTAGGGGTGTTAGAAATAAATAATAGAATTAGAACTAAAGAATTTTTACTTAGTCTAGGTACTGTATTTAAAAAATAATTCTAATGAAAACTGGCAATTATTTACTTTCATGGAACCTAATTTTACATTTAGTGGGACGTACTACTATAGTTTTTGTAATAATCAGTATCATATTGAAGTTCACCATAGAGCTCGGCCTGACCGTGTACACTTTTGTTGTTTAGGAAACCTACTTCAGCCAAGCCTTGCACCCTCCACCGCGAAGCCCGGCTCGTGTTCGCCCTACCAGCTCGCAGCGATTGTATTTAAAAAATAATTCTAATGAAAACTGGCAATTATTTACTTTCATGGAACCTAATTTTACATTTAGTGGGACGTACTACTATAGTTTTTGTAATAATCAGTATCATATTGAAGTTCACCATAGAGCTCGGCCTGACCGTGTACACTTTTGTTGTTTAGGAAACCTACTTCAGCCAAGCCTTGCACCCTCCACCGCGAAGCCCGGCTCGTGTTCGCCCTACCAGCTCGCAGCGATCTAGCAGGTAAGAATTATATAACCATTGTACAGTCTGCTCCAATAGACGAGATAGAGCGAGAAAAAAATATCGTTTGCAGCTGTCACATTCACCCAAATAGTTACATATAGATAGATAGAGAACTTATGTGCATGCTATTGCTATCAACTCTACTTTTACATATTCTTTACATATAACATTTTCTCCCATAACGTTATTCGTATGTGTTGTATAAGTGGTAGGTACAGATGTCAAAAATAATCTATACTAATAAAGCTGAGGAGTTAGAATGTTTATTTATTGAGTTGAATTGCGATACATATTGATAATTGGGTGTCACGGGTGTTCGAAGTATGCAACGAGAGAAACCGCAGAGATATTTTTGACAGGCTTTAATTTCGAGATTTCTCTCTCTGTGCTTGTTTTTACTTTTGTGAAATTATTTTTGAAGATGCCTTCGGGATGGTATGGTAATGACTTTTGTATCTACTTATCTACTATACTTAGGTAATACCTAAGTATAGTAGATAAGTAGATCGTCGGTGTTGCGTAAATTTTAATTTCAAGCACATCCTACGCCTGAAAATATACAGGCTATAAGCTATCTTTTTCAGAAAATTGCTCGAACGTACTAATGTCATATTTGAAACAGTTAAAATTAATATTTAGAAGAAGTTCACAAAGCTATTTTTTTAATATAAAGTGCGTTAGGTCAAACTTTTAAATCAAATAAATAAAAGTCAAATTTCGACCAATTGTCGACCACAAGTACTTATAATTGTATAACAACACCGGGTCGACGACACACCCTCGTCTCGCCCTCGTTATTCTTCCCCGTAGATAAGCCGTCAAAACTCTAATTTAAGTGCATAATTAATTTAATGAAGTTTCAATGACATTGCCAGACTTGTTTAATACGATATTATTAGAGTTCAAGTATTTGGTTGTTATCTTATACTCTGTAATTTTCTTGACCATTTAGAACTAACTAACTAACTTTCTCCATGCTATATCCCTGACGGGATAGTCAGTGAGGACAGTACGCCAGGCTTCGCGATCCATTCATACAATTTAGAAAGAATATGTTTTATAATCTGTAATTTATACAAAATTGTATTTTATACTAAACCGACTCTATATCTTAGACCATCAACCAAAACATTATCTGTATATTTATTTTTATTTAGTTGATTTCTCAAAAGCGCTAAATCTAACCAGTGTAGTTCCAAACAAAACAAAAAAATCAGACTCAATTCATAAATGATCACGTATAAAACATACAAAAATAATCAATTGAATTGAGATACGGTTATAACTATTTGAATTGAGCTCTACACGGCGGAAACTATACCTATTACCTATCCTACATCCCTTTCCTTGAAGAGTTCGATTCGTCGTTCTGTCGATACAATTAGTAGAAGTTATCCTTGACTGTTGTGCGTTAGGATTGACGAATCGATTGTGAGGTGGGATCCTCTCTTTTATTATTGTTTGAGATACTGCTTCTTTTTTGAAGGTAGATTAAATTTTGTGTATTAGCTATAAACTGTTGTACGTAGTTTGTGAAAATGTGGGTACAGCATTTTAATTATTCCAGGGATCTTGACGATACCATACTGGATGAAGTCACAGAAAATCTTGACAGAAACTCGCTCGCTTCTTTTGGTAGCGGGAATACTACAGATTCTGATAAGGTAAGTTCTATTAATAATACTTATTCTGAGCTGAGCGTTAAATGTTTAATGAAATGGAAAATCTTTATTTATGTAAATCACAAAGTAGCACTTATGACCGTCAAGATAATTGCTTCTACATTTACTGCCAGATAGAAGAGCCTGTAGAAGAACCTGGCATTAAAACTCATAGCCACTCTTTTATAACCGCCAGTAATTACATTAGTTTTATTAACATTATATTCAAACAACTTATATTGTAATGGGTTTATACAAAAGAACAAAAATCTACATCTAATCAAAGTGAGAGCGATTCTAGTTACCAGTTCTAAGGGCAGCTTACCCTTTATGAAGAAGAATCTGAGACTAAACTCCGTAGATGCTCTTTTCAAACTTTAATTTACCCCATATCCAATGTAACAGCAGCTTTTAAATCTACAAAATATCTAAACGAGGATTTCTCTAATTAATGTAATAGAGAATCCATGTTATAAATAAAATTCCCATAAAAAGAAAAAGTTTTAAGTTTTAAGAATTTTTTAATAATAAATATTGTGGGACATTTTTTTACACAGAGCAATTAGTCCAAAGTAAGCTAATATAAGTTTGTGTTATGGAATCTAGATGACTGATAAACATACATATATATTTCTAAATACATATATATTTTTCATAGGAAACACCCAAACTCCGAAACAAATATTTATCCGACCTGGGAATCGAACCCGGAACCTCAGTCACGGCAGTCGCATACACTACCATTGCGCCACCGAAGCAGTCTATACAATACATAGATAAACTCCATTGTTTGTGTGCGTTTCGATTGCTCCGCCCCGGAGTCCAATCAAAAAAAGCACTCCGTCAAATATTTGTCGAAATTTGTCAAAACCGAATGCAACAAACCAAAAATTTGTCAAAGTAGAATGTAAGAAGATATTAGGGTTTAAAGTTGGCCGCGCGAACGAAACGCGCAATCCTCCACGATTGCGCGGCCACGGAGATCTCAGCAACTACATGGGTTAGAGATCTAATTCTTTTTGTCAATTAAAGATTGAAATTGTCAAATATTTACGAAAAAAGAAGTATAAGCTCTAGAGCAATATTTTACGAAATATTCGTTTTTGAAGTTATGGCCGCGCAATCCTTCACTCGTTGTTTCTTTAATGTTGATTATTTTTTAAACCTTACGATTTCCATTAGTAAAATTAACACAAGAAGAAGGATCTTAATTTGTCGAAACTAATGAAAGCAATAAATACTACTAAAGTTTAGTTAAACAGGAGATATCGGTCCAAAACAAAAAGTCCATGGCCGCGCGAACGAAACGCTTCTTTGTAGGCTCACATCTCAATACCTATAATTGCTAGGATTTTGGTGTGAACTTCCATTTATTCGGCATATTAACCTCATGGTAATGACGTATTGTTTTACCCTCAAAACAGTTTACAACTCGTGTTAAAACAAAAATAATGATGTCTCATATGATGTTCTGACAGGGTGACAATAATTTAATTTTATTTGGGAATACATTTACATTCAATAACTGGAGGACAGCTATGAAATTGAATAACGTCTAGATCGATCTGAAAATGAAAATAGGTACGAGTAAGTAAAAAATAACGCGCGCGGTAGTACGACATGATACTAAACAATTTGTATGGAACAGTAAATGTAGTGATTACCGGAACTTAGATCACAATAATATGATGAACAATGACAAAAGCGGGTGCTGCTCATCGTTGTCCACGCGTGTAACAATTACCATGTCATGATAATATTTTACGAAATATTCGCCTTTGAAGTTATGGCCGCGCAATCCACTCGTTGTTTCTTTAATGTTGATTATTTTTTAAACCTTACGATTTCTTATAGTAAAATTAACACAAGAATTAATTTAATTATCTTATCTTGTCGAAACGAATGAAAGCAATAAATACTACTAAAGTTTAGTTAAACAGGAGATATCGGTCCAAAACAAAAAGTCCGTGGCCGCGCGAACGAAACGCTGCTTTGTAGGCTTATATCTCACTACCTATAATTGCTAGGATTTTGGTGTGAACTTCCATTTATTCGGCATATTAGCCTCATTATAATGGCGTATTGTTTTACCCTCAAAACAGTGTACAACTCGTGTTAAATCAAAAATTATGATGTTTCATATGATGTTCTACCAGGGTGACAATAATTTCGATATAATTTAGACATACACCTTTTCTATCTTTTCTACCTTTTCTATAAGTTATGATATAAATATTATATCTATGATATAATTTATTTCATAACTTAAAGTTAAATCTTCAGCTTGTAAACTTTTTGCTTTGTTGTAATTTGATAGCCATGGAATTTCATAGAATGAGTTAAAACAATCATAACAAGAATCAGTAACCTGAGGCTATCTATGTGGAGACTGCAGACCCAGGTCCATTTGCGACAATTTTCGCGTACCATCCTTTTTTTTGTTTTATTAAATCGCAAGCAAATGACGCCACTAAGATATGTATCATATTACCAAAGTTGGAACTAACTGAGCTAGTGACGTTGCATGCCACACCATCACGATGTCGAGGTTCAGTGTATCGCACAAGCGTGCATTCATACTATGGTAAGTCGCAGTAGTTTAGTCACACCAGCAATAATCGCACTTACATTTGTCGAGCTCACATTACACTTTAACTTTAAAAATGTCTTTATTTTGCATAAACCATTTTAACGGCGCTTACAAAATGTCATACACTAGAACTAAGGATAAATTTAATATATTTAAAGTGACCACCGGTTCGGAACGCGGCCTACCTGAGAAGAACCGCCTTATTGTATGTACGAGGGTGGGTCAAAAAGTTCGCGAAATGGAGGGTAAAAAGTAAGCAATAAAACACAAAATTATTTTTCTTTCTCAATGTATTCCCCCTTAACTCTAATACATTTATTAGACCCATCAATTAATTATTTAATACTTTCAAAAAAATGATTTCTCTTTGTCGTCAAAATAGGCCGAAACTGAGCTCTTCACTTTTTCATCGCTGGAAAATTTCTTCCTTCGAAGCTCTTTTTTCATTTTTGGGAACAAATAATAATCACTTGGGGCTAAATCTGGGCTATAGGGAGGATGTTCCAAGATTTCGAAGCCCACTCTTTGAACAGCAGCCATCGCAACTTGCGCCTTGTGCACGGGTGCATTGTCGTGCAAAAGGAGCACACCTTGAGTCAATTTTCCCCGTCTTTTTTCTCTCACAGCATCTCGCAGACGTTCTAATAGTGCAGCGTAGTACTTTCCAATGATAGCACCCTTTTCTTTATAATTAATAGGAGGATTCCCTCTGAATCCCAGAAAACAGTAGCCATGAGTTTTCCAGCCGACGGAGACACTTTGAATTTCTTCGGACGTGGTGTGCCCTTTTTGTGCCACTGAATGGAGTCTTGTTTGGACTCAGGCTCATAATGATGAACCCAAGTTTCATCTCCAGTCACAATTCGGTTCAAAACTTCATCCTTTTGTTCACCACAGAGCGCTAAAAACTCGCGACAACACTCAACTCGCCGCTGCTTCTGGTGTGGCGTAAACATTTTCGGCACCCATCTTGCACATACCTTTGACATGCCAAGATGGTCGTGTAGGATGTTCGAAATGGTCGTAGCTGATACTCTAATCATTTCTACAAGCTGCTTCTGCTTTAAACGGGATTTTTTCAAGTTTTTCGACGTTTTCTGCTGTGGTTGTCTCGACAGGCCGCCCTGGCCTCGGATCATCTTCAATCGAATTCCTGCCTTGCTTAAAAGGTTGTGCCACTTGTAAACCATGGTTTTACCAGGGCAAGAGTCCCCGTAAACAGAAGACATCTCTTCTAAAATAGTCTGGGGAGGTTTTCCTTGTTTGGTAAGGAACTTGATGACTGCGCGAAACTCAGTTTTCTCCATGTTGCAAATTTTCTTTCGTACTTGTTGATTGATGTGTAGCTCAGGTAATTATGACCTATTTTTTTTGAAACTGAGTATTTATACTCCTAATGAGTGTCACAACTAGTGCAGGTAGTAAAAAGTCATCTTTCCCCACTCATTCCGCGAACTTTTTGACCCGCCCTCGTATGTATACACTAGCTGACCCGTGCAACTTCGTAAGAGGCAGAGAGAGACAAAGAGTGGGGCGTACGAATGTAAATTACAATTCTATTTTTTGAAACTTAGTATTTATACTCTTAATGAGTGTCACAACTAGTGCAGGTAGTAAAAAGTCACCTTTGCCCCCTCATTCCGCGAACTTTTTGACCCGCCCTCGTATGTATACACTAGCTGACCCGTGCAACTTCGTAAGAGGCAAAGAGAGAAAAAGAGTGGGGCGTACGAATGTAAATTACAATTCTATTTTTTGAAACTTAGTATTTATACTCTTAATGAGTGTCACAACTAGTGCAGGTAGTAAAAAGTCACCTTTGCCCCCTCATTCCGCGAACTTTTTGACCCGCCCTCGTATGTATACACTAGCTGACCCGTGCAACTTCGTAAGAGGCAAAGAGAGAAAAAGAGTGGGGCGTACGAATGTAAATTACAATTCTAAAGGAGCTGAAACTTAGATTTGGGTTATTAATGTATTTTTAATGCCACATCAATAAAAGTAAAAAAACACATTTTTCAGAAAAGAATAAAACATTTGGGGTGGACCAACCTACCCTTATCACTAAGGGGTATGAAAAATAGATTACGACCGATTAACAGATCTATCAAATATACATATGAAATCTATACTAATATTATAAAGCTGAAGAGTTTGTTTGTTTGTTTGGTTGAACGCGCTAATCTCAGGAACTACTGGTCAGATTTGAAAATTTTTTTTGTGTTAGATAGATGTTAGATAGATAGATAAAAATTAGCCCGATTTGTCGACATTTATGACAACTGCCCTGAGTTGTCATAAATGTCGACAAATCGGGCTAATTTTTATGCATCATTGTAGAATTTATAAGCAACGGGATTAAATAGGTGCGACGGGAGGTCGATATATTCCACGGGCGAAGCTGTGGGGGTCATCTAGTTTAATAATAATAGGTCAAGCTGTTTCGGAGGAGTTCGGTAACAAACACCTCCGAAACGGCTTTTAGAAGTTTATAGGTATATTAGATTTTTCTTTTCTTACTTCCTCACATTATCTTCTGATTAATTTAGTTAAACGTTCCAAGACATGCTAACTTCTCCTGGGACATCACCGAGATCGAGCTCGGTGTAACTTTTCTGGTGTTTTGGTCATTGCTGTCCTGGTTTACAGGAGTCACAGTAATGGGAATGCGGGTGGGATAAGTCCCAATTAAAAAAAAAAGGTAAACTTGTATTAGATAAATATAGACAAAAATGCAGAAAGTGAAATGGGCGGGTATAGTCTTATATGTCTTCGCCTACCCCTTTGCGGCCATAGGCGAGACTAATAGGTGATTTTTAAAATTATTTATAATTATTCATTTTTCAAAATAGTTCTGTACAGATCTGCAATGATTTTTTAATCATGACATGGTAATTGTTACACCGCGTGGACAACGATGAGCAGCACCCGCTTTTGTCTTATACTTCTTTTTTCGTCAATTTTTGACAAATTCAATCTTTAATTGACAAAAAGAATTAGATCTCTAACCCATGTAGTTGCTGAGATCTCCGTGGCCGCGCAACCCTTCACGTTTCGTTCGCGCGGCCAACTTTAAACCCTAATATCTTCTTTATTTCTACTTTGACAAATTTTTGATTTGTTGCATACGGTTTTGACAAATTTCGAAAAATTTTTGACGGAGTCCTTTCTTTGATTGGACACCGTGGCGGAGCAATCGAAACGCACACCATTGTTTGTCTATGAAGAAGAAGGTTTGTCTACAGTCTAGAAGCCGTTTCTACATGAGAACTGATAACTTTTTGACATTGCGAGCTATGAGGAGGAATGATGTATTTACTAAAAATATTTTTGATGGTATATTTTATATCTAATGTGAGTGATTAGGTATATAATGCAATATAAAATTATCGACGTTTGTATCACATCCCATTTAGGTCCACTTTATTCTCATAAATCCTTTACCCCTATGATGCTACTATATTCAACCTCATGTCTATTTATTATACTGTTATTTTACTAAGAATAAAATAGGTTAGGGTACTTTTTAATCGTGACCTGACGGTCATGCCTGTATGTTCACTTCGAAGAACACGCGACGTAAAAGGAACGGTGTAGAAAGCGAATCCGATGCAACTGCGGCGAGCGTTATTTTCTTTACGGGCTTTCACCTGTTGCTTTGCGAATCTGGCAGTAAAGGTAAATGTTGAATCATTTATATGTGTTACTGTGTGACCTAAATAACCTGTATAAAGTGTATCGTGTTTGTTTGTTTGCCATGATGATGAGGACTGTAAATAATACAGTTTGCTCTATAATAACAAAATTATATTTATATATGTATTCATAAGTGCAGTATATTAAACTACATGTTATATGTTACCTACATATAACACAATAATATTAAGTAATATGTTACTATAATATACCTACGGGCGCTTATGGGGACTTAATATAAGTGGAAATATATTAAACTAGGAGGGAAGCAACTATTGGGAAACTTATTACAAACCTCTTGAGCGGTACACGTGAGCACTAGGAAAATTTCTGATAAAAATATGTTCTTATTTAGATTCATGCATAACATAGTAAATATTTTATTACAAACTATTAATATCATGGATGACAGTCCGTGTAGTGAATTTTTCGCATACCTGTTTCGTACAGGAAGCAGTTCCAGGTTGAAAAGATGATTACGTGTTAATCCAATGTGTCAGCTGTCTGAATATCATATGGGTTCCGGGTTTAAAGCGTTATTAAGTAACAAACAACAACATCAACTTGTTAGTCTTTCGAAAGTTATGCTTTAAATACATTTAGGCGATTCATTTTTATTTATATGGAGTAGAGGACGCCGGAGGATACGTCGGCGAAAAAAATATTTAGTCTGCTAAAAAAATATTTATTCTACAAAGGTGAAGTGGAAATAAGGTGATTATTTTTATCTTTTTACGCTATTGTTATCTTTATTAATTGTTTATGTAACTGTTTTTGTGTACAGTATTGTCCATAAAGTTGCTTTATTGTCCAGAAATAGGTCCAAACCTCATTTTATTTAAAAAGAAAGACCGACTACATTACTTCTTCACAGAATTATAAAAAATATTGGACTTTTAGGAAACGGGACTCTCTTAGCACAATTGAGTAATTTCTTATGTTAATTATGTATGAATATTTCTTAAGTTAATGAAAAGGTTATAAAATCATAAATAAATTAATTCAACATAATATTACAAAAAAAAACATAGTTAATATGTAAATTAAGGTAATTATGTTTTAATATTTCTTATGTTAATTATGTATTAATATTTATGAATAATAATTATTTAAAATTAAAAATTAATGATTAAGATACCTTTTTTATAGACCCGAATTCTAAGATAGTGCAAAGCTCTCCTGAGTCACTCCTGTTAGTTACACCATATCTATATAACTCGTGAACGGATGGGCCAAATTTTATGAACCTTGAAGTATTGGAAGCAGAGAATAAGTTTCTCTGCTTCCCATAACACAAGTTTATATTAGCTTACTTTCGGATAGATGAATGAAAAATTATTAAACACGAAATATGAAAAATAATAGTGAGTAAAATATATAAATATAAACGTTATTTTACCTCATTCTACTGCGGTACAGAGCTCGCATAGGCCATTATTTTGATATAAAGTACTTTTCATTCATCAAACAAATGTGTGATAATATTTTCTAATCGGATCCTAAGTGATAATATCAAAAGTACAAAATAATTTGATTATGTTTAATTTTGATAAAATTTGTAGTGTTAGTGAAGCTGAATTAACATATAAACAGGTTCCCATGGAAACCGGTATAGGAAAACTTCAACACGCGGGCGAAGCTGCGGGCGTCAACTACGTAGTAGATTATAAAACTTTTCTGATTTCGTAAATTGGTACATTGCGAGTGACAGACCCAATTTTGTTTGCGTTA
Source organism: Thumatha senex (assembly GCA_948477245.1). NCBI lineage: Eukaryota > Metazoa > Arthropoda > Insecta > Lepidoptera > Erebidae > Thumatha > Thumatha senex. The sequence goes on along the minus strand of OX419725.1, from coordinate 10,053,089 downwards.
GAAATCGAACTTTGATGGTTGTCGAAACTTCAAAATGAATGCGAATAGGTTTTATACTAACTTGAAAATTTTTTTTCGCTTTTACCTACGTGGGATAAGTGCCAATCTTAGTTTGACGATAACCTCAATACATCTAATAAAACTCGTGTCATGATTTTGTTCGTAATGAACTTCGAATTTCGAATACAGAGACATTATTTTTAAATGTTTTCGCCCTTATCCTGGGCAGGCAGAGGAAACTCAGTCCATACAGCCATGGCTTGTTTAAATATTGCATCTTTAATCTTCTTATTATCTAATATCTTCGCCACTTACGTCTTAGTCAAGTAAAGTTTTAAGTCAAAGCCCCAATAATGTGGCTGAAGCGTTACTGCAGCTTTCAGTGAAATTTGCGCTGCAAGATGTAATATCGCATTTCAGTTTTGTTATATCACTGGTTGAGCGGGCGAGATAAATAAATTCAAAATGGACTGTATTTGCGGGGAAAGACTAAAATGAAATTTACACGCGATTGTCGACGGAAAAAGTAATGGAAAAACAGGCATATGCACTCTACCTTGCTGCTTGCTGCGAGATGCTGAGGTGGAGGCCGCCGGGGGCGTCCCTGGACTTGAATTCCTGTTTTCCTTGCACGAAAACACTATTTATCCATGGAAAATATAATTATTGCGATAGTTGGTGCGGGATTATTGCGAAAGGTTTAATGAGGGCGCGCGCGGGCCATTGTATGAACAGACTGCCAGCCCTCAATCGTGGTCGTTGCCCGTGACGCTAGCGGCGCGAGCGCAGGTACTTGCGCGCGTAATACACCTGTCTCGCTCCTCCTTTATGCGAGACAAGGTGGGTGCGAAAGAGAAATAGAATAAAGGGGGGCGGGGGGAGTGTCGACAACCAATTAATTAAAAACAAATGCAGATCAGCGATGCAACATGGAAAAAATAACGCGGCTACTCTTTTATCATATACCGGCGCAACCAATCACTGTCTTTCACTATAGTACGTTGACACAGCTTTTATGTTAAGAAAATGGTACTAATACTGTCCTATTATCTTTTATACTCGTATATGTATCCAAACCTGACTCACGTAGGCCTCGTAGCCCTAGTCACCTTTCAACTATACAAAATGGATTACCAAAATGCCATTACCTACACAGACAATGCACCCTAGAGGTTATATTGTCTGTGATCACCTACAAATAATCGAGCAAGATAGAGCTTGCGCACCCCACTTGCAAAAACTAAAAACCTCAACACAATCCACACATTAAAATAAATCCATATATCTAAATATGAACTAGTTTTAAAAGACCTTTGTTTCGTCTATATTATTCTGTTTTTAATATTTACGTTACGATACCTAATACATAGTTTTTTTAGAACATATTATCGAAACATTTTCTTTCAAGTCAGGTGTTGCAAACCCAACTGTCGCAGTACAACCCGATTGAAGTTTTATGAGCCCATTCGCGACCATAAAGAACAGTTTCTGTTGTATAATATAAAAGACTAGAGCACTCGACCAGACGTAATTTTTTATAGTTACATGAATCAACCTAATACGCGGTGAAATGTTTTAGTTGCAATAAATAACAGATTTCAGTTGGCACAGTCTTTGTATTATGAAATAAGACATTTCCTTGTACATTTATCACGGTAATGCTTTATTTAGTGTAGAAATTAGTTCAGTTGCCTATTACTTTAAATGAGTTCTACCGATTCAAACGAAAATTTAGTAATTTAAGTAAATAAACAGAAAATCACTACCTCATCCTCCCAAAAAAAATATGCCAAATCTATGTATACATACACATAAAACAAAATCGTTTTATTTACACCATTTATAATTGGAAAACACTTTCACATTGTGTGAAAGGAGTAAAAGATTTTCCCTTAAAAGATAATGTCTAACTTGTGTTTATATAATCTCTATTTGTTGCGATGCATAGCTTAGTGATGATCTTGTTTGACATATAATACTAAACTTAGTTAATATGTTATGTGTTTGTTTTACGTTCAAACTTCCTTGGAGCAAACATTCTCGTATATCCTGCTTCTCACCACAACTATAGAGTTTTGTTTATTCCAAACTTGAACATTGCCGTCTTAGTATGTAATGGAACAATCTTATATAAGCATCTAGTGAAGCCACATGATTATATAATGCGGTAGGACGGGAGGAATTGACTCCCAGCAAACGAGTAGGTCGCTAGTGTTAGACAGTGATAGTCCACAAAATCCACAAATATTTGTTTCGGAGTTTGGATGTTTCCATTGTATAATATATATGTTTAGAAATATATAGGTAAATATATCAGTTGTCTAGATCCTATAGCACAAGTTTTAAATACTTAGTTGGTGTTAGATGGCGTTGTGTGATAAGTGTCCCATAATATTTATTATTAAATTATTAGTGTATTGAGGCCTATTTATCTGGGTGTACTAGGATTATTTTCCGTGCACAACAGTAAATAGTAGCGTATAGTTTAACCGTTTCTATTATGACACGCCTTTTAACTCTATAGGAGTTATACATACACGTATTTATAAAGGCACAAGACATGATAGTGTAATGCAGAGACAGAGAAAATAACATGTATGATCCGTGCCATCAAATAATTCTAACTTCGTGATTTTTGGAACAATTATAATACTAAAGGACAGTGACCGAATCTGGCCTGAGCGCGGACTGTAACTTTGAAAAGTTATAAAACTTGTAATTATTTTCATTTATTAAACAATAAATATTAATGACAATTTGGTTGTAGCTACTTATCTGATATTCAAAATGAATTAAAAAAATATTTGTCATGGCTTACAAACGGATATCATTTTGATTGTCACCTTTGTGTTGCATAAAAGAAAAGTAATGACAAGAGTAGGGAGAAATAAGTCGAAACTCTTTAGTTATTAGTCACTACTATTTCATTTCATAACTAAAACTGTGCTAAATGTTTTGTGTAATTATTTTATTGTTTATTTAAAATAATTCTATATTTTTAAAATACTAAATATGTTTAAATGTTTTATAAAAGATAAAACGTATTGGGTATTTTAGTTTTCATCTTTTAGCAACACTGATTAAACCTGTCATCAAAGTCGAACGACCTTGAATGACGAATGTAAACAAATAAACTGTGTTGTTTATTTGTGAACAAAGTGTCTTATTAATATTATATTTTCATCTATATAATTATACAGTTCGCGTTTGTATTTATTTTATTATTTAACTAATTCAACTTCTCACGACCACCATGGCGTTTTGGGTCCTGTAATAAAGACAATGGCATTTTTTTGTTTGTTGAATCTGTTGTGGTAATGGTATTACACACAGAAGTCGTCATAACTCTTAACCTGATGGAAGTGCCGCATGTAATTCTTCAGTGGATTGTACCCAGAGCCGTATTTTTTTAAAATTTCAAGTAGGTTGTTATAAATGGTCACATACTTACTATTAGAACTTGGAGACCCATAATGTACATGTATGAGACGACTAATGAATCTGCAGAAACCGAAAAAATATTGTCGCAATACAAGGCATATAAACAATGAAAAGTATTATCTCGCTTGAGGTACTTTTTTCTTTTTGATTTTATTGATTTTGAAGGATTTACTTTATTAGGTATTATTGAAGTGACCAATATACATATACATAGACATGCTGTGCCTCACTCCTGACTTCCCATTTATTGAACATAATGTAATTAGCATATTAATGTATTAAACTCTGCCCAATTTTTGATATTTATAATTACTACTGTATTACTTTTACACAACATAGCTTTTAAATGTTAAAAGAATTGTTTTTAATCGGTTCAGTGGGCTAGCCAGTAGATTACAGATCCATCACGCCTTATCCCTGAAGGGGTGGCAGAGGCATATTATATGCCCACTACCAAGCTACTACTAGCTGATTATCTGCAGGTGATATGGCCGTAGATTATTTTGGAGTCTCTTAAATCAACATTTACCAACAGGTTTGTTACATATACCTATTCTAGTACTTTTCATAGCCTGTTATGTTTCAGTTAAGAGCAAATTCAACAAGTATGACAGGTTCTGTCAGATGACAGAATACTGCTGATACTTGCAGTCTGTAAGGACGTAATAATTTTCAAGTCAAATAACTGAACCCAGAAGGAACCATCTTTTTGCCAGATTTGAAGTGAGCCTCTGAAACTCTATTATATTATTTTTTGGAACCAAGTTCCTGATGGCAGGCTTGGAGGAGATAGGGATTTTGCTGCGCGACCGAACTGAAAAATATGTGATAGTAAGACCGTAAGAAAAATTGGGTAAATTTAAAACCGTTAAATGAGTCGTGCGCAGGCGCGAAAGTCGTATACACAAGCAAGTAGTGTATAATACCTTTCTCTTTCTCCCTCTTTCAGTGAGGGTGGGGTGAGGGTGAGGGTGAGAGTGGGGGTGAGGAAGAGGGTGGTTTTTTTTCTTTTTTTTCTGAATTAGTGTTTTCGAAAGTTCGAACTTCGTTCCTACCTGGTGTCCCACGACACTACATCTTTTTTTCTCCTGAACTGTGACTATGAAGAGAGATATTAAGTACACAGAGTACATATATTAACAAAGTATATAAGATATACACTACAGCAATGTCTGATTTGCCAATGTCAGGTGACAAAAAATTATACTTTTATTTTTTATTTTCTATATAATATTGATGTAGTTTTTTAAAGGCTAAGTTATACTAAATAAAACAACCAGGGTCGTAATATGGTAAACACATTAGAAATAATGGTACATATTTATTGTTGAAATGTGCACAGATAGAACTAGCAACATTTAACCTAACCTAACCTAACCTAACCTAACCTAACTTGGGCTTGATTTCTTTTAGCCGTCAACTGCATATTATTAAGAGGTAAAATACAAAGCAAACAAAATGTAATAAATAAGAATAAAAAAGAATATTTTGTTCATATACGAAAATAACATTGGCAACCTAGACACCATAAAACATTATTATTATTACAGCAATGTCGGCCAATCACCTATTGGTTGTTTCATGTATCATGTATGTATCATGTTTGTGATGTGGTAATCAAGTTGGGCAAGGTATGGTGAAAATATTACTCCTCCAGCTTAATCCTAGACATTGTTTTACTAACATATGTAGATGATAATGATCACATTTGAAAATTAAATTGAGAATCAAACCTGCCGTTACATTTTATTTTTATTTATTTTTATAACTACCTGGCTCCAAAAAAAATCTATATCATGGGTTTCTACATAGTCTCAGCTATGTAATAGCAGTATTTTTAAGGCGCTACAAAATTGTCCGCATCGTGGCTTTATACTATAAACTCAATAATCTTTATTCACCACAAAAATATGTTCTTTTGTCTCTTGATTTTTTTCTAGTCCCCAAAGTATGACAACGGTGCATCTAACGATTTAAGTCTTGGTTGCCAACTTTGTTGTATTGTTTATAAAATAACTTCATTGTTATAATTTTTTTTTTCTGTTATTAGCAGGTAGCTTCCAAGTAAGATTTTTTTTTTGGTGACTCGTGGATTGCTTTTTCGCACCGTCATCCCTGCTTCGGGGGCAACAGGGACGGTGTGTCCGGCCCTTTGGGGGCAGTCCTACCCACTAAACCCTGCGGTATTCCACCTTCTTCCCAACCGGGTCGCAGGATAGGCCTGAGGGCTATTCACTGCGACCCGGCTAAGGGAATGCCCCACTATGAGGCTCTCCTCGGGGAGCCAGATGCGCTGCCCCCCACAATCTCCCGTAGGAGGTTAAGTTGTGCCCGCTCGAGCCGTCCCGAATCATGTAGAGATGGGCCGTATGGCCCCCACGAGCTGCGCGCTCGCAGTGGGGCTCATCATTCTTTCGGCCCACTTTCGGAAGAGATCGTCGCGAGCCGCTTGTCTCCAGCGGTCGATCTCCTCCGGAATTGGCCGACCTCCAATTCGTCGCATCAGGACGCCCTCGACATACACCCGCCGTAGGATTCCAGCCTCGAGGTCCCACGGGAGGCTCCCTGCTATGAGGCACGCCGCCTCGTACGAGACAGTGCAGTACGCCCGCGCCGCTTCTGCGCCAAGGTTCGCTGCGGTCTCCGTAGCAGCACTACGTTGGAAGCGCAGAGGCACGAACTACCCGGCCCCCCGGTATTGGGGAGCAGTCTCGCGAGTCTTCCGACGCATTGTATCAGCTTTCAAAATTCCATTCCATTCCCAACAGACCTGACAAGTTAATTGAATTTCACAAGTGCGTTTGAGACCAGGAACCCTAGTTATTATAATATCCGTGCAATCAATTTCTACCACACAATATATTAACTGCTCAATGGAAAATTCGATTTATTTTATATTATTGTTTTTATTTCTCTACTGATTATAATGAAGTCTTTTATTGAATAATTCGTAAGAGAAGTCCCGAAAGCTAACATATTTTAGTTCGGTAACAAATTTTTGTAAATGTTAGGTAAACGCTATAAATTTTAGTCTCATTTCATTGTTTCTTATAGTTATTGTCATATATTAAGTGTCAGATATTAGTTTACCCTCTATGGACTACAAAATCTCTTGAGTGCCCACCCAACGTCATTTGTAGATATTAGATGTTCACGTCTACCGTTGACGATGTCTATAAAAGTGTTGGAAGTAATATAGGACATCAAAGGAATGAAAGTATTTGAAAACTAATAATTGGCATGGATTAGAGGTGTGTAGTGCAACGGGTGATGCGACTTAAAAGGCGAAGATAGATAGATTATAGCCCAATTTATATTATCCGTAGCTGTGTCCCCAGCTGAGGATAATATAAATTGGGCTATTAACATGATCTTCCAAAATGGAATTTTTACATTGCATTTGATACTGTTGACCACAAAACATCTTAATCTATATATATAGAAGAAAGTCGTGTTAGTACACTATTTATAACTCAACAACGGCTGTACCGAATTGGCTGAAAATTGGTGGGGAGGTAGCTTAGAGCCAGGAGACGGACATAGGCTACTTTTTATCCCGGGAACAAGTTCCTGTGGGAAACGGGAACGGAAAACTTCTCTACGCGGGCGAAGCCAACTAGTAATATTATAAATGCGAAAGTTTGTGTGGATGTTTGTTACTCTTTCACGTAAAAACTACTGAATATATTTTAATGAAACTGTACAATAATATAGTTTATACATCAGAATAACACATGGGCTACTTTTTATCCCGGGCACAAGTTCCTGTGGGAAACGGGAAAACATCACTAAGCGGGCGAAGCCGTGGGCGTCAACTAGTTAAAGATAAATAAACGGGCATAAATCAATAAAGAGAATCATTAGAATCCTATACAACTATCTGGTAAAATCTAGGTAGGTATCTGAATAAAAAATATGTTTGTTCCAGAGTACACAGGTAAGAAGTGAAACTTCGTTACGACATTTATTTACAGCTATAAAATTTCTCTCATGCATCGATAAAGAGTTTCACATAGGATAAAGAAGTTTCACTTCAAAACAAAATGGCGCGTAACCGAAAAACATGACGATTTTTTTTACAGCTATAAAATTTCTCTCAACGTCTATAAAGAAGTTTCATTTCAATGATGCCATAATTTTTATGAAATGTACTCTAATATAGGCATCACCTACAGGATCACGATACTATTTTAAACTTATTATATACTAGTTGACGCCCGCTGTTACGCCCGCGTAGTGAAGTTTTCCCGTTCCCGTTTCCCACAGGAACTTGTTCCCGGGATAAAAAGTTGCCTATGTGTTATTCTGATGTATAAACTATATTATTGCAAAGTTTCAATTAAATCCATTCAGTAGTTTTTTCGTGAAAGAGTAACAAACATCCATACAAACTTTTGCATTTATAATATTATTAAGATTTCACAAAACACGACGAAAAATAAATTTGAAATTCAATACTTCCATCGAAGTTTTGACTACGGAGTAACTTTTCAGTTGGGATAAGCTTGAGTTTTTATTTTCACATATCTTTCTATTCACCTTTCTTGTGATTCATAAATATTCCTAGCTCTAATTTCTTTGACTACTTATTTTTATTCGGCTACGACAAAGAGGGTGATGTGTTACGTTTATACGTATGTACTTAAACACATACATAACAGCTAGATGGATTAGATGAATCAGTCTCAAAATCGTCTTCCGAATGTATATGTAATGTAAGAGCCAAGTCAAGGTACTTAAATTATTTTTCCTTTTCTGCGTTTATGAGGTTGTCATCGTGACAATCGTACCAGTTGTCATAAAATGTGTAAGGGTAACAATTTCAAGCGTATCTAGATGTGCGTTATCTGGAGACATTTGAAATTGTATTACTAAACGGGCGTGTGAGGTTCGAAACCATTTCAGCCAGAAATCGGTCCGCCCGGTCCCTCTGATTTCAAGTTCGGCAACGAACGAACTGCACTGGCTATTACATCTTCTACGTCAATGTAAATTGGCTCTATAACCTGTATATTCTCAGAGGCCCGTTCAACATCTTTCATCGTAACACCGCTATACAATCGCCAAAGGCATGATGATGAGTGGCTAGGGGTGTCGAGCTGTGCGGCGCCGGTTTCGCCATCGTGGGTCAGACGCAGATAGGGTTTCCCCGTAGTTATACCCTTGAAAATTGTTGAAATCATACTTGGAACTGCTCAGGGTTCAGTGTTAGGACCATTACACTATCTGGCGTACGTCAATGACATGGAGCATGTAGTAAACCAATGTTCCACTTATCAATTTGCAGATGACACTTGCCTTTTATCGGCTCACGAACATCTTAACGAAGCAGCACAATGGCTACAGCAAGACTTTACCCGAATATGCAAGTGGTCACATGACGCAGGTCCAGTAATTAACGCAAATAAAACAAAAATAGTTCATGTCCATTCAAGTCACATAAAATCTGTACCCTTTAAAATAATTGCACATAGTCACAGCTGTTTACATAATACATCTCAAACAACTTCATGCAGGTGCTGTGCAATTGATCAAGTGACCCACCACACTTAGGACTTTTGGTAGATGACCATTTCAACTGGGGTATTCATATAGAATCAGTCTGTGAAAAATTACGGGCTTTATTGGCCAAATTCTACATACTGAAACCTAAAGTACCCTGCAGTATTCTTCGAAATATGTATTTAGCATTAACAGAGTCTATAATCTCTTATGGCATAACGAGTTATGGCAGAACATTTAAAACCTACATTGACACTATTTATAAGCTGCAAATAAGGCTTTAACTCTTTGTATCGGAGAAAATAAAAAGACAACATAAAGATAACCCTTTAGAACTTTTTAAGTATACTAATATAATACCTACACACAAAAAAATTCAAATGAACATATTAATTGAACAGTACAAGAATAAAAATATTCAAAAACCCATAGGTCATAAAATCACCACTCGAAACATTAGCAAAAATAAATTAATAGTACCTAGGTTGTAACGTTACTTTTTTCCGGGAGGGGAAAAAGGTAAAGTTTAGGAGAAAACTATCACCAGGACTGGAGGAGTCCCCGGCTTAAAAGGAAAAGTAAAAGGAAAAGGTAAAGTTAATTTAATAAATGTTAAAAATATAAATTTAAAGCCAGGGAAACCGGAGGTAAATGAAGGTCTTGAAGGTTTCTTTAAAAGAGCAGGTTATCAGCACGATAGGAGTAGGCCTCCACGTTGCCAGGAAGGGGCCTCAAGTCAGGCCTCCACGTCGCTATGAAGGGGCCTCGAGTCAGGGCTCCACGTCGCCGACCTCCAAGAAGCAGGTTGCGGTAATTCAAAGCAGGCAGAGGGCTGAAAGTTACCAGCCGTCGGCGTCACAAGCCACTGCAAACAATCACTTTATTATTTCAGAGGGCACAACCCTCTCACTCAGCACTATTCCTCAGAACCTCCTGACAAGGCGAGCACTAAAAGGAGACTGATTTGACGGCCCCGGCTCCCTTCTTTTATAGAGCATTTCAAAATTTAAACATGTTTGTTCTAAACATATTTTAATATAAATTTATAATAAGGTCAAATATCTAAACAACCTAACCTACTGGCAGCTCTAACAATAAATTAAAAACAAAACCTAGGCTTGTCATTAACTGACATTAAAAATTACAAAAGGTAAACAAACATTAAAAACTTTCGAAATATAAAGGCCTAGGAATGCTACAGATAATGGCCATGCAAATAATTTGAGAGAATAAATAATAAAAGATTTAACGTAAGTACACATACATTACAAGGTGTAGAAATTTTTATGGTAGGCGAACTATGGAAGTTATGGTTCCAACCCTTATGAACGATATAGTCAATTCTCATTGGCAAAACTCTAATATTAAAAACTATAAATCAAAAATTTAAATAATATTTCACAACTATATAACGAATATCTAAATCGAACAACCTGTATAAAATTCCTGCTTATCGTACAATACAAATGAATAGAACAGGTTTCTTTTGTAAAATTGAACAAGACAATAGGAGCTAGAACATAGATTCTATTCACGAATTTTATAATGTAAAATAGATGTTTAAGCCTAAAGCTATAAGGTTTAATATTTGTATTAAAAATATTTTCATAACCCACATCATTTTGTTAGGTGGCAGAATATAGATTGTATTTACGACTTTTTTTTTAATGTGAATAGATGTTTAAGTATTAGTCAATAAGGTTTAATATTTGTAAGAAAAATACTTTTAAGATACCCACATCATTTTGTTAATAAGTGCGGACGTTTCGAATGTGAGTAACAACACAAACCTTCTACTAGTTTTAATGGTACAAATTTAAATATTTTGTTGTAAACATACGTACGCAATGAAAAAAATAAATAAAAAAAAGGCATTTCCACCCCCGAGTATATAGCTCTGGCTCCTATTAAAATACGAAAATGACATGAGGACTCGTGGACCTATTAGCAAAAAGTTTTTAATATATTCTCAACGACCCTAAATTTTGTGGTCCCACCGAAACAGACTTTTAGTCTGCTACTAACTTTTTCTGGTTTGTTGATAACCGATGTTAAAAAATAAATTTGAATTAAGGTTTTATTCATTGATTTGGGAGCTTCAGTCTTAAATTTTGTTTGTATTGCAAATAGCAAATGTTTGAGTGGTATGCTTGTTCCATTATCCTGATTAGCGGTTTTTAGTCAAAATACACTTTGACTTTCTTAATCTTTCCTTGAACCCACTATACCGATATATACCATGATACCATTGATACCCGTAATACCATTATATGACATTCATATAATTATATAATGAAATTTTATATAATTAGTTGAAAGCAACAATGTTTATATATATTCCTTTATATACTATCAACAATTCAAAGCGATGTAGATAGTGTTTCTTGTATTTAATCTAGTACTCTTATTTGTTGTCATATCAATCTCTATTATTATATTATATATCTACATAAAAATAAAGCTCGCAAAATCTTTAATGGAACGTACCCTGTATACATCTTAAACGTATTTGAAGTCCTCGTTCTAGTTTTAAATCGACGGTTATGAGAGCGTTGCGCGATAGGGGACAGTAATTGCCATTCTGCTGACAAGTGTTAGCTTTAAAGTTTAGCTTAGAAGTTCAGTGGACAAAAATGCAAACGGTGGAGTGGGGGCGTATAGTATGCCTCTGCCTACCCTTTCGGGGATAAACGCGTGACAATATGTATGTATGTATGTTAGAAGTTCAGTTCAGATTTTCGGACAATTTTAATACACGATAAAGTTCTCTCCAACGAAAACTAGTGAAGTTATGAGTATTCTAACATAAGTAATGTCTATGAAACGCATGCGCTCACGGAGATTTTGAAGTCACATCAAAAGCACCTTTTCTAGAAAACGCTTTAAGGTATGTGATGTAAGTATATTTAAATTCTATTATAACAGTGTACTCGTATGGATATACCTTGAGAGGTTATATTTTATCAATAAGATGGTGAAACAAAATGATTTATTGTATGAATTATTATTAAATATATTTTCTGCATGGTATAATGATTGTGCTATACTATCTACGAGGCTGACAATTTTACAGCCCGCTAAAAAATTGTCTTAATTTTGCATAAACCATTTCAACGTCAAGCTTACAAAATGCTACACAGCATGTCCAAAACTAGTAAAGGTAGGGGAGAGAGCCCCTGTTACGAACAAAATTGCGAAGAAATTACTTGAATGACACTTCAACTGTCGTGCTACTTGTACTAAGGACAATTTGCATAACTCGCTGTGCATAAATATTGTAGGACATCAATTTTATCCAGCTGTTTGCTCAGGTCAACGAAGTGTGAAGTTCACTGGTTTTTTTATATTTAACCGAAATACAACTACCTACAATGGTATGTTTTATTTGCAATAATTCAATATAATCTTCATACTTTCTTTTATCATTTCGAATAACCGATAAACAGTATTATATTATCTTAACTAACGGTAGACTTATTCTAAGGAGAATTGTTTGAAATGTGAAAGGAAACGTTTACAAATATGTAGAGTAAAATTTGAATAGAATCAAATATTCGATCGCGTAATAGGGATGCAAATTTCAGCAACTTGTGGGCATGTTTTGAGAAACGAAACGGGACACACAGACTTCAAAGCTAACGAGATCGGATGATTCGATGTGAAGAGCCTTTCATTGTGTTATGAAACATTGTAATCCTAAAATAAGCTCAACTAAGCCGACCGTTGTTACCCGTTTCTCTTCTCTATCGTCCGCAACAGAGGCTTAGTAGCCCATAGCCGTTGGAAACCTACTCAACATGCACAATAGTCGTAGTATAAATTTCAAAATTTTACTAGTTTGTTAGCATCGTCTCTTTGTCTTAGTGTATCCCTAGTTTTTTCTATACCCTACCTAAATTTGGAGTCTGGGGCTTTTTAACAAAGTACACAGGTAAGAAGTGAAACTTACGACATTTTTTTAAAGCAATAAAATTTCACTCATATGTTGATAAAGAAGTTTCACTTGTGATAAAGAACTTTCACTTGTGATAAAGAAGTTTCACTTGTGATAAAGAAGTTTCACTTCAAAACAACATGGTGCGTAACCGAAAAACGTGACGATTTTTTTACAGCTATAAAATTTCTCTCAACATTGATAAAGAAGTTTCATTTTAAAAAGAATAACAAGCATAGTTATTTACATACTCTTTTATATTAAGAAATAACAGTAGGTAATTTAAAATATCGCCAATGAATTAGTTTAATACGTTCGCGCGCTAACTTCAAAAAAAATCTTAATTAAAATTATCGATAATTACTACTGATGTTTTGTGTTACAGAAGAGGACATCCTCATAATCTCACAATCTCCAGTTTATAAAGCAAAGTGTAAAAAGGCGTTTTCTTATGGCCTCCCTAACTGATACTAGTAGTCAAAAATACGAATACTCGAAAATAAATCAGTATCCAAAAAAGCGAATATATTTTGCTGTCTAATAATATTTTCCTGAATTCGTTTAAATCGGATTACGAGTATGTTCCCTAGTTAGCTCTTTGTTATCTTTGGCTTACGCACATATTCTTACAGGCCACGGTCACGGCAGAGATTATCTGGACCACAGTCACGTTTTCATCACAGCAGTAGGCTTTTCACTTTATTTTACGAGAGTCCGAATGTAGGTACCGTGAGTGGGAAGCGCTCAGTGGTATGTAAACGATCACTGCGTTAAGCATTTTACGCTATGACAGGTCTTGAGATGGGTGACCGCTTTTTCGTCGCTTTCTATTTACAAGCATTTCCATTCAGTTAAGCCGTTGGTACTTGTTTGCCATTACAAAGGTTATTGGTTAAGGCAAATTGAAGGCCTTGAAAAACAGCAGGTCGCCACAATAAGCGTCTTATATACATTCCTTTTGTGGAAACAAACTCAATTTTCACAATACTTTAGTTATAACTCTAAACTTATTTGTCTAATTATTTAATATGTTATAACATTTCTTTCTGTTTGTTTTGTAATAACATGAGTTTGACGTTGTCAAAACTGTCACGGTCGTTTCGAATCTTTTGGCGCGTTCTAAAATTAACGCGTGCGTTTATGGTGTCTTTCAGTTTGGTGCTGGACATTGAACTTATATAGATTGGCTGTCCTGACTTCCTGTCCTGTATTGCGTGCGGTGTGACAAACAGGAATAGTAAGGTTTTTATGTTGGTTTTGTTTATTCTGCCAATGTTTTGTCAAGGCTGTATAGGCCGTATGACTTTAGCCTGCCGTACTCGAGCGAGAGAAAAGAAAGAAGCTCGTTCTTTTTCTACGAGATGGCGTCCTGGAAGTTTTGGCGGGAAACAGCGAATGACGCGATCGCCGCTCCGTTGTTAATTTTTCAAACTAGTGTATTTTCGGGTGTAAAAAAAAAGATGGCGTCCTGAGAAATTGCCTAGTTATGGTGATTTAATTCGGATTAATATCCGAAGTGTCTTTATAGCAAATATGTAGACACAATAATTGTTGTTATGAGGTGAGAATATTTGTTTTGATTTGTTTTCTTCGTAATCGGTAAGATTACTTGGCGTTTGCGAATAATATGTTCTTACGATTGTTGTACTTTGTATTTCAGTCTGATTATCAAGAGACTTAGCAAATAACATAAAAAAGATTGATGGTAGAATGATCTAGTTAAAACCCCACTGAAATAAGTGGTAAGTTTAAACTATATAAACTTTTAAACGCTATTCCTTAACAGAATGTTGAGGGTGAAAGTGATTTTTATTATAAATAACTAATGTCTGTAACTTTTCTATTGTTACAGGGTTTTATTTCCTTCTTTTTTAGTTCTTTATTTTAGATCTACATAATATTTGATAGTTCAACGTGTTTCACGTTCTAAGTATGCTACGGTTTTTTTACTCCTTGTGAATGTCTGTAAGAAGACTTATAGTAAGCTGAGACAATGTTCAAAGGAGAGGATATTTTTCTCTACTCTGGTTACCTACTACCTGGACTTCTAAAATAGGAAGAGATGTGAAAGATTTGGACGTTCCTCAACCTTATATCCAGATAAGTAGTAATCCTTAATTAGTTTTTATGTATAACAACTCAGTAAATGCCGACTGATGTTGATAGTTTAAAAGGAATAACTTTTAACTTTAAATATTCATTTCTCTGTTGCCTATGTAGATGTCAACTACTTTAATATACTGGACTACCGATGTGACGTTCCAGTTAAACATATTTTATAATCTTTTTATTATCACAAAGGAATATTAATGTGAAACTTTATATTTACCTTGTTATGTTGTAGTGTATGATGATGATGATAATAGGAAGCGGTGTTGTGTGTTAACAAAACTCAGAGATAGTTTAACTGTATGTCTGTATATAATTTAGATATTTTTAAGGCATCTGACAACTGCTTTAATATTTGTCATTTTAGGCCACGCCCACTTCCATACTTTGGTTAAAATTTTTGTTTGTACTAAAAATAAACTTATTTTTAAGTGACCATATATATGGATCCCACTATGCATGATTAAGCCATTTCTTTTCACTTTCATATAGAAATACTTATGTCTACTTATGGATATAGTTTAAATAAATGTAATTAATAATAGGTACTTGTGCTTTTAATTGCATCATTCGTTTGATGGAGAGATACCTGGCGCCCTCTCTTTGTAAATTCTGGTATTTCTCTGCTCCGGGTTGGTCCATACTCACTCCCCATACTCATGCTCTGCTAGCTGGTGCACCGGTGATTCTTTGAGATAGTGTTCCTTACACATCTCCAGGGATTGCCCAACCATACCTGATGGGTGTATGTAGGTGTGTTGTTGCTACCTAGTGCGCACCACCCCTACCACACCTGTCTACTGTTATAATGTGGCTGCAACGTACCACCACCGTTAACCGTTAAAATGTATATGGTAATATTAAACTCACAATGAAACAAGCGTTTGGATGTAGTCGTTTGTAGTGGCTCATTCTAATATTTAGCGACGCGTAACTCAACACACACAGCACTTTGTTTGAGGGACAAAATCAATCAAAGGAAATCTTTCGTTTATTTAACCGTTGGGGGCCTACCTAGATAACTCGTAATCTTGCGTGCCACCATCCGAAGTAGAATGACCGACTTATCTCGTTTAGTGTTTATCCTACGATGTGATCAGATGAGTTAAGGCTATTTTCTTACTAATAGTATACGGCACAGTAACGGCTTCTCTCAGCAGTTTTACTACTAAAACCACAGGGGGTCATGACATGGGGAAGAGGTGATTCCCACTAGAGAAGTGTCACAGTGTGAGAAGAAAATGATTTACAAAAGTGCTTGTTATGTTTATAAAAGCTTGTAAATGTAAATACGTTTATAGAATTTTCATATCATACAAAGCT
Source organism: Thumatha senex (assembly GCA_948477245.1). NCBI lineage: Eukaryota > Metazoa > Arthropoda > Insecta > Lepidoptera > Erebidae > Thumatha > Thumatha senex. Next base: position 10,036,780 of record OX419725.1, on the reverse strand, counting down.
AATTGGCGTGTCTTTATTAACGCACTCCAATTTACTTTATTGGATATGACTTAATATTTTGAACATATATTTCAATTATGTACATAATGATTTTTACCTACCGCAAGAGATAGCCTTTGGAAAAAGATCTGAGTAAATAATACGGATATTTAAATACAAGTTTATGCTTTCATGGGTTTCTCTTTGATGTGCAATCTTATTTTAATGAAGTAATTAGTAGCTACCTCAAAAAGGTTTATTGGAAATATCGTGGAAATATCTTTCAAATATTAAATACATACACCGTATACGATGTAACAGTAATAACAGTAAGTTATTTAATATTGGTCCGTTTCAATTCATCTATCGCCTATAACATAGGACAAAATATAACTGATGAGTATGCCTCTGCTTACACCTTTGGAGAATAATGCGAGATTGTATACGTATGTATTTTATTCATTGCACTCTCACTCTGAGGGACATTCGGGATAGGCACCACAAAACCATTCTACGACTAAATCCCTTAATGAAGCTATTTTTTTAAGCTATTGCGGGCTTTGAGTGGGCTTTAATCAAGAAATTCCGTAACGCAAAAAACCTAAGATCCGAGGTCACAAGAATTTCACCGAGCACGGCCGAGCGTTGGCTTAACGTGTGTGTACATATATTATATGGTACGATTGTACGAAGCTCGCACGGATCGAGACGTGATGATAGTGAGTGTGAGGGTGAGGATGAGGGAGAGAGTGAGGGTGAGGGTGTTCTTGTTTTTTTAGTGTAACATGAATTAATATCAAAGAAAAACAAAGGAATGCTATGCAATAGCTTTACCGCGGCAGTCTCCGAGTGCCACACATCTTTTTTTTTTATTTTATTTTATACTACCACATGGCAAACAAGCTTACGGCCCACCTGGTGTTAAGTGGTTACCGTCGCCTATAGACACTTGCAATATTAAGGTTAACACTGCAAGTGCGTTGCCATCCTGGCGCCTAAGATAATACCTTCATGGCCAGTAATTACACTGGCTACCTTTCCCTTCAATCCGAAACACAGTTGACTGCTTCACGGCAGAAATAAGAAAGGCGGTGGTACCTACCCAGACGACCCTACATACGGGTCTACCACCGTAAACACGCAGTAAAATATTGTCATAATTAAAAACACCTCACGCTTCAGCACTGTGTATACGCCCAGCTTGTGCAAAAATTTAAATAACGACTATCTAAATTTTCATTAAAATATTAGTGACTAGTTGACACGCTCGACACCTGTGGTGAAGTTTTCCCGTTCCTGTTTCCCACAGGAACTTGTTTCCGGGTTAAAATGTAGTCTATGTATTATTCTGATGTGTAAGCTATATTATTGTAAAGTTTCATTAAAATTCATTCAGTAGATTTTGCGTGAAAGAGTAACAAACATCCATACTTACAAACTTACGCGTATATATATATATAGAAGAATATAGTAGGATTTAAAACATGGATCAATATTCACAATTATTCGACATCGAAATATTTTATCGGACACAAATATTTTACTAAATTGTGGATGAATGGAAATAACGTTTCCATCCATCCACAATTTAATAAAACAGGAGGAAGGTACCTACCGCATATGTATATACTAAAGGATACTTTAAAAAAAAAACAAAAAATAACACGCTTTCATAGAAAATCAAACTGAAAGGTAAAAAATAATTTTGTGACTATCAAATGTCTTCTTTACGCTGATGATCTGGTAATACTTGCATCATCAGCGGACGAGTTGCAGTTGATGGTTAATATTATGCATGATGCGCTGAAAGGCAATGGAATGAAAGTGAATGTAAATAAGACGAAAGTAATGGTTTTTGAAAGAGAGAAAAACATGACAGATTGCTCGATTTTTGTGGAAGGAAAAAGAGTGGAACAAGTAAAAGAATTTATATACCTAGGCTCAAAATTTGCGAGAGATGGAAAGTGTGATGATACCATTGAAAGAAGGGTTTTGGCTGGCAATCAAGTGAATGGAGCAACGTACACCTTTATGGGCACCCAGAACGTGTCTAAAAAGGCAAGACTGGCTGTGCATAGAGGAGTGCTTGTCCCTACACTAACATATGGCAGTGAAAGTTGGGTATGGCAGAAGAAGCATAGAAGTAAAATTAATGAAGTAGAAATGAGGAGTCTGCGAAGTATAGCTGGAGTGAAATTGATAGATAAAGAATGGAACAGCGTGATAAAGGAACATTGCGGTATGACAGAAGACATAGTGACTAAGACAGAAAAAGGGATGCTTAGATGGTCTGGACACGTGGAGAGGATGGATGAAAATAGACTGACCAAGAAAATTTGCGAGAGATGGACTCTCGCAAATTTTGAGCCTAGGTATAAAAATTCTTTCACTTGTTCCACTCTTTTTCCTTCCACAAAAATCGAGCAATCTGTCATGTTTTTCTCTCTTTCAAAAACCATTACTTTCGTCTTATTTACATTCACTTTCATTCCTTGCTTTTCAGCGCATCTTGCATAATATTAACCATCAACTGCAACTCGTCCGCTGATGATGCAAGTATTACCTGATCATCAGCGTAAAGAAGACATTTGATAGTCAGATCAGTCATTTTTAAACCATACGCACTTTCTTGCAGTTCTTTCAAGCAACTGTCAATGTATAGGTTAAACAGCCACGGTGACGCTACACATCCCTGTCTCACACGTTTTTCGATGTGAAAAAAGTCTGTGCAAGCTCCGTTGATTCATTCCTCACCACTCTATCATAGGCCTTTTCCAAATCTACGAATGCGCAATAAACTTTTAGACTCTTCGCCAAAAGTTTTTCAATTACGCATCGTAAGGAAAAGACCTGATCCGTGCATCCTCTTCCTTTCATAAATCCTGCTTGCACATTCCACATTTTCCCTTCAGTTTCTACTGTTTATGTTGACCTTATTGGTTATCTGAGGGATTTCGTAGTTTATCCTTCTAATATGTTTACGGCTATGGGCTATAACCCCCCCGTAAAGAGCCGCATATCATCGACACAGTAAGTCACTGGATCTTGAGACCAAAACGTCCAGATTCTTCATTTATACTGTGCAACATTTTCCTCAAAAAGTAACGGGAAAGTCAAAAGTACTCGGATAACCAAATGTAGCATGTATGAAGGGATTAATGAATCTCCAGGAAGCGATAGAAGTATGCATGGATCGCGATGCCTGGCGATCTGTCCTCTCTGACTACCCTGTCAGGGATACAGTGTAAAGATAGTATAGTATAGTAACATTCTGCTCAACGGTACCAGCATTACTTATATTGTTGTCTAATATTTGCATGCCAGCAACTTTGGTGAAATGTGATAAGCTACTATTAATTCATCATAGTGTACCTAAAAATAGTATCGCATTTCATGCAAATAAATAAATAACTGTTTTCGCTACTATGACAGTCAAACCGAGGAAGATAAGGAAACTCCATAGTTAATTTGCGATGCGAAGTTAATAAAATTCGTTCATATAATATTTCACATATTTCATGTTGGCATTTTATTATTGGAAAATACTTTACATCAAATCATCTCATCTTTAAACAGGAATATTGCTCCTGGCTATAGATTCCATGTCTATATGAAACGAGAAACAAAAAAATTGCTTTCGGCTAGGTCTCTAATGTTGACATTACCGTATACATCAGGGCTAAAACCACTTTGTATTGATCTATATGGTTTTTGCCCTGAGGCTCTCTGTAAAGTTAATGGTGTCCGAACCTTGAGTCTGACTTGTCCAGTTTATGGGTTTGTAGGCTGTGGTGCGGTAACAATGCTAATAGTCTAATTTATAAGCTTACATTGCCGGTTATAAATGATATTAGACTAACACTTTTGATGGTTTTTTTATTGTTTATGTTCTGTCTCGATTACTTCTTCTCCGTTTATACATTTATAATAATTATTTGCTGGTTATTGCGTTGTGTTTCTTAAATAAAACTTATGGTCATTCTTAACCGTAGAACGGATGTTTCCCGACCAATATAGACGCTTATGTCATTGCATTACTGGTTTATTATATACTAGCTTCCGCCCGCAGCTTCGCCCGCGTGGATTTCGCTAATCGTGATCCTTTTTTCGCCTAGTTGATTTAGCATAAGTGCGGGAGGGGAGTTTAGACTTACTCATCTATCGCAGGCGCCTATCCCCGCCTTGGTGACGCCCACTTCGCAACGGGCCGAAACGTCAAATTTTAATCATTCAAAGACCAAATATTATCTACATAAACTGTACTTAGTGATGAAATAATTTATTTTGAATAAGGATTAATAGCATGAGTAAAATAAATGCGTTTAAATGTAGTCCAAATAATAATATGGTTGTTGTGCCTCACTCGACATAGATAGGTATAGTGTGTCCCGGACTTTTTTGTAGATATTTATAAGATCTAGGTACAATTAATAAGAATATTTTATGGATTTATCTTTTATAGTTTAGGCAGCGTACGAAAAATAAGTAACTTTTCTGGTTGATATTTTACACCTTGTGTCCGAAAAACCCAAATATCTTACGGAATCCTATTTTTTTTTTTTTTCAAAATAAAATATAGCCTATGTTACTTGTGGATAATGTAGCTTTCAAATAGAGAAAGAATTTTTTAAATCTGTCTAGTAATTTTCGAGCCTATTCATTACAAACAAACAAATATACAAAGTTTTCCTCTTTATAATATTAGTGTAGAAAAGAATGATTTTTGACCGTAAAATGAATGTCAAATGCTTGTATGCCTAGTATATGAGGACTGTGATGCGGAGAAATTTAATGACGCACGTTGTGTTTATTTATTTTTTTTAGTTACATTAGTTCAGAACTATTAAACTAATGAATTTCTTTAATTATTGATATAGTATTAAAAGTATATATTATTATGTATTGATAATATATAGTATTTAAAAATATCTTCTGAAATAATAAAAAAAACAACATTCATTACTATTATTATAGATATAAAATAACAAACATTTATAATAATAAAATATTTAACATAGAGTTAGAATTATTAAACTAACGAATTCCTATAATATGTTAATATAGTATTTAATAATAAACTCTCAAAAACATGGAAGGGAGAGGGAGAGGGAGAAGGAGTTTTTTTAAATATTATAATTCCTTGTGGACAATATAACTTCGTTCCATCCGGGTGACCCTTGACACCTCTCAAGTTTTTTTGTATTTTTGTTCGTTTTCAGCGGTATATGCATGGATAGTGCATTTTATTTACGAAGCTTTTTGCCAAATGGCCTATTTTCTTTTTCAATATTGGACCAATTTAAAAGAAATTTCATTTACTAAATAAAAATAACATGTATTGTGTCGCTATGTTGTTTTTGGAACGAAGTTCCTTACGGCAGGCTTGGAGGATATAGGGATTTTGCTGCGCGACCGAACCGAAAAAAATGTGATAGTAAAACCGTAAGAAAAATTGGGTGGAATAAAACCGTTAAATGAGACGTCGGCAGGCGCGAAAGTCGTATACACAAGCGAGTAGTGTATAATATTTTTTTTTCTACATTAGTTTTTTCGAAGGTCGAATTTCGTTCCTACCTGGTGTCCCACGACACCACATCTTTTTTTTTCATTGATATTTGTCATATTTGCACAATACACCTCGGTTGCGAAGGATCTAAACCATTATTTTATACCACTGAGGTGGCAGACAAGCATACGGCCCACCTGATGGAAAGCCTATGGACGTTTGCAATACCAGAGGTGCGATACTCGCGCTGCCGACCCTTAATTGTGAATGAGGGTTCTAGTACTTATAAATATCTTGAAGAGATATCGTCAAAAAGAATAACATAAAGACATACAAGCATATGACATTTACTTTACGATAATCAAGTAATTACTTTTAGATCATAAACATAAGGGAAATAGGAAAATGAAGGTTGCCTTGCTATGGATAGCGACGTTACACTACCGTCTACTACTACATCCCTGACGTCCTAGCTTAGGTAGAAAGTCAGATTTTAGAAAATATCATAGTTTACGTGATGGAATGCATTAGGACACTTCACTAGTCTGCTGCAGGGAGCAACAGAGCGGCTTTGTGGGGAACTCCCAGTTCTGGAAAGCGGACTAACTACTAAACCACCACGTTGTTCCGCCTCGCCTCTATGGAGATGCAAGAGTTAAGTCACTACATTTTAAGGAGGAGGAAAGCTATAACACGGGGCACATATGCTTTTTACGTTATGTGATGAGCCTCGATTCGAGTTTAGGTCAGATATTATAAAATTAACATGGGGGTGCTATTTGCAAGTAGTGCACCTCACATGGCTAAAAAAAGGTAAACTACAAACAAAACCCTGTATAACGCGTTTGCGTCGCGTGTGCTTGGAACAGTAACTATAACCATATTTTATATACTATGACTCTCGGCCCTCACCATCAGTCCAGCCGCGACCACGGGCGCTGCAACGCGCTCGAAACGTCGGTGAATGTAAGTACAAAATTGTTTCGCGTGAAGTCCCGAGTAGTATATAAAATATGAGTATAAACCGCGAAAGTTTAAAAATAACAGTAACTATAACATCCTCCTTCATATTTGCCACAGGAAATAAGTATAATGTACCGTATTTTTACATGTTTTAAACGTTTTGTTGGTCACATACAAAAACCACGCAAGCGTAAACGCGAGCAAAAGCTAGTTTAGAAAGACATAAGTTTATATGAATTAGTCCCTAGCACATATTATTATTATCATGTATGTTTATAACATGATTAAATTAAACAGTAATTAAGAACCTTCTCAAATAGGTATCCCCGTACTCCTGTAATCAAATCGTTATGAACGAATGGCTGAACCGAACATTGCATGGCTGAACATTTCATTTTTGACTTGTTCGACATAAATTGATTTTAGACATAAATTATCATCATTTAACTTCGTTAATTAACATTTTCCGTTATTAATAGATACAAGCAGATATGGAATGTAATTTTGTTGTAGCATAGTTGGGACCAGCTTCCCAAACTGATATTGAATAAAACTAAGGGCTGAGAGTATTGTTTTGAACTTGTATTTGACTACGTGCTTGATTGATTGTTTTACATTGATACTGAATGATATGAACTATCTTCACGCTGTATCCCTGACGGGGTAGTCAGGAAGGACAGATCGCCAGGCTTAGCTTGACATAAGTGGGTAGTTAACTGAATGGTTGTGAAATAAAACATCTGCCAATATTTTTTAATTATAATTGTATATTATACATTTACTAGTACTTAAATGATAGTTATTTGTTCGTGAACTATCTACTTGCCGGATTGTATCAAATTCTTTCCTTAATTTGCAACTTACACTACAAAATTTTGCAAGCACATAATAATGGACACTATGCAGGCTACTCTTGTGGAAATGAGTGCAAATTTTAACAAACGGATGGAGGATGCAAGGGACATCAAGTTCACCACCAAGCTTGACTGGTTTGTCTTCAGAATTTGCCTCATACAGAGCCTTTGTGACACAGTCACTCACACTATTACAGCTACAGATGGTTGCACTAGCCCGAACTATTGATAGAATTGAAACTCAGAGACGGCGAAAAAGCCTGCTTTTACATGGGGTCGAGGAGGCTAAAGATGAGGTGCCTTCAACCACCGTCACTGACATCGTCAAGCGGCGCTTGGGTATTTCAGGGTTTTGCTCCAGTAACATCAGCCGCTGTCAAAGGTTAGGGAGAGCCACTTCTTCTAATAAATCCAGGCCTATTCTTGTAAAACTTCAGGATGTGGATGTCAGAGATAAGCTATGGTTCGCCAAGGCTAAATTGAAGGGTTCCGGTGTCACCATTTCAGAATTTCTAACCAAGTGCAGGCACGACGTGTTCTTGGCCGCTCGTGAAAGGTTTGGGGTTGCTCGGTGCTGGACCATAGAAGGTAATATTTTCGTCGTAGGTCCCGACGACAGACGACATCGAGTCTTTGCTCTCGTTGACCTCGATGAAATCAGCGCTAGTGTGCCTAAGCCCACAGTCACAACACAGGTTACAGCTTCTAAAAATATGGGACCTAAGTCGAAGCGTGCAGCCACGGTTAGAAAGTAAAGTTAATGATTACTCAATGGTTGCCTGGAAGAGATTGCCGTAGCGCGATAAGGCCGCCAATTGTACCTACAACTTGCATATATAATGTATTTTTTATTTTTATTTTATTATTGTAAATTTGGTGTACACTGAACATATATATTATGTTTCTTGTTTTCACGGGTATCTTCTTTTTTTTATGAAGATACCCGGGCTTTTTGTAGGCGTACATGGGGACATACTGGTCCAACACGCAGAGGCCCTTTGAGAATTTTAATCTAAAAGGAAATGGGACCTCCACTGCAGACAATCCACGCCCGCCTTATGTAGAAGAACGTTAATGGACCACCTCCAATGGGAGTTAAGCTATTGTAAAATATGCTAACTAAGAAATGGGCTATTGGGTTGGGGGTTTGATGAACTAGGTGATTATAATTATGGATGAAGGCGGCGTCTGCCATTTTAATATCTGATTATCAAAAATTTGGCAGACGGTGACTCGCCAACTCACAAGATGGGCCCCCTATACAATCGCCATAGACATGATAAGCCTGTAAGGCGACAGGAGGCAACACCGGTGTGAGAGGCTTGGGGTGTCGAGCGGTGCAGCGTCGGTTTCACCTTCGCGGGACAGGCCCGGAGCGGGCTTCTCCGTAGTTATGCCCTTGAAAATGACACTTCCACCCCCGAGCATATAGCTCTGGCTCCCTCCCTCTGATCGGCCAATTAAGGCAAGCCAGAGTTGAGTTTTGCTGCACTCCCGGGAGTAGCACTCTCACTGCTCTCCCGTTAGCCCATTAAATGCTAACCGGTGCAGAAGGGCAACAAAACTCTGAGGAATCGGGACCGATGTGTAGCCACGCACATTCAGCTCGCCACAAGCTGCCCTGCGGATGTGAGCTTTTCAATAACTTTCTGATAAATTTTTTTGTTAATATCAGAAAGTGGATGACTCAAAAAGCGAATCTACTATGCCCTCATAGGGTTGCGTTAATCCTAATTATTATTATATATATTATTATTATTATGACTCTTCTTTACACGGGTATCTTCTTTTTTTTTTCTCATGAAGATACCCGGACTTTTGATAGGCTTACATGGGGACATAGGTCCAACACGCAGTTAATCCAATAGGGAATGGGACCCCCACTGCAGATAGTCCACGCCCGCCTTATGTAGAAGAACGGTAATGGATCACCTCCAATGGAAGTTAAACTATTGTAAAATGTGCTTACTATGAAATGGGCTATTGGGTTGGGGGTTAAATGGATCGGGTGAATTAAGCTATTGATGAAAACGGCGTCTGCCATTTTAATATATTATTATTAAACTACTGGGAGACGGTGACTCGCCAACTCACTAGATGGGCCCCCTATACAATCACCATAGGCATGATAAGCCTGTAAGGCGACAGGGGGCAACACCGGTGTGAGCGGCTTGGGGTGTCGAGCGGTGCGGCGCCGGATTCACCTTCGCGGGACAGGCCCGGAGCGGGCTTCCCCGTAGTTATGCCCTTGAAAATGACACTTCCACCCCCGAGCATATCGCTCTGGCGCCCTCCCTCTGACCGGCCAATTAAGGCAAGCCAGAGTTGAGATTTGCTGCACTCCCGGGAATAGCACTCTCACTGCTCTCCCGTTAGGCCATTAAATCCTAACCGGTGCAGAAGGGCAACAAAACTCTGAGGAATCGGGACCGATGTGTAGCCACGCACATTCAGCTCGCCACAAGCTGCCCTGCGGATGTGAGCTTTACAATAACTTACTGATACATTTTTTGTTGATATCAGAAAGTGGATAAATCAAAAAGCGAATCTACTATGCCCTCATATGGTTGCGTTAATCCTATAAAAGTTAACGACTGTCCTCGAGGGGTTTATTATTATTATTCTTTTTATTTATTTATACAACATATCAATTACATTTTTAAATATATCTATAAAATAAAAAATACATTTAAATATATAAAAAATAGTGACCCACCGGTATCGGGTACAGGGACCAAGCTACCGGTGGTTAGGGCTCCAGAGAAAGGAATTTCCTCACAATACGTGCGGTGTCGAGAAGAACTGCTTTCTGTATCAGGCCCTTGATCCAGCTGTTTAACGCGAGCCTTTGTAGGTGTTGGTCAAGGCTCTTGGCTATAAGTCCATGGACAGATATGACTATCGGTACAATGATCGCTGAATCCACACCCCACACGTCGACAACCTCATGAGCCAAATCTAAATATTTCTTTTGTTTGTCTACCTCGGCATTCATGAGGTTTTCGTCGTGGGGTATGGTGATGTCAACAATAATTACACGGCGTTCTAATCGATCTATTACCACTATGTCAGGCTTATTGGCGACAATAGTCCTGTCCGTGATAATAGATCGATCCCAGTATAATGTGACATGACCATTTTCGAGAACTGGGTCGGGCACATATCTATAGTATGGTACCTCTAAATCAACAAGATTGTACTTAAGAGCAAGTTGCTGGTGAATGATCTTGGCTACTTGGTTGTGTCGATGCAAATACTCACCGTTTGCAAGACTCGAACAACCAGAAATACGAGTAATATGCCTAAGGGATTCTCCGGGACGATGACATGCCCGACAGATGTCCACCGTACCATCTTTCAGGATATACTTCCTGTAGTTCTTTGTCATTACAACTTCGTCAGTAATTGCAAAAACAAACCCTTCAGGCTCTCCAAAGAGATCACCAAATCGTAGCCAAGATACTGATGCATTGAAGTCTATATCAGGCCTGTGTAAGGCCTGATAAAAACGACCATGCAGCTCCTTACTCTTCCATACCTCCTTGCGATCAGTAACACCAAGTACTATAGGTTTATGCCAATTCTTTTTAGTCAACGTGAGTGGGGTATGTCCATTATCCACTGCAACCACATCGCGATGCAACCTCGTGTCAGCATTGAGAAAATATTCTCTGAGGTTGCATATCTCACGGTTATGGAGGGTCTTGACATTTAAAAAGCCTCGACCTCCACACTTCCGAGGGATATACAACCTCATTACTGATGAACGAGGATGATGCATTCGAAATGTGGTCAACAAGGACCGCACTTTCCTATCCAGGGCATCTAATTCAGTCTGAGTCCATCTAAGTATACCGAAGGAATACATTAGGACCGGTATGACCCACCCATTGAAGGCACGCACCTTATTACCGCCTGATAAAAGACTTTTCAGTACTTTTTTCAGACGGCCAAAGAATCGCTCCTTCAATGTTTGTTTCACACCAGATTCGTTAATTCCTAATGCCTGCGATATACCCAGATACTTATAGGTCTCAGTAGCGGAGAGAGATCTGAGTATTATGGAATCTGAAAGCTCAACACCTTCAGACTCCACAATCCCACCCTTCTTTACATGCATGACTGCACATTTGTCAACGCCAAATTCCATTCTAATAGAACTACTAAAGGATTTTGTTAACTTCAATAGTTCTATCAGTTCCAATTTGGTGGTGGCAAATAGCTTAAGGTCGTCCATGTAAAGCAAGTGGGATATAACTCGACCTTCTCTTCGCAACTGAAAGCCTAGCCCCGAACTCTCTAGTATAGTACTAAGAGGGTTCAGTGCTAGACAAAACCATAAAGGACTGAGACTGTCGCCCTGGAATATGCCCCGCTTATAAGGCAAGCCATTTGTTACAGTCTGACGACATCCTGGATAGCAAAGGTCTGTTCTCCATTGCCTCATACATGACTGCAGGAAAGTACAAAGAGTTGCATCCACTTTGTACAGCTCCAGCACCCTCAGAAGCCACGTATGAGGCACAGAGTCAAAAGCTTTTTTATAATCAATCCAACATGTCGTCAGACTGCGACGATTACGGCGTACCTGTTGGTTAATGATCGTGTCAATAATAAGGAGCTCTTTGGTGCCTCGGGTCCCACTTCTACATCCATTTTGAGACAAAGACAAGACTGAATTTTTATCTAAATGTGAAGTAATTTTGATTCTCAAAATGGATGTTAGAAGTTTATAGACTGTTGGTAAGTGGACATGTGATAGGTCTATAATTTTTGGGATCCAAGGCATCGCCAGATTTATAGCGAAGGTGGGTTATTCCAGTTGTTATAAAATCGGGCAGAGAGCCCGACTCTACACATGACTGGAATTGAGCTGCTAAACGAGAATGTGAACTACGGAGCCACTTAAGCCAGAAATTATGCAGTCCGTCCGGTCCCGCTGATTTCCAGTTGGGCAAAGAACGGACTGCATTTGCTACATCCTGTTCTGATATATTAATTGACTCCATTGCCTGTATAGATTCACATTCCCGTTCAACATCTCTCATCCATTCACCTTCAATATGACTAACGGGCCTCGACCAAATACCACGCCAAAATGCATTTGTAATATCAGCATTTGGTCGCGGTCCGTTATCCACACCTGAATTGGGTTTTTCCCACCGTCGATAAACCCACCTCTCATCCTTTTGGAACATGCGGTTCTGGGTATATCGCTCTACGCGTTTCTTATAACGGCGAATCCGGTTTGCCCATGCACAAACTTTCTGCTTCAGAAAGTCAATGCGCTCCGTGATACATGACGTACCCACATATTCTTGAGGCGTGATGTTAGTGCCTGAAAACGCCTGCTTCACAAAGCGCATGACCCTCGGACAAGTGTTTCCCGATCTAAAGCAGATTAGCTTCCCAATTAGTGCCCTAGCCCGAGCGATACGACGCTTAATTCTACACTGCCAAGCTGGTACAGCAGGTTTAGGAGAAGAAGCAAGTTTCTTTTCAAAAAACTTTACTTCAGCTACTCTACATGCTGCAACGGCCTCACAGTATAGGATCGAGTGCGTATCACCAAGGTCTTCACTATTATCCAAATAATCAGGTAATAGCGAATCTAGAGCACACACCAAGGCCATATTCCGTTTATGCATATGCAAACGCGGTAGGCTAGGTCTACAGCCTGGACTCATAGATCGATATTCCAGAATCGCATCCTCCAATGCACTCCTTAAGTTATTATTACACTGGATACTTACGGATATAGCCTCAACTGTAACAACTTCATCATTGTGTGTTGTGTTTGTTACCGATGAATTTGTAACCTGTGATGAAGTTGGACAGTCAAGGCTATTTCGTACCTCAGAACGTAGCCGCTCAAGTACAGCACTATCCAACATGTTACAACGTTGTTTATTTAAAATAGCCCGCACCTGATCCGATAATCGTTGTGCCGAGACGTTAACAGCTGGTTCAAGACCCCGAAACACAGTTAACAGCCGATCACGGTATGCAGTAAGGTTAATTCCCCCCTCTGTAGCCACAAAATATGCCCGCATGACGTTCTCATTCATAGAATCAGTCCATCGCATGCGGCGCACATTACCACCGGTAGCGGGAGCCCTATTCGAAGCCGGTGGGCCTCGGGACTCCATGCGTGTCGGTGGCCGGCCTCTTCCACGCCGCCGTGCTGGTGGTGGTGACGACGGCGGGGAGAAATATTCGCCGCTTGAGCTCGAGCTCAACGCCTCAACTGCAGTCGATGTAGCGGATATGCTCACCGTGGACTGCGAGGCGGAGCAATGCGGCGAATCCGGAGATGGATCTTGTGCATTCCTTTTAGCCCTGGATCTTGTCAGCATTTAGCAAAGATATCTTTCATGTTTCATGTTTGTGAAATTAATTCTGATATGTCACATGACATCTAATGTCACGCATATCCATAATTATAGTATCTTGTATATTTGCGTATATAAGGTTTTATTTGTTATTTCTTGATTTTCATATTTTATATTCATTTTTCCTTTACTGGAAATACGGTTTATAAGCTTTCCGGCTATGGTAATATTATTTTAAATATTTTAAGATTATATAAACGACATTTGCTATGTAGTGTTGCCAGGTGTTTGTTTGTTTGTTTTATTCTTTTATTATTATTATTATTACTTAGCGATCCATGCATACTACTTTCGCTTCTTCAAGATTCATCAATCGCTTCATACACGCACGTCTGGATATCCGAGTTCTTTAGATTTTTTCTAATGATATGAATATGTGTAGAAATTGTAAAAGTCGTGGTCCTGAGTATATGGTATAATAGCGAATATTTTTATAATCTAGTTGTTTAATGTTTTTTAAAAGTTTTTGATAAAATCTTTTCTAATATTGACTATTCAACGTTTCCATAAAATTTAATTTAAATTGACTTATAACGGCACAGCAAAGTTCCTCCTGTTTACCCTCTTTTCCTCTGAATTAAAAAACGTCGACTACCAAAAGTGAGCTCCGATGCACGACTGGAGTTTACTCCTCAAGAAATATTATTGTGCAGAAAAGTTTAAAGAGAGATGAAAGCTTCTATTTAAATAATTATCATTAAGTGGTATTATTTACATCATTTGAATATATTTCATAACACTAAGTGACACTCACGGCTTCGCCCATGACATACTTCGAAATTCAATCGCACCTATTTAATCCCGTTGCTTATAAATTTTACAATATTGGATAAAAATTTGCCCGATTTGTCTACTTTTATGATTACTGCTCCGCTCTTCATAGTCGTTGGATGATGATAAACAGCCTATAACCTTCCTGGATAAATAGGGCTATCCGACACAAAAAGATTTTTTTCAGATCCTACCAGTAGTTCAGGATATTAGCGCGTTTAAAACATTTTACAAACTCTTCAGTTTAATATATTGGTAGAGAAGTTTAGATAAGATACTCGTACATACACATTTAAATCTACTTTGCGCAAAGGAACTACACGACTCGATTTTATTCCTCATGAAATTTTTACACTTCGGATTATTTTACCCGCAATGTAAAAAGAAGTTTTACTTGAGGAGTAAGCGGTTGAAAGCGTTACAAAAAGTGTGAGCGGGCAAGGCGTTTCTCCCGATTTGTGTAGATAGAAGGAGAGAGATATTCGCTTTGTATATTTCTGTAGGGGCAAGACATAGAGATGTGAGCACATCCGAAAATTTAAATAAAAAAATCAGTTGTGCTTTAGACCACACGACTGTAGCTAAAGCGCTACATATTTTTTCAAGATGACATGTGAACTTCAAGACCATCAACAAACATTTATGCCAAGTTTCATAAAAATTGGTTGAGAAATTGTCATGACTTATGTGGAGAATGGGAGATCAAATACATACACACCATAAAAATTGATTTTCTGGAAATGCCGAGCCACTACATTGTCACGGTGACCTAGACCTCGGATTACTATCTACGATTACCGTTT
This sequence comes from Thumatha senex, assembly GCA_948477245.1. Lineage (NCBI taxonomy): Eukaryota > Metazoa > Arthropoda > Insecta > Lepidoptera > Erebidae > Thumatha > Thumatha senex. Next base: position 10,021,512 of record OX419725.1, on the reverse strand, counting down.
CACCGGCGCGATACGAGAGCGATCTGTTCGGTTCATTGAATAATCGGTGATTTCACATTGAACAGGGTCATGATATTGCAATTGTAATTCAATTAGGAGTATATTATAATATAAGCATTTAGTGTAAAACATTGTAATTCAATTAGGAGTATATTATAATACTAAAATTATAAAGCTGAAGAGTTTGTTTGTTTGGTTGAACGCGCTAATCTCAGGAATTATACTGGTCGGATTTGAAAAAATCTTTTTGTGTTAGATACCCCATTTATCGAGGAAGGTTATAGGCTATATATCATTAGGCTACCACACTGGAGAGCAGAGCAGTAGTCATAAATGTCGACAAATCGGGCAAATTTTGATGCATCATTGTAGAATTTATAAGCGATGGGATTAAATAAGTGCGACGGGAGGTCGAAATATTCCACGGGCGAAGCTGTGGGGGTCATATAATTATAATATAAGCGTTTAGATTTAAACATGACTTCCAAATCGTATTAAAGAGATCAATTAGAATTAATTTCAAATAATTTTGAAGATATAGGTACAATTTTTTTGGTCATGAGATTTAGTGAGCTGTCGATTATTAGTTTGTTACCCACACATCCATAGATACTTCCATACTAATATATAAAGCTGAAAAGTTTATTTGTTTATTTGAACGCGCTAATCTCAGAAAATACTGGTCGGATTTGAAAAATGATTGTTTTTGTTAGATAGCCCATTTATCGACGAAGGCTTTAGGCTATATATCATCACGCTACTATCCTGAAGAGCGGAGCAGTAATCATAAATGTCGAGAAATCAGGCGATTTTTTATGCATTATTGTAGAGTTTATAACCGACGGGACTTCGAAGTATACATATACATACTTCACCTAGTTTTTTCATATTTCGACAGCCTCCTGGGAGCCTCGGTGCTCGTAGCCTCGCTAAATCATTGTTCTGTAAACGATCACTGCGTTAAGCAATATTTTTTATAACTGGTCCACGGATGGGTGACTACATTGTGGCATTTCCATTTACCGGCTTTTCCGTGATTCGGAAGGCATGATAAGCATTTGAAGTTTTAGCCCCTGTTATAACATTTTTTTACATTCTGTGTATTTTCACTGAGGTCTATTTCATCAGTTTGTAAAATTCAACTAATAAAACCTGATTACGACAAGTTATTTAGTTACGTCATAATTAGTTTCTAGGCATCAAAAGCAATTAATTGCGATTCATATTTCTTTGTTAAGGGCTTCCAAATATATATTAATTTTACTAAGAGGTGTCGAGCTCTGGGACGCGCTTACTCCGCGTATTTTACCTATACTTTTACAGTGACAGATATAATCCTCTTTGCGAGGAAACGTTAAGATACCTTTAATTGTTTTTAACCTATTTCGAACGATGGAATCCTGTGTTTTACAAGCTTTCTTGTAATTTATGTTTGTTCGGGTGAAATCTTATTGCTCAATTTAGTAGAAAATATCTTCAATTGATTGAGCTGAAATTTTCATTACCTTTTAGTTTAGACGACAATGCATGATTAACTGTGTGACGTAATTCTAAATGGAAGATGGTGGAACATTCAAGATAGAAGAATTATTATTGAAGTGAAACTTCTTTATCGCCGTTGATATTGAAATAAAAAAGTCACGATTTTTGGTTACGCGCCATGTTGTTTTGAAGTGAAACTTCTTTATCATAAGTGAAACTTTTTTATCGATGTATGAGAGAAATTTTATGGCAGTAAATAAAAAAGTCACGATTTTCGGTTACGCGCCATGTTGTTTTGAAGTGAAACTTCTTTATCATAAGTGAAACTTTTTTATCGATGTATGAGAGAAATTTTATAGCTGTCGTAACGAAGTTATACTTCTTACCTGTGTACTCTGGTACATATTTTAAAATAAAATTCTGGCATAATAAATACGGGTATTATTTCTTGGGCATTTAAAAAGCATCTATTAAGAAAAGATTCTTAACTTTAAATTTATTGGAATAATATTGCAATATGCAATAAATACTACGGGTTATATTAAAATCCGACTGAGAACTATCTACTAAAATAACATTTAATTATTTTTCGCGTAAAGGCAAAACTTTTAAATGCTAGTAAGTTAGTAAAGTTATTTTAGCTTCAGTGACGTTTATGTAAGTAGTAGTCTCACTTAAATACTAATACTTAAATTCTAACTAACATATTTTCAAACTCGTGAAACACTTGAAGTTGCACAAGAAAGCTGTGAGGCCCGGGCATAGAACAAGCAAGACAAACAATCCTGAGATTGAAATAAATTGGAAGAGATAAGAGGCATTTGCCTCAAAAACAAGACCTAGTCAGCTCGTCATAATTCCAAAGTTTCTACGCTGATTAGCTTCTTATTTATAGTTCTCAACTACTTTCGCTTTGAAAGTTCTGTGGCGTTATTAAGTTGCACTGGCGCGTCTATGGGAAGAAAGCTGACCTAGGTAAAGAGATGACAACATTGTTAACTGCGACAAGCGTCGCGTCGCTCCGACCGAGCGACACACTGCGAACGGATTAGAAGCATCCTTCGCACGGCTCTGTAGTGAATGCTTTTGTGGAATAAATTGGGGAAATGTAGCTCGATACGGAGGCTGCGTAGTGAAGGAAGGAGCGGGCGTGCGAGGACGAGAGGCGCGCGGCGGCGGCAGTGGAGAGAGTGCCGCGCGCCGCGACGGTCGGAGGCGGCGCATCGCCACCGCTCCTCCCGCTCCCGCCGCGCACGAGCCGCGATGGCCACCACCCCGCCGCCCGCCGCCCCCAAGCACAAGAGCAGGCGGAAGATATCGCTGCCGTGGTTCCGACAGAGCTCGGTGAGCGCGCCGCACGCCGCGCTCACTCGCCAGCACACCATCGACACTCCGAGCTCGTTCCACGCGCGCCTCCTCAAGGTCAACCGCCATCATCGACAGGTGCGCTACAGCCGCGTATGGGAGAGACGCACCCGCTTCCGCCACCCCCACTGCCCGCTTTACATGGAACTTACGCAAGCCACTCCTGCGCTTCCACTCTTGCACATGCACGCCTTCGACCAGCGCCGTGTAACATCAGGCCTATAATTTGCATGGAATGCTTGCTAATAACAACGGAAAGAGAAGAATCGACATTACCTCATTGTGAAATTTAAATAAATAAAATAAACATTAATATTTTATTTATTTAATACGAGAGCATATCGTAGTTATGGCAATGCACATCGGACGTCTGTACACAATATACCTATGGAGCAATTAGTAATACCACCAGCAAGATGAAGAGCTTATTCTTACCTACCTAATATTTATATATTTATTATTATGTATTTTTGTTCAATAAAATTAGCAGTGAACGAAAAATTGTGTCTTTGTTTTGTAGAAATAAAAATGATTAATCGTTTTAGCATGTAATGTGTAATTGTAGAATATCACTTTGACACCTTTCGACGTTCGGCACAATTATTCGTATTTTATACTATTTTATTGTACCAGCATGCTCCTAATATAACGCTAACTTATCTTTTATGCATCGATTTAAATCTGTAGATAAAAGGTAGCCCCGAATGCTTTTTACCAAATCTTGTTGTCGTTGTTCGTAAAACCAATTTTAACCTTTCTAATTGGTGTAATCATAAACAAAGTAGAACATAGGTAGATATTCACTTACTTGATAAAACTCATACTGTATGTAGGCATTTTTTCAGTCCTTAATAAGGTTATGAAATTGCCTACAGTCAATCGCAAGTGTGGATGAAATCGCGTCGATTGACCTCATATAAATAGTAACAAAACAACTTATTAGGGTTCAGTACCTCAAAAGGAAAAACCGTAACCCTTATAGGATCACATTGTAGTCCGTTTGTCAAGCCCCTTTTTCTCAGGAACGCGTAGAGATATCAAGATGAAATTAAAACAGTATACTCAAGTCTACAATCTCTTGAAGGTGTGAAAAAAAATCACACTTTTATATTAACGTAAAAAAACGTTTGACTAGTTTACAAAATTACAAAGCAAATTTACAAATTTTCACGGAACCCTCGGTGGTCGAGCTCGACTCCTACTTGTCCGTTTTTTTTTATCTAAATGTGGGTAACTCAATGTTAAAAAAGGTGTATTTTGGGCCCTACCTAGACGGTTTAGGCCACGATTGGACGAGATCATTGCGAAGAGAATCTTGTAACAACACAGAAGATTCGACAATAATAAAAATGATGATTAAAACTAGCAATAGCAACAAATAAATAAATGTGAACAGCTTGGCACTATAGCAAGTAGCAGTCTTGCACAATTGAACCAAATATAGATAACCAAACTGTTGTTATCTGTCACTCAAACTAAAAGATACCGCGACGACTGATAGGCAATCTATGTAAGGGTCTATCGTCGATTAGTTATTATGAAAGTAATAATGGTTACAATCTAAGTAAAATATATTGTTCATGTTGTTTGAGCACAAGTGAGATAAATTTGTAATGTATTGGACATACCTGATAGCCATAAACAGACAAGGGCAATGAGAAACAATAAAAAGTAACGACTGTTAAAGCAGTATAAAGAATAACAAGATGTTTGTTATAAATTTTAATGAACTATGATCGCAGTAAAGTGCTTAACAATCGGAAGGTAGTATCAATTGTCCTACCCCATGGATCAAAAATTGTTCTGATCCATGGTTCTTTTCCTATTTCATGCGTGTGTGAAAGAACGTAGGTACCTACTAGAAACTGAAGAAGTGTACAAAGGGCAGCAAAACTTTTTATGGGACCGTGGAAAAACAATTTTCAATTTCTTCTAATAGATACATCCAGACATGAGATAATACCAATCTCTATTTAAGTTGTTGTCTGACAGAGTCACAGATTACTCAAGTACCAACTTTACATTCATCGTTAATGAATCTGAATGAAGGCTATCCATGCAAATACAAAATGAGGGCTGGCGAAAATTGTACTGACTAGTAATTGCTATTACAGAGTTGATCTTTACATTTTTAGCTTGAGATTTGCAATTGTATTACAAGACATTACGCTTGAGGTACCTAAAATCAGCAACAGATAATATGAGAATTAAGAATTTGTAGTTGTTTTGTACCTGCTCAAACTACAAAATGTCATAAAAAATAACATGTTTAAATGTGATATAGGTCAGTATTACGTCATAATGGTGAGCGCCTCTCCTAATTTCCGGTACTTAAGCCGCTGACATGACGTTTCAGTCCAAAGTAACGGAAATGCGATGTTTTAAATCTATACACGTATTATATGAAGAACACCCACATGTCTTTTATTTCTACCAGCTTTTGATATCTTATGATTAACTTCTGATATAAGGGGAATTAAAATGATCCTTAGGAATCTTGTGTTGTTCTTGAGTCTATTTGTGCTTCATCTGGATAGGGATACTTAAGTCTGCTTTATGTTATTACTACTTATATGACAATGAGAGAGGAATGGAGAAAAAAGCATTTTATACTCAAATAATTTAATTAATATGAGTGTATAGTACTTTATGTGAAGCAATGCAAAAAAATAAAAAATCGTAATCAAATGTCGGCCATTGTACATCTGCCGGAGTACGGTGTTGATATCAGTTTACAATATTCATGACTGGGTTAAGGTACCTTATTTAAAAAAGGCGTGTGGCACTCGGAGACTGCCGCGGTAAAGCTATTGCATAGCATACCTTTGTTTTTCTTTGATATTAATTCAAGTCACACTAATAAAAAACAAAAAAGAATCACCCTCGCCCTCACCCCCACCCTCACTCCTCACCCCTCACCCCTCACCCTCACCCTCACCCCACCCTAACTCTCACAGTCACCCTCATCCTCAACCTCACACTTACTATCATCACGTCTCGATCCGTGCGAGTTTCGTACAATTGTACTATATAATATATGTACACACACGTTAAGCCAACGCTCGGCCGTGCTCGGTGAACTTTGTGTGACCTCGGGTCTTAGGTTTTTTGTGTTACGGAATTTCTTGATTAAAGCCCGCTCAAAGCTCGCGATAAAACGCTCGGCCGTGCTCGGTGAACGTCGTGTGACCTCGGGTCCTAGGTTTTTTGTGTTACGGAATTTCTTGATTAAAGCCCGCTCAACGCCCGCGATAAAAATTATGCAATAGCTTAAAAATCCTTACTTAAGCTGGTTACTCAAGTCCTTTTTGAACCAGTGCAATATCCACAGACATAACTCCAACGGAGCTAGATGAGCTAGTCGGACGAACCGACTAGTAGATAACTACGCGGTGCTCCTTCATGGCGGTTATGTGTATATATCATCGAAAGGAAATATCTGGAAGGAAACCTCTGCTTAGCTAGTTATATTATTTTTCTCTTTCTTTCGGTTACCTTTATTTTTTGGTACTTGCTTACATAGGGACAAACCGAGATAACATGCAAAGGTCTATGGAGAATTTTAATTGGATTGGAAAGGGTTCAGATAGTACCCATTGTAGACAATGAGATTCGATTCGAATATCTTGTTTGATTACTCCTGAGGGATTGAAGCATATCAATGAATTGGTAGAAAATCTTTACGCGTCTGACTTGTTACAAACCGCAGCTGACTACAATCTATCTGGGCCCGAAGTCTAATATTTCAATAGTGTATCAATAGAGTGTCAATGGACTGACAATGGCGCAGTTTTGCACTTTTCGTAGTCCGCTAACTATTTAAGACCAATGGCTTCTCGCTGACTTGTCATTATCCTGCCACTCGAACAAATCTGTATTCTACTAATCAATGACGTCTCGGTGTCTTTCCAATGGTTTGTCAAACGGTAGTCTACTAATTATTTGACATTAGTTTCAATGACCTCACGATGGCTTCGGTATGATTATTTGTTATTATGCCGCCATTGAACCACCATCAAGCAGACACTGCTATTATACGAGTTGTTGATAGTATATTTATCTCATATTTAGTTAATAATTAGTTTAAACGAAAAATATTACCTACACTTATTAATGTTAGGCAAAGATAATCGACGAAAATGCGAGAAAATAATGTTTCAGTACCTAATTCCCGAATCAGGGACAATATTTTTTATAGATTCAAAAATATTCCATGATAACAATTTAAGTTATGGAATTTCATTTTTGTTTTAGGTACAAGTTAAATAAACATAAAAAAATATTGTGGGGCACTTTTCACACAGCGCCATCTAGCCCAAAGTAACTAATATATAATATTAGCTTTGTTATGGGATCACGGCAATGGGCTTACCACCTGTTACGTGCGACAAAGATGCATACGGTGAAGTGTGGGCGTTTAATATGCCTCTGCCTACCCCTTCGGGGAAAAAGGCGTGACAAAATGTATGTATGTATGTATGTGTTATGGGATCTAGATAACTGATAAACAAATTTATATATTTCTAAATACATATATATTATACATAGGAAACGCCCAAACTCCGAAACACACATTTGTCGATCACACAAATATTTGTTCCGACCCGGGACCTCTTGCGTAGCAGTCGGATACACTCCCACCGCGCCACAGAGGCAGTCAAGTTACAACTTAACTTTACACTTCTCTTGTATTTCAGCTTATGTCTGATATATTCCTGTTATTTAATGCAGCAGGGTCTCCAAACTCTAGTGGGTCAAAAACCAGTGCAAGGGCTATGTTGTGAGACATGTGAACAAAGCATTTTTGTAACTTGTTAAACCATTCATGAGTTATATGAATGCTATGCCCAACTCCTATTGACTAAAACCAGACAATACCCTTCCCTCTACTAACTAAGGACTAAGGCTAGGTTAGGGTGTCTTATACAAATATTTAGGTACCTCATGCATCAGAATCAGCTCATAGCCCACTTCAGCACAGATATATTTGTGACATATCTTCATCTTAACATATTTCCAAGGACTTGCGTTCTAAGTGGATTCCTAAAACTGGTGTTTACTTATTGTGAGTACATGAGCAGCTTTAGTTTAGCTAGTTAGGCATCATTGGGAGTGACCACAGTCTTACCCCCTAACCTTATAGGGGCACTTGCATCATCTCATGCGTTGGTCTGCTGGTGCACCACTATCGGGTGTCACTTGGGCCCTAGTAATATTGGTGGGGCCCTTTACACGCTACACACATACACACATTTCATATGTGATCTAAGTTGGAAAGGTAATAAAAAAAATAGTTTATTAGAAATAAATGTTTATTAATACATAATTGAATAGAACTTATAACAAATATATTTAAATATTTTCTTAAAACTAAAAATCAGCCGAGTTATGATGTATATGAATGTGAAAAAAGTTGTTTTTCCTCATGGAAGGTCATGCCATGCAGCATGCGCTGAACAACAAATTTTGGGCAGAGAAAACTAACTATCTTCACACTGTATCCCTGTCGGAGTAGTCAGAGGGGACAGATTGCCAGGCTTCGCAATACATGCACAATTCTTTTGCTTACTGCAGTTTCATTAATCGCTTCATGCATGCCATATCCAAGTACTTTTGACTATTCCGTTTTTGAGCAATTTGCTCAGTTTAAGTCTCAGACTACCCTGACTCTTTCTCTCCGTCAATCTTTAGTTGGACGTTTGGTGGGCAGAGAGAAATGTTTTAAAATAGACTATTGCTTCTAGTATTAATTTGCCTGTTTTCTTATTAGTTTGGATGTAAATCTGAAAGCAATACTATCCTGGCTCTTTGTCTCTGAAAGGAAAATACAATAATTTATTAAACAATATCAATTAAATATCTATGCCTAAGTATTAATTACCCCTTCAGGGATAAGGCGTGATGGATATTTATTTATTTATTAGTAATAATCTATACTATTATAAAATTGTATAAATAGCTGTTACTACATTCCAAATAAATAAAAATGTATTATTGTAATCAACTCCTTCAGGGATTCTTCGTGCCTGTTTGTTTATTTGTTCGGAGTTGGAGCAAAATCCAGCCAGTTTATCACAACTCTACTATTAGAAAATTTTCCAGCTTAAATACTGCGCCATGTTTCATTAAAATTGCTTCAGCAGAAGTAATGATACAGCTTGAACTACGTAGTACTAGATATGCTATATTTTGGACAGGTCAAAGAATTTAGGTTTGTTAGTAAGACAACATTTTTCAACGCCCACTGGTTTTCAATTATGCACATGCTTGTTTCCAGTTGCCTGCCTCATCCACAAGACAGTAGGTACAGCACTTGCCGGTGGATTGTTTCCTAAAAATGTTGATAAAACTTCACCTCATCACAAATACTCGTATCAATATGAAGATTTAAAAGTTTAATACTTGTTGCCGGCAGCTTAGATTTTTGTTTCTGGGTACCTAATTTGGATTTGTTTAGTTTAAAAAACTGTCAATAAATGACAATTAAATAATTAGTAGAGCCTAGTCCCCAGTAAAATAGTAAGCTAAGTCTCTCCTTAAACTTTTCAAAGCTATTGCTAGGCATATATTAAGGACAACTTAAGAAATATATGCTTCATGAGAACTCATCTCAGTTTCCACTTGTGTAAAGTCGATTCTACTAGAGTTATGGAAAATCTTTTAAAAATATACTCACTTTTCGTCAAAAATCTAGGACGATTTAAATCGTCCTGGGTCAAAAGGTTATAAGGGTTGACGGGCTTGGTAGGGGTGGTGCGCACTAGGTAGCAACAACACACCTACATACACCCATCAGGTACGGTTGGTAATCCCTGGAGATGTGTAAGTAACACTATCTCAAAGAATCAACCGGTGCACCAGCTAGCAGAGTATGTGTATAGGGAGTGAGTATGGACCAACCTGGAGCAGAGAAATACCAGAATTTATAAAAAGAGGGCGCCAGGTATCTCTCCATCAAACGAATGATGCAATTAAAAAACCTTATGTTACCAACTTATTAATTATATTTATTTAAACTATATCCATATGTAGACATGAATATACATATATGAAAGTAAAAAGAAATGGCTTAGTCATGCATAGTGGGACCCATATATATATATGGTCACTTAAAAATAAGTTTATATTTAGTACAAATAAAAATTTAAACCAAAGTATAGAAATGGGCGTGGCCTAAAATGACAAATATTAAAGCAGTTGTCAGATGCCTTAAAAATATCTAAATTATATACAGACATACATTTAAACTATCTCTGAGTTTTGTTAACACACAAACCCCGCTTACTATCATCATCATCATCATCATACACTACAACATAACAAAGTAAAAATAAAGTTTCACATTAATATTCCTTTGTGATAATAAAAAGATTATAAAATATGTGTAACTGGAACGTCACATCGGTAGTCCAGTATGTTAAAGTAGTTGAAAGCTACATATGTAATAGAAAAATGAATATTTAAAGTTAAAAGTTATTCCTTTTAAACTATCAACATTAGTCGGCCTTTACCGGGTTATTATACATAGAAACTAATTAAAGATTACTACTTATCTGGATATAAGGTTGAGGAACATCCAAGTCCTTCACATCTCTTACTATTCTAGAAGTCCATGTAGTAGGTAACCAGAGTAGAGAAAAATTTCCTCTTTGCACATTGTCTCAGCTTACTTTAAGTCTTCTTACAGACATTCACAAGGAGTAAAAATGTAGAATGCAGAGAACGTGAAACACGTTAAACTCAATTATTATGTAGATGGATAATAAAGAACCATAATAAGAAACAGAAACAAAAACATAAAAAAAACCCCTGTAACAACAGAAAAGTTACAGACATTAGTAATTTGTAATAAAAATCACTTTCACCCTCAACATTCTGTTAAGGAATGCAGTCTAAGAGATTATATAGTTTTAACTTACCACTTATTTCAGTGGGGTTTTAACTAGATCATTCTATCATCATCCTTTTTCATGTTATTTGCTAAGTCTCTTGATAAGCAGACTGAAACACAAAGTACAACCATTGTAAGAACATATTATTCGCAAAGGCCAAGTAATCTTACCGATTACGAAGAAACTAATATAAACAAATTTTCTCACCTCATAGCAACAATTATTATGTCTACATATTTGCTAAAAAGACTTCGGATATTAATCCGAATTAAATCACCATGACCAAGCGCATTTTCATCACGCCGTTCTCGTAAAAAAGAACCAGCTTCTTTCTTTTCTTCCGCTCGATTACGGCCGGCTAAAGTCATACGGCCTATACAGCCTTGACAAAACTTATAAACAAAACCAACATGAAAACCTTACTATTCCTGTTTGTCACACCTCACGCAATACATTATGGGTGGATGTGAGTCAGGACAGCCAATCTATCTAAGTTGGCCAGCACCAAACTGAAAGACACCATAGATGCACGCGTTAATTTTAGAACGCGCCAAAAGAGTCGAAACGACCGTGACAGTTTTGACAACGTCAAACTCATGTCGTTCAGAACAAAAACAAACAAAATGAAATGTTTTAACATATTAAATAATTAGACAAATAAGTTTAGAGTTATAACTAAAGTATTGTGAAAATTGAGTTTGTTTCCACAAAAGGGATGTATATAAAAATAAGGATATATAACCGACTTATGAATATGTAACCGACACTCAGAAGTCAATGGCATGTCAATTGAGTGGCGATGGAATGACCATGACTTGTTCTTTAACGTAAATTAGTAGAATTGAGGCCCTGAAAGACACGATGTAAAGCTTAAAATAACTTTGTCAATCCACTATAATCTGGAATCTATAATACAATAATAAACTGGCTACATGTTGACATGTTAGTTGGTGAATAACATAATACCGCTTTTTTGATCACAGGGTAAAAGTAATTTTAAAAATCTGACCCCGTATAACAAACATTTTTATCCCTGTAGAATACAGACCACCCATTTGAGTGCGACTATATCTCAAGGCAAAGGTTATGTCTAATTACTCTCTATGAAGCTCCTTATAAAGATGTAGTTAGAAAAACTCAACGAAAGCTGAATATTAATAAAAAATCTTTTTAATAAATTTGTAAAGTCTATTCTGCGACTATTCATTACTTTTGTCAAGTTGATTTTGTACTAAACTGATTTTTTAACCTTTAGAAATGGCCAACCTAATTTTCTCTTGTATATTTATTAAGCTTTAGTAGCTTTCCTCGTAAATGTCTCGGAATAGGCGAAAGGTAGAGTACCTTTTCTCACAGATTTACCTACTAAAAAGGTTGATAAGCGCCATTGTCACAGATGTTTATTAAGTAGCTATTACTTAAAATTAGTGATGAAGTATCAGGAACAAACTTAAATACTAAATTTAACCCATTCTCTCTAAAAACATTTTCCGAAGTCGTGACAGGAGAAAGACGTGTGTAGTTACCAGGCGCCAATGACTCGCAAGTAATTACGTGGTCGATGATATTATTAGAAGACAATGTAAACTTAATTTATCTATATACATACATACATATCGTCACGCCTGTCTCCCATCGGGGTAGGCAGGGACTATAGCTTTCCACCTGCTACGATCCTGGCATACAACTTTCGCTTCTTCCACACAAGTGTTTTCATACACACACGCCGGTTAAGGGTACTCATGACCTGACCTTTTTTCAAAATGTCTTCTATTTGATTGACATATGTACGTCGAGGTCTCTTACCAGTTTGCCCATTCACTCTCTTCTGACAAATCTGTTTCGTTACTCTACTTTCATCCATCCTCTCCACCGTCCGAACCATCTAAGCATACCTTTTTCTATCTTAGTCACTATTTCTTCTACCATACCGCAATGTTCCCTTATCACACTGTTCCTTTCTTTGTCCATCAATTTCATTCTAGCTATACTCCGCAGACTTCTCATTTCCACTGCATTAATTTTACTTCTATGCTTCTTCTGCCACACCCAACTTTCACTGCCATACATGAGTGTAGGAACAAGTACTCCTCTATGCACAGCCAGTCTTGCCTTCTCAAACACGTTCTGACTGCTCATAAAGGCGTACATGGCTCCATTCACTTGATTTCCAGCCAAAACTCTTCGTTCAATGTCACAATCACACTTTCCATCTCTCACAAATTTTGAACCTAAATACACAAATTCTTTCACCTGTTCCACTCGTTTTCCTTCCACAAAAATCGAGCAATCCGTCATACTTTCCTCTCTTTCAAAAACCATTACTTTTGTCTTATTTACATTCACTTTCATTCCTTTGCTTTTTAGCGCATCATGCATAATGTTAACCATCAACTGCAATTCCTCCGCCGATGATGCCAGTATTACCTGGTCATCAGCGTATAGGAGGCATTTGACAGTCAGTTCATTCATTTTTAAACCATACGCACTCTCTTGCAGTTCTTTCAAACAACTGTCCATGTATAGGTTAAACAGCGCAGGTGACGCTACACAACCCAGTCTCACACCTTTTTCAATGTGAAAACAGTCTGTGGAAGCTCCGTTGATCCTGACACAAGCACTGGAGCCCTCATAGAGAGATTTCAGTGCTCGTATCAAGTGACTGCTTACTCTATACTTGGCCAGTGTTGTCCAAAGTTAATGCCTCACAGGCCTTTTCCAAGTCTTCAAATATGCAATAGACCTTTTGACATTTCGCCAAAAATTTTTCGGCTATGCATCGTAAGGAAAAGACCTGACCCGTGCATCCTCGTCCTTTCATAAATCCTGCTTGTACATCCCACATTTTCCCTTCAGTTTCATTCATCACTCTTTTTATCAAAACTTTTGCATACAATTTGCCGACGATGCTGAGAAAGCTTATGCCGCGTTATCTATATAACAGTTCAGAATTTTTGCGAAAGTAGAGGGTAGAAGGAGTCTGAGTAGAAAGGACTTCCATACGAACACCACGTGAGTAGATTCCTCAAAAACAAATAAGCAAAAGTACTTTAACGAATCGCAGGATACAATAGAAGTGGCTGACTTACTACCCCTTTAGGGATATGTACAGGGTGAAGAAAGTTAGAAAAATATTATTCACTAGATGACAGCTTCGCCCGTGGAATATTTCGACCTCCCGTCGCGTTGCACCTATTTAATCCCTCCTAAAAAAATTACCCGATTTGTCAACATTTATGACTACTGCTCTGCTTCCCGGTGTAGTAGTGTAATGATATATAGCCTTATAGCCTTCCTCGATAAATGGGCTATCTAAAACAAAAAGCTTTTTTCAAATCCGACTAGTAGTTCCTGAGATTAACGCGTTCAACCAAACAAACAAACCAACAAACTCTTCAACTTTATAATATTAGTATAGATATGGAATAATATGAAAAAATCAATCCTACTAATATTATAAACGCGAAAGTTTGTAAATATGGACGTTTCTTACTCTTTCACGCAAAATCTACTGAATGTATGATGAAACTTTACAACAATATACCTACCTTACACATCAGAATAACATAGGTTTTTTTTGTATCCCGGAAACAAGTTCCTGTGGGAATCGGAAACGGGAAAACTACACCACGCGTGCGTACCTACTATAAAATCTTCATCACTTACTCATACTAGAGTTTTTTTTTTGTACTTGTGGAAATCCCCTCGGATGTCATGCCGGACTCGAACCGGCTAAAACCACATAGTCCCCGCCTAACTGTCTTTTGCCGGACGCCCCGGGTAACTCCTCGGAAGAAAGATATCCCAGAGCTTCCGGCAGACTTTGGCTACCACCGCGGCCTCACCTAGGGTTCGGGTGTTATCCCATTTCTTTGGGGGTTGGTTCGGGTACTATCCCGCTTCTGGGGGCATCAGGCGTGCGTGAGATATTCACGTCATGCCGAAGTCTTGGGCCTGCTTCTGTAAGGAGGGCGAGCAGCCCACCCGCCGTCCTCAGGACCTATACTTGTGCTTGGTATTAAATAAATACCAAAATTTGAAAAACTAAAGCAAGGTTACATCCGATGACGCTCCCTTAAAGTATACTACTATAAGGTATATACTACATACTAGTATACTTTCTACTTTCGCTTTTTAAGGTTCCGTACCTTAAAAGTAAAAAACGGAACCCTTATATTTAGAATCACTTTGTTGTCTGTCCGGCTGTTTGTCAAGACCCTTTATCTTAGGAACACGTGAAGGTAGCGAGTTTAAATAAAACACTTATAAGTGTATCGAATACTCGTATATGTATTGTATCGTAAATAATTGTTATGGCTGACGCAAAAAAAACGTATTTTATGGAAGCCTCGGTGGACGAGTCCGACATGCACTTGTTTGATTTTTTGTGTAGGCATCCTAACACCTCTGATTATAATATTGTTTCGGAGTTTGAGTGTTTCCTATTATAATATGTGTGTGTTTAGAAATATATAAATATGTATATCAGTTTTCTAGATCCCATAATACAAGTTTATATCTTAGTTTGGACTCGATGACGTGGTGTAAAAAGTGTACCACAATATTTATTTATTTCTTCCGCGTTTAAATTAAAACAGCTGTGGTAGTAACAAGCATTCAATGGAATGAAAGAAAATACAACCACTGCAAAATTACTATCCACTACAGACACTAAGAAACGGGCAAAGGTATGACGTACGAATCCATACATATAATAAAATCGTAACCAAGTAAAAACTGTACATTGAATATTTTTACAAAAAAACACTTTCACTTCACCGAAGCCAAAAATGTAATTTTTAAAATTTTTGTCTGTCTGTTTGTCCGCAATACCTTTGTCTGGGATAAACTCAGAAACTATTCATTGGATTTAATTCAATTTTTGATCGAACAGTAACAGTAGGTCGGGTTAACACATAGGCTATATATTATCACGCTACATAACCTAGGAGCTTGGCAGAGAACAATTAGCTATAAACGCATGTCCGGGATAAACTCGGAAATTACCTAATGGATTTTATTCAAATATTACAAGAATGTTAACAATAGGCGGGGTCTACACATAGGCTATATATTATAACGCTACATAACCTAGGAGCTCGGCAGAGGACAATTAGGTATAAAACTCAGTAACAATTAAATGGATTTTATTGAAATTTTGTTTTAGTATTAACAATAGGTCGGGTCTACATAAAAGCTATATATAATTACGCTATATAGGTAACCAAAGAGCTCGGCAGAGAACCGTTAAATTCCGCATATTTAACCGGGCAAAACGCAAAAACGACTACGCATAGATTTAATTGAAATCTTTCACGAAGAATAACAAGACGTTTGGTCTACATATAGGCTACATATTATCACGCTACATATCCTAGGGGCTCGGTTGAGAACTATTGGGTACATATATATCTGAGCGATAATTGCGAAAACTACTCAATGAATTTAGTTTAAATCTTACACGAATGACAACAAGACATTGGATCCACATGGGGGCTACATATAATCAAGCGATAACAGCTAGGCTATACCGACCCGTAGCCTATGTGTAACGGCATGTATAGCCTTAGTTATCGATTATTATGTTCTTTATTGAATTTCTCAGAGGTCAATCGTGGTAACACCTCAGATCAAAGACAATATTTAAATAGTCCAGGGAAGATTGATGTGGGTTAGCCTCACGGAAGCTATGAATCCTGAGGAGATTATATTAGAGACTGATAGAAGTGTTCTCCAAGACTCAGTTTAGACCCTGCTTCAACGCTTCGCAAAGTTCTTAGTACACTTGCTCCTCTATCCATAACGTGGTATTCGCATTATGATTGTTCTGGGGTAAGGGGCAGCCTGGAGCCACTGGCGTAGAACAATAACTTTCTTGGCTGCATTTTACAGAACCTTCCATAGTAAGAAACTCCTTTAGAATGCAGCAAAAATAAGAAACACGTGCTCAAGGATTGCCCTCATATCGCAAATTTGGGATGAAATCTTTGATGTCTTATAAGAAAAGCAGTTTAAACAAAGGATAAATCAATAGGAACCAACAATTGATTAGTGGTCTCACAGATTTGTTTAAACAATTTGCAATTTGCAAGCTCATGAATTCTCAGAAGTTCTTCTAAGTCTTTACGAAGGCACTTTACCAGAGGCTGATTCTGGTAGATTACTTTTATAAGTATATAGGTATAGCTTTTTCTCTCAGTAATTGTGTATAGTGTAAAGTGGTTAACAGACACTGTAGTCTGTCAAAAAAAACCGACGCAAAATCAGTCCTTAGTTTCTCTTCTCTTTCACAAAAGGTTAAGTGAACACCACCAGAGAAGATCGGTATATCGTTTTTGCTTCTTTTAAATTTGTCTTCTTCGAAATTGTGTAACTTATAAATACATCTCAACTTCAAAAATTCCGATGAGTTGTGACGTTTCGGCGAGCCAGTATTTTTTTCCTGATTCCCGCCATTCACCACAATCACCCCTTTATAATCTAAGTGCGTGCAGTTCCTGTGTGCGTAAGCTTTAAAAAAATTCTTAGCAATACACTGGGGCAGACACTTCAATGTCAGCTTCTAGTTTCGACCTGAGGTTAAGTTGCAACTATTCTCACATTGAGAAAGCGGTGTTCAGTTATTCACACAATTGTCGGTTTCTCCTTCGTCACCAGTCTGGTTTATAGGGTGATAATTTTTGGGTACTGTGAGCAATGATTTGAACGTAGCTTATAAAGAAGTTACTACATAACAACTCTGATATCAATGAACAGCGTTTTAACCACTTTAAGACATTGATGCGTATGACTCCACTCAATCCATAGATAATTTTTTAAAGCAATAAGCTAACCACCAAATTATTTTAATTGCTTTTGCCAACAAAAAGTAAAAATACAACTTGGTTCAGCACGGGGATTAGTTTAGTCACTGGTATTGCAACATCAACTTTTTCACCTGTGCTATGCGAGGTAGTTATGAGTGTTTCCACACAAATATACTTATTTGTCTGGGTTAAGTAATAATAATAAGTAGGTAGTAATAGGGTATTTAAATATACATTGAATATTTAAAAAAAAAGTTTGTTGTATGTATTATATATTATATCTATACATACCTACATTAAGTATATTAAACCTCAAAACACTAACTTATTAAATTTTCAATTTGTTTGTTAATTTGTTTGTGTGTTAAATTGGTCTTCAAAAACGAATAGTCCGATTTTTACTATTTGTATTAACAAACACTACTTTGCCGAAGGGCTTGGTAGAGAGTAATACAAATTTAAACTGACATACAACAGAATAAACTTTATTGCACATCAATATCAACTCATGTCAAAAGATTACAGTTTCATAAATGTACAAAGGCCCCCCGCCTTATCGCTAAAGAGCAATCTCTTACAGGCAACCTTTATCTTTTTTGACATATATTCAAAACTTATTAGTTGGTGGTGTCACGGGAAAAGGGCGACGGAACGTTCTTGGTAAAATTTTTAGATTTACATAATCGCAACGTGTCGTCGCGTACAACCTAAACGTCTAAGTGTATTTTATTTCCTCCCACTTTTTATATAAGGCGAAGCGCTCGTGGCCTCGCTGACTCAGTGTTCTGTAAACGATCACTGCGTTAAGCAACATTCGCTGGTAGTCCTTGGATGGGAGACCACTTTGTGGAATTTACATTGGCGAGCGTTTCCGTGCTTCGGAAGGCATGTTAATCCGTTGGCCCCGGTTGCCAGTAAAGCCAGAATGGCAGTCGTAAAGTCTGGTTGAAGGCCTTATGGGCGGCTTGAAAAATTTCAACAGTAGCTAGCCACAACCTGCTTCTGTCTATTTCAACACGGCAATTGGCTCACCACCTTTTACGTGGGACTGGAATATACATGGTAAAAAGTGCTCTCTGCCCAAAGAAAGTATAAAAACAAGTGCCTTAACCATCCATTATAGTTAACAATCATGTTGAATTCATAATTAACTCCAGCGGCCAAGGGTATTGAAATGTACGTGACATTTAACCGAGGATTATCGGAGACAAAACTTCAATAAAGCTGTATCTAATCTACTTTAGAAGCTGGCGAGGATTCTTTAGTAGGTACAAAATCAATTTGTATTGAAAGCATTTTTTGCGTGTGTAAATTTATTTATTTATTTTCATATTTTGATTACCTCAACAAAATTCATGGATATATTAACTCTGGTGGAAATACTTGTCATATTTTATCTGTAAAAAAATGATAAACTAGATATATTTTTAATTTAAAAAAAATCAGTTAATATACATATTGTCACGCCTTTATCCCCGGAGGGATAGCATAGGCATACTATACGACGACATTTTACCGTATGCATTTTTGTCCTTGCAATAGTTTATCCAGCTGAATTTCTTTCCCATAATTTAACAATAACCAATCTATCTTTTATTATTGTCTAACTATCGGCACCTATCGCCGACAATTTCGGTTTCAATAACCAAAGAAGGATAGAAATAGGTATTTACCTACAACTTTGAACTATCTGTCACAAAAGTTAAAAATCGACTGTTTATCTGTGGTAGCGATCTGTGTTTAACTGAAGATAGAATATTGAGACCGGCTATTAATCATAAGATACAACTAATGCTTATTGAGTTAATCAGAATGAAAACAACTGAAATTTAATAGTACTGATAAATTTCATTCAACAATATTTGAAAGTTTTAACAAAGGCGCTTGTTCTTGTTTGTTATTGAGACTTTATTTCTATTTAATAATTCGAGACTGGAAGATAAAATCTACTCTTATCGGTGTAACTACAGCTTTTAAGCAACTCCGATATGGACTATGAACAATGATTTGATCTCCGCACGTAACAATCACTTTAACAATTTGATAAAAATAACCGATTAATCACGGTAAAATAAAATAACTGATCATATTTCCAAAACTGTTTAATGGTTTATGATCATATATACGAAATACGGGATTTTAAATCTGCATCATTCTATACTTGTCGAAAATAAGACGTAAGTAAGACCTAATTCGTCTTTATTACGAAAGAAAAAGTTTCTGACAGATCTAAACTGAATGGGTTTGTTGTTGTTCTCGAGGTCCATAAGGACGTTTGGAAATAACATTGGGTCTATAAATTTTATACCCACGAATCTTGAAAATCAAAATGAATATGCTAGTTTTATAAGAGGACATATTGAAGAAAGTTTTATAAGATATCGGAGAATAAGGATCTGTTAGAGAACTCGAAAGACTCCAAACAAAATAGTAATGTGAAATATCAAATTGTGGCTATACAATTGTCACGCACAGTTACTGACCCACCCTTGGGACCGTGGATTATGTACTGTCATAGAGTACTCATACGTTAATTACCTGCTTTTGTCTTTTTTGAGTAATGGCCAGTCTGACATAGAACTGTGTTTAAATTTATTTATCTATCACGCCTAATATCCGAAGGTGTGGCATAAGTATATTATATGCCCACTATTCACCATGTAAATTCCTGTCCCGCGTAATAGGCGGTGAGCTCTTTGCCGTGTTGAAATAGACAGACGCAGGTTGTGGCTACCTGCTGTTGAAATTTTTCAAGACTGGCAACCGGGACCTACGGCTTAACGTGACTTCCGAAGCACGGAAATGCTCGCAAATGTAAATGTGACCAGCCATAGCGAAGTTGCTCAACGCGGTAATCGTTTACAGAACACTAAGTCCACGGGACCATGAACACTTCGAAATTAATTCATTAATTGACCAACGAAGCCTCGAATTTCCGACTTTTCTATTGTATGTGTGTCTGTGTGTGTTCATTTTCCTCGGTTGCATTCTATAATAATTTTATGAAACTAAGCAAAAATTAAAAGTAGATTCGTAGATTAGTAGCATTTATTTTGGTGGCCGATTTTAGATAGAGATTATTTTAGATAGATTTTAGATAGAGGAAAATCGGTGCAAAATGAGAATAGTTCGCTGTAGCTTCAGTTATCATGTTGCTGTAGCTAAAAAAAGTTATAACCCGATTAATTCTTCGCACCTACAACTTGGTACTAGGGTACAATTGTAAATTGGTTGGGTTAGTAAACTAAAGGCACTCGTGCAATACGTACTGAAAAAGCACGCGTGTTTAATACCTAGGATTAAAAGCAAAAAATCGGTGGAATAAAAACGTAGTTTTGAGCAAGTGTGTTAAAAAATATTTTTAAGTGTTAGTTAGTTATTTTCAAGTGCTACTACACTTTTAATCATGAACAGCTATTAAGAATGCACGCCGACTGATACTGTAGATTTGTGTTCTTTAAAGAAACATCAACAAATCAATATATGTTTACAAGTTTTACGATCACTAGTTATAGCGTAACATAAATTTATTGCTACTTGGAATGATCTTTCTTTATTTTGTATTTTGTATTTTTTCATAGTTTAATATTATCTTATCGGGCACAACCCGGCATTTTAGGGCCATGAGTAATAAAAGGTTTAGAATGTATCGGATAAGTGAAGATTCCGTTTAACTTCCCCAATTCGATCCAATTCAGTGGACACTGCAGCCCTCAGCGTGTCTTTAAATAAAATCGTAACGATAATTATCATAATTTAAGCGTTAGGCCATATTGCATCCAACGTCCTATATTAGTTAACCAAATTTAATTAACTGTATCACTTAGGTCTGTATTCCAGAACGTTTCTCAGTACACAATCGACGCTTGGGAGTAGATTTTATAAGGCAAAATCTAGCCTCAAACGTTACTTGAGTATTGAGAACGTTCTGGAATACGGACCTTAATGCTTGACAATGAATCTGTAA